>VTGB01000014.1:0-600000 GCA_013403855.1 Calonectria honghensis
TCAGGCGCAACCCCTTGTGCTTTCCTGGCTTTTTCTTTGCCCCCCCGCCGCCATCATCCCGCCGTCTCACGTCATAACCCTAAATCCTACTCGTCCTCGCCTCCTACTCGCCTCGTTTCTCATCGTCCTAGACGCCATTGCCGATTTCCTGAGGTCCTTGTTGAGGAGGGAAGGGAAGGCTTCCCGGTCCTGACACACACACACGCACACTAACAGGAGAAAAAAAGGTTCCCTTTGGGCCGCTTGCCACCTCGCACCACCACACTACAGCCACAAACCCCCCGCGCGCGAAGGAAAAAGGAAGGCCAGTTTGAAGAAAAAGAGCAACTTGTCACGAACCTGGATCGACATGTGAGGCTGAGATTCCCTCTTCTTGGCTTGATCATGCGCCGGCGGAGGGAGGAGAGTGTCAGAGTCGGCATGATGTTTCCCGGTTTTAGACGCATACACGCACACACACCAACACAAGCGCAGCACACATGTGCACATACACCTCACACACGCGCACACTCACGCACATACACCAACTCGCTCACTTGCTCATAATCCAGACCTCTGCAGCTTCTGGGGCTGGGTCAACTTGAGACGAAATGCCAAGGACTCCAAAACCCCCCAAGGCTTAGAGCCCTTCCCCGCTCTTTGCGCTGGAATGCAGGAGGAAATTAGGCCCAAAAGCGAAGCCCCCCTCCCCTCTCGTCCCACCCGCCTGCCCTGTGACTGTCGTGCATATATCGAAACGCTTCTCCTGTTTGGGGCGCACAGCCCGCATATTCTCCCCCAAGTCCCCCCTAGACACGACGAGCGCTGTCCGCCATAAGCACTTGCAGAGAGATAGTGTGAGAAGGGAAGGATGAAAAGTAAAAACAAAATAGACAGGTCAGAAAAAGGTGACGGGGCTTGGGTGTGCGCGCGCGGCTGTTTAGCCAAGTGGGCGTGTTTTTTTCCCACCGTAGGGCTGACGCGAGCCTTGTCTTGCAGCAGTCTGCTCCGGCACATGAGGCGTGGGAAAAAGTGGAAATAGTCTGTGGCCCGTAGCCTTCGGGATATAGTTGGACGAAAAAAACCCAAAGTACCGGCCTGCGCTGCACGAAATCAAGTCGTATACCCACTAAGACCGGGGGGGTTCCAACGCATGCTGCCAAGACCCTGTCCATCTCGTAATTTTCAAAACGGAAGTGATCACTCACTTGCGTCTCATGACATGACATGTTGTACCTCTTTGTGTTTCAACCTGCTTCGAGACAGGAGGAGGCCCATTCAGCCAGTTTTGACCATGTCACTTTGGCACGAGGGAGCACAACAAAAGTTCCAGAAAAAAATTGAATAATTGACATCTAGCGACAAAATAGAAAAGGGGAAACCGTCATAATCATCATAAGCCGAAACCTCGACAAATATGTGCAAAAATAGTGTGCCATGACATACACCTGAGCACTTCCTGTTCCTGGGAAATCCCCATGCTTCCGCGGAGCCTCATAGCTCACCAAAACATATTCCAGGGGTATTATATGTACCGGAAGGCATAAAACGGAAACCAAGAAAAAAAAAGAGACGAAAATGAAAAGAAAAAGAAACCCAAAAAAAGAAAACAGAAACAAAAAAGTCCAAAAACCCGTCTCGAAACAATGACCACATTGCCCCAAATAAGGAAATGAAGACAAAGCCCCCCCAAAATGTGCTCCTAGTGTAGATGCGTCGTCTCCTCTCGTGACACCAAGTCATACATGGCCCTGTACTTTTTTGTTGCTAAAGGACCCCAATGCAAACCCCCAAGACTGCCGAGTCTCCTTTTACCAACCCATTTTTCCCTTCCCCCTAAATTCAGGTCAAAATCCAACAAAGTCAGCAGCATCTCCGAGAACACACGGATTCGTCACTCCTTTCATCGCATCTCCTCGGGCCGCACCGTAGCTCCGTAGAAACCGCCCCCATGGTTACCACCGGAGGCCGCGCACGCCAGACAGACACCGCCACCGTAGACGCGAGTATGTCTCGTCCAGCCGGAACCCTCGCCGTCGAGCACTCCAATAATTTCGCCCTTGACGTCGATCTCGCTAGCCCCCGCCTGCGGTGGGGCCGGGGGCAGCAGCGGGCTTGTGGGTGGGTAGGAACTGGGCGAGAAGGTCAGATCGGCAGAATCTGAGGCGACTGAAGACGTGTGCGGGACGGGGACGCCGATGGGTAGCGTCTTATTATAAGACCGGCGGCGCGGAATGGATGGCGACGACGCGCTCGAGGGCATGATGACCCCTGTCGTTGATGACATGTAGTCGGGATTGGGTTGACGCATGAAGCTGTCGTCGCCGGGCCGGGGGCGGTCCTCAAAGGTGAAGACGGCGGTGCTCAGCTCGGGCGGCGTCAGAGGGGGAGCAGGAGGCGGACGCGCCATGAGCGGCCGGGGCATCGAGTCGCCGCTCAGGGCCGTGCTCGGTGACCAATTTGGGTCGATGACGAGCTGCTTGGCTGGTGATTTCTCGTTGGTGAAGCTGCCAACGTCGCGGTGCGACTCATCCTGAGCGCCCATGTCCAGGGCGCCGTCCTTCTCGTCCATGGCCCAGGGGGGTCGGGTGTTGATGCTGTAAGGTTGATAACGGGGGTGGAACGGAATGGCGGACCGGGTGGGAATTGGCTTGTCAGCGCCGCGGAGCCGTCGCAACCATATGTACAGGCGGGTCAGGCAGAACCGCGCGATGATGAAAAGCGCAAAGATGGCAAGGCCGGTTTGGACATTGGCCAGCGCGGGCGACAGTGAGTTGAAGTAGTCGCGAGGCGCCGTCGTCACGGAGTTGACGGGTGTAAGTGCTGCTCGGTTTGTTACAGGCATAGTGGCGGCTTGTATGTAGCAGAGCCAAAAGTCAAAATTTGGGGCGTACGCTGTCAGCGGGGCCACCTGGGAGCAAGGTCACTCTACTTTCTGCGGTCAGATGGTACTTCCGGGTTGATGCCTGCCCTCCGTGACCTGGTCCTCGTATGGTAGGGCGGAGCCAGGAAGGACAAGAAGGCTGGGCTGGGCTGAACAGGGTTGTTGTCTGTCAGTTAGTCGGGGACCTGACTATCCAGGGTTCTGGGGAAGGCCAGTGAATGGGCCTCGTCGATTTTCAGAAACCGCCGTGGAACAACAATAAGCTGAGGGGCGAATTGTGAGCAGCCGCCTTGTACCAATTATAGCATTCAAGTGACTTGCGAATTCGACCAGATGTGGGATGCGGTATGCGCCGTGGTGGATTAGAAGCCCCAAAGGGTAATCGACGCAATTGATGGGGTCCGGTTTTGAAATGGGCCAGCGGCTCAGTTGGAGCGATGTGATATGGCACGGTAAGATTTTGGTATTTAGCAACACCGGGGGCGAGTTTGCGCAGTCGATCCGTCTTTTGATCTTCGCTCACGAGTGCGTTGAGGCGAGGGCTTGGTTGGCTGATTGGTTGATTGGCTTAATTGGCGGATTGAGCAATCACCTCGGGAGAGTGTTGACAGAGGCGCAACAGGATTTGAATGGACAACAAAGCCACGGACTGATACAAGAACGGGAACTGGGTTGGGGGCACGGGAACTTATATGGTTATAGCAAACCAAACAAGAAGGTTGAGGAGCGTCCGATGTTGAGACGAGCGGTACGGCATGTACACCATCGAGCCAAGACCAGGGCATGGTAAGATGGTGGACAAGGGAGGATAAAAGGACACCCCCCTAGTGGCGACCCCACACCCGTCTAGCAAGCCCGTTCGGTCGGGTCTTGACTTGTTCGCAAAGCAAGAGAGAGGTGGGCTCAAGACAGCCTGCTTTGGCGGACCCGCCAATCGTGTCTGGCTGTCGCGGTGGCTTCGGCTCCGGGTGTGTGTTTTTGGCGCGCGGCGTGAGGACGTTTGGGTTTTAGGAGTGGCTTCGCTCCCAAGCGGGTGGAGCTGCTGGAATTTGGGGGGGCAACATAGTGCAAGGGTCAACACTTGACATGGTCCTGGACACCCGTGGCCCATGTTCGAAAAGGTCGGCCGTATTCGTTGTAGGAAGACTGGGACATGATCCCATGGCCCATGCAGTCAGACTGTTGTGATTCGCGTCATATACCAACAGCCGGCGGTAGGGCATGCGAGCGAGCGCTGTGTTACGTCGGGAATTGGGATGAAGCTGTCAGCAGCGCTGCGAAACATGTTGATACAGGAAGGCTGAATGTGCACATGTCTTGGGGAGTATTAGAGGAGGCGTGTGCGTGTGGGATTGGGATGGACGATGCCACCAGACTGGACAGAAGCAGGCCAAGCAGCTTCCAGACGCATGTCGTGTAGCATTCACACGCATTGAAGCGGCCAGGATGGGTCATTGCATCGAATCGAATGAATTTCGTGGATTTGGAGATGGAGCCCTGATGGGGGTGAGGAATGGCGCCAAAAGTGCTCGCGTCCGGATACAAGACGATCCGAGGGGGGGCGTGAAGCACGACGTTGCGGCAACTGTGCAAGATCGGGATCCCTGTTTTCAGCCCGGAAGGTCAAGAGCAAGCGTCAGAGGCACTCAGAGGGTGCCGTGGGTGGGCGAGAGTCCCTGGCGCGGCGGACCTAGCGCCCCACGATCGCACTGCAATCTGCTTCCAGCCCTGGTAGGAGAGACCCATCCTTTGCAGGCCCGGCCAACGCTGGCGAGGGGAGTGATTCCAGAGGGACAACTAGCAGGAAGCATTTTCAGCTGAGGTGAGCCCTACTCTAGCGACGCCATGGGCCAGAGACCCCTGTCGCGAGCTTGTTCGTGGCAGGGGACGTCTAGGCCTGGCTATTGGCTGGCCCGCCCGTTGGACTCTGCGCATCTTGACAAAGCCCTTTTTCTGATAGCTCTCGCCGTCCAACTAGGCCCTGCGAAGGTGCTTGCTGCTTCCTTTTGGTGGGTCTCCATCCGGGGCCTTGTGACTATCGTCGGTCTTCTGCCGCCTACTGTTGGCCTTGAGGGGACAGGACGGCACGAGATGAGACGGGACGACGATGGGAGAGAGCGCTGGGGAGGGGCGGTGGGCTCTCGGGGAACATGACATCCATCCACAGCCGGTGGAAGGTACCAAGGGAAGGCAAAAGATCCCAAACGAGGATGCGCGGTGCGACGACAAGACGTCGGCGACCCGCTCGGGAATGGGAGATCGCCTTTGCTTGCACGAGGTTCAGCCAGCCAGGCCCATGACGCTTGGGACGACTTTGGACGTGCTTGCCTGGGGAGTCCCTGGATGCGGGGCGCGGGTGTCAGTGTCGACTTGAGACTCGAGACGAGTTGAGCCTAGTCGGCCATCAACTTGGTAGGAGTTTGGTCGCGAAGCCAGCTGAACATTGTTCGCTAGGACCACTCTAGTGCCCGAAATTAGAATTAGGATTTCCCACCACCACCCTTCTCCAGGTCCGTGGAGCGACCCAAGCTTCTGGAGCGACCGACTTTGAGCTTTCGAGCTGCTTCTAGGCCCTAGGGCTCTTGGACCTCGAACAAAGAGACAGCAACCTAACCCCGGACGGGCCGAAACAGATCGAGAAGCTGGAGGAAGGTTGAGAGGGCACGGGTCGCGGCAGCAGTGGCGGGGGAGGGAAAGATCCGATGGGATGGCCCATGTTAGGATGGATCATCATCAGCCCGACAAGGAATCGGTTATTGTGTGTGCGTGTGTGTGTGCGAGCATGTATGGATGTATGTGTGTGTGTGTGTTGGGTTGGTTGGCAGGCAAGTACACATGGGCTGAGGATTGCATCTGCGATGCTAGCCATGCCACTATTCCCCAGCACCGATGACACGGCGTGGAGCTCCATTGGGAGTAAACGTGATGCGTAGGTAAACCAGATGGAGCCACGCCGTCGCAGCATTGCTAGCGAAGGTATGAAGCAGACCCGGGCCTTGGACATGGAGCCCGACGTCTGTGAGGCAGAGGATGAACGACATGGCTGTGGCGTCGCGTGTGGTGTGCTGTGGAGTTCTGGGGTGTGTACTGCTTGTGGTCTCATAGTTGCAAGTGCTCGGGAAGGGCTCAGCTGAGTCGAGCCCGCTACGGGCCATGATTGGATCGCTGTGGGCGGAAAAGAGGACCTCCTATGCCTCATCGGGCCTCTGCCGGCGTTGTGGCGTTCCGATTGACATGGCATGGCATGGCAGATGGGGACAGGATAAACGAGGGGGGGCACCAACACGCTGATTCAAGATGGCTTCGATGAAGAAGAAACGTCGGCGCAGCACCGCAACAAGATTACCGTGCAGCGCAGGTTGTAGCCAAACAAGGTCAGATTTGATGCATGTCTCTCCATGGGACTCGGGGCCCAGACCCCCGTAATCTGCACTCGTATGGCATCTGTCTATGAATCCTTCGTCATCTCAACTGCCGACAAAGTGACCCAAAGCGGACGACGGCAAAGCAAGGCCAGCAAAGGATCCATGTCTATGGCCTGGGCAAATACTCGGCCCTTTCAATCCCGTGCATCCGTCTCTCACCAACAGCTAGACGCGGATGACCACATCACCAGGGAATCAGCTCTCTCGATGCCCCGCCCCAAGCTCATGCCGCGTCTGATTATCTTGCCTGTGGAATGGGGCATGCTCGCGGAGATTCCCACCATCGCGCACGTCCGTGCAGGCGAGACGGCTGCTGCTAATCCCGTTCTGTCCCCATAACCCATTATGCTGCACGTCCCGGCTCTCCCGTGTCTGTCTAGACTCGATTCCGTTTTGCAAATCGAAAGACTATTCTGTCTGTCCCTTGCTAGTACAGATTTGCCACCGAAACGAAACCAATGCATGCACGAAGATGCCAAGAGAGGGAGACGGGAAAAAGAAAAAGAATCAGTTGACCAACATCATGAATTTTCTTTTTTTTTTTGTGTTGCTGTTTCAATGTTTTGTTTTAATGCCCTGTCACACCTGGATACCAGGAGCGCGGAATTAATTGTAAAGTGGAATAATAAACAGGCAAAAACAAAAAAAAAAAAAAAAGGTAGGGTCTCGCTTGAGTCGTTGTTTGGTTCCCATGCAACATGTTTCGCTTTGTTGGTCGGGCGTTGGAGCCCTTCCCCAGCGTTTCGGTAGCGAATCACACGCCGAGGATCAGCGAATGCGGCAACCTTGCCCAGCTGGACCCTTTAGTCATGTGGGTTCTAGCGCGGGCGAGAGATACGATGGGGTTTACGACGTGTTGGTTGATTATGACGGTGCGGATTGGGAAACCGAGCTCGTAATGATGCATCCCACCCATATTACGAACAACCTTTGATCAAAAACGAGGTACGCGGTTCCGACCAACGTATGTCCAGCGAGGGGGGGAACCCCCTCAGCCTCCCTGTGCCGACCAGAGTGTCTTTCTAGAATTCCAAGGCAATGTCATTCGGCAATACCACTCAACCCAGCCCCCCCTGGTTCCGTGCGTCTCCACTGCCGGCCAAGGACAACCATGATGGGATTGGGGGGGGGGGGGGGGGGGGGGGGGGATCATGACGATGGTGCCGTCACTGCGCCTCGGATGCAACGCAATCTCCTTACTCACTACTCGTTCAACTCCCTGGTACACACGGCATCTTGGCGAGCGGGTGGCGGAATGTATGGCACCAATTAGTCGCTAGGAATGAAAAAAAGGCTAACACGAAGTGGAAGGAAACAAAATTGCCTGGATGGGCCCCAGATGGGGATGCGAAGCCAAAGTATCCTAATTTTATCTACTTTCCAATATCCCCATGCGTTTATTCTACGGAGTAATGTTCAAATGGAGTAACTCACTACATGTATCTGATCTGATCCGATTGCGAGGCAAAAAAAAAAAAAAAAGGGAGACAACAAAAAAAAAAACCACTACCGGCACCCGGATTCCCCTCATCGCCCGTCGCGCTATGCATGTACGTTCATGTAGGACTCGAGTCGGTATGCTGCTTTTTTTCAGCTCAGTCGGGGATGCAGAGTGCGCGCCGTGACGCCATTCTCGCCTCCCGCGCGCATGTGCGCCGCGAGAACGGGATTAGTATTCTGCATGATGCGTCTGCACGCGCTTACAGGAATTTCCCTCACCACCTTATTGACCCTCCCCGCTTGATTCCTCCTTGTTGGTAAGCTATATTCGCCGCCATATAAGACGGGCTGCGGCCGGGGTTTTTGTGTGTCCATGTACCGTCTGTAGGGTCCTGTACTGCATTCGTCTCCCCTAGTCGTCTCCCCCCCCCCTCTACCGCTACCACCATAAACGTGCCCCTCCAGGGGGGCTGAGAACGGACCAGGGGGACCCAACGGGCGTCCAGCAACAAAGTTACTCCTGTTGTAAGTTGGGTGCATAGAGGGTTGCACCGGCAGGGAAGAAGCATACAAGGTGCGCTACTCATGCAAATAGGAACCCTTCTTCCCGTATTGATTGAAGCGTCAGAGAAGCAAGATGACGCCAAGGGGCGCGTCCGTGTCTCGTCCCTGGCATGAAGTCCTCCCGCAGTCATGCTGCAACGCAACTCATAGCTGCAGACTGCAACTGGCTGCATCTCCCATTCCAAATCGCCAATACCCTCGTACACGCTGTGCACTATCTTGATTATTTCCCTCTTCCCCTCCCCCCCTCGGGCATTGCCCATCTCAATACAATTAGCCTGTAGTGCGGGCGCCGAGTTCCCCATCTGTCGTCTTGGTATTCCCCTCCTTCTAATCCATATACAAGGTTATCCTTGCTCCCCTTCAACGTCGCAGTCCTTTCCGCATTCCTCAATCACCTCCGCTCGTGAGCAAAGTCCTACACGCCCCCCTCGCCGCAACCCGTAAAAACTGTAACACCAGGAAAAAGGCCACCCTCTTCAGCCTTACGGCGCCTGCCCCTCACCACCCCGGTCGCATCCCTTGTCACATGCGACTCTGTTTTTTCCTTCACCAACACCATGTTACGTCCACAGTCGTCGTCAACTCATGCTCGCCGTCCAAGCTTTTTTTCTTTTTTTGTTTCTTGTCCAATTCTATTCCACCCACGGGTGCCGAGAAGCCCGACTGTCTCGGCAGACTTTCGTATTTGACCGTATTCAGCCACTTTTCCCCGTTTCCCCGTCCTTTCCTGATTCCCACTCCTCGATTGGCCACGAGGCCGAAAACACCCCTGTATCAGAAAACCGTTGGCCGCCGGCCCTACCAGCCTCTCTTTCCTGACTATGCTTATGGGGTTGTCAGCAAGCCCACTCATAAGCCTCGTTCCTACTATGTAATAGTCCGGCGCCTTCTTTTTCTGTTCGTACGGGTCCCGATTCAGACTATTGGCGACGATCCGAGGGGGAGGGGGTAGAGAAATAACGGCTGCAGGTAGAGGCCATCACGGACCTCCAGTTGGCAATTTCGAAAGCCGTCTCCCCGGCTTCGTTATAGCAATTCCGCTCCTGGCCGGTTCCCTCGGAGGCGTTGGTCGGTGTTGAACGGCGGGATTGCCTCCGCACTCCCATCTCGCACAGGCGCCGGCCACTTTCCGCGTCAGCGACTCGTTTTGCGTCGTGGGCAATTCGTGTGCTACTCCTTGTCGCCACAGTCGCGGTCAACGATCTGCGGCTGTCCAACCGACGTTCAAAAGTCGCCTTGCAGGCATCATCGGATTCATGTCCGCCCCTCCTAAAACTGGATGATTCCCCATCTGAAAAGGCAAATATTCCGTTCTTGGTCCCTGGTGTGCCTGTCTAGCAGGCTCGGCCCCAAACCTTGAATGGCCTCGTCCCCTGGACGCCCCCAGTCAGAAAAATGTCAAAAAAAAAAAAAAAGCCCTAGGACCCGCAGTCCGCCAGGCAAGCGTTTTGCCAGCCAACCAGTGCTTTGCGGTCTCATTCTCTACAAGGTAGAAGTGCCCACCAGCTGCCGCAACAAGCGCCGAAACCAACACACCAGCGCCAACGCCAGCCCAAGGTGAGAGAGAAGCCCAGCCAGCCTCAGTCCGTCTCGCCAGTCCCAGACCGTCAGGACACCTACGAACCGCCTAGCTTCTGTCAAGGCCCAATATTGAAACCGTGCAGTTGCTGCACGCCCTCTACGTCATACGTACATGAAGCGTCGGCCTTTCTGCTCCACGGTAATTGGTTGCGCATTCGGCGAAGGGTTCCATTGTCCTGCCCCAGAGCCTCAACGCTGTTGTATCCACACGTGGGGATCCGATTACCGCCCCCTTTCTGCCTGTTGCTGCCCTGTCCTATGGCCTCTTCAGAGGACGCTATGCCCTTCAGCTCCTCCACCATCAATATTGGCTTCGCTCGATCTAAACGGCGGGGCTGACTCAGATCATCCATGTTTCGTGCCCGAGGCGCCAAACGGACTCCAAGAATAAACAAGCCTCCAACCGCCAGCCCACTGGCGATCTGCTAGCCTTGTTTAGTCGCCCCGCGGACCTGCCATCGTCAACCTCCAAGCCTCGTTATCATTTCCTCCATTCATCGAGTTGCCCTATTGGGACATGGTTAACACCTCGTTGGCCGACATGGCTGGCTCAGGGCTTGGCTGACCTTGCCTGTTTGGACGCGGCGTGACTGCCTTCAGGTCAATGCTTGCCCGTTGACTCCCGACTGTCTTACATGGTACCGGCGCCAGACTGCCAGAGATGGCTTCAGGTACTGGTACTTGCTTGGAGGAGGGGCGTTTGCGGCTGGCTGAGTTTGACTCGACGTTGACAACAGTCCCACACACAACCTACCTAACCTGCCCACCCCCATTCGGTCCGCCCAGAATCAAGTCTCCAAAACGTCGCAATGTCATAATTTCCATCTTGGCCAAGGCGAATTCTGTATCCGACCACCCCACCCCCAGGAAGGCGCCTCTGCAGAATTGCCCATCACGAGACACTCGCAGTCATCCCGCCTGACCCGGCCAGAGCCTCAAGTGCCTCACCGCTTAGTCTGATAAGCCGCACGGTCTTGCTCAGAAACTTCAACCAGGCGCGTGTCCGTTTATGCATGCATGCTTGTCTTCGCTGGCATGACGAAACGGTGAGGCGGCACGCGCATGGGAAAAGGCCGACATGACACGCCATGCTTTTGCTACCTAATACACTAACACGGAAGCCCAGAAGAGACCCCGAGAATGAAATGCAACATGGTCTGTAAGTAACCCAAGGGACCGAATGATGCGGACCTGCTATTATTATTACTGTCGTCATTATGATATTATCTGGCCTTGTAATGTGTGGAATCTTCGGCTTCTTCCATGCATTCACTCTTTTGGCTCCAACACCCAAAGTACTTCCATGATGGTGTGCCATATTCCTTCACATACCAAGCCCGGGCGGGCACTAAGCTCCAACGCGAGTGGGCCTCATCCTTTGGTTCCTTGAAGTCAAAAGAGGTCATCGATGCGAGATGGGTGGGGGGAAAATCCATAGAATTTCGTAAACTGCTAGTTGCCTGCGCTCAAGTCGTCTCAGCGCTGCACTAGCCAATACACCGTAGACAAATCGGACAAAACAAAAGGGTAGTTCCCATGTAAAGCCAAACCCAAACCATGTGCTCTGCTGCACTCCAGGATATGTAACATAGATATCAACTTCGACCGCCCGTTCCCATTACTCACATGCCCACGCTGAGCTCCATTGGTTCCCTGTCCATTGAGCCTTCCAGCCCGTGGACTTCGCTCTCTTCCTCCATCATGTCAATGAGGCTGTCGAGGTTGGTATCCAGACTCTCGCCATCCTTGGGGTCCAAGCATTTCTTCAAGAGCCTCCTATACTTCTCGATCTTGTCCCCTGTACCCACCATGCTGAGCGCATCCACGTATTCGGTCTCAGCTTGTCGTTGCTCTGTGAGAATTTGACTCAACTGTCGTGCCAGACTTAGCTTTTCCTCGTATGACTCCTCCTGCATGTTGTCACCATTGATGCGGCTCAGGTCACCATCCACTGTCTGTTGGACATGAAGTCGGTTCTGGTGTGTGATGAGAGATAAAACCTGATGTTTTGCTAGCTTCGCCTCATTCATGATTTTGCTGGCTGATTCGTCAGGTTCCAGCTGGGCTTCAACTTCCGCTATTTGCTGTCGAATCGAATTTAGTTCGTTTTGTGTGTTGGAAAGAATACGACGAGCCTCATTTTCAGCCACGTCCTTTTCATGCCACTCTTCCTCGTAACTCTTGGCCAAGTCCTGAAACTTTTCCATAATGAGGGGCGATATGCGGGATTGCACCGTATTTGCTGCAGCAGACTGGAATGTCGTTGGAGGTTTTCGGTTGGTTTTGTCTGAAAGGGCATCTCGAAACGAAGCATGGCGCTGGGAATCAGGAGCAAACGGTGATGAGGACCGCTGAGGGCCACGCTCTTTCTTGGTTGCGTTCAAATCCATAATCAGGTCTTCCGCTCTGATGCCCTCGTGGTTTGAGATGTCGGTAGAGGCATTCCGCCCGAGCAATGCCCGGATACATTTTCTGGCATTTCGTTGAGCGGCGAGATGCAAAGCTGTGTTTCCTTCGTTGTCCTGCACATCCAGTAGTTGCTGAAAGGCGCTGGGGTCCAGTGTCTCTTGAAGCTTATTCAAGATATTGTCCAAGTAGTATCGAGAGCAAGACGAATTGAACACCCGGCCATTCTTCATCACGGCTGCATGATGGATCACAGTGCAGCCCTGGTTATCCCGAGCATCGAATGTGCCGAATAGTTCCTTCATCACTGTTGGGAACGTCTGCTTCTCGTAGCAGTTTGTGAAGTTTACCGAGTGCATGAATGGTGTCTCGCCTCGGATATTCTTCACACTCGACGCCGAATTAAACCTCTTCAGCTGCTTGACCACATCCACATCTCCCATTGCCGAGGCCCAGTGAAGGGCGGTATGATCTTCCGCATCAATAGGCCAGTTGGGTTGAAAGTTGGGAGGGGGATCCGGCTTGACCGCTGGCTGTTCCGTCTTAGAGAGTAGAAAGTAGTCGAGCAGCTCATCTCCATATAATGCATGCTGTTGCTCCGTGAGATCCTGCATCAGTTCCTCTCTCTTTCGTTTTCTCTGCGCAGTCGTTGTTGTAGTGTGCGACAAGTCGAAACGATCGTCCTCTGCCATGTACGATGCTGACGCTATTGTCAGGTTATCAGGAGTGTCATCATCAGCCATCAGTGTGTCAACCTTTTCCGGTTCTTCTTGAACCGGGGGAGGGGGCGCTGGTACACCTGCTTCCTGTGAGCCTGTGGTTTGCCGAGACTTCTGAGTTTGCCTACTATTCCATTTGGGAAGCGGCGGCCTTGACTTTGGAGCTTTGGGCTTGCTCGTATGTCGAGGGGCAGGCGGAGGACTTTCGCTTCCAGCAACGAACTCGAAAATTGGACTCAGTCGATCGTATACGCTGTGACGCTGTGCCAATGCCTCTCCGGCAGGTAGGGGGATCCAGGTGCCTGGATAGCAAAGTTAATATGCGTTCCAAACTGACAAGGGATGCAACGAACCTTGGTATTTTCCGTAGCCTCCCTGAATCTTTTCGTGAACATCTTTTTGCACATCGCGCTCCAGGATTCTTGTTCGGGCTGGCTTGTCGAAACCAGCCGCCTTCAGGATGTGTGTCGCATTAATCCAGTCATCATGCCTCCTTCGCATTACATGCTCCTTCATGTCCGCCCCGAACTGGAACTCATATACAGGAATCTGATAGGGATATTGTTAGCCGACGAAAACATAATGGGCATTGGGTGGTAGGTGTGGGGTTTCGGTGCGCATTAAGGAGTTGTGCCGTGATATCAACGTCGTCAAGACGGCTCTGCAACGGTTCTCGATAGTGCAACATTGCATCCGATATAAAAAGTATCCTAAACACCGAATGCAACCCGGAAAAGGATGGAAACTCACCCCACTGTAGGTGGCACTGTAGACGCCGGGCCCGGCATTGGGATTGGGATTGGCCTTGACCATCTCGGCGGCTAAGATCGGTCGTCTCTGGAAATCATGCAGGAAATTTTGATTGACGAGATATCAATCAAGATGGGACAGAACAGGGGAAGCACCCTACAATGGCGTGGGCTGCGCACACGGGGTCGACAGGGCGGTTGTGGTGGTGGCTTGAGGCCCTCGAAAATCGGTTGCTGGGTTGGAAGTTGCGCCAGGAAATGATTGCACGTCGGTGACGCGGTTCACGATGGCGGAGACGCGCTTGCACGCGAAGCACTTTAATTGTGACTGCCTCAGGCGCGAACCTTACTTCAACTCACGTGACCAAGCTGCCACGCCTCCTGAAGCTTGTGGATGGTCAACGCGTTTGATATGCCGGGCCGCTACTTTGCCAGCGAAATTGATAACGACAACTTCCCGGCGCCTTTGGGGGAATTTTATGGATCCGAATAGCTCACGGGCCTCTGGGAAACTGCCGTGCTGCTGATACTTGACAGCAAAGTTGCTCTTGGTGGGAGCTGTGAGCTGCGACACCCCGAAGGAAGCTCAAAGGGAAGGGTCCGGGCCGGCATAAGCGATCGCGATTGAAGGAGGCCGATGCAAATACCGACGGAAGGCAAACGACGACATTAATATCGACGACACAATAAGTCATAATCATGGCTGACACTCTACACAATGCGCCCATTGTCCTGGACAATGGATCGGGGACAATCCGTGCCGGTTTCGCTGGTGACGATCTACCCAAGTGCTTCTTCCCGTCATGGGTTGGCCGTCCGAAACATCTGAGAGTGCTCGCTGGTGCTCTGGAAGGAGAGGTGTTTATCGGACAAAAAGCTGCCACCGAACTGAGAGGCCTGCTCAAGATCCGATACCCCCTAGAGCACGGCATCGTTACAGACTGGGACGACATGGAGAGGATCTGGGAGTACGTGTACGGCGAAGGATTGAAGACTCTTAGCGAAGAGGTACACTGCACCGCGGCCGTTTGTTCTAGATGCTCATGCTAACGCCCAACAGCACCCAGTCCTTTTGACAGAGCCCCCCCTGAATCCTCGAAGCAACCGCGATACAGCAGCCCAGGTCCTCTTTGAGACATTCAACGTGCCCGCCCTGCACACCTCGATTCAAGCCGTACTCTCCCTATACGCCAGTGGCCGAACAACCGGTATCGTGCTCGACTCGGGTGATGGTGTGTCACATGCAGTGCCCGTGTATGAGGGATTCGCCATGCCCAGCAGCATCCGCCGGATAGATGTTGCAGGTCGGGATGTGACCGAGTATCTGCAGACGCTGCTGCGCAAGAGCGGTTACGTTTTCCACACAAGCGCCGAAAAGGAGGTGGTTCGGTTAATCAAGGAGAACTTGACTTACGTGGCTCACGACCCAAGAAAGGAGGAGAGAGAGTGGACCGGTGTGAAGCCCAACGAGAGCAAGTTCGCCGAGTACGTGCTCCCCGATGGGCATAAGCTCAAGGTAAGAATTATTCGGGCTCGCACGCTGTGTTGGTGGCTGACATCATTGCTAGATCGGCGCGGAGCGCTTCAGAGCCCCTGAAATCCTGTTTGATCCTGAAATCATTGGCTTGGAATACCCTGGTGTGCATCAAATTGTTGTCGACGCTATCAACCGAACAGATTTGGACCTTCGAAAATCGCTCTACAGCAACATTGTTCTCTCTGGAGGAAGCACGTTGACCAAGGGTTTCGGTGACCGCCTTTTGACAGAACTTCAGAAACTTGCTGTCAAGGACATGAGGATAAAGATCTTTGCACCCCCTGAGCGAAAATACTCGACATGGATCGGTGGCAGTATTCTTGCTGGACTGAGCACCTTCCGAAAGGTATGTTATCTGGGCATGTGTCAGCGGGCGGCCAACTTACTAATAATCGATAGATGTGGGTGAGCATTGATGACTGGCATGAGAACCCAGAGATCATCCACACCAAGTTTACATAGACGTGGCACGTCAACCAGGCGCAGGTCGGTCTTGCCGACGTGGACAAACCAAGACAAACAGGAAAAGGAAAGGACCCGTTTAATGTGTTGGTCCCGGGCTCTTTGCGAACCAGGTTGTACCAACAATTTCTTCTACTAGCCCTGGCTGCGGGAGCCCTCCTTTCGCAATGATGATAGATGACCCAGCGTTGCGATGCAGCCACCACAGCCACCGCAACGCATTCAACCAGTGGCTTCACTTCCCCCCCTGCCGAAACTCGACAATTTTCTCTTCTGCACAAATAATAAGAAAAAACAAAAGGGTTTTATATTTTTTTTTATTGACGACGAAGGACGGTCTTGCGCCGAGGACTGTGGATTTTGAAAAACTTGTGCCAGGCGTGGAAGCGACTCGAAATGCAGTGTAGAACTCCTCCCCTGTCAGATAGAAGAAGGCCTAATGATAGATACCCTGATGTGTTGTAACTTGTGTTGTTGCCCCCCTGCACCTTTAGAGTTATGTGGAAATGTGATGAGTTAGTTGTGATGCGGCTTGATTGAGTAAAGAGAGAAAAGAGGGGTGCCGGAATTTCGGACCTTCTCTGGAGGTGCCGACCGCGTGCATGGCCGTGTCATTGCCAATGCCATTGTCATGCTCAAGCACGTCAACGTGACTGGTGACTGACCTGGGACTGGAAACGGGACGAAGAGTTGCGGAGTGAGGCGGCCCTGGATCGGGTGATGGAGAAGTGATTCGTCACATGCATGCGGCCAATGCATGGCGCCTGTCTCTCGCTCGCTCTCCATTTGCCCCCCTCGCCTGCATTGGCCCTTGCAACCTGAACCTGCATCGATCAGCAAAGGTGTCAAATAACGGTAACGGCAAACGGTCCAGTAAGCACTTGGCTGAGAGCAGCCGCGTCGGCTAAAAGGAGGTGAGCGAGAAGTCGCCAAGAATGATGAATCAGACAAGACTGGTAAGAGGAAAAGCCAAGGAAATCACAAGCAAAAAAGAAAGAAAGAAAGCGAGTTGTGTGTGCAAAGTGGTTTTTTGGTTGGTTTCAGCGATTCTTCGCATCAACGAGTAAACATTGAATGGTTTAAAAATCTCACCCTCTGTTAAAGAGGGATCTGCTAAAGTACATGATTTGAATAGTAAAAAAGAAACAAGAACAAGTAAACTTTTTGTTTGTGTGTTGAGTATAACTGTTGTTACTCGGGGGTATAATAAGCTTCACCAGAAACAAACGCCCTTTGCAATGACCGGAGTGACACGCAATGTGTCGTTCCTCCCATCCCATCAGCTGTCATCTGCCTTTCCAAAAAACCGGAATTACAATAAGTCCCAGGTTTTCTCATTTGCTCTGAGGTCCCCACCATATCTGCCGTAAAATAAACGCCTTTCGCTGGATTGTTGAATACATTGTAAAAAAAAGCAAAGAGTCGTGCTTCGTCATTTTTTTGTGGTTGGTTTTTCTTTTTCATGCTCTGAAACAGAAAACAAGAAAAGAGACGGGAGCTTAGTCGCGGGCAAAGGTGTTGCTGACGCGAGCCCAGATCTTGCTCTTGGAGCTCATGGCGCTGCTGGAGCTGGCGTCGCTGTGGTTGGAGCCGGCGTCGCTGGGCTTGCGGGTGTAGACGTTGCCGGCGCCGCCGATGCCGCAGTGGCCGGTGGTGGCCAGGTCGCGGGCGGCCTGGCGGTCGTACTCCTCGTCGAGGGACAGGGCAGGTCGCTCGCTGGCCTCGTGGGCGTTGCCGGCACCGCCAATGCCGCTGAAGAAGCGGCGCGAGGGGGCGAGCGAGGGGACGGCGTGCGAGGCGGGCTTCTGCGACTTGTTGACGCGGACGACGTTGCCGGCACCTCCGCGGCCGGAGCGCATGTAGGTGGTGGTTGAGGGGGAAGCCTCGGTGATGATGTAGCTAGGCATTTTGCTGGTGGTAGTTGTGGTTTGTTTTGTTGTGGTGTGTGTGTGTGTAAGTGGGAGAGGTTGGTAGGAGAGAAGAGTGTGTAAGTGCGAGTGTGTGTAAGTGCAAGTGTGTGTGTGCAATGAAAACTCAATTGAAGAAACTTGTGGCAGACAAGAGTCGAGAGTTTAAATAAGAGTAAAAAGAGTCTGGAAGAGGTCTTATTGTGTGAGTCAATGGACTTGGTTGTGGATGGAATGTTCTTACACAATCGGCGACCTGATGGATGGGATGGGTAGTTATAGCTTACGCGAGAGGAGGTGACGAGGAGGCCAGCAACGCAACACGGCCACAAAGCACGCCAGCCAGCAACGGGGAGGGGGGGGGGGCTTCTCCCAAGGGGCTGCTGCTCAAAGAGGGTCAGGCGACTGACAGGAAAGCTTTTTCTGCTCTCCACTAAACGACATGAATTGGCCTCTTCCCCCGCGTTTTGGTGCGGCACGTAGATGGATCCGTTCGTCATGTCGCCATTGCTTGGCTCGCAACGTGAGACGTACGGCGCCTGCGAGAGGGAGAGGTACCTGGGCGCAAGGTCAGGTGGGGAGTTTTTACTTTGCCTCTGGCACTGTGAGGTGGTCCCTCGTGGTGCGCTGTTGCTGGGTGTGGGCTGGGTAGGGGAAGGGAAAAAAAGCCGCCGAGCCGCAGCGGTAGCGAAAAAAGCCAGCACAGTGCATGAGTGGCTCCCAAGGGGGGCCACAGAGGAGAGAGGAGGGGGCTTAGGGGGTCGCGCTTTGCAGTTAACGGCAGCTGGGGCCCGTGGCGTGTGATGTCCTCTGAAATTTTCTCTTCCTTCTGGTCCTGTTGCAGTCTCGTTCCGTTTGGTTAATGGCGCTGCCGGGGCTGGGCCAACATAGTCACGCGGGCCCGACGTTCCTGGGCGGCCGAGTTTCGACTATGTAATTCTTACCCCATAGAAACCACTTAGCGTTGCGCCGGGGCCAGCTTTGGCGTCATCAATGGGCCAACCCTGGAGCCAGCTTGGCCCAGCGTTGCCCCCAGATTGGATGCCGGATCCACCGGTAATAATAGAAAAAAAAGAACAAGTTTTTTTTTCTGCCAGCAGCTTCGATGCAGGGCCGATTCTCTGCGTGACGTCCCTTTTTTTTTTTTTTTTTTTTTTTCCTCCTCCCCGTCGCCCTCACCGTGGGCCGTGTGACCTGTGCCATGGCGAGCTTTGTTGCCATCGTGGCCAAGCTAGGGGCAGCGCCATGGCCCATGCTCCCAGGTGGCCCCAGGGCCGAGACTGGGAAGAAGCTTGAGGCCTTCGTGGGCTTTCCCCGCTTCAGAGTTTTTTCTTTTCGGTCCCGTTACTCGCTCTGTGACTAAAAGCGTGGATTGACTAACTTGTTGGTCAAAGCCAAGAAACAATGAGGAGGATGAGGCGGCCGGCCCCGGACATCATGCACTCAGACGGAGTGGCTGTCTGTGCGGTTGCAATAAACACCATCGTAGCTTTTTGACGCGCAACGTAAAATTGAATCAGAGTTGGTGGTTGGTACGCGACCAAGCCAAGCGCCGAGTTTGATTGATCTCTCCTGCATCTCTCGCTGTTTGGGTGTCCTCTCATGAAGGAGAGGGAGGGCCCCAGCGGGAGCTCCCGCATTACCATAATACGTACTTGGCGTCTTTAAACTTCGCATCGTGAGTAAGGAGGGGAGGGCATAAGATGCCACACGACTCTGGGCTGTCCTGACACGTTGCAGCACACGCGTGCATTCCTTCCGTGGCCATTGGACAACGGCTTTGATCACATAATATCAAACGCTTGCTCCAGCCCGTCCAGCCCAGAGCAACATCACTTCGGTCCATCATCACCATCATCACCACCACCCACCACACTCAATAAACGAGGACCCAGCTGCACATCCCCTCGCCAGTCTCTAATTTCTCCCCACAAAGACGGGAAGCTTCCCCAGATTCTGCGATCTTGGCGCCGGCAGCCGAAGCACTGTCAAGCACCCTCCTTAAATTGGCCCGAGGGCACGGTCAGACTCAGGGGCGACGCCAAAGCTGTTAGGTAATGACCCAGTAGCAACGATGTGCCATGTGATCCGGGGAGGGGCTTGATCTAGTCCATTTGCATGAGGATGCAGATGTGCCGGAGTCTTCATGTCCCGATCTCGATCAAGGCCGGATGCCAGCCCAGAATCTGATCGGACGCTTGTCACTCGCCACGTCTACTTAGATCCGCTGGTCCGTCAAAGCCGTCTCCCCATAGACACATCTTGGTTTCATTCTACTACTAGATTTACCAAGCGAGGTAGGAATGCATGTCCGGATGTATGTCCGAACATATGTCGGCATAAATATCCGAGGCATGGACGTTTGCCCTTCCGTTCTGATGATGCCACTTGACTGTCACTCGACCATATCTCTCTTCCAAGCCTCAAGACCACATGTTGAAGACCTCCTTGTAAATATAATAGAGACAAAATTGCTATTATTTATACTCCCAGCATGTATGTATTGTCGTTGGACCAGAGACGTCGGTAACGAATGACCGTGGTGGGGATGTCCGTGGCCCCATGCCAAGCAGCGTCACCTGCCTTGCCAGAAGCAAGGACTTGCGGCAAGGGACCGGCCCCATATTCCCCTCCTTTGCATAGGTCATTTTGCTTATTTTGAGCTTATTTCTCTCGTGACCGTGTGTAAGTGGATTATGTTGCTATTCTACGGTCTTCGTTTGTTAGGCTTTCCTCTTGGTCATTTATTGCCAAGACCCCGTTGTGCGTATTCCCAAAGATAGTCATTTGGGTTTTTTTTAATACAGATGAAAGGAGACATGCTAGCGGATAAATAAACGTCCTCGGTACACATGTTGAGTGGCCAAATGGTGATGTGCAAAGAGTGAGGTAGGCCCCAGCTGCTACACCAAGAGGGCTGTCTGTGACTCCGTCATGTGTGACAAAGGGCGAGTTTGCATTATTCGAGTGGAACGAGCGATGAATTATCTTTCGATTGAACCATGAACAGGAAAAACTCAAATATATGATGAATTTCATCTCTGATGAGACTAAACCTTGGCCTCTGATTGTGTCGCTTGGTTGTCACTGTCCAGTCTGAAGTGATGAGGTTCAAAGTATGCCTTTCCGCGAGCGCGCTGATAATGAGTAGAAAAGTCATGATGGATGACAAGCTGACTCTTGAGCCATCGTCACAAGGAGTCTATTATTGGCTTGCTGAGAGAAAGCGGAATTACTACGCTGTTTTGCAAGGCAGCTCCATAGGCTGTCTTCTCAACAACTCTTCTCGAACGAACATGCGGATTTTGTGGAATGTACTGGTATTGGAGTTTTGGTCGATTTCTATGCTCAATGGATACTGCATCTTGAAGGATTCTGCGCGGATAGTTGAGAACTTGCCAAGCATTAATCCTGCCCTCGTAGCGACCCCCATCAGGTGACTCCTCTTAAATAAATGTGCTTCTAGTTGAATATTCCAACTTTGCGATATTATTCGCTGCACTGACCGTCTGCTGCCAAGAAGCGGCAGCACAAGTAGAGTTTTGCCAAGTCCGGGGTGCACGTGGGAAGAGTTGGGGAGACCCAGCAGCCAAGCATTTAGTCAAGAAACCGGATGATGAACATCATTTCAATTACACTCATACCCATGACGCATCAAAGGTACATATGGATCAAGCCCTGCAGCAAAGATCCAATCCCTAGGCTGCGCGCCTTGGGTTTTGACAATAATATACCGTTCTTATCTAATTGCAACGGTTTGGAAGCCCCGGGAAACTAAAAATAAGGAAAAGAAGAAAAAAACCAGCCGCGCCAGGCCAGGGGCATCTAAGCAACCAATCCAACGCCAGATATGTCCTCTTTACTTTCATCCTTGCAAGAAAAACGTCACAAAACATCGCCAGATATACCATGCTCAATCGATGGGTTGCCAATAAAAGGACCGGAACCAAATCATTATCATCCCTTGACGCTTACTCGCCCAAACTCATCCATCCAAACATGCCGCAAGCTGTTGCAAGCACAAGGAAAGTGAGAATGCCAGCGCCGGCCTTGTCGCCCGTTCCAATGGGCTTGTTGTGGTTTTGGAAATTGCCATCTCCCTTGGTACCAGCGTCCGAGTTACCCTTGGAGGTACCTCCGGTCTTGGCCGTATAAGGTGGGTCGGTCTTCTCCATGAGAAGACTTGACACAGCAGCCAAGACATTCATCTGTTGACCAACACCAGTCTTGCCGTCATAGGTACCGCTCTTCCACTTGAAACCGCATGTGCGCTTGTTGTCTCCGCCAGTGCACTGCTTGATAGCTGCAGCAGCCGATGTAGAGAGAACGGGAAGAATCTTGTCTGCAGTGTGAGGAGCGAGCTTGGCGGTCACAGAGAGCCATCGGTGAACGTAACCCTTGAATGAGAACATGTCAGTTGTGCATGTGTCGGAGTCCTCGCAGGCAATCTCGTATGCGATGTTGTCGGGGAAAAATGTCGCCAGAGTAGCATCGAGAAGCTTGTCCAGTCTATCCTGCCACTTCTGAGACTCGGTCTAGTCATGGTTAGCAACAGATCCACAATCAAAACACAGCTGCACTTACATAGTTGTACATGTGGGCGAGACCTTGGATGAGGACGCCGCTGTTGTACGAGAATTGAGCCTTGTTGATATCGGTGCAGTTCTTCTCGACATGGCCACCATCGTAGATGGCCCACTTCTGGTTGTCGATAAAACCAACACTGAACATCCAGTCCCAGGTCTTCTCGGCCCAGTCGGCATAGGTATCATTAGCAGTGTATCGAGCAAGTCTGGCACCAATGTTGAAGAAGCAGCCATTGGCAATACCTGTAAACCGGTTAGTGATTGAAAAGGGCCTGTCTGACATGCGCTAGACCCACTGTTCTTGTAATTGTAACCGTTGTTGGAGAAAGGAATCTGCCATCGCAGACCACCACCACAGGTGGTATCGTGACGGTCTGGGTTGGCCTGGGTGTTGAAGACGGCCTGGGCAAGGGCTAGCCAGCCTGGTTTGTCGCTGGCTGGGTTTGGGAAGCCCAACTCAGCTGCGAGCATCGCTGACATGCCCCAGAATGCTTGATCGTCGTTTCCGAGAGATAGAGTGACATTGCTGGGCTGGTAGTCCCAGTCAGGGCCAGCCTGATGAAGCATGGACTCCATAATCTCATCGTTGTATGTGCTGTCCCCGGTACAACGCCAGTAATCCATCAGAGTCCCCCACATAGCACCAGCCTCCCACCAGTAGTAGTCACCCGCAGGGGGAGGACCTGGCAGGATTCCAACGGTCTGACCTGACTGATTGCCTTTGTAGTATTGTAGCATGTCCCAGGCGATGGTGCTGGCAGTCTTTTTGATGTCAGCTGTGATAAAATGTTAGTGATTTGCAATTTGTTATATCAAGTGGCCAAGGGTGGCAGTCGTCGAGATTCGTACCATCACTGTCGATGCTGTAGGGAGACTGAGCGCTGACCAAGCCAGTGGAGGCGAGGAGCGAGACGGCAGTGCCGACCGCGAAGAAGGATTTCATTATGAAGTTGACGCAGGTGCTGGAGCGAGTGTCGAAAGTCGATGCCGAGGATTGTCGAGATGGTGATAACGAATGAAGGCGCGCAAGTTTGCTGTGGCCGTTGGTGTGTGGAATGCGGCCAAGAGGCAGTGGTGGAGAAGGCGAAAACGAGTGACGCCGTGTGACGAAGCAAGGAAAGGTGAGGAGGAGGTGAGGCGCCAAGCAGCAATTGCGATGGCTGGTCGTGATGTTGATGGAAAGGCGAAATGGAAGAGCAGTGGAAGACGAACAGACCAGTGTGCCAAGTTGCCAAGCAGGAATGAGGAACAGGGGCCAGGCCTGGGGTGGCACGGGGGGGAGCGGGGGTGGGTGTAGGGTCTAAACGAGCGAAAATCAGGGATTCTGGAGGGTCGAGGGCAGCCACCGTCAGCTGAGCAGCCAGTCAAGCGACGCGAGGGGGGCGTGAGCGACCCCTGCGGTGCTTTGTCTGGCTTGGTCTGGCCTGGCCTGGGTACGAGAGGCAATGGCGGATTGGGCGGGAATCAGGGAATGGCTAGTGGCTGTCTGGTCGGACGTCGGTCCCAGCGAGAAACGCCAGGGCGGCACACCCACCAGCTCGCGACTTAATACGAGACAACCCAATGCAATGCTGCAATCTCGCGGTAGGCTGTGCAGCGCCGCTGGAGAAGAGGAAATGAGGAAATCGGTGATATTCCCCTTCCATTTGGGGCAGGTTGATCCAGGAGGGCGGGTTTTGCGAGCTGTTATCAGAGCGTGGTCCCCCTCGCCCTCGCCCTGCCCTGTGAGAGCCGCCGATGTTGTTTTGGCCCTGTGGTTCCCTCCCGCCGGCCATGTTTGGCGTCAGCCCTGCCAGCCATTGGGTAGTGGACAAGAAGCCATGAATCATGGTCGTTGGACCTGCGCAGCGTGCAGATGCGCTGCAGCACCACACACAGCGCGCGCTACGCAAGGAATGGTGACCACCACAATGGCATTCTGCTTCTCACCCAACCGCATGTCCCGTTTTGGACCATCGGCTACCACGGAAGTTGGCGACCCGCCACCCATTGCTGGTCCCAAAAGTGGTCCCTCCCCCGACCCTGTTCCGGGTAGGGCTCCGAGCCATGTTGGCTTTAAGCTCGGCTTTTGCGTTGGGAGCTTAAAAACATGTATCAAAATGCCCAGGAAAAAATAACACCCAGTCAACAGGTCCTCAAACTCTGCGAAACCCAAACATAAATTAACTGCACTAACAGCCTTGCCAAGGCCTGGATCGGCACCCATACCCGATTGCATCGCCAAGCTGCGACCGCCAAGTGTGCCCAGGCCCAGGCGACGTTGATCGTGTTTGTGTGTTTTGTGCTTATGCTGGTGCTGGTCGCCCTAGGCACATTCCCCCTTTCTCTTGGAGGGAGGGGCTCCACTATTTGGGCGTCACACCCCCTGCAGCATCACGAGCGACAAACATCATAGGCGGCTGCGTGTTTAGAACTTGGCTTCTATTGATCCGTCGTGTTTTGGGTGCACGCTCAATCATTTGTTTTTCAGCGCTTGTTCAACGCTTCGTTCTGCATTTTCTTCCATTTCTCTTCCACCTGCGACCAACCCCGCAAGCCTTGTTTTCGTCTTATGCGCAATGACCTTGTTTTGTAGATCTTGCCTATGCCGTCATGCGTCCACTTCTCCGAAGGATCATCGCTACCGCACCTTTTGACAAATAGGCAAGGAGACGTGCCTATCGCTCGAGAGAATTTCGATCTTCATATTTTCGTTTCGACGAAAACCCACACTGTAGCCTCGGGCGGTGGTTCATCCTTCACACGAGGTTCAGGCCTCTGTCGCCCCCGTATTCTTCTTCCGGTCCCGCCCCAGACCCATCTTCGGTTCGTGTTGCCGACACTCCTGGTTGGCATGGCTTTATGGCGCTATGCACAGTGGGCCTCGATCCAGATTTTCTTCGTCTGCCCCTGAGCGATTATTTTTAGACAGCACGCTTGTCATGTAGGCTCTTCGTGGTCCCCGATCGCAGTCTAAATCATCCAGCGGACCTCCTCTAACTGTTGATGTCACGCAAGATGAATGGTAAGCCAACATAGCTACTAGACTTATATCTAACCAATGAGACCGTATCCAACACCGTCCCAAGGGGTATCATTTATGCATTCCATTCTCGTGGCCTCTCGCCAATCGCAGCACTCATCAGGGTGCCACTTCCAAGTGAGCCCGTAGTCGCCATTAGATTCAGGCCAGGATCCATACGAACGGTTGATCAGCCCAGTTCATCTGTGCAGTGCATGACCCTCTCAGGTAGTTTTTTTTCTGCCTTTTGAATGCGCAAGCCTGTCTTGCAAGTTTATCTTTCCTTTTCTTTTCGATTTGCATCCTCCACTCTGCTGCGCCCGGGACAGATCTCAGTTCGGCATGACGTTATCCCACTTCCGAAACCCGACCAATCAGCGTCGGGGCCCTGAACCAGGATATGTGATTCGAGACGCATTTGGCTAAGCTGTCCTTTAGGATGCGCGCAGCAACGCCTTCTGACAGGACAGTAATCTTTTGGCGGAAGAGCCTCGTTTCACTGTCGTGTGAAGCAATTCGGGACACCTAACGTCGGGCTCAATTATATCTCGTCGGTCTCGAGGTATGCGGTAGCGAGTTCCAATTCGACCTCTTGGTGAACACCGAGGCAATCTTCAACGGCCGCGCGTCGCGAGACATTGCGACCTGTCCTTGTTTTAAATACAACCCACTCCAACCATACGACCAAAAGGCCACGACTCCAATCAACACGACAAAATGAACGGCGACGAGAAGCCAATGTTTGACGATGACGCCTTTGGCGCAAAGTCTGGTTCTATCGTCAGCGCCTTTGACGCCTTTCGTATGTCGTTTCTCATTCTGGAGCCCATATCTCCCGTGCGCTAACTCCTCCATAGCCAAAGCGAAACCTCAATATGTGACGCGGACCTCTGGCGGCGGCAAGTGGACCGTCGCCATGTGCATCATCTCCTTCATGCTCGTTTGGGGCGAGGTTGGAAGATGGTGGCGCGGAACCGAAGACCACAACTTTGCCGTCGAGAAGGGCGTAGGACACGACCTGCAGATCAACCTCGACGCCGTCGTCAAGATGCACTGCTCCGATATTCACATCAACGTCCAGGACGCCTCGGGTGATCGCATTGTTGCTGCTAAGCGCCTGCAGCGCGACCCTACAACTTGGGCGCAGTGGGTTGACAACAAGGGCATGCACAAGCTGGGACGGGATAGCCACGGCCGAGTCATCACCAATGCGGGTTGGAAGAGTCTGGATGAGGAGGGTTTCGGAGAGGAGCACGTTCACGACATTGTTGCTCTTGGAAAGAAGAGGGCAAAGTGGGCCAAGACTCCCCGATACAAGGGCCGCGCCGACAGCTGCCGTATCTACGGAAGTCTGGACCTGAACAAGGTGCAGGGAGATTTCCACATTACCGCTAGAGGCCACGGATACATGGAAGTTGGCGAGCATCTGGACCACAGCAGTAAGTTTGACATGGATGCGTGAAGTGATATTCAACTGACACTATGACTAGACTTCAACTTTTCCCACATCATCTCCGAGCTTTCATACGGCCCCTTCTACCCCTCGCTTGTCAACCCCCTCGATCGCACAGTCAACTTGGCCTCTACCAACTTCCACAAGTTCCAGTACTACCTCTCCGTCGTCCCCACGGTTTACAGTGTCGGTTCCAAGCAGATTGTTACCAACCAGTACGCTGTTACGGAGCAGAGCAGACAGATCGACGACCGCTACATCCCCGGCATTTTCGTCAAGTACGATATTGAGCCCATTCTGCTGTCTGTTCACGAGAGCCGCGATGGGTTCTTGACCTTCCTCGTCAAGATCATCAACGTTGTCAGCGGTGTCTTGGTTGCCGGACACTGGGGTTTCACCATCAGCGAGTGGGTTCGCGAGGTTATTGGCAAGCGGAAACGACAGAGCAGCGGTGGTATGGGTGTGTTGGGCTCCAAGGAAGGATACAATGAGTAGTATCTGAACGAGGGGGCGTGTATTTGAATATCTATATCTAGCGATGCATGTGGCGGCATGAGGGGCAACCGGGTGAGCTAGAGATATTTGCGGCTCGGGATTGTATACATATCGCCTCAAAGGAGTTTGGGTTAAATTATACTGGGAGCTACGTTGGCATTTTCTTTACAAAATAAGATAAGAGTTCCACTGATACTAAGCACAATTTGCGTCAACGTTCTGGTTTGATAGCAGCCTCTAACTTGTTCTCGTCCTCCAACGAGCAATCACACCAATTTCCTCCGCGTATAGGGTTTTCTTGTAATCGCAAATATAGCCCCCACTCCATTTTCCTAGCGCCGAGTCCTTCAACCACACGTGTTAGCTAGACATAGTCCCAACTCATTTTGGTAGCATCCCGAACCAGCCACCCGGAAGCAGCCTAGCCTCGCCGAGCTCATAGGCAACGCCCATTTAATTGAGCCATATTCGGTACCACGGCATGAGGTTGCACTGATGAACTACCCAGAAACGTGTTTCTTGATCTCTCGCCGAGTGGTTGTGGCATGGCATCTGCGACTTTTAGTTTCGGTACGAGCTTCGTAAGCTACCGGAGAAGGACAGAAATGCCCCGACCCGTTTACGTAGGCACGTTGCACATTGAGCCGCACCGCCAAGTGCGCTACGTCGTGATGACTGAATATGGAGGTACGTATCCTTCGGACTTTGAGCTGGTCAGATTGGATGCGCCCGGTGTGGCCGGCGTCATGTGGGCTATGCACCCGCACAAAGAGTCCGGTGACACTTGGTTCAGCCTATGGATTTTTTTCTTCGCCTCTCATTGTGCCACAAGCACGTTATTTCTACGAGACAGATGCTTCAGAAAATGTATCGAATTATGAATTTTCGAGCCTGGTTCAATCGAGCACCTTTCTCTCAACTTTCGTGCTCAGATTAAGATCAGAATCAGGGTCGAGGGTTCACGCAGCGGGGCACACAAAGGTCTAGGAGGGGACCTATGACGACATGCTTTTTTTGCGGGGTGGGTCATGATGTCTGATGTCTTGGATTTGGAGACCGCAACAAAGGCCAAGGACCATGCGGAGTTGTGACGATGGCGATGGGACAATTGACTAGACAGGGACAGGGCCCTAGTCAGACCTTGTTGTGCAGAGAAACCTTTGCTTTTCTTCTTTTTTCCATGATGATTCATCATAAAACTGCTGGCAACAGCGAGATGGGGCAGAGTCAACAAAATATGCACATCCACCAAGCTCTGCTGCCTGTCGCCTACAAGGGCTCTTCTGGCCTGGTTGACCACCATTCGCTGCTCTCGTTGCCCGAACACCACCTCGAAGCTTGCGAAACCAACAAAAAGTCTGGGCTGCCACATGATGGATGCCACCCTGTGTGCTAGCTTGCGGCAAGTGTACATGGTACGCAACGTCATGGGCAGCTTTGCCCGCCGCCATCCGTCGCTCCCATGCCGTGGCTGGCCTGCTGGCCGGTCCTCGCGCTGCGTGCCAGACTTGGATTGAAACAAGTATGCAGGCTAACGGAGAGATGGGGTTGACTTGCAGAAGCAGAATGGAGGAGACGAAGCCACAGTGGGATCCAGACCGAGTTGACATGGGTCCGAAGCCAACCCACCATGCAGCTGGACCGACGGCATCACAAGTTGGCTGACTTACGACATGTAGTTTTCTAGCGCCAGAGGAATTCTAGCACAGGCCATGGAACTTCCTGACCAAGCAGGGGAGGGATGACGGTGTAGATCGCTGTCCATCATATTTTTGCTTCTCGCCACATGCAACTTGTAGGATCTTCCTTGAGCGGCAAGGGGATAGAGTGCATATCTCCCGTCAGTGAGGCTTTAGCCCAGGGGTCTTCCCTTGAGCTGGGTGGTTCGAAGCTGAAAGAAGAAGCACTTCAGCCCTTCCTCTGAGAAACAGGGCTGCGCTCGGCCCCAGGGCAACTTGGGTGGTTCGCCTGTTGGCCGCCCCAGCGCAGGGGGGCCGCGTTGGTGATGTTCTTTGCCATGCTGCATCCATCACACTGGCATTGGAGCCGGGCAAGGTTCGAGTCGCTCTTCGCGCTCGCCATCAGCCGAACACCACGGCCAACACCACTGAGGCCCGATACGAAACCGAGCCGGCGGCAATACCCAACAGCCTCAGAGAGCTTCGCAAACGGCCAAGGCCACAGCCACAGCGAGAAGGGTTTAGATGGGCCATGCCCCGCCGCCGCCCGCTTCTGCCGTTGTCAACCTTGAGAGTCAGCATTGGCTAGCGCCCTCGAGCGAGTTCCACCCCGCCCACAGTGAGCATCAGACCTGGAGCTGGTGACCCTCCACCAGGCCTGTCTGAGCCGGCCATCCTGGACCTGCGCCTTGCGCCAGATGCAGCCCGTACTGCAGCACCTGCCAGGCTCAAGAACTGCCGGCGACCTTCTTCCGTCATAGCCAGCCCTCCATTCTTTTTCCCCCTCCCACCTTCTTCCCTCTTCCACATTCTCATCTTTTTCTGCTTATCCAAATTGAAATTCCCCTGCGTCCGTTTTCCATCGTAGGAATCCTCATATTTCGTTGCCTTTTTATCTGTAACAGTGCGCTTTCTGCTCTACACCCTAGTCGTCCGCCCGCACCCACCCCGCCCCCGCCATGGGTGACGTCTTTAGGGATCAACGCTTTTATCGCGACCGCGACTACAGCGACAGCTCCTCCTCCGATGACCGTCGCACGACTACCGTTCGTCGATACAAAGTGAAGCCCGGAAGGTCCGATAACTACGACAGAGTGACCGAAGTCGACGATGATTACCGCTCCCGAGCCTCCACCTACATTCGGCCGACGGGCGAGCTCCTAGAGCCTGATCGTCGCCCACACATCCCGGAGCGCCCGCGATCTGCTTTTGAATCATACGCTGGAGAGCGCTCTCGCAAAAACTTTTATGACGGAGAACCGCCCCGAGACTATTATCCGGCGCCGCCACCTCCCCCTCCACCGCCAGCTTCAGGCCCTCGAGTTACCACTTACGAAACTAAGGCGGTCGAGCGAGTTGAGCAGGATTGGGACCGACGTTCTCGTTTTGAGCATCCCCCTGTCGATGATGATGTCAAGTACGAGAGGCGCATTGAGCGTCGTGACAATGGCGATTATCGGGTCGAGAAGCGAGTAGAGGAGCATGTCGACGACCGAGACGGCTGCGAAATTGAGCGCTATCGTAAGGAGACGGAATACTACAGCCCAGTTGATCCCCCACCTCCACCCGTCATCATTCGTCAGCGTGCCCCGGAGCCCCAAAAGATCATTGTGCAAGAGGCGCCGCCTCCAGCCCCCGTTGTCATCCCGCGCCAGGACCCAGGCATTGTTGTTATTCGCGAAAAGGAACAACCTCGTGAAATTATCCGCAGGGAGCCTCGGGACGAGGAGTACTACTATCGTCATGAAAGGCGGGATCATGGTCATCATGGCCGTGACTATGCTATGGAACGATATAATCGCCGAGGCCGCCATCATGATTGCTACAGTGATGATGAAGATTACTATGTTCGCCGGAACGTTGTGCGCCGCCGCGAACGCAGTGAAAGCAGTCACCACAAGCGCCATCTCGCTGAGGGAGCACTTGCGGGTGCCGGTATCACTGCTCTTTTGAACAGTCGTCGGGATGAATATGGCGATCTCCCCGAGCACCGTGGCAAAAAGGTTATTGCAGGTGCCGCCCTTGGCGCTTTAGGCACGGAAGCTCTTCGAAGGGCGCAAAGCGCCTACGAGGACCGTTATGGTGATGATGAGTCTCCTGATCGACACTCTCGACTTAAAACGGGTCTTGGTATCGCTGCCGTTGCTCTCGCCGCCGCCGGTGCCGCGAAATACTACCAAGCCAACAAGATTGACAAGGAGGAGTCGCACCGGGGACGTAGCCGCACTCGGGGTTACTACTCTGGTGATGAGTACTCTCGTTCCCGTTCGCGATCTGTCTACAAGGTCAAGAGCAAGAGCAAGAGCAAGAGCAAGAGTAGCCGCCGCAGGAGTCTGTCGACTGCCGCCAAGGCCGCTCTTGGAACGGTAGCCACAGCTGGCCTCGTGAAGCACATCCGGAATAAGTCCAAGTCGCGAGGTTCACGATCTTCATCTTCTTCCAGCTCCAACCGAAGCCGCAGCCGCTCCCGTAGCAAGTCTCGCCTCCGCCGTGGCGCAGAGCTTGCGGGCGCAGCTGCAGCCGCTGGAATTGCACACAAGGTATATAAGAATCACAAGAAGAAGAAGGAGGATGAAGAAGGGTACGGAAGCAGCAGCGACGATGAGTATGATCGACGACGAGGTTCACGAAGCCGCAGTCGCAGCAGGTCGGTGGCCCGATCCCTCCGTTCAGAGCGCGGGACTGATCCTGAGCTAGGCTTAGTTGAGTACGGCACGGGCCCGCTAGGATCAGAAGCCCCGCGATCCCAATCGCGGGGGTATGAGTCTGAGGCGGAGAAGCGGCGGCGCAGGCGACGTAGAAGACGCCGCCGTGATCGATCACGATCGTCTGAAGGATCAGATGATCATGAAAGGAAGCGCAGCAAGAGCCGGTCGATCAAGGACATGGCTGTTGCCGGGGCCGCCGCGATTGGCATCAAGGAGTATAAGGATAAGAAAGACCGAGAGAATCGGGAAAAGAGATCACGAGAGCGCCGGCTAGAGAATGAGAAGGAGAGGGAACGAGATAAGGAACGAGACCGAAACCGAGACCGACATCAGGGTAGAGAGCGTTCAAGGGAAAGGGAGCGGGAGCGGGAGCGGGAACGTGAACGGGATCATAGATCCAGATCTAGATCCCAGGATCGCCAAAGACGTGAGAAGGATCGACAACCAACTCCCGAGCCTGACTGACATTGTTTAGACCGTGATGATGACCGAAACTTTGACGACCATCGTACTCAGTCACCACCAACAGCTTCCGGCGGTGCTTTCTACCCACCTTACCCGACTGATATGGGCCCAGGGCCTGCTGGAGGTGGTTTTGCGCAATATCCCAACACATCAGGCGAGTTCCAGCCATATGTCCCTTCAGACTATACTGGATATCCTCCGCCGCCTCCGGCTCAAGCACCCCCGCCGCCTGTCAACCACATTCCCCCGCCGCCTCCCGGCCCACCCCCGCCACCAGGGCCTCCTCCAACGGGCGGGCGAATTCCGCCTGATCAAGTGAGTGACTCTCCCCAAAGCCTCGGCTCGCGAGAGGAAGATGAGGGTGTGTGCCATCGTTCCCAGGTGGGCTTTTGTGGATTTCATGGATTTGTTGCTGACAAAGACTAGATAGCTTAGTCCTAGATGATGCTCGATCTACCACCACCGGCAAATCGGTCATGTTCATTCCGTTATCGCCTAGAAGCGAGATGACAATGGAGATGCATCACCGTGGCCAACTCAAAGCAGCTGAAGAGGAAGAAGCACGCCGTAGAGCGGAGCAAGAAGCCTTTGACAAGGAGCATGGTCTAGTTCCTGTTAAAAAACGACGGCGCCGCCGTCGCTCACGACGCTCAGCTTCGTCACCTGGTTCATCTTCACCCGAAAATTCCGACAGCGGACGTTCGCGTCGCTCAAGAAGGCACGGCTCAAGTTCAGATGACGCGGTTGAAGATCTACCAGATAGGTTTGACAGGAAAGGTAGGCGACTGGACAGCCGATCCGTGGCGAATGATCGGTGGACGAGCCGAGGGGGTGACTTTCAATATGTTCCACAGCATCGCGGGGATTGGGGCGTCAGGGGTGCTTGGCAAGTTGCTGGCACTGATAATGAATTAATTCAACGATTGGCGCGCGATGTGGCAGGTGCTTTGGATGGCAAGAAGGGTTGGGTGGGTGTATTAGGAGATGTTCTAGGAGGGTTTACAGAACAAGCCCCGCGGGGGGCCATTAAAGATCGGGACAGGAGCAAGCGTGATGATTCTGATGATGATGATAAACACAAATCCAGGAGGCACAGGAGGCGACGGAGGTGATGATCTAATGACCTTGTCTTTTTTCTTCTAATTCTCTTTTGGCACAGTCATTTTTGATTGGATCTCTTTTTTTCTCTTGTTTTACTTGGACGGACTTGGGTCGGGTATGACACGAGCTCACGACATAACTATACATTAACGGCCGATAGAGATACGATGATATGTTTTTTTGCTATGCGTCTTTATTCTTATCAGAATCATGGGTCCGTGATGACTAACTGATCTAATATCTTGACGAATCTGGCAACATTTTCGTCAAAATCCACAATGGCCCTGTCAGGCAATGTAAACAAGTGATCAGTTCCATTCATGCACTTTGTCTATACTCTCCGCTGGTATTTCATACAACCCACCTCTGCGCCTCTTATAACAAAAACCTCGCTCGCCGCACCCGCATCTTTTCATCATAACTCGTCATGCTTCTCATCAGACTTCTGCTCGGGTCTTCCGCTGTCCTTTTGCAAGTCAACGCCCTGGCTACTTCGGAGCTTTTGCCACAGATCCCAGAACTCTCCCTCTACGGCCTTGTCCATCTGGTCTGGCAGCACCACGACGTAGTCGACATATAGGTTGCCATACTCGGTCTTGTGGTACACGCTGTCACCGTCCTCGTGCCACTTGGGCATGCCCTCTCCGACCACCGTCTCGATGTGGCCGGGCTGCGTCACCTCGCCACGCTTGCGACCCAGGCGAACGACGTGGTCGTCCAAGTGCGTGAGGTTGCGTGTCCAGTCGCCCATCCAGGCCTCCCGCAGCGAAAGGATCTCTGTCCAGTACAGGTCGTCGCCCTTGCGCCGGAAGAAGACGCCGTCAACCTTGTCGGGGTTGTCCTGCTCCAGGGACGGTGCTTTTTCTGAGAGCGTGACAAGAAGGTCGCCAGCAACCCAGTCGGGGCTCTCGTCGGCCTCGTTCTCGTACACCACGCGGGAATCCCTGGCGGCACCACGCTCGATCTTGAGGGACACAGTGGTGGGCTTCTTTTCCACACGCTGGCCCTGGCAGACGGAGCACTTGTGCTTGATGGTCTTGCCGCGGCCGCCGCAGGCGTCGCAGCGCATCTGCATCTGCTGGAACATGCCGGGGGCGAGCTGCTGCTTGACGATGCGGACGCCACGGCCCTGACATGTGCCGCAGGTGTCAACCTTGCCGTCGGCGCTGCCAGTGCCTTCGCACTTCTCGCAGATGTGCTGCTTGTTCCATTGGAATTCGGTTGTGGCGCCGTTGTAAAAGTCTCGGAGGGAGATCTCAACTCGGACCTCAATGTTGTGGCCTCTGGGCTCGCCAGATCCGCGCCCAAAGTGCCCGTGGCCGCCGAAGAAGCGGCTGAAGAGATCAAACGGATCGCCGCCGCCGCCGCCGCCTCCGCCGTTCTTGTGCTGCTTGACGCCCTCGTGGCCGTGGCGGTCGTAGATCTGGCGAGTCTTGGCGTCGCTCAGAATCTCGTAGGCCTCGGCGACCTCTACAAACTTGTCATGTGCTGTGTTGTCGCCACTGAGAGAAGCGTGAAAAGTTAGCTTCGAAAAAAAGAAGAAAAAAAGAGGCGGTTCAGAAAGGTGTAGGAGGGGCATACGGGTTCTTGTCAGGGTGGAATTTCTTAGATAGACGGCGATATGCCGATTTTAGCTCCTTGTCTGAAGCTTTTCTGTCGACACCGAGAATCTGATTGGGAGAAGAATGTTAATATCGAGTCACGATTGCTTCATGGAGGGCGAAGTGGTGGCGAACCTTGTAGTAGTCCTCGGCGCATAGTGCCAGCTGGATAAAGGCCAGGAAGAGGAAGAGGACAGCGCCGCGGAACAACATTGCGCTCCAGTGTGCCCAAAAATTGGGACTTTGACGACGATGCGGGAGAATTCAGACCCTGGCGACCGGGACCGTCAAAACCAGGAGGAATTCTGGAGTGCGGTGGGAGGAAATCGGGCGTCGCTGATGAGGAGCCAACGTCGATAATCCAAAATGGAGTTTACAGCGTGTTATTAACATGAGCCTGCACACTTGCGCAAGTCTTATCGTGGCCCGCCCCTGCAGGTGGGTCCGTTATCGAAAGCTGCCCATTGGCTGCCGGATTAACTACCGGATTATCTTTCCCAATTTCTCAACCAACGTCAGATGGACGCCAGCATAGCAAGTATCTCCGAAGCAGGCTGCACTACTTATATTGTTGCCTCTTAGCCTACTAAAGGGGAATTTACACCCCAACGGCTTGCGAATCGGACCAATTTCTTCTGTTGTCTTTTTATTTTGGCTTACACGCCGGCCATGAGCTCAAAAAAGTACGCCCTCCTTCCCATGGAAGATGATGAGGTGGGGCCTCAGAAAGTCACCAAGGAGAAGAAGCACAAGCACCGTCATCGCGATCGAGATGACAAATCCTCGTCGCGACACTCTAGGTCGCGTCGCGATCGCAGTCGCAGTCGAAGCCGTGATCGGTCCCCCGGCCGAGGGTCATCTCACACCAGCCGCCCGAAGCAGTACCGACGACGCGACGACAAGGCCGACTTTGACGATAGATGGGGCGATGAAGAGCCACCATCCGACGATCCAGAGGAAGAGGAAGAGGCAGATCATCGCGAATTCGGGGAGTCGGCAAGCAAGAGGGTGAAGCTCAGCCATGATGAGCCCAGAGAGGAGGACCTGTCAGACGGAGCGAAGGAGGAGCTTGAGCGCCGCAAAGATATCGAGGAACGGGATGCTCTTGCTAAACGATTGAAGGAAAAGGGCGATGGGAAATCGAAAAAGTACGACCGCGATGGCGAATCATCATCTCGGAGAAAGCTAGCGGATGATGCTGAGGCCAGGAACAAGGCTCTACCCGATCTACGTGAGCGATCCCGCCAAGAATACCTCAAGAAGCGAGAGACGGAACGCTTGGCTCTGTTGCGCAAGCAGGTTGCAGAAGAGACTGCAGAATTGAAAAGCGGCGTCAGGTTATCCGAGAAGGAAAGGGCCGAATTCGCCAAGAACCGAGAGATTCTGCGCCTGGCCGAGGAGCGGTTGAAGATTGACGACCACCGCGATGGATATATGATGCCGGAAGACTATATTACCGAAAAGGGGAAGCTCGACAAGAGAAAGAAGGAAGAGGCATTGTACAAGCGCTATGTCGAAAAGGACGAATACGGCCAGGAGAAGTTTGTCACCGAACATGAGGAGTGGGAACAAGACCAAGTGACGAAGGCCAAAGCCCAAATTCACCGCGCGGAAAGGGACGATGAGGGATACGACTATGTTATGGATGATTCTCAGTACATCCAATGGACTATGGATTCTCGAATAGCAGGCGACGAACGCACCAAGGAGCAAAAGTTTTTGGACGCCCAAATCGACGCAGCAGAGAAGAAGGCCCTATCGATTCAGGAGACGAGGAAGAGCTTACCGATTTACCAGTACCGGGATGAGTTCTTGGCAGCACTAGAGCAGCACCAGATCTTGGTCATTGTTGGAGAAACTGGCAGTGGAAAGACTACACAGCTGCCACAGTACCTCCATGAAGCAGGCTACACAAACAATGGTATGAAGGTAGCATGCACGCAGCCTCGTCGAGTGGCAGCCATGAGTGTGGCAGCTCGTGTCGCTGAGGAAATGGGTGTCAAAGTTGGAAACGAAGTTGGATACAACATTCGTTTTGAAGACTGTACCTCTGACAAGACCATCTTGAAATACATGACTGATGGTATGCTGTTGCGAGAATTCATGACGGAGCCCGACCTAGCAGGATACAGTTGTCTAATGATAGATGAAGGTACGTGACATCTCATTTCGCACAAGGAAGAAACATGATATTAACATATGAATTTAGCGCACGAGCGCACGGTCCATACGGACATTTTATTGGCTCTTATCAAAGATTTAGCGCGCCAAAGATCTGATCTCAAAATCCTGATCTCATCTGCCACCATGGACGCGGAAAAGTTCGCAAGATATTTCGACGACTCCCCAGTGTTCAATATTCCAGGGAGAAAATTTGAAGTCGACCTGCTGTATTGCATGCAACCTGAGTCGAACTACCTCCAAGCCGCCGTAACAACTGTATTTCAGATTCACACGACGCAAGGGTTAGTCGTTTGGTTAGCTGCAAGGCGCACGCGTTTATAAAACAAGCTGACTTACTTTGCTTAGATCAGCTGGCGATATCTTGATCTTCCTTACTGGCCAAGAAGAAATAGAAGCTGCGGAAGAGCAGATCGTGAACACGGCTAAAGCCCTCGGAAATCGCATCAAAGAGTTGGTCGTCGCACCCATCTACGCTTCTCTTCCATCCGAGTTACAAGCCAAAATCTTCGAGCCAACTCCCCCAGGAGCTCGCAAGGTCGTTTTAGCGACCAACATTGCCGAGACTAGCCTGACAATCGACGGCATTGTCTATGTCATTGACCCCGGTTACGTGAAAGAGAATCAATATAACGCGCAGACAGGCATATCCAACTTGGTTACTGTGCCTTGTTCGAGGGCGAGTGCGAACCAGCGCGCTGGTCGCGCTGGGAGAGTAGGTCCTGGAAAATGCTTCAGGCTCTATACGAAATTTGCTTATATGAATGAAATGGACGAGTCGACAACACCCGAAATCCAGCGCACAAACCTGTACTCGATAGTCTTGCAATTAGCATCCATGGGTATAACGGACTTGCTCAACTTCGAGTTCATGGATGCCCCACCGACAGAATCGCTTATCGATGCCCTGAATCGTCTCTTTGCTCTTCAAAGTCTCAATCACCGTGGCGAGCTGACGAAGCTGGGTCGCCAGATGGCCGAGTTTCCTACGGATCCCATGTTGGCTAAGGCTGTGCTTGCGGCGGACAAGGAAAAGTGTGTGGAGGAAGTTCTGTCCATTGTTGCCATGCTAGGGGAGGCCTCTTCCCTTTTCTTCCGACCCAAAGATAAGAAAATCCACGCAGACAGTGCTCGTAACCGATTCACGGTCAAGGAAGGAGGAGACCATCTCACCCTGCTCAATATCTGGAACCAATGGGTGGACAGCGACTTCTCTCCCATCTGGGCTCGCGAGAATTTCTTGCAGCAACGCACCTTGACTCGAGCTCGCGATGTTCGAGACCAGCTCGCCAAGCTCTGTGAGCGTGTCGAGGTGACCCCGTCAACATGCGGAGCAGCAAACTTACGACCTATTCAGCGAGCCATCACAGCTGGTTTCTTCCCGAACGCAGCTCGCCTCACAAAGAGCGGCGACAGCTACCGAACAGTCAAGAACAGCACGACGGTGTGGGTGCATCCCAGTAGCGTGTTGATGTCTGTGGACCCGCCTGAAAAAATGGTGCTATACTTTGAACTGGTGCAAACTACCAAGGAATACATGCGCAACGTGATGCCTATTCAGCCGGGGTGGCTGGCGGAGCTGGCACCGCACTTTCATAAGAAAAAGGATATTGAGGGAATGGAAGATAAGAAGATGCCAAAACGAAGATAGATACGAGTCAATGAATGGCTCGGGTGTTTATATCAGAACGTGCCAGGTATAAGACGTGAAATGATTCGAAAAAGATGTCTCTTTTTTTTCCGCACCAAATACAACAGAACAAAATACTATTTTACACAATTTAACTATCGCCGGGCTGAGCCAATTAAGCGGCGGATTCATCAGCCTTATTTTCCAGTTCTGCATTTTCTGGCTCGTCGTCTTTCACCCACTCGTACAGAATGTCTGTGCGCACAGTGTACTTTGTTCCCTTCTTAACTGTGGAACCCTCGTGGCGAAGGCCCTGGTGCTGGAAGATGAGGACGCTTCCAGCTTTGGGGTTGACATCGACGCGCTTGTCTTCCTTTCTGCTCAGGAAGGCAGTCGCGCCGCCCTTGAGATCCGACTTGGGATCGTGCTCAGCCGAGTCGTTGAGGTAGAGGTGGACGGTGTAGAAGGTCTGAAAGTCCCTGCCGTCCTTTTCGTAGTGGTAGGGGCCGTCACAGTGGGCTAGGACATTGAGGGTGAGCACAGGGTGTTTGGTTTCACATCGGGGGCGGTTGAAATGCTTACCTTTGAAGTATTGTCCGGGAGAGTACTTTAGGAAGCGCATCCTCTCGTTGTAGCGGCGGAACACCCACTTGCCGCCTCCTTCGCGGCCCTGGGGAGGGACCTCTGCCAGCAGCTCGCGAAGACCGTCAGACTGGGCGCACCTCTCCCAGAGACGATCGACAATTGTCTGGTTGTCCCAGATGATCCTGTCGCTCTCGCGGTAGCCCGGAGCGGGAGCCTCCCATCCGACGCCCAGGTTGACGAGGGCGGGCCGCCAGGCCGATTCGCCTTCTGGGCGCGGCTGAGACTCTTCGGCCAGGGCAATGAGCTGCTTGCACTCTTCGGGGGAAATGACGTTCTCTAGCACGAGAGCAACTTTGCCATCGTACTCTGGAAGAGGGGTTGTTGTCCAGTCAATGTGCTTTGATGTGATGGGTGCCTCAGGAGGTGTGGTAAGGAACGAGTCTGGGATGGCGACGTCCTTGCTGGTGTACTCGGCCCGGACAGGGGCTTTGGACGGTTGCTTGCTGGAGGGTTTGATGTTGAATGAAGACGTTGAGGGCTGGGAAAAGCCAAGCTTGGAAGAGATGCTGGACCACATGATGAAGGCGTTGTTTGGTGGTTTTGTTAGTTGCCCGAGATTTGATAGACCCGGCAGGGGAGGTGGACCAAACGGATTTATATGCCTGAGATGAGATCCTGCTACAATGGGGCCCAAATGCAAAATGCCACGTCATGTGCTTCTTGAATGCAAATGAGTCGAACGGATCTGCGTGGCACAGAACGAGTGTTTTTTATAATTAAGCGCGGGACCAGAGGCGCGAAACCATCTTTATGCGGTTGCCTACGGATTATGAGGTGCTAATAAGCCCAAGGCTCACTGACCAAGCCCAAAGTGGCTGACTAAATTTAGCAGACTGCTCCGCCACGACCCAGGTCTGACGATGGTAGTGTCAGAAATTAGGCATCCAATTGTGAAATATGGTTTGAAAGGTGGCTTGATTTACTGGCCGACGGTGTGCAATACAGCCCTTGAATGACCGCCAGCCCCATACTTTGCTACTTGGGGTCTTTGCCAAAAGACCAGAGGTGTTGGCATTTTTTAGCTAGAACAAATAAAAACAATCCCTACATAAATACATTCTCCTAAAGATAATCTCTTAGGTTTTTTGTTAGGATTATTTTTGCTCTAGAAATTGTGGTTATTGTGACCAACTTGTGTAGTGGCGGTTGTGCGTAGGCACGTCCGCCGCAATCATTCAAGAGTCGGATTGTATTGGCTGATGCGTTGTTGCTGACCGTTTTCCTTGGTGTGCCATCGACGTGGGCCATGTATTTTTGGCGACCCGCAGAGGCCTAGATTTTTTAATATTTACAGGTGGGCTCTTTGAAACATAGAACTCTTGTGAAGGACCAGATATTTGTATTTTTGGCCTAAAATAAAAACTTGACTAAGCTAAGATAAAGTACACAAAAAAAATAATCCTTAACCTCTTAGGTTTTCTTATGATCATTTTGCTTTGGGTATCATTGGGGTATCATTAGGGTATCATATGCCGCGACTGCAGCCTCTCCAGCAAAACCAAACACCAACTCCAAGGAAAAAACTGTGATGCAATCCCATATAAGAAGAGAAAAAGAAAAGCCCAAAGAACGCCGAAACCTAGCTTTGCAACCCTGTATACACTGTAGGAGAGAGGCAGGGGGAGGTGTATGCCTAATCAGCTGCTAGAATGTCACCCTGATCCAGGCCAAGCTCTTCGGGTTTGGCTGCTTAGTGTTTCCACGGTTGACTACACTCAGCTTCATCCTGAATGCACCGGTCACAGTTTAAAGACCTACCGCTTTTTCGGATGCAGGGAACCTTCAGCTTGAGACAGCGGTCGCATTTCCCTTTGCAAGTCTCGAGGTGAAGGGCAAGGTGAAGCACTGGTTTCTCGCATTGGTCGCAGGTTATTGTTTCCCTCGTATCAGGACGACTGAAGTTGCCGCACTCAAGCCTCTTCGCCTTGCAGCGCTTGCAGGTCTTCGTTGCACCCCCTTTCTCACAAGCTACCTTTGCTTCCGCGCATGGCTCACATTTGCCTTTGCAGACCTGCATGTGTTCGCCGAGTTTTATGGGCGAAAAACATCCCCCGCAGTAATCGCAAATCAAACGATTTGCAGCGACTTGGCTCTCATGACTGAATTTGCCACATGGGAGTTCCCTCTCCTCGCAGCGCTCGCAAGTCTTCTTTGTGCCTCTTCTGTCGCAAGCTACTTTTTCTGCAGCACATGGCTCACATCTGCCTTTACATATTTGGGCACGCCATTTTGCTTGACTTAACAGGCACCCCGCATCTTTCGCACGGTTCCTCATCATCGGCATGACTGAAGCCAAAGCATATTTTCTTCTTTTCGAGACAACGGTTGCAGCTGGTCTCATTGTCCAGAATGCAGGGCTCATTCGTGAGTTGACACTCACGGCACCTGCCCGGGCATTTGCTGACATGTTTATAACGGGCTTGTTTATCAACTGTCGAGTGTGGTCTGCCGCAGCGCTCACAGGGAGGGATATGGCTGCAGGGTGTTTTGTTATCAACACACCGCTTGCATGGTCCCTCAGATCTGACCCTAAGACAAGGCACTCGCACCGCTTCGCATGAACTGCACCTGCCCTTGCAATTTCTCACATGCAGTCTGTAATTAGCCTCAGCACGGAACTCAGTTCTGCCACAGTTGTCGCATTCCTTGTTCACGGGAGGCAGATCGGGAGGCTTGTGGCTGAAGTCTTCGCACACCTTTTTCTCTTCATGACAACGGGAGCAAATGTTCCCTGGCCCTTTTCGTTTGATGCAAGGCACATCCGCCTCCCGACACGGCTTACACCTGCCACGGCAAATTTCGAGATGAATATGGAAAGATTTCCCTACCAGTTCCGCGTGACATTGTTCACACCGCACCTTGTCCTGGGTTCCCTTAAGCCGTTGGTATTGCTTGGCGCCAGGTGCCTTGGACGTGCCGGATGCCTTAGACTTGTGCCCGGGTTTGGTAGCTTCTCTAACAAAGGGACTTTGTGTCGATAAATCCCCTTTTCTGTTGAAAAGCGAGAACGGGGAATCGTCTGTCCAAATCTTGTCGGCCTCGGGCTTCCTCGCGCTCTTTGGACGCACCGGTTGGCGGTCCTCTGTTCTGAGATCACCCGTTCGCTCATGTCGCAACAGCAGCTGGAGCAGGGGTTTTGTATTTTCGACGAGCTTTGATGCCCTCGAGGGGGAAGCGGGGGGATTGGGCCGAGCAGTTCTCATCACCAGGCGTTGCGGGGTGGCTTCACAGCTAAACCAATCTGGACCTACTGCTTGTAAATCTGCCCATTCATTCCACTCGCCTTTTGGCACTCCGTTAACTAGGCGAACCAGAACATGGCGTCCACGGGCTATCCACAGTATGCTATTCCGCAAAACTGTGTCCGCCCAATCAGTCTCCTCCATCCCAGAGCAGAGTTCAATGTCGTGTCGCAACTGCTCGATTATATTCTCAATTGGGAGAATATAAGACGGATTCCTTGACCGTTTTAACAGAACTGTTGGTTCATTCTGAACATTAACTTCATGAACCAAATCCCGCTCAACTAGCCGCTCATGGAGTTTCGCTCGAATGATCCGTTGCTTGACGGCTAGAGGGTGTGTCATCCTCTTCGGTTTTGCGAATGATGTCGGTACGCCAGCTATTGTAGAATGATTAGCCATGTTCCAATGGGAGGTTTGCCAATGATGGGGGAAGAAAGTTAGATCACGAAACCAAGGGGTGGATTCACCTTTGAGTCGATCCCAGTTCTCTTTAAGCAGCATTTGCTTATTGAATAAGAAATTGTCCTCATCTTTGAAGAGCAATGCACATTCAACCTTGGTATAATCGAGGCCCGAGTCTGGAGGTGTGATGCGCTTTGCTCTGAGCGAAACATCATGCCAGTTGATGCTGGATACCTGTAGAGACAACTCACCACCACCACCCTGTCCTTTTACCAACCCAGATTCTTCCGCGTGCTGGATAATTGCTACCCACAAAATGGACAACCTCAACATTTTCCGTTGCTCCGGGTTTTGGTATGTAACTCCGTTGGCCCCCAGCACGGATGGCCAGACTCTGATCAGACTTTTCCGGTTAAGATGAGAAGCCGTAAAACCCGCTTTAGATAATATTTCGAAAGCCAGGTACGGCGGCAAAACTGGATTGTTATTCTCGTTGAAATATTTCTCCAGCGAGTCCTTGAGGGCCGTTGAATTGATGATGCTTCGCGTCGTGCTAGAATGGAGGGAATAAATCCCGCGAATTCCTTGTGTGAGCGGCAATGCACAGTTAGCGGTGCGCCATGGTGCCTCGGGAAGCCCTTCTGGCCTTATGATATCCCAGATGGCCCGGCTGACGCGGACGAAATCAGAATCCCCAGAGCTGTGGTGTTCGCCAGCAAGAAGGACTGTGTTGCAGTTCTCGGCTAAAATAGCCAGAACTCGGCATTTTTCCTTCAGAGAATCGGGGATATCCATGGAGATAGGATATCTGACCGCGGGGAGGAAGAAATATGTCGCACCAGGGAAGGACATCTTTTCATGGATGAACAGCGCACATTTCGAATCGCCCGCGCGTAATCTCATGATATCATCATGGGTCATCGCTAGCAGCTTCTTGTGGTCATTCATCCGCTTGGCTTCACCCAAGAGATCATCACGGATGTCCATCCCTGTAGCGCTTCCGTTGTACACATAGTCGCTTCCATCTGGGAGATGAGCAACGCCGATGTATGCGCTGAAAAAATCACCTACGGAGTCCAGGTTCTGGAAGTCAATGTGACTGTACTGGTCGAACATTCGGCTTGACCATTCTGGCTGTCCAAGAAGGAACTGGAGGGCCATTGAAAGTACTCGATGGTGCGACATCATCTTCCGCAGCCTTCGTCTTGACTCTTTCGAAGAATTTGCCAAAACCAAGACAGACCATTCTCGCGGAATCAAGTGTCCATCTCGACCTTTCAGGGCTAGGAAGAACTTAGTCTGAAGACTAAGGATCTCATCAAGACGGTTCCGATAAGTTCGAACCGCCTGCCTCGCCTCAGGATTGCCATTTACAATTTCCCCTGTAAGTTGATTAGTTTTGTTGCAATAACCCAAAACTAAAACATAACATAACCTAAAACATAACATAAACCCAAACCATAATATGAAACCAAAGCACTTACATATTTTGTCATTCTCAGGATCTGATCTACACAAGAGTGACTCGTCATCTGCAGTGAATCTGCATGTCGTGAGCTCGTCCGGCGTAAGAATCAACTGGGCCCGGGCCTCGATGCTCTGTTCATCATCCAGATCGATTTGGGCCATTTCTTGCTTCAACTTCACGAAATCAATGTAATGGGTATCTTTAGCAGCGCGGAATCTATTTGAAAAGTCGGCCTCTCCCGAAGTGTCATCATCGGAATCAGAATCGGAGGAACACACAATTTCCTCATTACCTGAACCAGGGGCAGTTTCGGATGGGAGAACCTGATCCGCTTGAGTTTCAACTCCGCTCCAGGGCGAAAGCCCAATGCTTTCAAGCGAATTCAATGCATAAAGACTCATTAAACGGGCTGAATCGAGGTCGAGAGGGTTCCATGAGACTTTCCCAATTCCCAGAAGTTCACCCAAGTTACGGCAACCCACAGACAAGGATTTATAGATGACCGCACAAAGAGCAAGGCCGATGTCCTTCTCCTTTGAACATACCCATCTACTTTCCTTCATGATAGGGACTGACATGATTCGATCCGAAGAAAACTCTTCGGGCCAGGAAGGGATTTTCTTGAAGAGAGATGTAAGAAAGGCCTTTGCCCTCCCAAAATTCGCGTCGTCGCCTATTAACAGCGTACTGCAATATGTCCGTGTCACGGAACAGATCGCGAGGGCCTTCGCGGGTTCAACGGCCTTCTCGGGCTTGAGAGCCTTGGCGGGCCTAGGAGTCTCGTCGGATCCAAAAGCTGGCAGCACGATGTAGAAGTTTTTTATGTCCTGGTCATCAATCACAAAGTAAGTGTCAAGCTTTGCCCGCAGCGAGTTGTTCCTCTTTCTTCCTGACAAGCCATCGAGGAGCATGGGGGGCACTACAGAAGAATCCATGCCCCTCAAAGTCATGGCCTCGGCCACCTTGTATAAGGTTGTCCGGCTCAATGTACCACCTGGAAGCAACGATGTAATGTCCTCAACGGACAATACATCCTTGTTCTCGGATGCCTGCATTCGCTCACCATCTTCAATAAGATGTAGGACGAGTCGTCTTGTGAATGTTGAGAGGGGTTTAGTGCCAGACCAGACACTAGCCAATGCTTTGGTAAGGTTGGGATATTCTCCCAGGCTGCTAGGGAGCCCGGGAATAGAATCACCACGCTTGAGTTTGTGGCCTGTCCATGGAACCCCTTCATGCCGCCCATCTTTCTGAGCAATTTCCAGGAGTTGTCTGGTGTCGTTGGCGTGGTGTAACGAGTCGAACACTCTGTTCCAATCGTCAAGAAAACTCGCTTCCTCCTGCTCAGTTGACAGACGAGGTTGCATCATGTCTTTCACGTGGTCAATGTTCCACAGGTCCTTTGTCCCAAGAAACGTCAGAAATCGTGGTGGAAGCGAAGTGAGCGCCAACCAAAGATCTTCGCGATCCTCTCTCGTTGCTCGACGCGCCCACATCAAATCGGGTACGGGAGCGAAGTATGGAGGAGGCCGATATTGCGGTCGATGTTTCCGTGAACTGAAGCTCTGCCACACATCATCTTTGGTGCACGCCAAGTCGCCTTTCGTTATGCCGCGGTGGGCAAGGGTAACCGTCTTTACACCTTGAACATGATCTCTTCCACCGCCCACAGAAACAAACCGGCTGCCGACCTTTTCGAGCATCCATTCCCCGTCATACCTTCTAGAAAAAACATGATTGAGGGGCTTTACTGGACACTCTTTCATGATGCCAGTCAATACGCGCTTTGTTAATTGTGGTATGTGTATTTGGTCTGGGTTCTCGCCGTCCTCAAAAGCATCTTCCCAGTCCCTTTCGTAACTGCGAATCATCTTCAAGAGGACGGAGCTCACCATGGTGCCGTCTGGAGGGTATGTGGCCACAGTGAATGTCGTATATGGCGTCTCCAACGCCTGCTCACAAGACCTCGCCTGCTCTTCAACCTCTTGCAACCACTTTCCCATCGCCTTCAGAAGCTTACGCAGAAAAGAATACACTTCTCTGTAGTTGAATTTTGATGAATTACATCTCTGTTCAAGTCTCTCACGTATAAAGTTCATTCTTTCCAGCAGAGCCACATTCCGGGTTTGTTCCCATCCGATGTCTTCGATGATGGGCTCGCTTTGTTCGCGTGAATCATCGGGTTCTTTTGGTTCTTTTGGTTCGCCACCAGAGCCCTTGGGTTCTTGTGGTTCGTCACCAAGGTTCTCGTGTTCTTCTCTAGGGCCGTCCTGTCCGTCATGTTCATCGGATTTATCGCCTCCAATCCAAGACGCGTTGGGCCTGTCGAACTGTTCGGGGTCGCTCAACTCATGAAAAAGTCGGCTAGGTACTGGCGGAAATCGAAGTGGGCCAGGAGAACCTAGTTCCTTCTGAATGGCGTCTGACCAAACCGAGCCGATGGCACGCTCTTCTTCAAGTGTGCCATCGAGCAACTGAGATGCAGCAGAGGTTTGACTTGAAATGTGTACAAGTTGCCTTCTAACGCACTCCAAGGCGATGAGGCCGCAATTCCAACTTTGCTGTTGATTGGGAACTGATGCAATGTGAAGTTCCATGCTAGATTCTTCGATTTTGTTGACCAACCTGACGACCTTTGCGGCTTTCACTCGCCTGTTCTGCTCAATAGAGTCATAGTAGTAAAGGGAATTTGTATGTTTGTCCGCAACAGCAATAGCCCAATGGGGAAGTTCCGGAAAGTTGACTGGTATCACCGTCAACGGAGAGGTGACGAGTCGACCAGTCACCCACGCGGACGCGCCCATATCAGGCACCAATGGCATGTACGGGAAACCTACGCCATCGTGTCTTCCAACAGCTAGGCGCAAGCCGGCCATAATCGCCACTTCATCCAAGTATTCCTCTTTCCTGAGGAACCCGTCAAGGTTGAACAAGCCAGCCACGTAGTTGTATGTCAACATCCCATTGATCTCGGGAACACCAGACGGACCAAGCTCAAGGTTAGGAAAACACTTTTCAAGCACTTCCCAGCAGATCTCATCCACTTGAGTACCCATTAATGTCCGCATGTACGCTGGTCGGACTTTTCGAACGGCAAGCTCCGTTTCACCAAGAGACTGGCTCAACAGCCAATGGTCGAATACTAGTGGTGCTTGGGGCATTGGTCCATGGTTATGATCACCGCATAACAGGGTCAATGTCCACAGCCAGTTGTCTCCTGGGTCGCACTCGACTTTCGCTCTCCACGGACAGCCGGAGTTGCCCTTGGACCGAAAATCCTTGTTTCCCTTGCACCGTATTGCGTGAACGGTGTGTACCATCCCCTTGGATATCCCCTTGTGGGTTCTACGATTGGAGCCAGCCATTGCCTCTAAAGAATACCCAAACCCTTCGATACCATTCTTGAGCTTGTTCATGATCTCCTCAATGGTCTCGGCAGGTCGAGAGCCTCCCGCAATTGTGACAATCCCCTCCGAAGGGTTGGGGATTTTTTTATTGCTCTGAGAAGAGGCCATTGTGTTGGTGTTTGTGGTTGTGGTTGCGGTTGTGACTCTTGTGGTTCTCGTAGTATCGCGGTTCTTGCAAAGGTATGTTAGTGGTTTTTCTAATATAGACTTGGAGGCATAGTTACCAAAATTTCGTTGGAAGATGTGACGAGAAAAAAGCAGATGCAAGAGAAAAAGTGAGTGCTCTGGCTGGGTGAAGGATTGTTGAGAGGGAGGAACTGGGTTGGAAGGGGGACATTTGGTAAAGAGAAAATTAATCGACTTGAACACAACATGAACACGACATGAAATTGCTCAACAAAAGTTTGTCAAACACTGGCAGCCAGCTGCCCAACACTTCGCAATAAGTTGTCAGCTCGCTAAACGGAAAGAACGAGCGAGCTGCTTGGTGGACTGCCAAATGGACGCTGAATTGGACTACTAAAAAAAGATACGGCGAATGATGAATTGACAATTACATTCTACATTACATTGTTAACTAGAGCAAAGCCTGATATTTGCAGATATACAATAGACGTATGATGAGTACGTAGAGCAAGAAATGTCTCTTGACATGCTATCGTATTGTTTGGCTTTGACACTCCTGCAAGCTCGCTCTGCAACCAACTCAGGGCAAACGCAGCCCTAGGGTTGGGTCGAATTCTCAGGCTCTCGCAGCCCCACCTGAAGGGTTTCATTCGGGTGTTAAATTTCTACATCTTTTCCCATCTAGTTTTCGTCTTGTGGGTCGTTGGAAGAGACTTTGCTGGTGGTTGACCAGACCTATGCATCGCGATGGTGTCTTGGCGAGAAGTGTATGGTATTACCAGCTGCAGCAAAAAGTCCATATTGGTCTATTCAAGAATAGTGTGTTTCTAGCTAGTCTCAGCTAAATGAACAACATGCATCTCGCAAATTTTTTTTATCTGTCGTGGCCTTGAGTCGGTGCGACACCACAACACAATTGTCAGTTTTACAGTTTACTGCATAGGAAAGGCTACCCTGTTTCTTGGGCTTTTTGAGGGGGGCTAAACTAAATAAATAATACCTAAATAAAAATAAAAATATTCATCTAATGATTACTTCTTAGGATTTTAGAACCACTGTTATCTTGGATATAGTAATTGATGTGGCCAGAATTGATCCTGCGCAGCCAACGGGTGGGTGGAGTGTACCCATTGCAATCCTCTAAAGGTTGGGTTGTAGATACAACTATTCGCAGTCGTGCTCTCCGAGGCAGCCACACTTCCTGATGGAAATGGCGCCATGCGAGATATCGGACAACAAATGCTCGGTGTACAAACCCTGAGTGTGGGTCTCGACGGGTAGTCTCAATTATCATCAACTCCAACACCTACAAAACCCTCGTGATTGAGTGGCTTGAGCTGTGAATGGTGTCAATGACACGGCGAATGGTGAATTATAAGTCTTGATGCTCGCGCCTTTGGCCCAGCGCTAAGCAGCAGCCACCGTCTCTCCACATGACTGGTTTCCTGTTTAGGGTGGCATCAGGAGCCAAACACGAAGCAGGGCATGCCACCAAGGCCCAAGTAGTGCGTGCAGGAGTCGGCCGACGAGGACAACGGGCCGGGGCGATTACGGCATAATTTGCCGAGCAGGCGGTACAACCCACCTTCTCTCGCCAGTGGGCCGCTCTGCTTATTTCCCGCTGCGACGTTACCATCGGCCCATAGGCCCTGCGTCTTTATTCGACGCCGCCAACGAAGGAAGAGACGCAAGCTAGAAAAAAAACCACCACGACCATGATCCCTGCGGGGGAACTTTTTGTTTCCTGTTCCAGAAGTGAACCCACCTTCCACCTTCTCCCTAGCGAGCCGGGGTGCAGGACGAACCATGGCCCACGGTTCAGTTCAGCATGGTAAATTTTACCTAAAGGCCGTGGCCGCGCACCCAGATTCTGGGGTCCTGGTGCATTGGCCGCCAAGCACGCAATTCCTCGTGCTTTTGGAAAGCCTGCAGAGCAGAGCCTTTTTTTGGCCTTTTGGGGTTGCTAGCGGCTGGTTCAAATAACGTCGACGCTCCTGGGTGGGATCTACGTTGCATCTGTCCGGGTCCCTTTTTTTCTTTCGCTTTCCCATTTTCTCATGTGGGAGGACACAACTGAGACAGACCTTGGCGCTCCTTTCTGTGTCGTTGTAAGAGGTTATTATTAACTGCATCGGCTATGGCCTTCCACCACTCGACGGCCATGGAGTCGAAGGAGGCGGGCGGCCACCCGCAGTATGATGACGTGGAAGGATTCAACGCTGCCGAGAACGGCGGGCAGGGCCCTAAGCAATCGGACTTGCTGAAGCGCTCGCTCTCTGCCCGCCAGGTGCAGATGATTGCCATCGGAGGCACCATTGGCACCGGTCTTTTCTTGGGAACAGGAAAGTCGCTGGCCACTGGTGGTCCGGCCTCCATCCTGATTGCCTATGCCATTGTGGGGGCCATTGTCTTCACCACCATGCTGAGCCTAGGTGAGATGGCAGCATTTCTCCCTGTGGCAGGTAGCTTTTGCACATTTGCTGGGTGGGTTTTGGAACCTTTTTGGACTTTTTTATGCCAGTCACTAACTTTGTTACCAGGCGCTTTGTTGATGATGCTTTTGGCTTCGCTCTCACCTGGAACTACTGGTTCAACGATGCCGTTTCTACAGCCTCAGATCTTGTGGCTCTGCAATTGATTCTAGAATATTGGACCGATAATTTTCCCGGTTGGGCCCTCAGCTTGATATTCTGGTTCATATTGATTGCTGCTAATATCATTACCGTGCGAGCGTATGGTGAAGTAAGTAGTCGCTTCAACAAAAAGCGGTAGTGAATTCTGACCAAAAAATTAGCTTGAGTATTGGCTGAGCTTGCTCAAAGTCATCACCATTGTGGTAAGGAAAAGCAAATCCACCAATCGTATGTAGCTAAATCTCTCAGGTCTTCATTGTCATGGGAATTGTCGTCAATGCAGGCGGAAACGTCGACCACCGTTACATCGGAGGTCAATATTGGCATCTCCCCGATGCTCCTTTTGTCGGAGGTATCGGCGGTTTCGCCTCCGTGTTTGTCACGGCTTCATTTGCTTGTATGGAACTTGCCTTGTCACGTGGCGCCGGGGCCAATTTGCTAACTATGTATAGACGGTGGCACCGAGAGTATCGCCATCACAGCTGGTGAAACCAAGAATCCCACAAAGACCCTTCCCAAGGTTGTCAAGAATGTATTTTGGCGAATCCTGCTTTTCTAGTATGCCCGCATCGCAACAGTGTACACCTTTGAAGGACATAACTAACGTCAAATAGCATTCTTTCCATCCTTCTCATTGGCCTCAATGTCCCCTACACCTACCCGGATCTCGATTCCAAGGAAACTCGCACCTCGCCTTTCACCATTGTCTTTGAGATGACAGGTGCACACGCTGCGGGAAGTGTCATTAACGCCGTCATAATGACGAGCGTTATTTCTGCGGGAAACCATGCCCTATTTGCTGGCACCAGGTTGCTTTACACTCTTGCTCTCGAGGGTCACGCACCCAAGGTTTTCGGAAAGTTGAACAGACATCAAGTGCCATGGATAGCTGTCCTCGCGACGAGCCTCGTGGCTGGTCTCTGCTTTGGATCAAGCTTCATTGGGGCCGGCCAGCTGTGGACATGGCTTCAAAAGTATGCACACCTCCTGACTTTTACGATTTATTTATGACTGCGGACTATACTAACAGTGTTTTAGCATCGTGGGCGTGTCAAACCAGCTAAGCTGGATCGCCATTGGCATCACGTCCCTTCGCTTCCGTTCCGCCCTGGCGGTCCAGGGTAAGACGCACTTGCTGCCCTTTAAGAACTGGACTTACCCATTCGGCCCATGGTTCTGCGTGCTTTTGAACAGTTTCCTGGTCCTCGTGCAGGGCTGGAGCTGCTTCAGCCCCAAGTTTGACGGGGTTAGCTTTGTCAGTTTTTACATTGAGCTGCCCATCATGTTGGTTATGTATTTGGCTTGGAAGTTTTTGAAGAAGACCAAAATTGTCGGGTTGGCCGAGATGGACCTGGAGACGGATACGCACACTGCTGAAGAGAAGGTGATTGAGGAGACGGGATGGAAAGCCAAGGTTAAAAATGTACTGGCTTGGCTATTCTAAAGCATGGGTGCTAGGACTAATAATACAAACACGTGCATATTATCTCTTTGAGTGTCACAAAGCTCCAATACGCACTTTGCCCCACATGACCGTTGGTACAGCCCAGTGCACAAACTACTAAGTATAGTCGAAAGAATTCTGTACTGAGGCAGAAGGATTAGAAAATGCAGGAATAGTACTGAGTAGTACAGTATTGCCACATGTACTAAATTGACTTATCTGACTATCTGCACTGTGGGCGGCGATGGCTTGAATTTTCTGGTCCAGTTAGCTGGAACCCCAGACTAAGACCCGTTTGGGGCTGAATGCCACTCAAAGAAATAAACCCCATTGTCCGACTTGTCCAAGCACCAGGCCTCTTGCATGATTAGTGCTGGAAACTATTGAATCCAGCTCAGGTAAGTAGCCTGCTCTTTCCCCGAAAAAAAAAAACCAGCAACAAATACAATCCTGGGGGCCTCCACAAGCCCCCAGCTTGGCATTGTGGAAGGGTGTAATGCGATTGGTCAAACCCAATGCTCAAAGCCACAGGTTGCCAAGCCAAAACACGACAGCTCGGATCGAACCGCTTGCAACCCAAACGTTTGCTTATAATTGCAAAATGTAGAATGCTTTTCTGTCAAACTCTGCATGCGCCCTGTTTATCTCGTACAGCGATCATTTTGACGATGCTTGAAAAAGGGTCGCCTGAGACACAGGATTTCTTGCCATGATGTGAAGGGCGGCAGCAACGCCTTCAAAGGGGATCCCGCCACTGAAAGTGCAGCGACGCAAGCTCGGATGGGATACCTGGCCTCCCTGGCTTCACCTTATCATCCGCCGCCTATTCACCTCGTCAGTTAGGTTCGTTCCCACCTCGTCCGGTCCTTTTCGCCAGCACCATGTGGTTCGTCATTGTGGCCTTGGCCGTTATCCCAGGAGCCGTCGCGCCGCCGGGCACGTCAGCCGCGACTGGTGGGCAAATCACAACTACCGCCGTGCCCACGGCGACCGGCAGGCAATGCCCGGCGAACCGCTGCAACGATGCGTGCGCCTCCGAGATTCGCCAGGCCAGCTTGGGCGGCGTGTTGACTGCGCTCCAAGACTGCTCGAGTGCCATGTCCGCTTTCACCGTCACAACCTCTGATACGTACGTAGATGCGCCCTTCAAGTCCCACCAAAACAGAACATCTAACTTGGTCGTGATAGAACGTTTTGGGTGAGCGAGACCTCCTCTACAGATTCCACTGCCGCGCCGACCACGTCAGCTTTCGTTCCAGTTCCCAGGGCGCCACGCGCCTTGATCGACACGGGTGGCACAAACGCCCAGAGCACCCAAGCTATCCCGTCTTATGCTCCCGACTGCTCCAGCTTTCCCCAGTACACATCTGCGTGCTTCTGCGCCGGGGCGGCCCCGCAGACCGTCACCGTGTCCGGTTCCGCCGTCACGTCGACTTTCACAACTAGCACCGCTGACACAGGCACCGCCGGCCAATCACAGCCGACTGCTCAGTCGACGACGACGGATTCTACGACCGAGTCAACAACAACCGAGCCGACGACGGGTTCTACGACTGAGTCAACGACGAGTTCTACGACTGAGCCAACAACCGATTCTACAACCGAGTCAACGACGACATCGACAATAGCAACAACCACGGCCCAGTCGCAGCCCCCGCCTTACGAACCTTGCGCCAACCTGCCTGAGTACCCATACGTTCAATGCTGCGTGGCTTCCGTGGGAAACACAGGCTACTACTGCGATCCGCGTAAGCAATTGCCCTACTTCACCACCCCGCAAGGGCGGCGAGCATCATCTGACCCTTTTTAGGCCCTGGCCCTTGGGCGAACGCCCAGGAAGTTACGGACAGCTGCAGTGGCCAATACGCACTTTGCTGTTCTTTTAGCGTGAGTTGATACAGGCTCACAATTTCTCTTGTTCCTTTCTTTTTTCTTTTCTTGCGAAGAAGCTAACTCGCCATAGGGTGCTGCAGATAGCGGTAATTGCGCTCTTGACGGTTCGGGTGGTTTTTAAGACCTTGCGGGTTGGAAAGCAGTCCATGATATTGTGTGTATATGATATAGTTAAAGCACCAATCTACTCTTTTCAAGTACTTGCAGGATTGCTTTTTTCAGTAATAAATATAAACCATTAAAACTATATTCGCTGTATCATTATAAAGGTACTCCAATCGCTCTCACGCCACAGTGCTCATAATCATTTCCCGTAACCCTCTCCGTTTCCGTCCTCCCTGTACTCCTTTGGAACCTTTGGCCAGTTGTCCACTCCGTCCTGGATGACCATCATCATGCCTCCCAGCATGTGGTTGTTGATGTGGCAGTGCAGCAGCCAGGCTCCGGGGTTGCTCACGTGGTACCGAACCACGGTCCAGCTGACGCTCTCGATGGCGGGGGGCGACGTGAAGGCGTCCCTGCGGGGCGGGTTGACGAGGTTGAACTGGTCGGGGATCTCCTTCATGGCGTCCTCGACCGAGGTCCAGTTGAAGTCGCCGGTGCCGGCGCCGATCTGGTACATCTTGGTGCCGTGCTTGTGGATGGGGTGCGGCGGCTGCGGGGACACGGAGGCGAAGAAGACGAGGTCGACCCAAGTGTTGTACTTTGTGGTGATGGTGACGTTGTTTTCCACGTAGGGCATGGGGTTGAAGAGGGTCGGGTGCTGCATGTCGAGCTCGGTGGGCATCAGGCGCGAGCTGTTCATGGCCCACAGGTACGAGGCGCCGTCGATCTTCATGTTGAGCTTGAACAGGGCGTCGGCCTTCTGGGGGATCGGGTCGGGCGGGTAGGGGAAGGCGATGTTCTGGTTGAAGTAGACGACGTCCTTGCTGAGCGGGACGCCGGCGATGCTGACATATGGAGCGGAGTCGCTGGTGGTCCCGTAGCCGCCGACGGACAGGATGGCGTTTCCGACGAGCAGCTGGGGCGCGCTCACGGCGTTGAAGCGGATCTTGAAGTTGCCCTTCTTGGTGAGCTTGACCAGGACAGAGTATCGGTCTCCGTTGGTGACGACGATGCCCTGCACCTTTTGCGGTGTGATGTACGCTCCGTCCATCGAGTACACCCACATGTCGTGCTCGTCGATGGACACCACACCCGTGGCAAAGTTGATGGCGCCAATAATGTCAATGGCAATCCACTCGGCATCCTCGGCTGCTTGGATGACTTCGGTGTCGCCCTCAGTTGGTGTGCAGCCAGAGAAGACGCCATGAGGAATTGCGCTGACGTTGCCGCCACCTCCTCCGATAGCCAGGAGCAGTTCGGCTGGGAAACACCTAACAAAAATTAGAGACGATGATGCCATTCAACTTGTGCTGATCACTTACGACTTATCTGTCATGCTTGATCCTGGGACAAGCGCCAGGTATTGCTTCTGTTCGGCACTCAAGTTGGCTTCAACATCACTTTCAGGGAGGCATTGCACTCTGCCCTTGCCGTTGAAGAGAATAGAATCGTAGCATGAGTCCTCAAGCCCGGCAGCCAAGGAGAGATCCCACTTTTCCTCCGACGTGAGATGGGTAAAGTCGGCGATGGAGAGGGGAACAACACTCTTCTCGGCCTTGATCATGGCCTCGATCTGGCATGATTCATTCGAGATGAGGTGGAAGGGCTTAGGGTCATGGGGCCTAGGGTCGATGACGATAGGCCCGTAGAAGCCATCTTCGATCTGGCCGTGGAAGTGGGCGTGGTACCAGTAGCTGCCGTACTGGGTCGCCTTCCACTTGTAGGTGAAGCATCCACCAGGGAGGATGGGGTTCTGCGTGACACCTGGGACTCCATCGGAGAATGGCGTTCCCAGCATCTCAATACCTATACTTTAATGAGCTCTTGATCCAGAGGGTGGATACTCGGGTGGCATACCGTGAAAGTGGAGAGTGGTGTTGTGGGGAGAGAGGTTGTTGACCTTTACAACGACCCAGTCATCTTGCTCGACCTTGATCACCGGCCCTGGGGACTGGCCGTTGACCAGCATCATCTTCCTAGAGTATCCATCCGGGGCATGGTCCTCCCACGTCAAGTCGAAGTTGTACTCTCGCGTCTGTCCATGGTGCTTCTTCCCCCCGTGACCGTATGAACCTGTAGGGGAGGCTCCGACGAGCGACCCCAGGAGGAAGAGGCTGAATATCAAAGCTCGTAATGAGGCAATCATCTCGATGTGATGAGGCCAGGGGCACGCTCAGTGAAAGAGATAGTAAACAAGCAGGTTCACTGTGTTGCGGCACCAGTCGATGGTCTTTTTGACTCTTTTGAAAGGCATTCGGGCAGGAACTAAGCTGCACGCAGGTGGATACTGGCTGTTATATCTGTCTAGTTTTATGTACAAGAATGCACCGTTTCCAAGCCGTGTTCTAGATTTAAATGATGATCCCAATCTCAGGGCGGAGCGGTGCAAGCCACATAGGCCCGGGCTTACGGCCTGCATGCATCAATCACAGGGGGGCGACTCAACACCAAAACCTCATCGCATCCGTGGTGATTATCAAAATGGGCCCGCCACTCGGAACTGCCTTCTACGAAGCAGAGAGTGAGATTGCTTCGCGAAGCAGTTCGTTGTCCATAGTGCCAGGCGCAGCAAGGCCCGGTTGCCAAGTCAGGGTCAGCACTAGGGGGCGCCGCCCGTTGACCGCTTATACATAGCGTTCCCAGTGATGAAGTGTTCATTGGATCGTTTGGCAGGCCACATGCGCAGCTGAGGTGAGCCAACGTGTAGAACAGAACGCCTCATCCGGTTGCGTGAGCCAAAGAGCACCGCATCGCGAGGGACCATCCCGATCCAGCCTGCCGCGCGGGTAAACTGGTTGTCATCTTGGGCTGAGTCGCATTATTGATGCCAAGGGCCTTCCAAGAAATTGCAATGATGCCTTTCTGTCTGACATCGTATCCAGAGGAAACCTCTGTTGGTTGGTTGGTTGGTTGGCTGGCTGGCGGCAGAGACACATTAAAATTACTGTGTCAGCGACAAATGTGACCGGTATTACTCCATCGAGAGACGCGCAGTCCGCAATCGTGTGGTCTCTCGCACACGCAGAACGAAACGAATATTCACCGTTGAGACGGGACGAGAAGCCGCTCCGCAAGGCATTTGCATTCAGGTACACAGGGCATCACCACGGGACGCCGCGAGATTGGACATCTCAGCGCCACAACAAGTGCACGATCGGGGCTATTCCTAGAAAAGAGCACGACGCATGCATTGCCGCACCAGTAGATAGGCCAAGTGGCACTGCATATATGCGGTGCGGACAAGCCAAAAAAATGAATTGCTGTCTGAGTTCCCCTCGCCGCGGTGGCACAACAGACAGTGAGAAAGGGGGCAATAGTCGGCTCCGAAAAATAGGTCACTCAGCGGGAAACACGACGTGACAACCGAAGTGTATTCGCATAGGAAGCGAGGGCGGGTAAGCCGCCGAGCCCAAGTGCGCGTGCGACACCAACGACCACTTCTCTCGCAGCTAGTTGTAAGCGATTGGGCACAGGGGCGGGGACTTGCACTGGGAGCTGAAGACAAGGCCCCTCGTTGCTCCATGCTAGTGCTCATCGACAGCAGCAACCAAGCGACCATTCCGGACCCTTAGTGGGCTGCTGTGGGGAAGGGATCAGCAATGTGTTGTCCAGGGCTGCAGGTTGCATGAGGGGCTTGCCTTTCCTGGCGCCCTAGGGCTGGTGAGGTCCCTATTTCGGGGCACCAAAGTGCTTATGATGATGGCTGTGCTGGGGGAAGAATCTGAGTTGAGAATTTAGGGTAGTTGGAGAGCTGTCACTCCCGCGCGAGCACTCAGCTCTCGCCGCTTGGAACCGGATTTAACATGCTGACCAATTTGACCAGCGCCAACCCTGGTTAGGATGTTAATTTGGCCACTTTATTTTGCAGGTAAACGGCCCTGGAGACACGTGAATGAGGGGGCAATGGGCCTTTGGCTTCATTGTTGGCAATCATCTGAGCGCTTGCTTTCACTGGCTCATTCGCCATTGGGCGTTCCATCGCCCTCAGCTATGATCCTCACCGTCCATCCGGCGGCGTGCTTGGTGGAGAAAGACTGCATAACGCACTAACATGAGCGAAGGAATAACTTGAACGAATGCGAACAAACACAAAATGGTGTGTCGACGTTACATTAATTTACGTGCAACATGCTACTCAGGGCAGTGCATCCATAGTATTCCTTGGTCAAAGCCGTAGACTTGGTCGGTTTATCATTCAAGCATCGTCTAGTTTCCTGCTTTTAGAATTATGACGCCCTATTTGGTTATCTAGCTCCACTCTCAAGTCGCCAAAGCATCGACATGTCACTGCGTGAATCCGCCAGCGACGATCCGGCCTTCAGCTCGAGCCCAATGCCGGCGGGGCGCTTACCACATTCCGTCATAGCGCTGGGGGCCGGCCTCAGATCAAGCTTGACCTTGCCGTGTCCCCCTGCAGCACTGAATCCTTCCGCGTCCAAACACGATGAGTCACCCCGGCTGGACGGGCGCGTTTGGGGGACGTGGAGCGAGACTTGCGCGGGTGCACGTGCTACCCGGACTTTTGGAAAAGATACGTTTTCCGGTGCTTGTGGGTGACGGACGGCGCTCGCTGTGGAGGCTGGCCTCCGATCGGTGAGGGGAACCCCGACGCCGTGGCGGTGGTTGTGGAACGGGATAGGTCGTGCCTCAGATTGAGGAGGCCAGAACAAAAGTATCGGCGTGAATTTTGCGTAGCATTGGGATTTGATAGGAAGAGGGGAAGAATATTTAAAGACCCAATCCATCCTGCTGTGATAATCCATTCAATTACTCGACATCTACATCCACATCAACAACTTACAACTACAACACTCAGACATCTCACCAGTGTCACCTCAAAAAAAATCACATCTCACCCCCTCTTTCACATCATCCAATCACACATTCAAAATGCCTATTCACCACTTTGGACTTCCCGTAGGCTCTCACTACACCGAGATGCGCGACTTCTACAAGGCCATCCTCGAGCCCCTCGGCTACAGCATCAAGGTTGACGCCGGGCACTACTGCGGATTCGGCGTCGAGGGAGCCGGCCCCGACTTTTGGCTTGGCGGCGGCTCCCCCGATGGTCTCCAGAAGTACGACGGTGAACTGAAGAACCGTGTCGCTCCTGTGCACGTGGCCTTTTCCGGCCGCGACCAGAAGCATGTCGATGAGTGGTACGAGCACGCAATGTAAGTTGAGACTGGACTCGGAACACTTTTTTTTCGCATGCATGTGTGTACTGACAACTTTACAGCAAGTCTGGTGCCACCGATAATGGCAAGCCGGGGCTGCGACCCCAGTATGCCGAGGGTTACTACGGAGCTTTTGTTCTGGATCCCCTTGGTAACAACATTGAGGTCATCCACTTCACTTTCACTCCTAAATAAATTGGAGTTGTTAATGGGCATGTCTTTTTATGAGCTGGCAATGTTTTTTTTTTTTGGAGTACGCGAAATGAAATGGAAGCGAACGGTGGAAGCAGTGGTGTACGGAGTTTGAATGGCTGCAATAGTGGTGGGTGTTGTGTTGGAGCATGGCAGTGTATAAGTAGCTCTTTCTGAAAAAAAGAAAATGGCATGCTTTATTCTCCAAAATTTCATCTCTCAAATCCTTTTTTGACTATCCTACATGACCAGAGAAAAGATGGTAGTTAGCGCAGAGTGGTGAGATAGTGTGGGACCTCGTTGTCCGTCGGAAGCCCAGGTCTATTCAACCACCACCCTCTGACTCGAGGCGGATAAAACTCTGGGTCATGAGATGGGGTTTTCTCTTCCGAGGAACCTTCACCTGGCTCGGCATCTTCATTTACTTCATTGAAACCATCCTCGATATCCCTTTTGACCTCGCCCCAAGTAACCACTGTTGCTGCAGGAACCCGTCCAATGGATTGGATGGCGGCCAACATTTGCGGCCGCATTGCATCACCTCTATTGCCCAGATTCCGCGACGTCTCCCATGGAATCGGCGCGTCCATCTCCAGAGGCACAAGTTCGGCGTTCCACTCCTGGGCGCCAAATGGCTCCCGACCCCAAGTGATTCCTCCCTTGTAGCGAATGGAGGGGAGAATGTAATTGACGCTCCTCAGATTTGGCATGTATGTGTACAAAGGATCTATTGCGCCCTTCCAATAGCTGCCGATGGTTTCATCTGGTGTTGGGCGTGGGATGTCCCTGAAGAAGGCGCGCCATTCAAGACCGATGTGAAGTATACGATCCCAGCCCTCAACCGACATGCGAGGTTGGTTGGGCTTCACGTGAAATGACGTGCGCTGGTTGCGGTCAAGATAAAGAATATCCTTATCGGGATTGAACCAATTGCCAGGGTGGTTGTCGTGAGGAGAGAGGAAGAAACCCTTGCGCAGCGCAACCACTCGAGCTTCCGAGCATACTTGGCTCGTAACTGGTGGGGGATGATGGATGTGGAATCTAAAGAACATTTCTCGGGTGCTCTCATCTAGTACAGGCCGGTGCCGAGAGAATTTCTCGACGTGGAATATTCTACAATCAGGCAGAGTGAATTCCCAGATGAGCTCGCGAATCTCTGGAGGGAGATCATTAAACTCCAGGAAGGACAAGGACGCCTCGTCTGTGTTGTTCGAGTCCATGGTGTAAGCTCTGCCGAAACCTGATGATGCTGTGGCGCTGATGTTGGTTCCGACCGGGGAATTGGATGAATTGCGGCTGTGTCGATTGAATAGGAACGGAGAGACCCGGTTTAATAATGAATTGTCGACCCAGGCACCCGAATTTCATGAAACCAAACAAGTCTGCCTAGCACTATGGCTTCGCGGCCAGGTGGGTCTGTGGCTGTCACCAAGGTCAAGAATGGCATAGGCAGCCACTTTTCGCAACGCCATGGCCTGGCGCATCAATTACCACCGTCATACTGGTACGGGCTGTCTGGCTGCGCCTCGTAAATGTACAAGGTGCTGTTGTGTTGATCCGGCATCCAGTAGAACCGAAGCTTGCCGTCTTGGACGCTCACATCGACCGGATTTTGTGTCAGCCGTACGCCAAGCGCACTTTCAAGAGCGATTGGGACTTCAGCTAACGGAATCATGGTTTCGACGTCCACCAGAGCGACGCCGCCAAGGTTGTAATTCCCAATGGTCGCGACCCCGGAACAAAGCATGACGCTCTTGCCTTGGTAAAACTTGCTGCGGCCTAGCCACTTGCAATCTTGGTAGTCTACAAAGTAGCTGGGATTACGGACAACCTTTTCTGGAATCGGCTTTTCATCGCAGCCTGTGCGGGCCTCGTTGAGATTCCAGGTTGATGCATTTCGCGCGCCCCAGTTCAGGGCGGTGATGGTGTTTTCCTTCGTGTCGTGAACAATGCCACCCAAATGGTCGGCGTAGTGAAGGACTTGCTCCGGGTTTAAGGTGGATGGGTCGGTTCGATAGATATAGGCAGTACTATTGGGGCGATACTGACCAATCGCTCCCCAGATGAACTCGCCATCAAAGTCAATACCGCCGTTGTGGTATTCGGCCTGGCCTTTCTGCGTAATGCTTGCATCAGCGATGCGCTCGCCTTTTCCATTGTAGACCATGAGATGAGCAAAGCCCTGACCAGCTGTGCGGTCTGTTCCATTGATAATCTCGCCATATTTTTCTGTGCTCTGGGTATACTCTCCGCAGCTGACAACGTAGCGATCGTCACCCAGGCGAACCATGCCCTCAGGCTCAAACGTGTCGCCCTCGAAGCTAACATTAGCAATACTCTTCCACACAGTAGAGCGCCCGAGATTTTGAAACAGCTCAATGATCTGTTCTCCATCCGAGGCAGCATGGGAAGCAGGCAGCGGAGAAGGCGCGAGGGATTCATTCCTGTAATAGGTGATATTGAGCACGTCGACCATTGGCGCGCACGTGGCGAGGGCGGTTGATAGCTTCATTTTGGCAGATCTGAGACCCAGCTCGAGGTTTGTCCCAAAGAAGTAGATGGCGAGGATGACGACGAGCGGGATGCTCAATTTAATAGCTTTCTGCTTCCAAGAGAAGCTCTCGGATGTCTTCGGGTCCTCCTCAGCTACTGTACCCCGCTCGCGATCGGCTGACCGCAGTTCGATATCCGCCATCTCTTGCGGTCTCTTGCGAGGCGAGTGATGAAGGATTATGCTACGGGGATCTTTTGCTTGCCGTCTGCTCGTTGCTCGCGAGCCGGAAAGATGGGTTCATCACCGTGTCGCGATGCAAGTGCATCAGCCAACCCAATCACAGCCTGCCATCACGTGGCGTGGGGCTCCGGATGCCCCGGCTCAGGTCCCGGCCGCTTTGGTGTGCGCCTTGAAGGCTCGTGTGTAAGCGCCTAGAAAAAAATCAGCAAGTTACTAACAAGAAAGATAAAGTAGGTTTTCATATTGTCCGTAGTTCTAGTTGATGATAGCTGCTGCTTCGGGAGAATACGCCGTAGGTTCAAAAGTCTCAAGCGCTCAACTAAGCTGTATTTCGACAACTAGATAGAACAAATTGTAGACAACCATATTTTTAGAGCATGTAAAATCCAACATGTTAACTATTCCAAATGATTATGGATTGGAATTAATGACTTGTTATATGTTTGCAGTTCATTTCATGGGACATGGTGGCTCCGTTGGCATCACTACCCTGGAGAACGGCGATGGTCCATAAATTTCAGTCATCCCAGGGATATCAGCTGTGTGGGGGGTCAAATGCCAAAATCTAATTATCAGATAACTTTTATTTCGAGGCCATCCCACACATGCGTGCTAGTGTATGGCCTCTAGCCGTCAACACAGCCCAAAACACTTGAGACTCAGGATGATCAGCGACAGGAATCGCATGCATGTCTCTTCTTTGCACTCTAATTCGTCTCAACCCCAAGAACAACACCCCTGGATATTTACTTGATTCTCTAAAGCAATCACTACATTTTACCAGATGAGGCGTCATGGTCCACTCGAAGACAGATAACGATAGGTGACGCGACCAATAGCTAACACCAGTATCTGCCTGAGCTGAAGTTCTTCCCAATGAAGTGATGGCCTGGAAACATTCCCCTTTCAGATCCCTCGGTACATATATGCCTTGTCTAACCCCAAACATCTCACCACAACTACGAGATACTAGTTGAGGTTAGATTCGATATGAGTGCTTTTAGCGTCACCTTGATCCCCACTCTCATCGGGAATGTTGCTCTCAATTCCAGCTAATGCATGCCCATGGGCCCTTATTTCCGATAGAAGCTAATGCCCGGTCTCAGTGACGATATGGGCCTACTTCATGACTGTCTCGGCAAGTTTTTGCCATGCCGTGAGCCAGCTGTAGTATAAAGGGTCCTTCTTGGGCTGAGTGATCGTCATCAGCTATTCCGAGTGGTCTCTCAATCAATATTTTTAATCGCCAGTCCAAATCACTCTTGTTGATCAACATGTTGCTTCAGTTGTCAGCAACCCTCTTCTCACTGGCAGTTGCCAATGCTGCTTCGGTAGCCAACCTGACCACGACAGGTTGTGCCGATGCCTCTGGTCTTCAAACGTGTCTCGACACAGCCTCTTCCACAGCTCAGAAGTGCCTGGACAACGCTCGGTCAGACGGAAGCGAACTGGAGACTCTCGCCTGCGGATGTGTCTACTACACCGAGAACATCAACTGCTATGCAGCACACTGTTGGAACCGGGCCTACCAGTGCGAATATCAACTATACACAATTCAGTATCTCAAACAATGCGACACGGCGAAGCTCCCTCTCCCATATTTTCCCGCTCCCGACAATGCCCAGGACGCATGCTCGTGCAACCTGGGCAAGGTCTACGAGACATTTTTGGAGAGCGTCAACGAATCCAGCAGCTGCATCAACTCCGGTTCCTCTTTAAGGAGAGATGCCCTGAGCCAGATCAACAAAATCGAAGCCTGTGAATGCTGTGAAATGAGCGGGGGTCTTTCAGCGTATGAGCACCCCATCAAGGTTGATGCTGCGTAAAACTGACACCCTCTGGCCTAGAATTTACGGCATTTGCCCCGATACCGACCCTTCGCTTGTTGGGCTATCCTATGTCGAGCAGCTCGAAACCGTCTATCAGCTTCCATTCACTTCGTGCGGCCAATACATGTCCAGCTACGACTGCAACAAGGATCTCAGCTACACCGCGGTGAGCACCTTCTACAACCCAAGCGACCTGCCCAAGAGCGGAACCGCGACGTTATCCAACGGGGCTGGAACCGTGACTAGCCCGGCCAGCGGCACAGTCTTCTCTTACACGAATGCGGGCGACAGCCAGGTTTACACAATCTCGGCTGCCAGCGCAAAGAAGGGGAGCGGGAGTGGCTCGGGTAGCACGGCAACGGCTGATGCGGGATCAGCTAGTGTAACCGCAAATGGGTCCAAAGATTCAGCCGCCAGCCCTCGCCCTGCGTCTATGGGTCTCGTTGGTGCTCTTTTTGCCCTGATTGTCGGTTTCGTTGCCTTATCATAGAGGCCGTTCGGCAAATTGCGAGTTGCCGGATAGTTGGCTCATTACCAACGTCAGCCTCAATGTGGACATGTAAACCCGGTCTTTCAGTCCCACTAAACTGCATCGCACTATTGACTAAGATCGATGGATAAGCTTTTTATTTGGATTTGTGTCAAATATCATGTATATTGAAGCGACAGTAGTAGTTCCCCCGGGGCCACGTCGAATGTAGCGTCCATATCAACCCCGACGTGTTCGAAAGCAGCTGCATGTTCATCATCCCACCCCCACCGAACAAATCATCAAGACAGTTCTTGAATAAACAATTTTGCTGTCCTTTATGCCCAGTTTCCCTCAGCCAGAAAGCCATCTCATCTTCCCCAAAGCTAATCCGAATCAAGATCTAATTGTCCCATCGTGGAAGCCAAATCATCGACTTCATTAGGAACAGTGGTCAAATCATCAACTTCCTGGGCAATAGTGGCCAAATCACCATGACCCAAAACTGAACCACGTTTGGACCTCTTACTCCCGGGCAAGGTAGCCGAAATGGTAAAAGAGTCCTTGCCTCTGTAGCTTGAGGGCGTTTTCTTTTTGATGACATCAAAGGCATCATCGCGTACCTTGCCAAGCACTTTATAAAACATAGTCTCGCTGTTTTCCGCACCAACTTCGCCTTGGCATGTCAGCAAATCAGGAAACCGCCACGCAGGATAAATATTCCCATGAGTAGAACGGTGGCCGACCTGCACATGGTATGTTTCAAAATAATAATTGCACAACTTGCAGGTCGGTTTGCTGCTGCCAATGTACATGCAACGGTTGAAGAAGAACCGGGGTTCCAATAGACCCTGCTTGTTCAACTGATCGAGAAGCAACACCTCCGCGTGGACAATGGGAAGGAAACGCTTATTTTGGTACTCTTTCTTGACTGCAGCATCTAGATCAAATGCTTGGAGGTCGCGGACAAAGTCTTTGAAGGCAGCCTGTATCTCCACTTTCCTCGTCATCCGATTGACAATGCCGTCGGCCCCGTTACTCTTTTGACGGCCTGGCCGAGACATTTGCTCGCTGGATTTGCAATACGAGATTTCGAAATTTTCAAAAAGCTGAGGTCATTTCTCTTTTGCTTTCAGAATGAAGCGAACCGACTGTGCATATGCCAGCAACCGACTGGCCGCGTGTTGGAGATCGGACCAACAATCCTTGCTTGGAGCACCAAGGACTTTCCGCGCTTCTCGTGCTCTTTTAGCTATCTCAATTCCAGGGCTTGATAGCTTGATTTCTTCAAGCCTAGAAAGAAGCTTGGCGCATTTCCACACAACTTCTTACGTCAACCTTAGGCAGTTCAAATGCTGGTCTCGACTCACAATTCTGTTTTGACGTTCCTCCGGCATCAAAGTCAGCATCTTCGATCAGCGCATTCAAAGTATCGGCAATGTTAGCATTTTCCGGGTTTTCCGGATTTTCAGCATTTTCAGCATTTTTAGCATCTTCAGTGAGACGGTAAGTCAGTTCAATTCTTAGGTGTATTTATATTCCTTCAGGACTTATTGCTTGCCTTTGTCTTGACCTTTACACTTTTTCCCGTGTATTTTAATGTTTTCAATGTAATTAGCAATGCGAGGCCTGTTGAAAACCAAAACATCAACTAAAAGGGCGGAGAATAGATTTTTTGCGAGTTTTGCGTCTTGGATGGAATCCTTCACCTTATCAAGAATACCTTGGATATGTTCCTTGGTGGCCTGCAACTGTTCAGTAGTGCGTTGGTTTGACGCAAACCAATAGTTCACTAGACCCTCCTCTTTTTGCAGGACACAAAAGGCCGTGATTGTAGGGCCACCTTTGGCGCTAGCGCATACATGTCCGAGCTTGTATACGAACGCTTTAAAAAGTTCAATGTCGTCTTTCGTGTCAATTGATGCTTCCTGGTTGACCGACACAGCGGTGTCTCTTGCAGCAAAATTAAGCGCCTTCAGGAGCACTACGGGCTCATAAAACTTATGAATAGCCGGAGATTTCAATGGAATAACATCTTGGATGTATGTGAGTTCGACTCTTGAGCAGCACCTCACGAGTTCTTACCTGACCCATCTATGTCATCAAATGTGAGATTAGGCACTGAAGTAGTGTCCGATTGAGAACTCCCAGGAGTAGATGGGCTTGGGGGGCCGGAATCCGTGGTGTTAGTCAACCCTCCCGCAGCATTCTCAAAATAGACCTTGGGACCCCTTTTGGATTTAGGTGCCATGTTCAAAGTGGTGGTTGAGCAGTAATCAAAGTTAGATTTGCATGAGAAATTGATGGAGTAGCTATTTAGCGGTGTAATCCTCAGTCTTTTTGATGCGCAGCTCTCTATTTATCTTCAATCTGTCCTAGATCAATCACTCGAGCTCGCCCATTGTCTCCATCAGTTTCTAAGAAAGGACTCACCTAGAAAATGGTCGAAGGGAGGCCCACCTCCTATGTCAGAGTTCCATCACAGCCGAACGCAATATTTGGGAGGCCCAGCCCACCATGATGCAAACGAATACCAATCAAAACACCCATCGCCAAGTACGCAACCTGTCACTAGTCCGTTTGGGATAATGATGCATAAGCCCCACGCAAATAAAGTCAAGTGTTAGGCCTCAATTGCACTTTACTCGACTTTTTCCACTTTGCGAATCTGCGCGCTCCGCGATGTTGCTTTGCAGCCACCAAGGCCCGCTTCGTGGGCCCCCTCACGAGATGTCGCGGTTCGCAAAATGAGAGAAGAGAAATGAAGCCTCAAGTATAAATTTCTTCCGTTTCTTGTTCTCTCTCGTTTTATTTTTCCTGTCTCTCTCATCGCCTCCAACGAAGCTCATCCCAGTACACTCATTTCAGCCCATTATCTGACCCAGCATCCATTTCATGTTGTTCATCAAAGATCCCTAGCATAACCTCCGTCTTGTTTCTTCTCGAATAAAATTGAGTCTTCTTTGGGTAGTTTCATCTTTCTTCCACTGAGTTCGCAGTTCCAGCGAAAGAAAAATGGAATTCAACGAAATTGATTGGGACCCTGGAGTCGATGATGAGTGGCTTAATCAACGTATGTCCCCTTGCGCCTACATAGTATCACTAACATTTCTATAGAAGCACAAAATACCAATGGAGATCCCACTTGGGATGCGTATGCTGCGTCTGGGTATTCCTATTCAGCAGTTCTGAATTCCTATGATTACTACCAGGACAATCAACTTGAGTCGCCCATTAGTCTGCCAGACGTTTATTTCAATACCTCTTCGCCCACCTTGGCACTTCAGGGTTCGGATACCAGCAATTACTCGCCTTCTTCCGATTATCTTCCAAGTCCTCTCGCTCTTTCGAATTCCAACATTACCGCTCCCAATCCACTTCTGTAGTCTGGGGATCTAGCCGGTGTCTTGCACCCTGGTCCTCAAGCTACAGGACTAGCCAATTCACCTCCGGAGTCGGTTTTAAAAGGTTTCAAGCATGATAATGGGGGTAATACACCCCTATCCTAATACGCTTTAGCGCTAATCGGTTGCAGAAGGTCGCGATTCTGAGTACGAATATTGCTGTGGAGAATACATCAAATCGGGGAGAGATTACAAGTAAGTTGGGAGACTAACTGTTTACTAGATGACTGCTAATAAGAGCCAGTAAGCACAAAAAGCGCCATGACAAGCCAAATATCTGCAAGGCAGACCCAAATTGTACCACAGGGACCGCAGAACGAAGGGATTTAAATAGGCATTATTGGGTCTACCACGAAGATTATGCCATCTCCAACAACATCCCAGATCCTAGGGATAAATGCAAAGATTGTGAAACCCCTTTCACTCGAAAGGATAATCTCAAACGGCACCGGGATAACCACGCTCCGTTATGTAAGGAATCCCGCGCCCGCAAAGCTTAGCTGGATTTTTTTCATCACGATGTTATTCTGGTGCCGTTTGGATTTTACTGTCGTTTCCAATTTCATATACAAGTCAAGTTGGTTTTTGTTTCACCGGTATCTGTCAGTCGTGGTGTGCAGTCTGTATTCCAATTCAAATACACAGTTCTTGTGCGATGAATATTCAAGGATAGGCACGTACGTTCTTTACTCTACACTTTTCAGAAAATTTACAAGCCATGTTTGCTTTGAGAAATCTTTTGATTCCATAATATTCCACGCACCCAAGGTTCAATAGCACTCGATCCCAAGCAAATCTAACCCACTAGCTTTGATACCAAGAGATATAGCCGGGTCATGCGCTGAATCTCACCAAATGCTATCATCTGGTAATTTTTGACTGACCTTGTCATTTTTCAATACAAGCACTTCATGCTGAGCGTCAACATTTTTTCCCGCCTCATATTGCGGAACGTACGTCAAGAGAAGATCCGCGGATGGTGTCAAGGACTTTAACTGATCGCTCTTTGGTGACTGCGATAAAATTTGCCGAATCTGAGTCGAACTAGGAGGCTGTGGGGGACTTGGATTCCTACTGCACTGGATGTATCGAAAGACGCCTTTAGGCTTTCGGACTCGGTGGCAAACCCAGATCGAATTTAACCTGTCAATGGCCAATGAGAGTTCCTGTGTTATGGCTGTCCGAGGATTGTCAGCATGCATTCATTTGTTGGTCCACGTTATTCTCGTCGCTTGCCTTGTTCTGACTTTCCGTACAGTTTGGTCCTTATTTCTCGTTCAAGCTTCCCTCGATCAATGTTAGGTCTCTCCCACATTGTGCAGCCAGACAGTTGCCTCAACGAGTTCGGGTACCGAAAGTCGACGGGTCGAGAAACGTCGCTCGTGATCGCGTCTGCACAACCCCAAACTTGGAGATCGGGGAGTCCTTGTGTGCTAATGTGGTCAGGCCCTCCGAGGAGTGAAAACTTAAGCTCCAGACCGTTTTTCTTAAGCCTGCTTGTCAGTTCAGTACGGAAGACGGTCCAGTCGGCCTCCGGCTTGTCGTAAACCCATGCCCAGTCCAGAATGGAATCGACACCACGCCAAAGATTGACCCTTTGCTCCCTCGAAAAGGCTAAAGGGTCTTCTTTGTCCCTCATCTTCATCCTGAGTCTCTCATCGTCCGTCATTATAATTATGGCAGCGATTATATATAGGTCATCACCAGCGTTTTCGAAAGCGTGGCGGAGAAGGTCGACATGTCCTTGGTGCAGCGGATTAAAGGAACCTGGAAAGACGAGGATTCTGTTGACACCGCAGCGACGCAAAGTAGGAGGAATTTTTGTCTGTCCGTTCTTGAAGGGCCGGTGCAACTGTTTCGAAGGGTCCTGGCCGCGGAAATGGATCGCCTCGACGTGGTTGGCCAGCCTCAAGGTCGACATTTTTTCTGCTTTAGTGTCGAGCGAAGGTTTCTGGGATGACAAGCTTCCATTAGGCTCAGAGATCTTGAGATTGGCATTCATGCAGAAGCTGATATCGCTTGCCGATTTTACTGAACTGAACAGGGCAATCACAACCTGTGCATAGTTGCAACAGTGATTCGCGGTGTTAATATATAGAGGTGTATTGATGTTCTAGCGGAATAACATGAGCGATTCAATATTTTTTACTTTTCCTTCTTTCGGTATTTTTTTTTAATGCTCCTTTATTGAACAAAATATCGCGGTGATTATTCACCCGTGTGTAACGCGGCTCGAGATGGGAAGCCACATACTGCGACTGGGTTCTAAAAATATGCTTCCGCCACGAAAAGTCAATTGCATTTTCAAAGGGTGTAACCACAAAATTTAAAAGATGACCAATAATGTCCAAAAAACATTACGACCTTCAGGCTACAAGATGCAACGGTTTAAATTACAAATCCAAGCTGTCAAGACAAAACTCTAGGGTAGTCTGGTGGGAGCTTTCCTGACATGTGGGAGCCAGTAAAGCGTTTGCAGATCGTGCTTCGATTGCGGGGCCCATGGTTGGTTGCTGGCGGGACGTTCCTGTCTCCCGTCTCCGCTTCCCGCCTCCCGCCTTCCCTTTCCGTTATGCCGTTTTACTGCTGCATGAGGCCATGGATGCCAAAAATCCCAGGCCGCAAAAGGGTCTTCTTTTTTTTTTTTGAGCGAAGCTTGTCTCACAGGCCCAAGCCAGGTACAGGGGTTGTCAAGCTCGCAAAGCCCCAGCCAAGCTCCGATTTGCACAGGTGCCAATTTGCTTGGCCTTGTCTTGTGTCATCAGCGAATCGCAGCCCGTACGTACCGCGGGACCGTTTTTGCGACCCTGGCGAGCGACGCCAATCATTCTGCGCCTGCAAGTGAGGGACACACACCACTGGGTACTCCAAGCGGTATGATTGCGTTACCCAACATGTCGGATTGATCCAGAAATAGTGCTGTGCAGCCAGCTCAAAAGCCGACCCTGAATGAGTGCCGACTCAACAAACCTCTGCGAAAAGTCCCGATTCTACTGGTCTCCACATGGTGCTTGCTTGTGGAGCTGCATGCACATGCTTGATCGTGGTGGCTTCACCGCCAGGGCGAGCGGAGCAACACCACCGATAACACGGCGATCGGGGACGGGACTGGAAGCAATGTAACGGCAGAAGCAACAACCTTTGAGGCGGTGAAAGTGAGGGTTAAAGTGAAAAAGAATAACACACTTTCTCGTATTTGATTGTGTGCAAGACGATATTCCCAGACGTGGTGGTCTGGATAATTTTGAGCTGGGTTTGAAATTGGGACTTGGCAATTCATGTCCGTTCTCGCACACGAGGCGAGGTTCCCGAAAAAAATAAGTATGGAGATGGGGTAATGCCGCCAGCGGACAGTACCTTAGCCCCCTGAAAAAGTCAAGCGTGCTGCGCAAAGCGACGGGGAAGCTGCCCTGACAAGGAGGGTTCTGACCCATGCGACGCATCCCGGATTATCCGTGCGCCAGGGTGCAATCGCCAAGTTGTACCTACTGCACGTTGTACGTTGTACTTGCGTACACCAACGAACTTATGGCTGCGGCACCGGGCGCGGCCCAGCGAAGACGCACAGAAATTGAGGTTTGAGGAGCGGCACAGACAAGGAGGGGCCACACATGATCAATTTCCCCTCGTCGAGAGGGTGGCATGTGTGAGAAGGTGTATTCTGGCGTAAGCCGCTGGTACGAAATCAACAAGAGTTTTTTTTTTTTTTTTTTTTGCTAAACAAGAGTATTTTATCCGGAACTGTTGCCCCGTCATGGGTGCTAGGTTATCCGGTCATGCCCAGAGAGCCTGCAGGTCGGCCGGGTAGCTTGCGCACCCGCCCGCATGTGTGTGTTTTCAAGATGGGTTTGTCTCACTCGCCGATTGCCCCTCAGAGACATGAACAGAGGGGTTGTGTAGAGTTGTGTTGCGGCTGCATCGGGCAAGCTAAGGTCCCATGGCGAGCTAAGGCTAAAAGCGCTGGTGGTTGAGGCTCGGGAGCTTATCATGGCACCCTTCGCCTTGCGATCGGCTCATGACAAGCTCAAGCCCTGATGAGGGGATGGAACGGAGATGAAATCCCCTTCGCGTGACGGCGGCAGCGAATGGGGCGCCCCTCTCATCCAAACAACAACAATGCGCAAACATGTTATTGTACCTTGGACATGCTGGCAAGGCCTCTGCTTGTCGTGTGTCACTCGTCGATGGCGCTGAAATCTGTTTGTCCCATCCATGTCTCACTGCCACTAGCGCCCACCGCCCCTCGCCATGTGTGGCCACGGGCCTCGATCCCTGTCAGGCCATCCCTGTCTTGCCCGCAGGTTTATCCTGGTGGTCCCTTGGAGTCCCTCAGTCTGCACCCATGCCCATCACGAGTTGGGTCGGCACACAGAGTGCACGCAGTCATACTGTAGGTACGGTACCGAGGAGGTGTGCGTGTAGGTACAGGGCTAGCTAGAGCAGAGGAACCAGACCCATTGGGTCATGGTTCTCGTCAGGGTCACGCTTTGTTGCGTTGCGTTGGACGCATCTCCCCCGACGAGGGGATATCCCAAACGGGGTGGTGGTCCAGGCTGCTGCTTTCCATCTCTTTGTCGCGTTGTGCGTGCGTGCGTGTGTGTGTGCGTCTGAATTCTCTCACGGAAAACATCGCGACAGACTTTGTTCCGTCTCGTACAATCTCAATCTTCGCCATCTTTGTTTGAGTCGCGCCGCCCGGACGCTCCACGTTTTTTTTGTGGCCGTCATTGCTAGCCCCCAACCAACCTGACCAGCCACATACGCGGAATAGACTGAGAGCTGCAGTGGCTCTGCGCCTGACTACCGACTGACCAGCCTTCCATCGTTTGGTGCCTTGCGTCGCCCGTCATCATCGCATGCTTGGGCCTGGATCGGCGGTGGGAAAGGAGGGAGCTCTGCCTGCCTGCACACGCGCGCAGTGTTGAGTTCCCCTACCTGGTGACGGACTGAGGGCGTCGTCGTGACCCCTTTTTGGTGCTGTACTGCTAAGTGCTGTATTTTTTTTTTTTTTGCAGCTCTGGTGGGTGGCAGGCACCTCGGCCCGCTGCTCGCTTCTCTTCGCGAGCTCTGCTTGCTGCTGCTTCGACGACTGCTTCCTCGACTCTTCTTCCGACAGCTGGGGGTTAGTCAAAAAACATCGAGCTCCACCAAAAACTTGATTAGCGCGCCTTCTCTGCGCTGGTGGTTGCTTGATTTTCCGGGGGCCCTCGTCATCCGCCGACCGAATTTTCGAGCTAAAAACTCGGCGCCATGGATCCACGGCACCCGCCCAAGCTCCCCTTCCAGCCGTCGCCCTACGCACGCTCTCCTTTCCTTCCTGCGCATCCACTACCACTTCATCTTCCGACATCAACACAGGCTTCGGCATCACCACACGCTGTCGCCGCCTCCTCGGCTGCCCATAACGCCATCGTCGGCCCTCCCACCGCCGCCGCCGCGTCTGCCCCGTCGCCGCCCGTCTCCGCAGCCTCCAACTCTGCGCTCCCCACACACGCGTTCCACTCGCACGCCCCGAGCCACAACCGTAATCACAGCCAGAACCCGAACCCGAACCACAGTCCCGGCCGGAGCCCTGCGTATGTCGCCCACAACCAAGTCCAGCGACAGCCCTCCGACACGCCATTACATTCCTCGGCCGCTCGTCCATATTCTCAGGACGCCGTCTACGCGCAACCTCCGCCCTCCTCGCTGCACACGGCACCAGATTTGAACCACACGATGCCACCACCCAACTCGCCTCCCCAGCCGGGAGGGCAGCCTCCACCACCTGGTCCGCCGTCGCACGGCATGATGGGCTACGGACCCCCTCCGCCTAGAGCGCCTCCCGTGGCCGTCGGGCCCCCAATGTCGTTTCCTTCCGGTCGAGAGCTTCCGGGGCTGGGCTCAATTGCGAGAACCAACAGCGGTGGCAGCACCATGTCGATATCATCGATGCTGGGCGGTCCACCACCGGCGGCCCATCGAGACTCGCAGCCTCCTCCATCGCACTACCCTCCCCCAACATCGGCACCTGGGTCAGGCCCCCAGTATGCGCACGCCTCACCCCGAATGCCCTCAGCCGCCTCCGAATACCCTCCCTTCCGACGACCGCAAACTCCCGACCACCAAAGGCCGTATGATCCACGAGCCGATCCACGAGCCTCTCCCCAGGGCCACTACTCGACCCCCGAGGTTCAGCGCTACGGTACGCCCTCGGCTTTCCACTCGCGACATCCCTCTGCGTCGGGGGATGCTGGTCGAATGCCTCACGGGCCGCCTCCACGACCCAGCAGCCAACCAAAAGCATACCCAGGAATGGCTCCTCGACCGATGGATATGGGCAGAGGTCCCGGTCCCGATGAAGGTTACGGTCGGCGGGAGGAAATGGGACGGCCTGGACCCCCTATGGAGTACAACCCGGAGAGAGGTGGCTTGCGACCTTACCCGTACGACGACCGATACCGGGCCGAACGTGAACGAGGAGAAGTAGAGCAACGCGAGCGGGAGAGGAGGGAGCGGGCGTATTCAGGAAGCGACTCAGGCCGTCACCCAATGCACCCCAACGACTACGGTCACCGTGAACCCCCGAGAAACCAACCCCCATACGGTCGCCCACCCGATGCGCGCGACCCTCGCGATCCAAGAGACCCGCGAGATCCAAGAGACCACCGAGACCCGCGGGATGCTCCCTGGGGGCGCCAGGGCCCCGACCCGACCTACAGAGCCCCGATGGACCACCAGCGACCGCACCCGGATTATCCTCCTTCCACCGCGCCGTACCCGTCGCACGGCCCCGCCTACCCGACTGCGCCCCCCGAACGCTATCCTGCTATTCCCCATCAACCACCGCCTCAACCTAATGCGCCTGTCGGCACACCGCAACCCTACGAGTCTCCCGATCGCGGCCGGATGAATTTGATTCACCCTCAGCAAGCGCCTCCTCAGCACCGCCCTCGCCCTGGGGAGGAAGCACCGCCCCCGCCTGCGATCGCGTACAATGGCGCCCATAGCGCGCCTCCTTACGAATCGCCCCGGCAGCGAAACAACGAAGATGCTTCGGCATCAAACTCAGTCGCTGTTGGCGGGCGAAACCTGCTCGCCATTCAGGAGATGAATCGCAACAAGGGTCGCCTTTCCCCGCTCCCCCAAGCGGTGCAGGGCGCCCAGTTGCAGCAACCAGGACCAGCTGGAGAGCCAGGCATTAAGAGCGAATTTGGCCGAATGTTTGCTGGTATTGGAAACGGAGTCATGGGTGTTTCGAGCCCTATTGCTGGGGCTGCTACACCATTTACAAGCGCTACTCTGGCGAAGCGCGAGGACGCTGAGACCGCAACCCCTGATTCGGGGCCTGATGCGGCTGGCAAAGGAACCAAGGGCAGGAGACGGAAGCTGAAGGAGGAGGATAAGGTAGATGATGACAGCAACGGAAGGCTCACGCCTGGAGGCCGCGCCAAGAGGTCCAAGACTCACCAGCATCATCACCACCACCAGTATGTTCTTGGCTCTCTGCTGGATGCAGCGCGCAAACCAGTTACTGACCAAATGTACAGTCACGGGCACCATCATCATCACCACGCTGCCGATCCTGCTGCATCACCAGCCGGAGGGTCTGCGCCCGCCAGCAAAGCCAAGGGAAGCGGCCCCGCTGCTCCAAGCGAGAAGGGCGGTCCCGTCCCCCACCACCACCATGGCCCCCGATCGACGCACGCCCACACCGCAGCGAAACCTGCGCAACCAGCCGCCCCTGTTATCCCTCCAAAGGCCAAGACAATTGTCTCCTCAAAAGCGGTTTTGGATTCGGTGGCTGGTCGCCCGCGGCACCACCTGGGTGATTTTATTTACGAGCCAGGCCTCAAGGCAGGCAGACTCATCCCTAGCACATCAACGCATCGATCATTTGCCTCCAACCCAAAACCTCTACCTTGGGATCTGATCAAAGACAAGGAAAACTGCACGCTGACGGTCAAGGTTGCTCGCATTCACCTGTCGCCTGCATCGCGCGAGGAGATCACCTCGAGAGGATATCTTTGGGGAACTGATGTGTACACGGACGACTCAGATGTGGTGGCTGCCTGCATACACAGCGGATGGATCAAGGGCGAATGGACGGAAGATGTGGACAGCGCTATTTTGGACGTTGAACAGGGATCGGGCGAAGGCAAGCGACGCAAGTCCAAGAACTCTAGCAGCACGGTGGATCTCGAATCCGAAGGCCTCATCACTTCGCCCCCACCCGCTGGCCCCATGCCAGTTCCTCCACAGCGCGACCTGCACATACATATTCTCATCCTCCCTCGACTAGTCAAATATTCCGCATCGACACGACACGGCATTTCGAGCAGGGAATTCGGCGGGGAGTACGGCAATCGCCACACGATCCATGACGGCATCAGCTTCATGGTGAAGAGCGTACGGTGGGTTGAGAATGGGGCCCAGCCGCAGGCAAGGCTCCGGGGTAAGGCCCGAAGAGAACGCATGCGCAGGGCTATGTGCGATGTTAACGGCAGCGTGGAGAACATCAACGGGCAAGAGAGAGAGAGGGAGAAGGAACGAATTGGACGACTTAGAGGCGAGATCTCGGGCAGCTGGTGGAAGAAGGACCCAGAGAGCAACGAGCAAAACAACAACAGTACCGGCGAGCAGGACTCCCCTGGCGACGGAGACAAGGAGAACCGAGACGACGACACGGAGGCTAATGCAGACGCATCGGCAAAGACGCACTCGGCGCAAGACAAGGACGTCGAGATGGGCGATGCGGACCAGTCCACGGATAAAGAAAAAGGAGAACAGTGATTGGGTGCATTGCAAAAGGTTTGGTGGGTGAACTTGCAAGGCGTTTACAATGAGAATGCATTGTCGGGGTGGGGTAATAAGGTCTTGTAAGATTAGAGAAATACCCACTTGATGTCACGATATAAGACATTGTTAATAAAAGCCATGCTGCTGAATATTCTATCAAGTCCCTGGGCAGGTCGTTTTGGTTTATTATACACTCTTGTACACTTGTAGTTTCCTTTTTTCTCTTCTCTTTCAATTTTTAATTTTTTGAAGGCGATCCGCGTTGTCCCGTGGCATGATGTTTGCCAGGTTGGTTCCTTTTGCCATTTTCTGATGCAAAACCCATGCCCACGGCCTTAGAAATCCGTCACACGGCCATTGTAGCTCCAGTCGCCCTGGTGCCCCCAGCGCAGAGGCTCGTTCTTGGGCCCGCCGACCTCGCCCGTCTTGGGGTTGGTGTCGCCCTCGAACTCGGGAGGGGCGCCGCGGAAGAGGCCCTGGTTGACGTCGGCGGCGGCGGCGGCAGCAGCGGTTGGCTCGGGCTTGGTCTCGTGGCGGAGCTGCGAGGTGGCGGGCGTCGTCGTGCTGGCCACGGCGGGCTGCTCGGGCTCGGGCTGGAAGGCGGAGGAGACGGCGGCGGCGCGCTGCAGGCGCTCGAACTCGGCCTGCTGCTCGGCAGGCAACTTGGGCGGCGACGGGCGCGAGCGGAAGCTGGAGGAGAGGCGGGTGGCGGAGGGCGGTGCCTTGGGCAACGAGGCGAAGGAGCGCAGGAGGCGGGACATGGCTGCTGGCTGTGTTGTGTGTTGGCCTTTGGTGTGATTTTTTGTCCGGTTTTGTTCTTATTTCCCTTTCTATGTTTTCTCTTCTCTCGGGCGAAGGAGGGGGTTAATTAGAGGGGCAGGCGCAGGCTGTGGTTGATACAGCCAAGCAAGAATGCGGATGGCGATTGGGAAGTGTGTTGGTCAATCAATTGCAATGCGGCGGCGGCGGCGGCATCTTCTTGTGCGTGTGTGACGCAGTTCCGCCCAGCGGAGAGGCCCGGAGCTTAGACGGGCCGAGGTTGCAGTGTCGGCTCTGCTTTTCTTTTTGATCCGTCTGCTCGCAATCATGAATGTGGGGTTGAAGAATAGCTTAACCAACTGGGTGGGTACGTACCCTTTTTTTTTTTTTTTTGACAAGGTAAAGCGAGCTCTCTCATGAGACGAAAAAGCTTGGCTTTCAACGGTAATAGCCCACGGCTATTCTGCCATTATTGAGAGAAACGCACACATAACGAGTACGACTCCTCCCCCTGTCTTTCCCCAGGTCAGCCATCGTCCCACTTCAGAGCAACAGCCAACAGCCCCCCGGCTGTGGCCCTGTCAGGTCTCGGTCGCTGGATCGGGCGAGCATGTGCTGCACGTGGGATATGGGGCCGTTGGTGATGGGACTGGACTGGCTCACGCGTGTGCCTGAACAGGAACACAGCCGCGCTGCGGATCGCTACGGAAGCAGCTAACTAACCATGACCGGTAGCCAAGGTGGTAAGGCATGCTTGGTTTGTCTTGCCTTTGCTTTTTGGTTCGTTGGGCGTCGTCTTTTGAACTGTTCAAAAATACTCCCGTTGCCCTTGTTCGGGCACCTCGGTGTAAGAGGAGTCAGCCCCGGCGGCGCAACCACGACGCGCCATCTGCAGCACCTGTGACTCTATCCCCGTGTTTCACACGCCAGCTGGACGTCCGAACATTTACGGGAAATGGGCTCACCTCTCCAACTTGAGATGCGGCAGAGGGGAAGGGGGGAGGGGGGGCATCGTCGGTTCCTGAGCTCACTACTCAGCGGCGTTCCTGCCAAAGGAGCTGATCCATGGCGGATAGACGGTAGCAACGGCGACGCTAATACATGAACCACGAACATGTCTTGGATAATTCACAACAACAACGATCCGAACCCACCGGATCTTGGCGGTGGCTTTTTTATTTCCTAGCTCGCAGATGTTAGCTTGAGCCGTTGGCGGGCTCTCGATAGCCGTCTCGCCTGCAGCCGCTCCCCGTGGCCCAACTGCCGTGCGCTATTGGCCGGTTGAATGACATGGCAGCGCCATCTTTCTCACTCGACAGCCCGACAACCCTCTGCCAAGCACGACAGATTGGGTGTTTCGTACTGCATGTATCCAGCTGGAGCAATGCTTGCGCCAGAGACAAGGGGACTCGGCTGCTTCCCTGTCGCGTGGTTTCGACACACTTTGGCTAATTTGTGTGTCATGGCGTCCCATCATCCTGGCTGTTGCTCCCCTGTGCCTCATCCTCTCCGCTACTCTTGGCTCTGTCTGCTTTGACGTTTTCGACATCGTGACGGGGATTTGAATGTTTGGAACTCCCCTCGCTACCGAATCAGATGCTGGCCCTGGTGCACACTCGCCCTGTTGAAGCGGCCACAAGCTCCAGGAACGATCCCCCCTTACGCGTCCACTTGGCCTTAACCGTTCTGCTGGGACTGTCCAAGCCAAGACTGCCTGGCGGTCCGTTTTGAGCCCCCATCCCCCCCAATACCCCCGTATTTCCGCTCAAGTTCCCTGCGGCGTACATCCCGCAGAGCTTGGGCCAGAAATTATAATAGGATCCGGCTCGCCCACTTCGCACCTTGTCAGCCTCATCCTGGTCCTCTGTCACAGTCGCTGCGGATCATGGATTGAGCCTCTGGCTTCCCGTCATGGCTTGTTCACGAAGCTTTCCGGGTCTTTAACCCACAATACGTTTCGTATCGTCTCCTGCTGCTCTATATCATCATCTGAATCCCCGTCACATAAACACACCCTGGTTGCTGGTGGCTGAGAAGCCGCTCACGCAATGGCGGTGCTTCACCAATACGACTATATATTTGGTATTACGACCTTTTTTGCCATTCTAGACGCTTGGAACATTGGTATGTTGTGAGGGAATCTCGAGATGCGGTAGCTGACTTTGCCAGGTGCCAACGATGTCGCCAACTCCTTCGCAACCTCGGTCTCGTCGAGATCGCTGACCATGAAACAGGCCATGCTGGTGGCTGCAGCCTGTGAGTTCTCCGGCAGCGTCAGCGTCGGCTCCCGGGTCGCGGACACGATCCGGAACAAGATCGTCGACCCCCACAACTTTGACAGCAAGCCGAGCGTCCTCCTGCTCGCCATGATGTGCACCATTATCGGCTCGTCACTGTTTTTGACCTTTGCGACGAGGAACGGCATGCCTGTGTCGACTACGCACTCCATCATTGGCGGCCTGGTTGGAACGGCCACAGCGTCTATTGGCATTAAGCAGGTCAACTGGGGATGGCACGGCGTCTCCCAGGTTTTTGCGGCTTGGATCATCGCCCCAGGGATAGCGGGATGTTTCGGTGCCATTCTGTTTCTTCTCACAAAGAAGTTCGTCTTGACCAAACCAACCGCCGTGAGGCGAGCATTCTTCTCTATTCCGTTTTACACCTTTCTCACCATCGCCTCTTTGACGAGTACGTATCTACCTTATCACTTTCTTATCATTATGGTGCTGACCGGAGGTAGTGCTCGTCGCCTGGGAAGGTGTTGCTCACAAGCATAAGCTATCTACCAGCCAGTTGCTCGCAGCAATCTTTGGCACCGCTACCGGCATCACTCTTTTGCAAGCAATTTTCCTGCTTCCGTTTTTGTGGACCAGAATTGTCCACGAGGATTGGACCTTGAGGTGGTACCACATATTCCTAGGTCCGAAGCTGCTGTCTCGTCCTCCTCCGCCTGCCACACCTGTTGGGTTTTCGAAAAGCCGTATCAAGGACTATTATCGAGGACACTTGACCCGTGAAGAACTCGACTATATACGAAACTCTGAAACACTTCTCGAGTCGGTCCAGACGAGCAACCCCCCAAACACTACTGACAAGGATGACGAGTGGATTCTCCCTCCCCCAGCTCAGTCACCACCGCCCGAATCATCTCGACGATTCTCCGACTCCCGATCATCCCAGGAATTTGTCCCGCCTCGCCCGCCTGGCCCTTGGAACAGCCCCCGCGTGCTGTTCTGGAAAGTAAACCGGGTCATGCTCCGGGGCATCGAAAAGGACGTCATCACCATGCAGAAGCGCAACGCCGTCATGAACTGGGACCTAGAGGACATGCACGCTCGGTCCGACCACTACGACAACCGCGCCGAGTACATGTACTCGGCGCTTCAGATCCTGACAGCCGCCACCGCATCTTTTACACACGGCGCCAACGACGTCGGCAACGCCATTGCGCCCTTCACCACTGCATACGAGGTGTGGTCCCACGGCACGATCCCGGACACGGTGGACATACCCATCTGGATCCTCTGCATGGGCGGCGCCTCCATCGTAGTCGGGCTCCTGACGTACGGCTACCACGTCATGCGCACGCTCGGCAACCGTCTCACGCTCATCTCGCCCAGCCGCGGCTTCTGCATGGAGCTCGCCAGCGCCATCACGGTGCTCATGGCGACGAGGCTCCAGCTGCCCATCTCGACAACGCAGTGCATCACGGGCGCCACTGTAGGCGTCGGGCTCGCCAACGGGGACTGGAGGTGCATCAACCCTAGGCTTGTGGCCTGGATATACATGGGCTGGATCATCACCGTCCCCGTGACGGCCCTATTGTCCGGGTGCCTCATGGGATTAATACTAAATGCGCCCAGATGGGATTCTCCGATTTAAACCACACACACACACACACACCCATGCTTAATCATCTCCTTTGCGGAATTTGCTTTGCGGTTCCAGGAACCTTGCTCTTATTACTTTATTTTGATGAAACTTGGACTAGCTTGGCGTTTTGGCGGGACTGGTTGGAGTTGGTGGGATAATTAGGCAAAATGGGCCAGGATGTATGTGTATGTAGGCTCGAGTTGATATACCCTTGATCGCCAGAGGGAATTTCTGTATTAGTATCCGGAAGAATACATAGTGTTTGAAAAATGTACGAATGAATCATGTTTGACTCGCTGAGAAAGAAAAACATTGTTTTGTTTTTGTGCCGTCGGCTTTATTTGGCCCGGAGCAACTCGTCCCTTCTTGGAAATGCGGGCAGGCTGCTGTTGGTCTTTAACCAAACTTTTGGTTCATCCGCCGAGCGCAACGCAAAACGCAGGAGAAAAACACTGCCAAGCGATTCGATACGGACGATGCAGAGCCAGTTATATCGTGACAGTGACGAGTCCTCGAACGTGGCCTTGCGCCGGGGTTGACATGTAAGGGGCTTCGGACGGCGCCAAAGTAGTGCCATGCCCTGCGCTGCATGGGTGCCATGAGGATATTTATCCCCCGATGGGTTGAGGATTGTCGGGCTTGGAACAGGCCACCATCTCCAGATCTCATTTAGGTTATTCGGACACGTCGATCCGGACGAAAAGCCTGGGCAGGTGGGTGCGCCGGGGGGATACTCACAAGCAGGGCCAGTGGAGGGACGAAGCTCTGGCGATGCGGCCCAACAGGCTCGCGAGGTGGTTATTTTTATGAAACGCCAGAACATATGTCAACTGCATGGCATGCTTCAGGTTATGTGCGTTTAAAAGTTCTTGCCCTATGAGCTGCTGGCAAGCAAGAAAGCTCCAGCCTATTCCGGAAAAAAACAGCTCGAATCCCTGTCCTGCTCCCGAGACCTGAGACGGCGCCGAAATTCCCAGGACCGGGGGCCTCGCCCCGGCGGCGGGATGCGACTGACGGACGGTATTTCGCCGGCCGGGATCTCGACTCTTTGGGGGGGAGTGGGTCCAGGCGCTTTCATCCGGTCTCTGAGGTTTTGATGATCCCATTGCCGAGTTCCGCAGACCCACCGGAGTTGAAGGCTCCCAACTTATATGAACGTCTTCCGTCCAGATGTCAATTGTTTTAGTTTGTAGCTCTCTATTCTTTCCTTTTCGCCCGTCCTTCCTTTTATTGTTTCAATTCCTTTTTATTCTCTTCTTCCTTCAGCCATGTACACATCCACCCTCCTTCCGCTGGCGCTGGCCGCCGCCTCCGTGTCGGCCCAGCTCAACAGCCTGGCGCAGGGCGCCGGGCTCAAGTACTTTGGCACGACTGTCGACAACGGCTACCTGAGCGACGAGCCCTTCATGGCCATTGCCAACGACGTTTCCGAGTTCGGCCAGCTGGTCCCCGAGAACGGCCAGAAGTGGGACGCCACCGAGCCCAGCCAGGGCTCCTTCACTTACACAAACGCCGACGTGATCCCGGACCTCGCAAAGTCCAACGGCCAGGTCCTGCGCTGCCACGCGCTGACATGGCACAGCCAACTGCCGAGCTGGGGTACGGAGTAGCCCAATTAATAAATGCTGGCGGGATCTTTGGTGCTAACAGTGTCATGTTTGAATAGTCTCGAGCGGTAGCTGGACCAAGGCTCAGCTGCAGGCCGTCATCGAGGCCCACATCTCCAACGTCGTCGGCCACTTCAAAGGCGACTGCTACGCCTGGGACGTCGTAAACGAAGCCGCGGCCGACGACGGCTCTTTCAGGACGAGCGTCTTCTACGAGGTCATGGGCACCGACTACCTGGCCGTGTCCTTCAACGCAGCCCGCAAGGCCGACCCAGATACCAAGCTGTAAGTTTTGGTTCATAAATTGTCTAATACCCACGGCTAATAAGGTAACTCGCTCAGCTACTACAACGACTACAACCTCGAGTACAACGGCGCCAAGACGGACCGCGCCGTCGAAATCGTCCAGATCATCCAGGACGCCGGCGCCCCCATCGACGGTGTTGGGTTCCAGGGCCACCTCATTGTCGGCTCGACCCCATCTCGATCCTCCCTCGTCACGGCCCTCAAGCGCTTCACTGCCCTCGGTGTCGAGGTGGCTTACACGGAGCTCGACATCCGCCACTCCTCCGTCCCTGCCTCCGACTCTGCCCTCGTGACACAGGGCAACGACTATGCCAACGTCGTCGGATCCTGCCTTGACGTCGAGGGATGTATCGGTGTGACCGTCTGGGGCTTCAGCGACAAGTACAGCTGGATCCCCTCCACCTTCTCCGGCGCTGGCGAGGCCCTGCTCTACGACGAGGACCTCAACAAGAAGCCTGCGTGGACGAGCGTTTCCAGCGTCCTCGCTGCCGCCGCCACTGGTACCGTCAGCAACTCCTCCACCCCTGTTGAAACTGTCGTCTCTGCCACCACTGCTGAAGCTACTCCCACGGCGAGCGCTTTTGTCAGTTCCGCGGAAGAAGCCACAACTCCCGTCTACACTCCTAGCCCTATTGTGTCGACCCCCGCGACGTTCCAGACACCAGCCAGCAGCCGTGCTCCCTGGGGAGGTTGGAACCAGACCACCTTTCAGACCAGGACAGCCACTGCTGTTGCATCCGACGACGTCATTGTGTCTCTGCCCGTCGTCTCTCTCCCCAGCGCCCTTGAGTCATCGCTTCAGTACCCTTCCCTTGTCGTTCCCACCGTCATCACGACCGAAGCAGCCGCTCCTATCAGCACCCGCGTCCCCGTCGTTCGCTATTCCACAACTGCCTACTCCATCCCTTGGAACAACGGAACCATCACCACCGTTGTCGATAACTTCCCATCCGGAACCACACCTGCGTCAACACCTACGCCGACTGCGGACGGAGACGACGACGAAGACTGCGAGGAGCAGGTCCCCGCGTACCACCAGTGCGGAGGCCGAAACTGGGACGGTCCCACCCAGTGTGTAAAGTCGTTTACCTGTGTTAGAATGAACAAGTGGTACGCGCAGTGCGTCCGCCGCAGCAGCAACAACAGGCAATACTAGTTTTCACGTCTTGGGGATGGCAAGTTGATGAGAAAGTCAAGTGATGGAAGGATTAAAAGGGGTTGCTATTTATTTGTACATAATTTTAAAAACCAATCAAGGCCAAAGAGAGAACAAAAACTCCGGAGCTCCATGCTGTTTTGAAACATGAGAACCCGGAAGAATATAGGCAGGATTTCCTGAAAAAAAAAAAAAAAAAACTCCAATTCGCGTGGACATGAGTGAGCTGAAAGCATCATATCGCATTAATCATCACAATGGGGGAGAGGGGGGAGGAGGTGAGCGGAGGAAGGCTCGCTTAAAGACTGAGCCTATAGAAAGATTGTTAGCAAGGATGGAGTGCATTCAGGTTTTGGTTGGGTTGGGTTGGCTCACCCAGCGGCCTCCATCTTGCGGTGACGGAACATGACGTAGTCGAAAGTAAGCTCGGGGTGGCGCTTGAGCAGCTTCTTGAGAGCCTCATCCTCGAGGAAGTGGGCCTTGTCGGAGAGCACCTGGACAATCTGGTCCCTCAGGCCGCGGTCCGAGTCGGCCGTCATGGTGTAGGCAATGTCGGCGGCCTCGGCAAAGTTGTGGGGGGAGATTGTGCGGGGGACGAGGAAGACGAAGTTGCGGAGGGCCATGGCCTTGAGGCCGGAGATGGAGTACTTCTCGGCAATGGCGTAGACCTTGGCGTGGAGGCAAAGGTACTCGTCCTGGAGGGCAACAGTCTCCTCACCTATTCGTTGGAAAAGCGTGCGTTAGTCCGCATGGCTCGTGCGTCATGATGCGTGTAAGTCGAGTGCATGTCTTACCGTAGGCGTCAACGCTCCAGTCGGGACCGAGCTTCTTCGGATCGGGTCTCTGGGCGTCTCCGTCAACCTTGGGGTAGGTTCCGCGGTAGAGGTAGGCGATCATGGACTGGACAGCCTCCGGGTCGTCATCGGGGAGGTCAATCTCGCCGCTCTGGCCCTCCTTGGCGAAGAAGGGAGATCGCGTGCAGATGAGCACCTTGTGCACAAAGTACTCGTCGGTGCCGCACTTGATGACCAAGTCCGAGTAGGAACCACCCTCGGCGCTGTTGTGCTTGTTAGCTTTTGCGGACCTGAAGCGTCTGGAGTTGTCGGGAGACTTGCGAGAGAATGGCGCCCTGGAGAGCGTTGGTGGTTGTAGTGTCGAGCTTCACCATGATGCCGGCTGTTGTGGGTTTCCGGAGGAGGAAGAGGAGGAAGAGGAGGAGGAGGAGGAGGGAGTTCTCAAAGTTGCTGATGTGCTTGTGAGTGAAGAATCGAGAGGCAGAGAGAGCAGAATGATTGTGATTTTATATTCCAGATCCCCAGAGACTCGACTCGCAACAGATGGAGTCTCTCCCATGTCCCCATGTCCCCATGTTGGTGAAGTCTGGCAGCCATTGCCCAAGGCCCACCGAGACATCAACAACACATCGGCAGAGCGCACGCTAATGCAAACGACAGCAAACGTGGCTCGTCGATGAAAGGTTTCGGTGAAGCCAGTGGGCATGCAAACTATCGTGGTTGAACATGACAACCTGACCAGTGCCTAACGCCTCATTGCTCGAGCACCGTCGCCTGATAGCAGCGCTGGCGCGCTGGCGCGCTTACATGGAGGACAACAGGAAAAAGGAGGCCCAGGACGATTAAAAAAAGGAAAGGCAAAGAAGCGAGCAAATCACGAGTGTGCGGGACCTGGAAGTGCGGAAGCCTCCAGGAACCAGTTGCCTTGGTGAATTAACCGGGCAGCTACCGTCTGTCTACCGAGCTCCCCAGAAAAAGCGCAGGGCGGGTTCCACGAGCGGAAAGAGACATCAACCCTAGGGACACTTGAATGGGCCAGCTCCTTGTGCTTTGGGCACCGTCCGAGATGACTTAGGTACGATTGGGCTTTTGCGAGCCGCGCTGGCAGAGGTGAGAAGTGATTTTTTTTGTGGCCTCAATGCTTTTTTGGGGGGGCCGATTTGCATCGACCTATGCAGACCAGACAGCCCCGAATATGCATGTCTAGAACCACGCTGCAGCACGAGGCACAACCAAAGGCAGCATGCAAATGTAGGCGAAATGCAAGTCGGGGCGTGTGTCCCCTCAAAAGGCGCACAAAGTTTGTGACATGCCAAAACGGAGTATTCCCAACTGTGCCAGGTTTTTTTTTCTCCTGACGCGATGACGTGTTAAACGCCTCACTCTCGCTTTCAGAGGGCAGGCAAAAGGAAAGGGGACTGGCAGTGAAGTGATACGCTCGTGAGTCGTCGAATGAGGGGCGTTGGAGGAGTAATTCCCACGGACCCATGATGCAAGCGGGAAGACCCAGTCCCGTTCGCCTCGAGTGCGGGGATGGGGCCTAAGAGACCCGCCGCACGTTAAACCCATGTCATCCACGATATCCATTTCTATCTGATGGGTATATAGTGATAAATAACGCAGCCGCTTACCAACGGATGCACCAAAGCATCAACCCAACGGCAGAGTGCCTGAGTGGTTAAAGGGATGCACTCGAATGTCGAGGTATGCATTGGCTTCGGCCGCGCAAGTTCGAATCTTGTCTCTGTCGCGGTTTCTATCTTTTTGCATTTTGGACCAATACTCATTTCACTTTTTTTTTCTTGCCTATGGTTGGTTTATTTATGATAAGTCACGATGATGTGCATCATCCCTTGTGCAGTGAAAATGCGAGTGCAAAATTACAGCTGTTTATTGTGACATGCACCTGTTATTTTGCGGGAGCCAATCCACGCCCGTGTTGGCCATCTGCTGTTGCCACTTAAAACAACGCATTCATGTCTTGCATCATTTCTTTCTTGCTTGCCTCTTGATCAAAACCGTCCCCCCCTGCATGAGTCCATTTCATTCAAAATGACATGAATCGGCCCGCCATCATCCCACGCTCGAATTTGTGTCGCGACCCCTCTATGGGTGGGGTGAAGATCCGGGGAGCAGAGCCAGCACTCACAATCCCGGTTTTTGGCCCAGGTTGCAACATTGCTCTTTGTTGTGGGAACCGGACAAGCGTATTCTGAAAAGTTAAACCGAATGCCGTTTTATCGTGAAAATGGCCATGTTACAATAGAGTTTGAAACTCTAAAACCCTATTTCTTTGAATGCTGATGGCTTACATGATTGGTGTTGCAACTTTATGCTCTAGTCGAGCTAGCTTCCACTGCAATCTACAGCACCCTACCCTCCCAAGGGACCTCCCACTTGAAATGATGTACGCGGATACTCCCTGATAAACACCAGGCAAAAGCGGCCTCGGTGGTGCAGCAAATTTCACTCTCGCACCAAGCACCAATGAAGCGCCAGAGCTGGCTGCGTCGCCAAAGCACCATGCCCTCTTTCGTAGACCGGAGCTGACTCGCCCATGGTGCAATCACGAGAGCCTTCATCCCCGGGGCCGATTATCGATTCACTTCCCCGATTCGACGGTCGGTGGCGAAGAGGAGCAACTCCCCACGTGCCCTTCTTCCCCAATATCTCCAAAGGTGCAATGAGATGGCCGTCTGCCCTGCACGTGCTGGTGCCAGGCCCACCCGTTGGAGATCCTTCGCAGGGAACCCGGCCCTGCCATCGGCCTGGACGAACCCCTGCAGCGCTCCCGGGGCGCCGAGGGAAGGCGCTGTGGCCTCCGTTTCCGTCACCGAGGCGGCCCTGTTGGGCAAGGTTGGGGCCTCTTGGCAGTCCGCTGTCTGCGCGTGAGACGGACGGCGGCATGGCGCTGTCGTGGGCGAGGCGACGCGCAACTCAATAAACAAGCATAATTGTGTGGTAGAGTTAAAAGGTCCGAGGTTGCTCACCAATTTGGCTTTTTTTTTATCGAAAAACCCAGTCGTATCTTTTTTGTGCGGTGCCAAGCTTTGAATTCGACCTCTGTGCACTATTGCCACCTAGCCATCATGGTTGTCGGATCTACACTCATGCACCTGGCTCTTTTGCCAGCCCTTGCTCTCAGTTCCTCCGTAGCTGTGAGAGGGAAGAAGGATACCTCTGACCTCGGCTCCATCAGCTTGAGGGAAGTTGGAGCTCGAAACACTTTGGTGAGTAATTGCTACTATCTCGAATTGCCATATTTTCTAACTTGCCATAGGATTGGCGAATGTGGGTGGAAAAGGACGGCAACCCCATTTCCCCTTGGCACGATATTCCCTTGTACCCCAACACAAAGGACAAGCAAATCATCAACATTTACGTCGAGATCCCTCGCTGGACAGACGGCAAGATTGAAACGAAGCGCACCGAGCCCCTGAGTAAGTCAATCGCATCTCTATAATACGGCGCGCCGCATCTAGGGTAGGTCTAACATGCCGCAGACCCCATCTTCCACGACGACAAGAAGGACCAGCCCCGGTTCATCTACAGCGTGTGGCCTCACAAGTCGTACCCGTTCCACTACGGCTCCATCCCCCAGACCTGGGAGAGCCCCAACTTCAAGCACGAGCTCACCGGCCTCGTGGGCGACAACGACCCCATTGATATTTTTGACATTAGCGTAAAGTAAGATGCCAATCGTCAAGACTTGAAATTGCGCGTGCTAATCCCGCAGTCCCGCCACCACTGGCCAGATTAAGCAGGTCAAGATTTTGGGAGGCTTGGCCATGGTCGATGTGAGACAGCTCCTCCAATCAAGATGTCGCCACTAACACGGGACTAAACAGGACGAAACAACCGACTGGAAGATCATTTCCATTGATGTGACCGACCCTCTTGCCGACCTGGTTGAAGGTAAAATCCACCTTTCCATGTAAAGAAACCACTGCTGACAGTTGTAGATGTCGCCGACTTGAAAAAGTACCGACCCGGTCTTGCCCAGAGTTTCCACGAGTGGTTCATTGTAAGTCCAAGTGACAAAGCATGTATGGTTTCAAGGAGATTTCTAACCGGATGCAGTACTACAAGGTTGTCAAGGGAGACGGCCTCAACACCATCACCGGCAACAAGTACCAGAACGCCTCGTTTGCCACCGACGTCGTCAGCGACAGCCACGGGTACTGGGAGGACCTTGTCCAGGGCAAGGTCGACTCCAACGAGATCAACTGCAACCAGACGTCCAACAAGCAGTGGAAGAAGAGCTACATCAGCAGCAGCAAGGCCACAAAGACGTTTGATATCCCCAAGAAGTCAAAGATTCTCCCCGCCGCCGCGCGACCCACCGAGTACGACCTGTGGTACTATCTCGACAGCGAATTTAATCTGATTGAGCTCCCCTAATTAGAATGTTGATTAATTAGATCGTAATTGGGGTTAATGTTAATGCTGCATATGTGAAAAGACGAAAGGGAGGCGTGTATTTGTGGCGAAGCTTGGCTACAATCATGATATTGAACTGGGTTGATTGCCAAATCAACACGGGGGAAATCAGAACATTAAAGATGTGCCCAGATAGAAATTAAATCGTCTAAACCCCCACTGATATTCTAATCTGTATATACTACTCTATATGATGCCTATGCCAAGTATTAAATAGTCATATCGCGTCTACCAATATGCGCCAAAAGAAATGTTCATGGGTAATACCCTGGTTGTAACCGTAGCTTTTGTATGCCTCTAGTTGTCCTCTTCAAACTTGACCGTGTCGTACTTGCTCCTGGCTCTGATCTGGGGTCCGTACTTGAATATGACCCAGGGGATGGGCAGGAGAGCCAGGGAGATGAACCCCAGCAGGCTGCTCGCCCAGTCAATTCCCAGCTTCTCGTACACTGTGTCAAAGTTAGCGTCGTATTTTCGGAGCATGATTTGTAAGGAGGACTCACTCTGTAGTGTGAAGAGGGGAAAGACGGCTGCGAAGCCATACCTCGCCAGGCTGTTGGCACTCGCGCTGCTGGCCACGATGCTGCCGTGGTAGACGTCGGTCGAGTACTGGACCGCGCTGACGAAGATGCTCAGGTTCCCCCAGCCGAAGAGCATGATGGCGGCGGCGGGGCTGGCCCACGAGATGTCTTGGCGGGCGCTCCAGCCGAACCAGAAGAGGGCAATGGGCGGGCCGACGCTGCCGATCATGGCCGGGTAGAGGCGGTGCTCGGGGGGCACGCGGCCGATGCCGCGCTTGACCATCTGCCGGCGGTACAGCAGCACGTCGCAGAGCATGATTGTGACGAGGCCGAGCAGGCAGCCGATGACGAGGGCCAGGAAGACGAGGCCCGAGTGCTCGAGGTCGAAGCGGTAGACCGTGGCAAAGGTGTAGGGCACGCCGGCGAAGAAGCTGAAGAGGGTGCCGAACTCGACGGCAATGTACAGGCAGAAGAAGGCCGAGATGGGCTCGAAGAACATCATGTGCAGCGGGCGCAGCACCGCCACGTTGGCAAACTCCTTGAGCTGGGCCGACAGCGGCGGCTGCGGCTCTACGGGGAGGCCGCGCTTCTTGGCCAGGCGGCGCTTGATGACGGGGTTGTACGTCTCCTCAGTGATGAGGGTGGTGATCATGGTGAAGACGGTGAAGAAGAGGAGCGTCCACTGCGTCCACCGCCAGCCCTTTTGGGTGACGACGAAGGATCCAATGACGGGGCTGCAGGGTTGTTCAGAATCAGCAAAACGATTTCACAAGTAGGCACGCAGCATCACTTACCCAAGCCCAGGCCCGAGAAAGGGCATCAGGATGAAGATGGCCGACGCGGGCCCCCGGCTCGGCCCCACAAACGTCTCCGTGATGGACCCCGTGGCGACGGCCAGCGACGGCCCCCAGCAGAGGCCGGCCATGAAGCGCAGAAAGGTGAGCCCGGCGATGCTGTGGACGAAGCCGCACCCGAGCGTGAACAGGCCCCCGAGGGGCACGCCCAAGAGGTAGATGGGGTGCCGGCCGATCGTCTCGGACAGGGGCCCGCCGATGACGGGGCCCAGGCCGAGCGCGAGCACGTAAAAGGTGAGCGGGAGGATGGCGACGGTGCTGCTGACGCCGAACTCCTCCATGAGGCTTGATCGCGCCGAGCTCATGATGGACGTGCCGATAGATCTGGAAACCCCGTTCTTGATTAGCGGAATGGAACATGGAGTGTGCGTGGTGTAAGTGGGAGCTTACGCCAACATGGCCGTCGAGGACAGCATGCCGAGCAGGATGAACTTTTTGCTCGCTGGCCAGTTCTTGGGGTTCTCGGGTGCGTTTTCCCAGTCTAGTTCGTCGACCGTCGCTGTGTCTGTCGTGTCCGAGTCTAGGTTTGGTGAGGTAGATTCGGCATCCTTCTCGTATGTTGAGCTGGCGCCCACGCCTCCAAGGACGCCGTCGTTCATCGTTTCGGCTGACTTTTCGCTTTTTAGTCCCGTCATGGCTGGGGACCGTTTATCGAAACCGCGGAATTGTGCGTTTTTGTTCCCCCTCTTTCAATTGCTTGTTGTTTTCTTATTCCGGTATACTTGGGCGATGGGGATTCAGCCGGGGATGTATGTAGATCGTGGGTGGGTGATGGTCTGCCGATTTCAGGAACCGGGAAACCATCCCCTTGGGCGCAAGGCAATAATATATCCATTTCATCCATGGCGGCAGACAGGAGCAAGACGCCGCACCCAGAATCCTGTTTACTAAAAACTCCGTTGGACTATTTCCCAAATGGCTCCACAGGAGCACAATCGCACGCAAGCGTCTTGGTTGGTCGGAGCGAGTATATAATAGCTCCGCCGCCCGTATGATTAGTGAACGGCACCACCACGCTCGGCCGAGAGCGCGAGAGCGCGAGAGGGGACAGCCCTGGGCGGCCAATAAATCTAATCACCAAACCCAAAGCAGTCTAGGCGACGCCAACCACGCGCCAAGATCTGGCCCAGGGATCAATCCCACGTCACGAAGCATCGCCCTAATGCCAGTGTCCAAAAGGTGCCGAGGTTCGTCTTGCAAAGGGCGCCTTCTCTGCAACCCTGCTTAGCCGGCAATAATGTTGGCTTTCTAATTGCACAACCACTTATTTCCTGATAACTTATTCTGACGCAATTCGTCTGCTGCTCAGACCGCTTAGAAATAGTGCCTTGTGCTCCCCAGCAGAGGCATGGAGTCGTAGGTAACGACTGGTTCGCCCCCGGTTGTGACATAACTTGGCCGACAGACTCCACCAGGACAGGACCAAATAAAAGCAATTAAAGCCGTGGCGCACGCCCCTTCTAGGTTCAATTTTTATGTTTCGTCTTTTGGCATTTATTGGTGTGAAATCAGCTTGAACACGCTTGATCCCTTTATTGTGCGGTTCGTTAGGGGCCCCCTCACTCATAAACGCCGACGGGCATTTTCCAACACTCGTTCGTGCAATCTCCGTTTGTCGCATTCGCTTAACTTCAAGCTATTCGCCATCTGGTCGATGCAGCGATTGATTCTGACTGCAGAACACTCCGTTCCGGATCTGTGCATCGGTGGCATTGGCCGCTTGTTTGAACAATCTGCAGCTCCATCACGTCCCTGCAGGCGATCGCTATTTTTTCGGTTTGTATGATAAGAGGTGTTAGTAGGCAATATCAACATCTTCGTCTCAATAAATGGCCAGTTCCAGCAAGGCCAGAGTCCATCGATCTTGTAGCAGATCAAGCTGCGGGCAATATTGAACCTTTCCCCGGGTGCCAATGATTTCCAATGGTTTTGACAGATGATTCAGACAGAACTCATATTTGCCGAGGCATAACCAATTTTGTCCTGCGGGTAAAGTTTGAGTAGCCAACCTTAAAGTTTAAAGATGCAAAATGATGGTTGGATGATCCTTTACCCCGGTATTGTACGATCCAACCTTTGGATGACTGACCGAGGTACGTCACTGCGACATTGTAGAATATTGACTCAGACAAAAGGTTAGCATTCAAACGAGACCAATTGTAAGAAACACAAGCCAAGGTATCTTGTTTAGGCATCATTTTTACTCATTTCAGCAACCAATGCCAAGACGCGAGGCTGTAGGAAAGTCGTGAGCGTTCAGAGGGTTGTATTGTATTGATCTAGAAACCCAAAATCTCACCGTTTTACATACGAAGCAAGAGGGTTGGAAGGTTGCATGCTTAGTACGCCTTTTGGTGAAAATACCTTCGATTTCTCCGCCGTGAATTAATTCCCCTTCATTATACCTTGGCCACACAAAGTCCTTCTTTGACGATACAAGAACAACAAGGGCCACAAAAGCTATCTAAGCAATGGCATGCATATTCCTGATCATATGCTCCCCACTCTTTACAAGGGCTCAAACGGTGAGTACTTTTCCCACCCTGGAGAAGTATATTATTGCTTTCAAGATGATAACCAACACGTATGCAACACGTGCGGGAAACTCTATACGAGTCAGCCCTGTACCAAAGCATACGAGATTACAGCCGAGATTTGTGACACCGATTCAAACAGGCTCATCAAAAGCTTAGATATAGGACGATAGTATCGTGATCCAATGAATGAAAGTATGCCCACCTGCTCACTTCGGAAGCCCAAGGTGCGCTTGATCAACGGGTCGATCCGCTCATATGCTCGCTAGTAACTCACCACAGATCGTGCCAAACTCCTGCGACGCTATGCCCGTTCCAAGCTCCAGCACATTACGCAAGAGCAATAAATTCGCAACAAGCACAGAATCGAAGAACTCGAAGGCGAAGATGGTTTCACCCTGAACCCGGTAAACGGGGAGAGGAGCTCGCACGGGAGCTCAGCCCAAAGTCTAAAATTAGCACATATTGCTCCAAAAAATTAAAGTGCCGGATTCCCGCAAAATGCCCGAATCGTGAGAGACGATTCTAATTTGTCGCCTGCCCAAGTGCCGTTGTCCCGTTTGTTCATAAATGCACGTCATCAGTTTCGCATCATCAAAATTACCAAACAACCCTTGGATGCTTGCCGGCTCAACATTCTACACCACAGGGCGCCTTAAAGAGGCGACATTCTGGCATCTTTTTAGGCCAAAGTAAACAAATATAATAGGATAAATACTTAACCAAGTATGTTTATCGCGGAATAATCTGCTGGATTTTCTTTTTATAATCATCTTGGTTAGAATGAATATTGTACAGGGGTCACGATAGGCGATCGCTCCCACAATCATTTGAAAGCTGCATTTTGGCTGTCTTGCAGCTTTCTGCGCGTCTGGTAAGGAGAGAAAATATGAACTCCTGGGTTAGCAACCAATGTGATCACACCTCCATCTCAGTGTCCATTGGAACCTCCGCCGCGCTAGCACAGTGCCATCTATAGTGATTATCCGATCCCATGTCAAGTCTCGGAAGCAGTTCCAAACTTGACTTTGGTTCAACCGAAAGACCGGCCCGTGTTTTGCTTGGGAACCTGGTATTGTTTGAGACATTCTCACTTTGCCACTGTTTGACACGTCATCGGCGAGTCTTGGCTCAAACATGTGAGATGCAGCATCACAGACAGAATGATACGTAATGGTAACCCACGTTGAATCACTCGGCGATTGGTAGAAGCACAGCTTGCTTGGAAAGTTTGGTATTATGTGTGGACAAGTCTATGGTGGTACCCTTGCATTCCCCCCTGTCATTGATATCAAGACGTTGCATAGATTTCATACAGCCCAGTTCAAAAACCGATGTTGATAGGTTGTTGCTGGAAATCCAAGTTTTTCCCGCTGACCTTTTGGTCCCTAAGCAACCTGAACGCTCCCTAAAACACCTCAAAACCCGATAAAGAGGACGAGAAGCTGCTCATCCTTGTGGTATAGTACAATATTAATTCGAAAACGTTTCACAATTCCCCCCTATGCACCCAAGTATTCATCAAACGTCTATGAGCTTGAGGTGCCCATGAGCTCATCCTCAGTGATGAAGTAGTTCTTCTTATCCCGGAGGAATTCCTTGTGGAACACGCTGAACAGCTCTCCAGGAAGCTGCTCGCCGACGGCCACCTTGATGTGGTCGTCCTTGCCGGTCCACAAGTGCTTGACGAAAATGCCGTCACATCCGGAATGACTTTCGGGGAAACCGTTAGCTTCGGTGCAGGGTAGCTCCTTAATATCCTTGGGGAAATCGTATCGGATGTAGGTGCCGAATCCACCCTGGTCAGTGGGCTTGCCGGGGCGGTTAAGGCGGAACTCCGTGCACTCAGGGTGCTTGCCGTCGTCGTCAGCGCAGGCCTGCCATTCGTCAAAAATTTCGAATGTCTTCTCGTTGTTCTGGGCGACGATGAATCCGGTGTTCAGGTAAACCTTGCCAAACTTGTCCTGGTTGTTCGGGGAGTTGGGGTCGGCAGCCAGGGCAAGGGAGTTGTTCTTGGGGTTGATTTGCCAGTAGTTCATGAGCCACTCGAAGGGAATGTCCAGGTGGTGGAAGATGGCGTCAGAGTCGAGGTAGATGCAGGCCTTGTGCTTCTTGAGGATCTGGGACATGATTGGGGGCTTCTTCCACGAATCACGACGATCCTCATACGAGCCAATGTCAACGTAGTAGTACTTGTAACCGTGGATCTTGGCTGGAGAGGGGTTAGATGCGTGTAAGCTGACAGAGTGAGGGGTGACGACGTACCATAGACCCAGTGGTTCAGAATACCGGTAGAAAGACCATGGAGCTCGTTGGTGTTGGACCACTTCATGCCTTCCTTGTAGAAAATCTGGCCAGGCTCATCGAAGGGTCGGCTGTCCAGGTCAATGATGCAGAGATCCTCGCCAAGGTTTTCGGTAAAGTAGGGATCAACGTCAAGCTTAGTCTCGAAGGCATCGTGGAGGTAGTAGGACTTGTCGGCGGGCTTGATTGAGGGCTTCATGATCTTCTCGAGGTACAGCTTCATGAGCTGCGCATCCGCATCTCCGGCCTTGGTGGTGGTGGTATCATCGCTGGTAGCAGCCTTGGTGGACGCAGGAGCGGCGGCAGCCTTTGTTGTGTGTGCAGTCTCCTGCTTGGACTTGTCACCGCTCTGGGGAATGGCGAGCTCAGTGTCGGTGCTGGCGGGGAATTGGATGTTAGTTGGGCTTGCATGTGAAGGAGGCGCAAAGGTATCGCCCGCAGGCTGTTGCGCTCATGGTTGTGGGAGCACTCACGTATCGGCGGGTTGCTGCCAAGGTTCGAGGTGGTTGTAAGCTAGGCCGACGAACGCGGCGAGGAAAATGACGACGCCCACGACGAGGGCCGTGGCCTTGTTGGATCGCATTTGTCCAAGCATCATTGCATGCTAAAGTGGCGGAGACCAAAAGAGGAAGCGAGAATGTCAAGGAGTGTCCGTCGCAGCAGCAAGCTCGAGCGAGGAGAGCGAGTGGAAGCGCAATGCAAAACGCAGTACGGCCGAAGCGATAGAGGGAGTCGCTTGTCGAAGGAAGAAAGAAAAAAAAAGAGGAGAATGAAAAAGAAATAGGTGCGGGCCGGAAGGACGACGTCGCAGCGACGAGGATGAGGTTAATGGCCAAAGTTGGGACGGCGCCAGGGGGTCTTAGTTTAAGGAGAGGGGAGCGAAGCGATGGACGGCGAGTGCTATGAAGTGAGACGAGTGGGCCGTGAGATTTGGCGATTGTTGCACTGTGAGAGTGGTGGTGGGGATGTGGAGTGAGAATCCGCGGACTCTGCAAGGGTGCACTGTGGGAGAGGTGGAGGCAGGCAGAAAGGAGGGAGGCTTGGACCCAGGCCAAGCGGATTGGAAGCCACTACGCAGGTTCCGGAGCCATGAGGAGGAAGAACCACGCGGGAAGCCACCCGAAGCCCACAGCGCACTCCGCACCTGTCGCATGCAAGTGTGGTTTTGCTTTATTTTTCTTGGTTGACTCGTGGCGAAAGCGAAGCCGAGTCTGGTGTGGTTGTTTGCAGTGGCTAATCGCCAGCCTGTGGCCGTCACCAGCCCGGATACTCCGTGCACGCGGCCGAGATGATCCACCGGACCCTGATACCCTGATGCGCTATCTCCAGCACAACAAATACTCCATCCGGAATGACGAAATGGCCCCGGCCAGGGCTGGATACGCGCTGTGCCTCAAGAAATTAGCAGTGATTCGGGGATACAGCCAACCCGGGCACAGCGCTGTACATGTTTGCTGGTGTCGGCTTGGTGGGTTTGGGTACGCATGCTCTGAAGCCAGGATGTGGGCGGGTGTGAGTGGGTAGGTGTGGGATTGGGCGGGAAGCGAGTGGTAAAACCTGGACCACTCGACCCAACAGCCAGCAGCAGCGGGGGCGAAAAAGAGAGAGCAAGACGGGAACAAGTCACACGCCGTGGCAAGCAGAACATGCACGACGAGATGCTGAGAGTCAGGACGATCAGGGGTCAGAGGTCAAAGGGGCAGTGGACTGTGGATCAGCTAAGCCGTGGCGGACAGACGAGACTCCAAGTGGCCTTGGGATGGGTGTACAGTGGCGGCCTCTTCATCAGCGGAATCGCAGCAGCGCGGCAAAATCACGTCGCCATGCAAATCTTCTCGTAAACATAATATGGCATCCATCGCCAAGCCGGCGCAGCATTGCCGTTCGCAGAAGACACCTTGGCAGTGCCGTGATCGACAAAGTCCGATTTTTCTGCAGCATTGTTCATCTTCGAGATAATGTCGATTTGGGAGCCGATGCACCACGCTTAGGTGAGCTTATCTCTGCTAGCAAAGTCTCGAGATTGGAGCCGGTTTGCTTGCCGCAGCGCCACAAGCCTACTGATGATGCGAGTCTGCGGTCTGGGCTGCGGGACAGGGACGGAGGAGGCTTGTGGCACAATCGATACCGATCTCTTGGCTGCCATTCGGTCTCGCTTCCACCTATGTAATTTGCATTGCATTGCATGGAGGCAGCACGTATCAAATTTCCGTTGCTTTTTGCTTTCCTCTTCTTCCTGTCAATTCATGTATCTGCTCATCGGGCACCGGAGATGAAGCTGGACTGGGATCAAGCGTCAACCGGCGCCTCAGTCAATGCTGCTCGCACCGCGTTAAGACGGAGCCTTTGATGAGGGCGGAGCCATTCTGCATCAACTTGAGGCAGTGATCATCCCAAGTTTGATTCTCAAGCCATAGGTCCTTAATACCATCTGACTAATCTGACTAGCGATTGCGGCTAAAGAAAATCCTAATAGAAACTCAAAACAAGAAGAAGGAACAAAAAAACACCAGCTGGCAGCGAAACACGCAACTAAGATTGAGTGGCATGCATGATTTGCGACACCCACTTGCGGCTTCTTGTGTTTTGAGCCCATGCGTCATGTTTGATCATGGCAATCCCCCGGCCCACGACGCACCGTCACTGGCTCACACATCGGAAGGACATCCCCCGCCCAGTGAGAATGGAGAAAAAGAAAAGTAAACGAGAGCTGCCGATTGAACACATTGTCCATGTTCATCCTTTTCATCCGCAGCCGGGATGCTTTAATGCTATTTTGACCCACCGCGTGCTTGCCCAGTCGCATTTGCGAATTTGACCGCCTTGGCTGCCCAGCTCGCCAAGGCCAAGCATCACCCATCAACTTCATGACAGGAACTCGATCCCCTAACGCCGACGATGGCTTCGACGGGGGCCTCACCTATTGGCGCCAGCCCTCGGTGCCCCCTCCCCCATCTTTTGCCTCCTCCGCCAACCCTCTTACGCTCTAGTTCTCAGCCGTTTCGCCTCTAAAATGGCTTTTCAAAATCAAGCAACCTATTCCAACGCCTTGGTCCTGGCTGCGTTTCTGCTTCACCTCCAACGGGTCTTGGCAAGCAACCCCTTGATGCGCCCAGCGTCCCGCACCCCGACTCTTCCGCCACCGTGCCTGTGCGCGCACACTAACTAGCCTGCACAGTGCGCGACTTGCCCTGGCCCATCCCCCAGCTTCAGCGAGGAAGCGGCCCCCCTGTCCTTTCGGTTTTGGGGGACTTTTTTCTTGTTCAGCACCTTTCGCCCTGCTCAATGCTCTCCTGTACTTGACGAGATTATACCTGGAAGCACCAAGCTACTTTTAGCAGGCACAGGGGTGGCTCCACGATATCCAATTCGAATCCTTGGCTCGAATCCCCTACCATTCTGGGTCTTTCCGAATCCTTCGGGCAGGGCTGCACGACTCGGATGGATGTAAGCCGAAAACCAACCACGAGCAAGCAAAATAATAATAAACCATCCATCTATTTTTGCCAGCTAGCCAAGACTTGCTGCATCCTTCGGTTTTGACGTTTGATCATGCGCATGCGCACCTCAAACTTTTGTTTTCTACCCCTCCTCCCCAAGGCAGCTGACGATCAAATCCCGAGCGTACTGCACCTTAGGTACCGGCACTTGGCTCCGTGCTACCGGGCGGCAGACCAACCATGCGACTCGCTGGTACACCACCACGGCCCAAATACGCGTGTTGCGTGGCCTGCGAATCACATCCCGCAGTGGCCACCTGGGGCCGCAGCGCCAAACCCGCGTGTTAGCGCAACCAAAGCAGGAGAATAGCGGGCCACTGCCACCTGTCACCCGCCCCCAGCCCCCTTGCCCAATCTACACTGAAGGGTTGCATTTCAAGGGATGCAATCTGGGACGCAAGACGAGGAAGAGAGAAGTCAAAAGAAGGCAAGCATTCTTCTTGCTGCTGGTCGCATTCCGCGGACAGCTGTTACTTTTTCCCGTCGCAGATCCCTGGCCTGATGCCCAATCACCTAATAAGGGCCGCGCAAGCAGCCCTATTCTATGGGCCAGGGAAAGTGAGTTTTCTCTTCCTTTGCCCGAATCATCTACGTCAACGACTCTTTCGCCATCACCCTGGCTGATGCAGATAAACGATGCTGGGTCGACGGTCGGCCTCCTTAGTGCCTGCCCGGAGCAGCCCGGCTGAAATTAAGAATTGGCACCCTGGCTTTGCTGGCGACCGTCACCACCTGCTAATGTCCGGAGCAAGGCTCCCTTCGCTGCGGACCCTGGCCAAGCGCGCAATGGTCGAACTCGTCGCATGCTTTTGCTACCGAGCGGCCCGGACACAGACTCGGATTGGACTACGCCCCAATGGCCACCAAAGGATTCTCCGCGCAGACTTTGACCATGCATGCAACTTGGGTAAAATTAGAGGCACGGCTAGCCAAATCTCTTTGCAAGTCCCAATCTACGCGCATTCTATACGCTGTAGGGCTAAATACACGGATCCAAACGCCGGGAACTCCCCGCCAAGCCCAACCCCTTATCCCTCCCAAACCTACCTAAGCTGGTGCTGTGCGTGTATGCGACGGCACCAGTCGCGCCCGTGAGCTACTTGATAGTTGCACAACCGCGTCTCCATCACAATGCCGACGAAGCCCGCGATACAAATGCCCCCGCTGTCGCTCACGCTTGTGGCTCCTAGACTAAACTCTCGGTCCTCTGCTGGCACATTCTCCATGATTTCAGCAAAGCAATTGACATATACTGCGCCGCCCAGGAGACCCTCCCAGAATATGATGATAAACACAAGGTAGACTGAAGGGATGAAGAAAAACATGGCATGCAGCGTGAGGAGGACGAGATTGCCCACTTGCAGCAACGAGGGGAGATATAGGTAGTGAATCCTAATCCACGGTGTTGAGGACCGCGAAATGAAGACTCCCAATTGATACAAAAACCCGTAAAACGGATAGAATGCGCGAAACTCATCAAACGGCGATTGGTCTAGGGGGAATAGGAGTGTGGGGGCAACACCCTGGTTGATAGTATACTCGGCCACATACACTAGCAGTAGAGGAAGCATGTAAGGAAAGAACAACTTTCCAGCACGCCTCAGGTTGTGGCGGAACGGCATGCTCTGTGCTGGGCTCGAGGCATGTGCAGAAAATGCAGTTGATGCGACACCTGGGCCCGGCGCAAGCAGGGCCGACGCAGCATTGCTTTGTGGCATTTCGTCTACATCTTCGTCTTCGAGATCATGCTCCGGCACCACAGTGTACTCCTTCCTCGCGCCCTGATGCAGCGGGCCCCGCGGGAGGATGACAAAGAAGCTAACAAACATGACGAGGGGCAGCGAGGCTGAGAACAGCAGGCTGTCCCGGACGCTGAAGCCCCACCAATCCGTGAGGACGACGTAGAGCCCGGCCCCGACTAAGCCGGCGGCGCCGGTCCCCGAGCCCCAGCCCGCCAAGCTCACGTGCCCGTAGTAGTGCGTGAGGCCAAGGAAACTCAGTTCGCCGCCGCCGCTGCTGAAGCTCGCGAGCACGACGCCAGCGAGCTTAGCAGCCACCGATTGGCTGGCCGGCGTGAGGGCCACCATGAGCATGCCCGCGACGGACAGCGCGATGAAGACGAGGATCCGGACCTCGTACGGCACGCGGTGGATGAAGTAGGGCGCTATGAGCTTCGTGACGAACGACGGCAGCACGTCGGCGAGGAGCACCACGCCCTTGGGGACAGAGCCGACGAGGTCCTGGGCGGCCGAGAGGATGATGACGTACAGAACATTGTTGATGAGGCCTGCGCAATGACTCGATTAGCGGATGCGCCGGGGAGGTTTGCACGCGGGGGAAGAGGGGAGAGGGGGGACTGACCGAAGAGCCAGAAGGCGACGACGACCTTGGTGTCGGAGTGCCCAAGGAGGGCGCCCAGTCTCGCCTTGTAGACGGCCCATGAGGACGAGGCAGACCCAGGCATGGGCAGCAGGCCGGACGCGGCGGGCGAGCGGCTGGACATGGTGAGGTGATTGCTTCGTTAGGGCCGAAGCGACATTCCGAGCGCGTCGCAGCTGTCGGTCGGGTGTTGCAGAGGCAGGTTTGGCGACCGTGTCGTCGGCGAGGATTTATTGTGGCGGTCGCTCGAGTTGCGGTGGTAGACGGTATCGGTGTCACGAGGATTCCGAGATAAGACAACTGACGCCTGGAAACTGCCCCCCATGACATGACGTCGCGGGCGTGATAGGTCATGCTGGCTGCGCCAGAGCCTCATGGGCGGGCTGACAGGGGAGAGCAGGGGGGTCCTTTCAGCGAGGGGTGCGCTAGCGGCAACTGGGCGAATACGCACGTGAGAGCTCATGACAAGGCGGACATGTTGGCAATTTTGGCTGAAATACAATAAACTGAGTAATTATTTATCGATTTTATATGTATATATTTGCCAGTCTTTCTTTAGAACCAATTTGTCTTCAACATTGCAACGATTCTGACCAGAATTCATCTTGTGCCGCAGCCAGGCTGGAAAAGTACCTTCGTCACAATTAGTCCAAGGCTCGATTCGTGATCACAATATGCCCTTTAAACTGCCCTGCACTGCAATTTTAGGCCTACCAAAGCACATCTTCCGTATAAGACGGGCCAAGCCGAATGAACAGGGTAGTTACCGCATTGGTTCTTTCGTGGATTCCCAAACCTTTATAGGAAGGCTCTTGCTCTGAGGGTCAGAGTACAGTGTGAATGGTCGAATGGCAGTGCGAAGATACAAAGGACATGTCAAGTGCCAGCTCGGGGCTGGGATGTCTCAGCCAGATATGTATCCACGTCTCGCTATTTCAAGTACAATCGTATTCCCAGCCTGCCCTCCGTATTCACTCAATAGCTTTGTTAAATTCTAGATTAGTTGATCCTGCACATTCCGCAGACCAGAACCCAAGGGCAACAGCACCGCGATCGATCCAGGCCGGCCGCATCAGGGTTTGTTTGTCATACAAGCAAACAGCTTCCCGAGCGCTAATTCAACAAGGGCGACCCAGACCTTGGCTCACCGCGGAAGAGTTGTGCAAGCCGCTGGTGAGCGCAGAGTGGCGAGTTATAGGCCACAGGGACGAGAAAGGTTACATGCACAAGTACCGCTAGAATAGACACCTCCTCCGCCTCACGACGACATTAGTTTAATCCTTGTTATTTTACTTCCACCAATCCTTTTTTAACATATCCCCTCAAATAAATAACTATCTAGTCTATTAGGAATATTTCTCCAAAGACTCGTGCGTTGAGCCTTTTACCTCTGTGGCCTGTACATAAATGAAGTTTGAGATCGTTTCGGCCGCTGTGCATGGCAGACTATTGAGGGTTCTATACGGCATTCACCATTGATGCGAAAGAGAACTAAATCAAGTATAACAGGATAAAAAAGAACATTGAGATAGAATGTTCCAGTAACAAATTTTCGTTCTTCTTTTCGTGCACATCATCTCATTTATTTCGTAACCGGTGTCTCCCAAAGCTATAACGCGCCACCAGGTTACACGCGAGCCAGACACAGCAGTTCGTTCAGCCATGTCAAGGCGTTATATGACAACTATTGGATGCAAATGTTTGCTCCGTATCGACAAGCGGTCTTCTAGCTAAGTGTTTGCCCGCATCCTACCCCAATTCGGGATCTTTCTTTGTCTTCTGCAGCTAAGCGGCCATAGTCCTAGTTGATGACGAGTTTTCCCCTGCACCACGGCAGCGGATAGTATAGTGCCGCCGTTTCATCGCTCGTGTTGAGCGGTTCTTGGAAGAGAGCCAGGTGTGGTTAAAATGGGACGTTACCCCTCTTCGTCCGTGTCCAAACCTGTACACCTCTTTCAAGTCTTTGTGCAATACCGCCATGTTCAACATCTATCTCGCCACCACCCAGTTCGACATGCTTGTCTCTTTCATCATGTTCAGCAGCCTCCTACTCGCCTCCCATTTTAGCATTGTTGAGCTCGCCGACACATCCGACATAGTCCTATCTTTCCTCCTTCCATTGAGCGTTTACTTGGCTTGGAGATTCCTGTCTCGCACGAAACCTTGGCGTCGTCAGCCGAAAGGGGCATTCTCCAAGTTTACGCTGCTTCCTGCAGACGTTCAAGAGAAGATATGGGAGTTTGCCCTCCATGATAGGGATGGCCCGTCGTACATTTTCAGCGGCGAAATCATCCCCGCTGACCGCTTCGAGAAGAATCCCTATCAGTTTTCCATGTGCGGGCTCAGGCAGGTGCATGAAATGGCCCCGTACATGCCAGTGCACCGTCTGCCGCGCATAACCAACCTAGTTCCACTGCCCATTCTGCTCCGCACCTGCCGCCTGTCTCGCGAGGTCGCCAGCAGGCATCTCCACGGGGTTCTCGAAGATGTCGCCAATCTGCACGAGGAGGCCCTGAAGAAGGTGCCTGGCTTGACCTCTGGGGAGAGGTATATGTTGCGGGACCAGTTCATCGTCGCTGAGATCGACGGGCCCGAGGACCTAGGTGTTTTTACCGCCAGAAACCAACTTGCGAGTCATGGTCGATTCCACGTTGCACCGCTGCCCTCGGATCTGCCAAGAGGCACACACCTCTCTGATAGGGTGGTCATCTTCTGGCCCCCAGCTGACTCCCCAGACCCGAATGAAAATATCATGTCTCTAGTCGAGATTATTCTCGACATGGAAAAGGACCCCGTTTTCTAAACCACATTTGATCGAAAGCATATTTCATAACCGGATATTGCATAACTGGTCATGTGCCAAGCTAGAGAGGAGCTTCACGGCCCACATCAATAACCAGTTCCAAGTCTAGGCGGATAGAGTGAGACGGATAGAGTGCACTGCGGAAAAGGATATTTTGAGCTCCTTCATAGACAAATCCCTTTAGCTACGGTTCAACAAGTCAAAAACGGATGTTCGCTCAAGGATGAAGAGGACAATGGGGTGGTTGAATAAGGCAATGTGAGAAAGAACGTTGTTTCTGACAGCGAAGACCGATCTGGATGTGCACACAATAATGTACAAATCCTCGCTGGCAAACTTGTTTTGAAAATCTTGGTCGGGTCTTGGGCTAATTATGCCATCGCTGAGGGTAAGCACCTTATTCAAGATAAAGTTGGGGATAGCCACCAGTCCCAGCTCAGCCCGCCGATTGATCGATTACAATCTGATTCCAAAATTCGTCTCAGAGGCTCGAAATTACCCATAACACGGGTGATTGGCGTTTTTTTGAAACCTCAAAAGTCCATCATTGTTCCTAAATCCCCAGCTTGAAGACCAGGGTCATCATCAGCTGCGCTTGAGTGCGCCACATGACAACTAGATTTAGTAAGGCGCTTGTCTCATTGCCGCAGGCTCAGCCTCGTTGAGGTTCACCAAGTCGCCTCATCCCTTTCAGCCCAGTTCCCGTTGCTTTCTTCATCCGCTCACCACACGATGGATCCCCTCTCCATCGTGTCCGCCTCGGCGGGCGTGATAACCGCTGTTGCCAAAACATCCATTCTCTTGTTTCAGTTCTCATGCACCTTTCGCGACACCGGAGATGACCTGACGCGGATGGCCAACGAACTCAATGCACTAGCCGCCATCGTTGACCCTCTTTCCAGAGCGCTGGCGCACAGCAAGGGCACCACGCTGACCCAGCCCCTTCTCAATCAGATTGACAGCACCCTGGCTGGGTGTTCGCTGGCTGTCGAGCAGGTTGCTGAGAGCCTCCAGAAGTACCAACGAGACACGGCCTGGACTAAAGCAAAATGGGCCATGTACGGGCAAGACGATGTCAAGAAGCTGTGTGAGAGCGTCAAAGTTTATAACCTAGCTCTCACTGTTAGCCTCCAAGCTGTTTCCCTGTGGGTTCCCGATAGAAAGGTTCTCATGCCCAGCATGTGGGTGCTAAACAACACATAGGAGCCTTGGACAAGACATCAAGGATAACACGGAGCAGATCAAAGTTGACCTCGACGAAGTCAGGCTTGATACCAAAGAAATCTTGGCCCGTGTCGAATCGATCCGTCGGATGGGGGGACGCCCCCCTGGGGCCAATGCTCAGGTCCAACAATGGATCGAAGACATTTCGATGCTGAGCAGCTATGCCGGGTCAACCTATAAAGGCACCATTGTAGACCCAGAAGACTCAATGACGCAAGCCCATCTAACGTCCGCGAAAGACTCTTCGAGATTAACTTCCCCATCTAGCCTGCGAAAGCCACCTCCAACCAAGGGCACCAAAATGCTGCCTCTGCTTGAGACGCAACCCAATACAACTTCTAAAGGGAGCCATTTCACCTCCTCATCTACCTCGGGGTCAGAGACCGAAGTGAAGGGAAAAAATGCCTTCGGCACATCATTGGACAAATCTTCTCGCCCAAAGGTTCAGAGCCGCGGCGACATCGGCCCCGTCAAGTCTGCTCGTGGAGCTGAGGAAGCTGAGAAGCACGTCAGCCCTGGTGTACGATCTAAGAAGGAACGGGAGCTTACTGTGTATGATCTCGACGAGCATGGACGCAAAATTCCTCGCACTCGATCTCCCGCCGAAGTTGCCATTGTCGGCAATACCGCTGCTGCATTGAAGAAGGCAGTCCAAAACAAGAGCCAGGCTCCTGCTAATGAGGCTGTCGAAGATAAGCGCAACCCGACCAGAGTCTTCCGAGACGAGTTATTTAAGAAACGATCTTTTGTGGGCCATGAGCCTCCTAACACTCATACACACAACGCTGACCGCCTTAATTTTGATGCGTCCAACTTGGTCATACAATCAGACAACGGCCACCCGGCATCCCGGCTCCCCCAGCCTACCATGCATTTTAAAAATATAAATTCGGAAACGAATTCCATTTCCTTCACTGGTCTCGAGGACATAGCTGATGAAATCACTCGTGTTGCATCGCTGGTGAAAATAGACAAAAAGGTGATGGCGCAATCTCAACACATTGGAAGCCTCTTGGCCGCTGCTGAAATGGATAGACTAGCTCGCCAGCTCCGTCATGAGTCAGCCAATCATACACTTACTCCAAAATCGATTCAGAGTCTCGTCGGTCGAGGTGCAAGCCTAACTTATATTTATTCCGGCGTTGACATGTCATCATTGACCCTTGGTTCTGCGATACACCATGGAGACAACGAATGCTTATTCGCGCTCCTGCGATACGGAGCAGATCCGTCAATACGTATGGACTCGGCCATACCTTCAATAGATGCCGTCAAATTCCAGCCTTCCCCTAAAACCCCCTTGGAATATGCCATCAGAAAAAATAATGCAAAGGCCGTCTGGGCGTTGGTAGCTGCCGGTGCCCTTAGGCAAGAATTGTCGCACTGCTTTCCATCGTGGATTTTTGCTGCTTTTGCCTCAACATTAACTGGCAATTTAAAGAAAAGGGTTAGGATGTTAAAATTCCTCGTAGCGAATGGGCTAGGCGTTGTTCAGAAGTTGACAACTCGTGGGCAGGCCAGCAAATTAACACTTTTGCTGGTGGCCTTGTTAGAATGGGAGGCCATGGACAGCCAGACAGTGACTGCTTATGTCAAAGCACTCCTAGAAGCCGGGGTATATCTGGATCTTACCGCAAACTACGGGACTCCCTGGCAACTTGCAGCAAAGACTGATAATGCAAAATTATTGAAAGTGGTGGCCCCCTATATCAAAGCCGACAATAGCCACAGCTGGGACTCGTCAATATGTCGCGCTGCGAGCTACGGAAACTTTAGTGCTCTCGAAGTGCTCGCTAAACCGCCTTATAGGAGGAGAGATAGTGTCCATAATCTCGTTCGCCTGTACATGGCGGATGAAGGAGCTGAGGCTATTTCAGGGTCGAATTTTCTCCGGGCCATTGCAATATTCATTGGCGGCCATGGCCGGGAGACGTTGAACCGGAAAGAAATGGTATACTACGAAAGTCGCAAATGGAGTGGGAAATCTTGGATCACAGAGTGCGTTTCGGTCTATGAACTTGTCGGTCGAGCTCGCACCAACGTATCGCGCAGCAAACTTAAGGAGGACCTCGTTAGGATTGCGGAACGAGGGCATGCCTGGGGATAATAGTGTTGGAAATACGAGCAACCTGCGACTTCAACAGGATGCCATGGCATTGATAAACTCGCATATTGGCCAATTCAAAAAAAAAAAGAGAAAAAAAAAAAAGCAGGTGTCGAGTTCAACTGCTCTATTCAGCTTGAATGATTCACTCAGACCCCGGGCTGTGCAAGCCATTGGCGGCACATACCAAGGTATCCTACATACATTTATCCATTGCGTCTTCCCTTGTTTTAACTATTAGCCACAGTCTATAATTACGATATCAAAATTGTCATGTCCCCAAATGCAGCGATATCTGCCATGTCTGTATGCCATCATGGGTCCGTCTAGCTCCGGCTCTCCGGGAATTTCCCGGCCCAACTTTTTTTTTTTTCCCACTCGCATCGCGGCCCGCCCGCAAGCCAATCCCTCCGAGCGCATTACTACAGCAGAAGAGCACCCGGGCTCTCTCCATTACGCCATTGCCGAGCCCAAAACACCATGACCGACTAGTTTTCGAATTCCTCGTCGAGCACGCATCCAACAAAATCCGAGCGAACCCCCAAACTACCCATCTCTTCACAACAAAGCCGGTGGAAACCGCAAAGGCAACTCACAATGGCCGACGACTCCTCCGCTTGCCCCGTCGACCACAAGACTCGCGATGCCTGGATCGCCCAGGCCCGCGAGGCCGAGGCCCAAAAGGCTCAGGCACAGCAGGCCCAGGCTCCTCCCGCTTCCCGGCCCGCCGTGTGCCCCGTCGACCACACCAAGCGCACCGAGTCCAAGTCGTGGACGCAAACGCTGACGTCGTACATCCCATGGGGCTCCTCGTCTCCCGCTCCCGCCGACCCCGCGACAACAACGAAGCCCTCGCCCGCACAACTCGCCAACAAGGGCCTTGGCGTCGACCGGGAGATTTCCACCATCCCCCGATCAACCAGCAGCGGCCCCGTGTGCCCCGTCGACCACGGCGGCGAGGACGCCCCGAAGCCGGCCAACCACGAGATGGAGTCTGGGCTGGACCCCTCGGGCAAATGGGTCTACCCCTCGGAGAAGATGTTCTTCGACGCCATGAAGCGCAAGGGCTACGACGCCCGCGTGGCCGACATGAAGACGGTCGTGCCCATCCACAATGCCGTCAACGAGCGGGCCTGGAAGGAGATCAAGGAGTGGGAGGCGCCCTACCTGACCGGCACAACGTAAGCTCCTTCGCTTGCCTCGATGGTCTGCAGCAGATTACTAACTACTGTTTCTTTTTTTTTTTTTTACAGATGCGACGGCCCCAGACTCGACTCGTTTGCCAACAAGAGCGACCGCATGACCCCGACCGCCCGCGTCAACACCATTCTGGGCTACACGGCGCCCTTTGATCGTCACGACTGGGTCATTGACCGGTGCGGCACCAAGGTGGAATACGTAATTGACTTTTACGCCGGCCGACCCGACGGCAAGGGCGGGCCCAGCTTCTACCTCGATGTGCGCCCGAAGCTGAATACCTGGGAAGGAGTAAAGATGCGTGCGATGCGATGGGCTTGGCTGGCTTAGAGAAGGAGGCTCAACAGCATAACGAACATGTTGGAAGGGAATAAAACAAAAGGCGGACACGATGTATGATACCATTTCGGTTGGGGCGTTTGGGTAAACAAAACTGTACAATATGGTGTAGACGGCATGTCTGGCGAGTCCGGATGACTCGGTTGAACAAAAAAATCTCCAATGCATTATTCTCAACACCACTGACTGATCTGTTTGCCTGGTTCATCTAATTAACTCTTCCTGCGGAGGTCAAGAGTCCCAATGCTATCGAGGGCATGAAAACCACTCGCCAAAACTGTTCATTACGCATTTCCCAACCCGTTTTCGTGTATCAAGGAATCGCTTATTCCTCCCAATTCTTGTTCTTTTTGTTGTTTCATGGCCAAATCTACTGGTTCTTCTTCGTCTTAGTGTGAGCCGTCAGCCGAACAGGCGCCCCAGTCTCGAGCGCCTGCGCATCCAAGTTCCATCCCTGAGCAACCAGCGCCACCCACAAGTCCGGGTCATTGAACCGTTTCTGGTAGTTTTCCCAACTGGTCTTGCTTTCTTTTTCGGCCATGGGGTCCTGCTCCAGCCAGGGAGCGGCTCGGGATCCCTCGCCAACAAAAATGCGGTCCAGCTTCGATGTGTAACCGGCGCGCGGGTTCATGAGCCAAGCCATTTCCATCGCTTTGAACCAAGATCTGATGACATTAACAGGTTCTGCTCCCTGCCAAAACAAGGTTTTGATGGGGGTATGGGGGAATCCAGAGTGAGACCAAACGAATTGAGTATACTTTGTGCCATCCACCTTGGCGATATTAAAGCGAGCCTCACTGCCGCCCATCGCATCCAAGTAGCTCTGGGCCATTTCGAGACGCGCGACAGATGTGCCCTGATGGTTGCGGACAACGGGGCGCCAAAGGATGATGCTCTCACGTTGAGCGACTTCCTTTGGGCTCAGAACTTTTTCCGTTTTGAGGTACTCTTCAAAAAGGATGGTAGCACGTTGGCGGTTCAGAGTTGTCATACAAACACTGCTAACGCCAAGGTAATTCATCCATAAGTGAGCGAAAACGAGGCAAATCATCAAGTAAACGACGCTGGTGTGATCCTCAACAGAACGAACCAAAAGAGTTCCGACCACCAGGCCGATGAGGCCAACCGCGGTTTCCTGGCTGGCTTCTTTGGCGTTCAGCTCAGCAAGGTTGTCGTGTTTGGCAAAGTGAACGCTCAAGGCGGCCTTGCTTGCTCCAGCTGAGACACCGCACAGGGCCTGCAGAGCCGACCCAGCGGTCAAAGCCATGATCTTGCCCCAGGACCCAAAGTACGGGCTGTAAATTTCCAGAAAAAAAGCCGTGTCGTTGAAGAGGTCTGCGAGGAACCGATACTTTTTCGCATCGGGCTCAATGTAAAGGCCAAACTGCTGAGCAAAGACAATCGTCGCAATGCGAGAGACGGCATCTTTCATGATGGTCAGAAGCAGAGCATAGGTGGCCGTAGTATTAGCATCGCCAACGCCGAGACCCTGAAGAAGGGCTCGGTCAGAGAGCAGAGCAGCGATGGTTGAGAAGAATGCCTGGAGTGAATCAAAAGTTTGGTAGGCGAGGTAGTCATCCGACACAGAATGAGGGAATCCGACAGGCAAGAACGCGTCAGAGATGATCTTTCGCCATTCACGTAGGGACTGAAGCAGGGGGTCGTCGGACTGTCCCCGTTCCAAAACCTATCAGAAAAAAATCAATCATCAATCTCATAACTCAAATGAAAATAGAAGCGCCCGTACCTGAACAATTTCATTGTCTTGCGTGTGGTTCCATCGCTGGACTACGTTGCCGGACTTGTCAAGCTCATGAAGCTCCACATCATGGCCATGCCCGAGATAGGAAGTCAGCCCCTCAGGCTTTGGTTCGGAGGATGAAAGTGCAGTCGAGGCGGAACTTGATGGGCCGCGAGCGCTTTCATTGAGCACCTGATCGAGGCTCGCAACCTCGGGCTCGTCGTCCCTTGCGGTACGGGGCGGTGGCGGCGACATATCGGTTTGCAAGAGTTGCAAGGTGTTGCATTTGGAGAGGATTTGCAAGAATACGAGTGCACGGATAAACTTTGGGGGAGGAGGGTATTGACCAGGGGATAGGACACGAAGCGTTCCGAAGCTCAAGATGTGTGCTTTTTTGGTCAAAAAAGCGGGTGAGGTGGGAAAGGGTGAGACATGAGGGAGGCGCGCGAGAGGGCAACGTTTTATGAAGTTTAAAGTGTACGTGTGTGACAAACAGCTGGCGCCAGCCGTCAACGCTGCTCACCCCTCAGATGACGCCCGATCATCCATTCCACAATTGCGCTGGGCAACGCAAGACCGTGCCACAGGCAGCCGAGAAATAAATACGGCAGGCGCACAGCAATTGCTCCTCCCCTCGTTTCAATTACTCCCCGACATGCTGTTGAGCTTCGCTGAGGAGCTACCCTGCATCACATGTGTCAAAGCTCACACACATTGGCCACAACTGAAGACGACACATGCCAGTGCACTAGCCAAACAGATCTTTAGCGCAAATCGCCATCATTTGAAATTATATAATACTTAAAAAGCAGTTATTTTATTATAACATCCCGCTCATCGCTTAATGGCCTGGCCATCCTCGCTGACCAAGTACTCCTCCGTCTGGATAGGGCCCTCACCGACGCCGGTCTGGATGACACGGCTAACTCCGTCCTTGAGCGTGGAAGCAAGACCGCTCTCGAGCTTGACGCCCGACTTGATGGAAGCAGCACCCTCCTTCCAGCCTCCAACCTCACCAACGGCTCCGTAAAAGGCACCCAGGACAGTGCTGGCGTTCTCCTCGAGGTAGTAGACGACGCAGTTGGGGCCGGCATCGAAGGTGTAGGCGGCAATGGTCTTGCCGGCCTTCTCGTTGATGGACTCGACGGCGCGGATGGCGGCCTTGGAGACGTCGTTCATGTAGAAGATGGGGGGGTAGGTGTCGGCGCAGGTGGCGTGGAACGAGTTGGACTCGCGCATCGTCACCTCGGCGAACTTGGCAAAGTCCCGGTTCTTGACGGCCAGCTCCATGGCGTCCATGTTGGCGGGGACGACAGTCTTTATCCTCTGCTGGAACAGGCCAGAGGTGGCGACGGTCTGCTGCATACCCGAGGTGGACGAGACGCCCTTCTTGGCGGCGCTGACGACGAGGATCAGGGCACGCATCTCGGGCCAGTGGGAAGCCTCAGCAACCAGGTCGGCCTTGGAGTCGCTGCCGTCCTCCTTCTCTCCCATCCTCCAAGCAACGTATCCGCCGAACAAGCTGCGGCAGGCGGATCCGGAACCCTGGCGGGCGACGAGGGACAGGTCCGAAGGCGAGTCGGGGAGCTCGTACAGGAGGGCAATGGCCTTGACCAGGGCAGCGAAGCCGGCGGCAGAAGAGGCCAGACCGGCGGCGGTGGGGAAGTTGTTCTCGGAGACGAGCTTCAGGGGCATGGTGGACAGCTTGGGCAGCGACGCGTCGGCAGCCTCGAGAGCGGCACGTCGAGCGCGAAGCTCGCGGAAGCAGGCCTGGGTTCGGGCGCCAGCGACATCCGAGAGCTCGCCGTTGAGAGTCAGGCTGTCGCCATCGGTGTAGGTGTTGGAGCAGGAGGCGGTGGTAAGGGTTCGGAGGTCGGCCTGAGAGAGCGTCACGGAGAGGGAGCTGTTGGTGGGGAGGTTGAGCTTGGGATCACGCTTGCCCCAGTACCTGAAATTCAGTTGTTAGACACTGTGACTGGAATTGAAACCACGGGGAGCATCAGAGGAGTGCATACTTGACGACGGCAATGTTGACGGGGGCAGTGGTGCTCGCCCGGTAGACCTTGGTGTCGGCCATTTTTTTTCTTTATTGGGAGCGGGGTAGCTGGTGAAAGGGGAGTATTTGGAGACGGAAGAGAGCTGAGATCGATGCAAGGGATGAAGGAGGTCTCGCCTAAAAGAGGAGCCCAGAGAGAAAAAGGAGAAAGGTAGGTAGAGTATGTGCCTAGCTATAAGTCCCAGAATGCGACCAGTAGTACACCGACTTTGTCGGAAAGGGTTGAAGATAATCTCCCGGTGTCTTGTGTCTCAGAGGAACCTGGCAGCCAGATGGCAGCTAGACTGGGTTTAGTGCGGGGTCCCGCCCCTCAATTGGACCCCTGGAGCCCCTCAACACCAGCGAAACATGGCCTAGGATATCCTTGGGAAAAATCCACCGAAGTTACGGCGCATTTCGAGGTGGGAGGCACCTTCTACAGTAGACATTTCGGAGGAAAGTGGCTGTAACTTTTTTTTTATCGTCTTGATCTAGCCCGAATGATTTCTAGCTCCACGACATCCTGGTATCCAATAAGCGAAGATGCCTAGACAAGATCTTGGTGAGATCCTCAGAAGGCGAATGACGGCATCAACCAAGATGGAAAGCTCCAACCCCAGATTCGTCACAAGCCAAGGGTATTCTTGAGTCAAACAAGACAGTTTCATCACATAGGTCGTTCCGAAACACCTTACTTACATCGTATTCGTATGTTTGTCGTATGCGATGCAGCCCAGTTGCACAATCCTTTGAGCGAATTAGTGTACCTGCTGCCTACCTGTTGGATACATCTTCCCAACCTTATCTAGCGCCGGCTATGGCCCTGCATGGCCACCCTTGCCGCGTAAATGGTAGGTATCCGGGGCACCTGAACCCGAGTACGGCGCGAATCGCTGCGAGTGCTTGATGGTGGTGACGGTCTCTTCCCGAATGTGGGCCGACACTGAGGCAACTACTTTGTCATCTGCTGCATTTGCGGAACCGTCTCGTTCATCCCGTAAGTCGCCGTGCCTGGGCAGTCTCGAAGTGAGGTGTCGCGCGGCGTGGGGAGCTGCTAAAGTGGGTTGTGGAGATTGTCAATAAATGAGGAAGAGAACGGACATGGGCTGGGAGTGTAAGTGGCTCTATCTTCGATATGGATTCGGTTATTGATCATGACAAGAAACTAAAACACGCGTTGCCACCTGTAGAGGACGCCAGTGTTTAGAATGTTTAATTGATCGAGTGTGACATTGAAGGCGTTGTTAATATATTTAGCTTGCTAGCAATTGAGCAGCCTAGTTCTTGAACAACTCCTCGAAACTGCGGCGCCGGTTCCAGCATCAAAAGTAGTAGCCGAGGAGGCTTTTGGCCTATATGCAGACATTGCTACTGGGAGGAGCTCATCTGAGGAGAGAAAGCATATTGCCCTTCTTCCTGTCTGTTTTGACCCTTTTCACAGCCATATATGAAGGTCAGCATCTGCGTATTTCGCAGTGGATGGGTAGTTTGCGTTATACACCACTAAAGGCTCATCTTGAGCGTTGTTTGTTTGCGTTTGCAGTCCAAGGATGGGCATGGTTGAAGGCGTCCGTTGGGATGCACCAGCATTGGAAAGAGAAGCCCGCAAGGGCTTATTAAATTTCGATTTTGGAAGTGAATTAAACTCAAATACAGGAGAAATTCTGCTGGGATACCAGGTGAGGATAAAAAAAAGACGCGGTAAAAGGAGCAATTGTCTTGGATGTATATCGAGCAGCGTTGGCAGTTGCGAAATAGTGTCGCACAATTTCCTAGTCAAGAAGACCCGAACAATACCACTTCTGTTCAAATTTGTTTGAGAAAAGTCTCGGAAAATTTCCGCTGTGCGTGTTTGGATTCCTATGTGATGGACTGCAATGGCCCTGAATCATTGGCGCCAGCATTTATTTCCTCATATAGACATAAAGACTATTGGATGGTTTTAATTCCCGACAAAATGGGGTTTCGTTTTATTTCTCCCTAAAATTATAAAAAGATTCTGTGCAGGCGGGTGGAGTTGACATAAGCGGGTTGGTTGCCAGTATGTTCTTCAGACTGCGTCAAGTTACCTCCTGCCGGCCTCACCAGGTGTTCTGGGCCTCGAAAGTGTTGTGGATTGCAAGAATAGCGCTGAACCAGCTAACCGACCTGGTTATGGAGCGCTTAAGCGGCCTGTAGCAATCGTGAACTACATCGCTGGCTGGCCTCGCCCACTCACAACAACGAACCAAGGTATGACGCGTAATTTTTTGCACAGCTCTGCGTAAGCTGGATAGTATTTGTACGAGTAGAAAACAACAAAGACCCTGCATAAAACTTGCCATGAAGCTTGGCGTTGCTTGTCCAATGACTTGTCCAATCGAGGAGGCGCTGGATGAAGCCCTCTGGGGCCAAGCTGAGGCATGTGACGTCATAGATTCCTTTTAAGAGCTGGTGAGGCTCTAAGATGGTTGCAACGATTCCTGTGCTTGAGGCGCATTACTTCCAACACCATCTCAAATTTGCTGGATCGGTTTAGGAATGCTGGTTTAATGATACCCGGACATAGAGAATCACAATGAGGCATGCCATCTCCCGTCCAGTGCTGCGAATCTCCCCAGTGAGTCGCTCTGGGATACTGCCGACTGTATACGGCCACAACCAACCCTTCCGCCAACCAGCCACGCCAGTTTTTGGGCGCCCATTCTCAAAATCCCTCCAACTGAACCAAGATGATTTAGAGAGAAGGAAAGAGGAGTCGGAACAGCAGGCGCGTCTCCGAGAACTGCGGACTGTCACAACGGGCAAGAGTGCACAGTCACTTGAGAATGACCGGCCATGGCACAGGCAAAATAGTCATGCGCAACCAGATGCCACGTCTCCAGACCCTACACATGGAGATGCGACAAAAGGTCGGTTGTGAGCACATTGCAAGAGTCTTCCACTAGCTGACGTAGATATCGTTTTAGGTCGACTCTTGACAACGCCAACTCGGCTTCTCAAACTCATTCTGCCCATGCCATTTCACCCCAAGCAAGAGCATGTCAACGAACCGGTCAAGGACAAGAAAAACAAGAGCGAGACGGTAGAGCCATTAGCTTTACTAGTCCACCCGCAGCAACCCCTATCTTACCTGGAGAGACTGATCCAGGCCGAAATCCCCCCACTACGGCATCATGGCCGAGACAAGCTGCCGGATATTGTGTTCCGGGCAGAGGCGGACCAAGACGACTCGCAGCAGAACCACAGGAAGAAAGACGGCAACGTTGCGTCCTATTCTGGCCTTGGCCACGAGGGACCCAATAGGAAGCACGCGCCTTGGGTGCGCTGGAGTGGAAGCACCGAGGTGGGAGATTTTATTCGGGACGCGGCCCGCGGCCGTGAATTTGCCATTAGCATTGAGGGCTACGGCAAAGAGCTGCGAGTGGCCGTGCCCAGCTTCAGAGACCGCACATATTACCTGAGAATGCGTCTGAGGCGTATGTCGCGGGAGATCGACTCCATGGCCAAAGTGAAGAACGACTGCGACCAGCTTGCTCACCTTGGAGCGCACCGAATTGCCCAGGGTGGATTTGCAGCCCTCACAGGATGGTGGGGGCTCGTCTACTATATTACGTTCCACACAGAATTCGGCTGGGATCTGGTGGAGCCCATTACCTATCTTGCCGGGTTGAGTGCCGTGATTCTTGGCTACCTGTGGTTTCTGTACATGAGCCGAGATCTGAGCTACAAGGCGGCGATGAAGGTTACGGTGTCGAAGCGACAGAACGCTCTGTACAACGAGCGTGGCTTCGACGAGAACAGATGGGAGCAGCTCGTGCATGAAGCCAACCTCTTGCGCAGGGAGATCCGACTGGTGGCAGAGGAATACGATGTGCCATGGGACGAGGTAAAGGACCTGGGAGACGATGTCAAGGAAGTGTTGGAAAAGGAGGAGAAGAAGAAGAATGGCGGCGGTAAAGAGGACAAGTCACGAGACGAGGACGAGGGCGATTCGCCGCCGGCACCATCCAAGAGTGAGAAGTGACGGACTCAAAGATGCGCCGTCTCCATGTATATCAGGGTAATCGGCATGGCTGCTGGCTGCGAGTCGACGGATGCATCGATGCGCCGAGGCTTGTTGAGCCGTGTGATCATCGCAGCGTGTGTTTTTTTCAGGGCGCAAGCGCTGGTTGAGGCTGATAAATCCTGCAGCAGACGCACTAAATTAGTTAGGCGACCAAGTTAGCATGCGATTTGACTCAACATCTGATGACGGCCGGGAGACGGGTGAAGCTATAGCATGGGGGGACGATATTTAGATGGCGCTCAACGTATGAAAATAAAGATATTCGCACAGCCTTGTCGCACCAGATGGCGCGGGAGCCGGACAGTGCGTGTGGCTCCCACGCTCAGCCACCAACTCCCGGCACCATGCCTCGTACATCCCACACTCCACCCCACCCTCCGGACCAACACTCACCACCACCACCACGCCGTCGCTCACTCCACTACAAAGGCGGCGTCCAACCATGGCTCAGGTGTTTGTAAAGATGACAATTCCAGAGGTCAGAGGAAATCCGGAAGCAGCAGGCTTCCGGAACTATTCTCGATGTGTTCGAGAAGAATGGCACCCTCTGCAACCTTCATATCCAGCGGCGCTAGCTGCTTAAAAGCCGAGATCAATCCCCCACCCCCCTCACGGCCGGTACACAGAGTGACGACAATGGCTCCCCAAGTGATACGCCTGCCCGACGGCCAGACTTTTACCGTTACTCCTGTTTTCGCTGGCCTTGGCTTCAAGAGCCACGAGCTTAATACCCACCACAATGCCTTTCCCGTCGGATGGACCGTTGTCCTAAACACCGAGTCCGACGCCGATTCCGACGAGAGTGAGACCACCACCAATGGCAACCGACACGGCACGGAGGACGGCAGCGGCGCCGGCCTCAGCGGAGGCGGTGCGGGCGCGCTGGCCCATGCCAAGCGGCACGTCCACTCCTTCTCCAAGCCCACGCTGCAGGGCGACAACCTGTTCATCTCGTCCATTGCGAACCCGTCGAGCACCGAGTTCAAGCCCGCGGCCAGCCCCACCCGCCAGATAGCCATGATGCTGTGGATCACGCTGTACTGGTACTTCCACCAGGCGTCGCCCGATCCGCAGGTCCCCGCCGCCGCCGCAAAGGCCACCCCCGTCGGGGCTAAGCCGCGGGGCGAGTGGCGGATCAACGTCCGGCGGGAGGGCGTGCTCCGGGGCCGCAACCTGCTGCCCAAGCTGGAGCGCATGGGCTTGCTCGCCTCGGCCAGCACCGCCGTGGGCACCTGCCTCGACGACGACGGCGGCGACGCCTGGGACCACATGTTTGTGACGCGCCGCATGTTCTGGCAGCTCCCCGGCCGCCTCTTCCTCTTCTCGCTGCAGCCCCAGCCGAGCAAGGACCTGCCCGCCATCCTGCCCGGATCTCCGCCCGGAAGCCGCCCCGGGTCGCCCACCGACGCCCGGAGCCCGATCCAGGAGAGCGACGTGCCGGGCGCGCCAGCGCCCATGTCCATGGTGACTGTCCCCAGCTACCCTGCCGCCGGCCCATTCTACTCAAGCTCCCACCTGCCCACCTACTACCCGCCCGCGCCGCTGCAGTACACCTTCACCAACAACATCAGACACCCACTCCGGCCCAAGCCCCCGAGGATGGGAGAAGTCTTCTATACTCGCTTTGTCCCCAGCGTAGGCCAGTACCTGTCCTTCCGAGTGGCCTCGGCCGCTCCCGCCCCCGTCCCCTACTACGGCCCCGTCGGGTGCAAGTCCCCGGAGCGCTCCCCTTTAACCTCCCTCTCTGATTCTGACCTGCTCGCCCTGTGGCTGGGCAAGCCGCGCGTCAAGGAATTCTGGGGCGACTACTCGCCCGACTTCCTGCCCAACGTGCTGAAGCTGCCGCACTCGTTCCCGGTGATTGGCATGTGGGACGGCGTGCCCTTTGGCTACTTTGAAATTTACTGGGTCAAGGAGGACATTCTCGGCCAGCACCTCGGGGGCGAGGCCACCGAGTGGGACAGAGGTCTGCATGTTCTCATTGGCGAGGAGTGGGCTCGAGGCCGAGTTCCCATCTGGCTGTCGGGCTTGGTGCACTGGTGCCTCACATCCGACTACCGGACGATGAACATTTGCCTTGAGCCAAGAATAGACAATGCAAGGTGAGCCGACCGCGACGAACAAAAAGAATGGGTCATTGAACATGTTTGCTAACAAATTTCTTTGTTTTAGATTCCTGCAGCGTCTCGAAAACTGCGGCTTCTCGCGTGAGAAGCAGATTGCTTTCCCCCACAAACAGTCATGGTACGTGCGATTGCGCCGAGAGCAGTGGGAAGGACCCGCGCTGTGACGAACTGCCTTTATTCCGGAAATATTTGTTATGAGAGCGATGATGATTGCATAATCTCTGGTGTTTATTTTTTGCGTGTGCTCAACTTATGCGTGAACGGATGTCGGGGTGGGAACGGGACGGGACTATTATGGGTGAATGGGGGTTGTCATGATAGCATGAGATATGAATTGCAACAGCCGAGTTGGCTTTGGCCACCAAGAGAACGAAGCAGAACCAGTCTGCAGTTCAGCTGATTGCGCATTGTACTTTTGGAACCTAATGCGTAGTAGGGTCGTAATTGGTTCCAATGGTGCATATTTATCAAAAACAAAAATGTTGTTTGAACAAAGACTGTTGCTTTGTTGATCACAATGAACCTGTTTGTGAATGTACTTGTCAGACCTAGCCCTGTCATTTGGTGTGAGTTTACATCTACTGTCTGCATCAATGAACAATGTTATTTCTGGAAGTTACTGCATCCGAATCATGCTTGAAGATGCTGAGTTTCTTTTCCAAAATAAAAAGGAAGGCATCTCATAGGCGTCACCCAGTTTCTCAATCTTGAAGAATGCAATTGTTAAAAAACCATCATGTAAAAGAACAACCAGATCTGTACTCTAATAATGAATCCACCACCGAGAAAGTTCTCATTACCGATACGCTCTTCGACTAAACACTGCAGCATCTGCCAGACGCCCATCGGCGGTTCCAGCAACCTCTGCCGCGCATGCCGGGACAGATGCTTCGCCAGAATAGCCCAGAAGAAATGCCAGCCAGACTCGTACTTGGACGCATGTAGCAACTGCCAGCGCCGGACCATGCACTTTGGACCCGGCTGGTGCGTTTTCTGCCATGCGATTCCCGGCGACACCTTTGACGCCATCTGTCTGGACTGCGACATGCTGATCGAGTACCCGGTCAAGGTCAAGGATGACCGCGGCGGGGAGGTGGACTTGATCAACAGCAGCATCAACCTTTGGTGCTCAAACTGTTCAGGGCTGGCTGATACGTGGCTGAGGCAGTCATAGCTATTTTGATTGAGTAGTGCGATGTTCACTTGCTCACGAGGCTTATGTGAGTAGGTAGCGCTCTTACAAGTTACAAGTCAAGTCGAGACTAGACAGATCAACGCAATCGAACAGACCATCCTCACTAGGAGTCGAACTTGAATGTACTGGATATATTCTCATTTTTATTCATTTCTGTGAAGAATTTTCGGTTTAACTATGCGCCCAGATCAACAAGAAGTTTTCCGCCGCTAATTTCTCCCTTTCGCATTCTATCTAGGCCCTTGTTTACGTTGTGCAGTCCGTCCTCGACGTCGATGATCCTGGGCGGCACCACGGCGCCTGTGGCCAGCAGCGTTTCCAGCCAACTGGACAGGGCTTCACCCACCTCGGGCACCTCGTGGTACAACTTGACGGGCATGGTGTGGTAGATGACGCCGCTGGGCGCCTCGCCCTTGGGCAGGCCGCTCATGCCGACCAGGTGAGCCTGGTTGGCGGGCTCGGTCGGGGGCGTGCCAGGAGGAGAGTCGACGGGTGTTGACTGGCGGTGGACCTCCTCGGGGCCCAGGGCGCGGAGAAGCAGTTCGGCCGTGTCCTTGCCGCGGGTATCGATGCCGAAGCGCAGGTTGCCTTTTGTGTTGGCGCGGAGGATGGCGATGGCTCGCTCCGGGTCGTGGCTGTCGACCAAGAGATCGGGCCGGAGCACGGGGTTCTCCGAGATGCGCAGCCCGTGCTTGGCGTTGTCGACGACGAGGGCCACCTTGAGGCCGACTAGGCGCGCCAGCTGCACGGCGATGCTGGCTGATGTTGACGACCCGCCCCAGATGGCGATCCAGTCGCCCGGCTGGGCCCCCTCGCCGGGTGCGATGCCGCGCAGGCACTCGTTTCTGATGTCCTTGGGCAGCGACTCCTCGGGGATACTCTTGACGAGGTCGAGAATGTTGGGCCCGCCGTGGGCTCCTGTGAAATCAATGCCGAGACAGACGCCCAGCGCCAAGGCTGCTGCTACGTACACAACGCCGAGCGTGGCACCTTGGTTGGGTGTGATGTGCTTCGGGATTCGGACTACATTGAAGTCTGATGCTACGGTGTACTCTTGGTATGTAGCTTTACGGAGGTCTCGGTAATCGGTAGAGATGACAATAACCTATAATTTATCACCTGTTAGATGACGGGGCCGTTATAAATTTGCGCGTGGTGTGGGGGTTTGCTGACTTGGTCATTGGCCTTGACTCTTGAGTTTCTCCTTGGCGGCTGGACGACTGTGCCCGAGGATTCGCGCCCAGAAATGTAAGGAAACTCTGGAATGCCGAATCCGTAGTCTCTGTGGTGGGTACCCGTGATTAGAAATGCTCCCGAGATGGCTTATGAATGACTTGAAGGGCGCGATGCTTACGGTGATTTCCAATCAATCGGGTTCAGACCAATGGTGCCGTTTCTTACTAGCAGCTCGTGGTCGTGCCGTGTCTCTGGAACCGGGTGCCCGCTCGTCAACTCGTATTGCTGTCTCACGCCGTGCAGGAGCAAGACTGTCTGTGAATTTGGGATTTGGAATCCGCCATCCGACTCGCCCGACTGACTTGACGTCTCAATGTTGTCTGTGGGCGGGACTGATCGGGGGACGTCGTCGTGGTGGGTGTGTGATGAGGGCTGGAATCTGGAAATGGAATCGATATTTGAAATTAGGTGCTCGCTGCTGGGCTCAGCAGTGAGCGAAACAAAAGACGTCTCAACGCCGCTCATGGTGATGGAGGTTGGCAGTGGTGTCAATTCGTCGACGGGCGAGTGAAGGGCGGGTTTTGATTTTGATGTTTGGGGTATAAAGTTTGGACGTTGATTGAGCGTTGAACTCTTTTAAATGGTTTAAAGCAGGTTGCAGATAAAAATAAAAATCTAAGGAGGCGTGCCTATCATTTAATCAGCATCCTGATGCGAACCGGGATGGGGCTCGGTTTTGTTGCGGGCCGCGGATGGCAACGCAGCAACGTAGCGGGCCTATGGCAGATGGCGTCATGAGCATGACTACCGAGTCAAGCCCAAATTGGATATCCCACGCCCGCATCTTCAGATGACGTGACTGGAGGAATTGTCGCATTCGTTGGTGTTCAGGTGCCGGTGTCGGGGTCCGATCCAGGGTCTCCACAGGGACGATGGTGTTATTTGGCCTATCGATCACTCAACTCGACGTTTTGTCGTATGCACCCCAGACTAGCGCAGCATCTCTTCCCGTTATCGATAGAATGTGCCTATGAATATCCTCATCGGGCCAAGGCCCTTGCATGTTCTGATGCTTTGGCTTCAACTCTGTCGGGTCTACGGAAACCTTCTGGGCAATGATACTTGAATAAAAATATTTAACCTGCACGTGGAACTTATCGCAACCATTTTAATTGGCACAATGGGTTGGCCTTTGGCAGCCCTTTGATTCTCCTCGCCCCAGAGTCCGCACACAGGGATAAGCATACAGCATGCCCTGTGCAACTCCCGTGGAGACGCGAAAGCACGCGCCCTGCGATGGGATTATCGAGATAACTCCGCAGTGCCCGTGGGGTTCTCTCCAGATATTGGATCAATGAGCGTCCATGGCGGCTTGCCTCGGTTGGTTTGATCCGGTTTGCTGTGGGATGCCCGATGGTGCAAAGCCCCTACGTAGATGACGCCATCTCGGTGTTGGAGGGATAAGCCCCAATCAGCTTCCAACACACGGGTGAAGGGCGCATTCAAGCAGTTTAAGCGACCAATACATGCTTAGCGCAACGCATTCATGTATTTATTTTGGCAATCCGAGACGCCTGCAGCAATGATCGTGCATCTATTTATGTTAGGGCCAGACGGGGTGGCGGGCCGATGAAGAAAGGGACAATGTATGCATGGTAATAAAATAAATGCGCATTAAAAATATCCCTGCGTCTGGGTCGGATCGCTGAATGTGCATAAATCTATAGTGAGCTGTGCCTGAGAGCGGTTGATAAACTGATCAAAGCTCGTCTGCAGCACAACGTGCGAGTACAATAGATCAATGCTTTGAAATATTGCTTAATCGATTCATATTGCCTTGGGCGCATTTCAAGGCTCAAAATATTTTGCACGGGAGGAGACGAGTAGATGTCACCAAATTTAGCTGCAATCACTCCCGATATAACTGATCAACGTCCATGTGCCTCACCCTGCACCGGGCAATCTTCGACCCCTGACTAGGCACCTGGATCGAGTTTATGGAGAGTAATAGATTCGATAAGTGACATCAGATAAACCTATCAGAAACCTCACAGGAAGCTTCTGGGGCCTTGGCGTGGAGGCTGCTCCTGTCATCGCCGCGGGTCATCTCCCGGAAAGAACCTTCGCATCTTGACACAAGCATTTGAATTGAACAAATAATTAATCCCGTTATTTCCGAATCAATATCCCGCTCTGCGGCCGATTCGCATGCATGCCCCTCTTGGTATGTACACTCCCTCTGATGCAAATCATACCGGGGGTATTGAGGCCTGCGACACCATGGGTAGGTACTTTGCTTCATTGGGCGTAGGAGTGAATGAATAAAAGCCGTTTGGCTTAGTGCTTCAGCATGATTAAAAATGGCAGTTTCGCTGTGGTGTATACAAATAATAGTGATGGGTTGTTTAAAGTTGGTTCTGGATTGGGAAATTCTTGGTGTGAGTGTTGTCCGTTTAGCACTCCATTGATTGCGTGCTGGATCTCGTCAAGACACTACTCCTGATCAGTAAATGTGGCACAGCTGGCCTAGTCCTGACTGGGCTGCTTGCTGTATACCGGCAGTACAAGTTCATCTGCACTTCCTTCACCCCCTGGGCGTTCAAGTATCCAAGAAATCAAATCCCAAAAAGTCTTTAAACCATAGGGCATAGTCCCCAAGTAGCGGGTCTTGGATGGGAACACCCGTCGGCGCTGTGTCGAGTTGCATATTTGAGGGCGGGCGAGAAAGTGAGACTGCACTATCTTGGTTGCCCACGGGCAGATCAGATCTCCAGGCCTGATCTTGAACTGTAGAAATAGATGATATCAAATTCTTTTGGACTAAAACCCTTTCAAAGAGCGGAATGGCTTGTTGCAGCGCTGGATCCTCTTTCAGTTGCTTTAACAGCAGCATTCCCCTTTGTACTGATAAGAGAGACATGGCCTTGTTGGCTTCTGATTCTGAGTCATCCAGGGCCACTTCTATGTGGATAGCAAGAGCCGTATGGATGCATGATTTGCTAGATTAAAAATGTCAGCACTCCTTTGGGCACGTCATTAGCAAGCTCTGGTCACATACAATGATACTGGTAATGTCGGCAGCATGCCATTAGTCCAAGTGCGACCAGTGATAGTGTCAAGCTCAAACATGGCTGAATGAAGCTTCTTTTTCGTCCATTCATACCAGAATGCATCCCGGGGGCGCCACCATAATCGTAGTAAGCGCAGCAGAATACACTCAAAGCGATAGCTAATGGCTAGAAGCACTGTGCTCCAGATATTATCAGGATTTTGAAGATCGTGAATCAAGATTTCTGGGAGGGAGAGCCTCCAGGAAGCCACTCTTTGTGTCAAAATCTCAGGGTCCTCCCTGTGATCTTTTACTGCGGAAAGGCACTGCCACCCTGGGAATAAAACTGTTAGGCCCATTTTGATAGTGCGTATGAGTAGGAATGCTACCAACCTATAATTGCCATCCTGGTATATTCAATAAAAAACAGTCTGTGCTGGGGCAGGGCCACAGGCAGAACATCGAGGTCTTGTTCGGACAAGTGTTCTACCTCCCAATCTTGTTCGGTGTATGGACTGACGTTGTATTCTTTATCACCAAGCAATCGAATGTTTTGTGTCCCAAACAGTGAGAGAACAATGTCTCGGGTCTAGAGCTGTTAGTTTGGGCGGTTGTGGACTGCCTGGGATGCAACTGACGTAGAGGATCCACCACATTCTTTTAAACAGCTTGGTCTTTTCTGAATCAGGGTCCTGAGAGCTATGGCTGATACTTGTTAGTAAAGGGGAAAATAATGTGCAAGAAGAAGATTGGAAAGAAATTGAGCATGTACCATTTGTGCAATTCCATTCCCAAGGCAAGACGAACAGAGTTGTAGAACCAAAAATGGATATCCTTGTCCTTGGCATGGGGAACCATTGCGGTGCCCAAGATCAGAGACCCTTGCAACACATGCAATTGACTTTTCTCGCAGCCAAAGTCGGATAATAGCGTCGCCTTGGCGAAAAATGACTGCTGCGCCTCAGAGGAGCTGGAGAATCCGCATGCTTGAACGACCTGTTCCGGCGCATGGGTAACTGCGCTAGTAAGGACCGCCTGCATTAAAAACATCGAGTAACAGCCCTCCCTGTAATCCCTCATGAACTGGCATCTGTTCAATACCGGCGCGTAAGGGTATACAAATTCGAAGTAGAGTCTTAAAATCTTGTCTCTGGCGTACTTGTCAGCTTCGTCACGATAGATGTGGGTAATTAAGAACATACAAATAAGGCTGAGGGGGAAGGTCGAAAACTCCCTTTCGGGAAAGATATTCCATATCGATGGGATCCAAGCCCTCGGTGCTCGTGCTGGGCTTGGTGGCCTGATCCCGTGGAGTTGCGGCCTTTAAATCTCCCGGTTCTGCAGCATCTTGACCAACCGCCTGGTTCAAGATGCTGAGATAGTGTATTCCATTGTTGTATTTGAGCGTTTTCCAGGGTGTATCCCCAGAGGCGACTACTGTTTTTGGACTGTCTATGGCGGCGTTGCTGCTTGCGCCCTGGCTGCCGCCGTGCAGATTCGGCGTCAAATGTGGGCTGCTATTGGTGGCTGGCTGCGAAGGCTGTACCGAATGGGGGGAGTTCTGAGACAACAACAATAAGGAACGTTAAAACTTGGCCAGCAAGAGAGACATCGATTGTGATTCTCGGGATTATCTTTCGGAATGGGCACTTACAGTTAAACCCGGCAGTTCGGGACTGGCAGATGCCACGGGCGCGTTCCGAAATTCAGTCACCAGGGCATTTCTCGGGCGCATTCTAGACCAGAAATGTTGGCTGGCTGAATAATTGGTGTTTTCGCTTGCATCGGGTTTATTCACGCACCTTCTAGGCTGTCGGCCTTTCAAGAGGCAAGTCTCACCCTTGTCAATGCATCGACTGCACGGCAGCCCTCTTGTCGGCGCATCGCACTTCACTTTGCGTGCGTGGCAACTTGCGCAAGACTTGATTAGTTTCTGCTGCCGGTGGGGTCTCTCCGTCGAAGCTGCCTCGGCTTGCAACGACATGATGTTCAGAATGACCCTATGCGAATCGCATCATTGCTCGATTTTACTGGGGGAGCATGAGTGTAATTATTCGGAACCGCGGCGGGTCCGTCCGTCGGCCTTTTGTCTTTCTCTTCGAGGTCATGTTCTCCACTCTTCGGCGTTTCGGTGCTTCAGCCCGCGACATGATTCGACCGTCGGCGTTATGGGACGACTCTGTCTCCACTAGCTCGCTGGACTTTGGCTATCTCCTTTTTTTTGTGATAGCGAGAAATTTGAATCAGTTGATGTTCGTCACTGGCTTTTTTCTATGCCTTGGTGGAATACTCAAAACGCCGAAAAGTCTTGAAATGGGGACTTTTGTGGTCCCGTCGTGTTCATGTGCCGCAAGAATCCCATTGTTAAATAGCCACCGCCAGCCCCATCTTCACACATTGGAATTCCCGTACTATTCTGTAGTTTAAATGCAATAAGCTCCTGGATTGGGACATCGTCTTTCGTCATTTTCCCACCGCGTTTGACAAGCGAACCATGTCTCCCCCACTTAGCACCAGCGGCTCCGAGACAGCCGTGGAGCCGGACAAGATTCCTACCGGGAACCGGACCGTCACATTTTGGCGAGAGCTGACAGACCATGCATTTGTGACGCCAGAAGTATTGGCCTGGAACTACAATGGCTCTGGAACTACCGAAGATCCTTACGCTGTGACGTGGATCCAGTCTGATCCTCGAAATCCACAATCTTTTTCCTCGATACGAAAAGCCATCATCACTGGCCTCGGAGCAATCATCACCCTAGGCGCAGCCTTCACATCTTCAACTTATGCTGGATGCTTACCCCAGGTGATGGAGAGCTTAAACGTTAGCCAAGAGTTGGCAACAGCAGGAGTATCACTCTACGTGATGGGTTTCGCGGTCGGCCCACTTCTCTGGGCGCCATTGGGTGAAATCTACGGACGTCAAGTCATCCTCTTCATCACCTACGGTGTATTCACAATCTTCAATGCGACAAGTGCAGCTTCACAAAACATCGAAACCCTACTTATCCTTCGTTTCCTTGCGGGCTCATTCTCAGCCTCATCAATGACAAACACCGGCGGTGTCATTGCCGACATGTATCTAGCAAACGAACGTGGCATTCCGGTGGGCATGTTTGCGTTGGCGCCCTTCATGGGCCCAGTATTTGGTCCTATTGTTGGGGGCTACCTCGGAGAGTCGGATGGATGGAGATGGGTATCAGGCGTCACTGCCATCTTTTCGGGAGTCCTCTGGCTTCTTGCAGCATTCATTATCCCCGAAACGTACACTCCGCTTCTCTTGAGAAAGCGAGCAAAGAAGCTGTCAGAAATGACTGGAAAGGTCTACAAGAGTGCAATTGACCTGAAGATTGGCGCTACCCTGTCGCCCAAGGAAGAGCTTAAGAAAGGTCTAATTCGACCTTGGGGACTGCTCTTCTCAGAACCATCACTACTTTTCCTCTCGATTTACATGAGTCTTCTTTATGGAATCTTGTATATGCTTTTCGGGGCCTTCCCTATTGTGTTTCAGGAAGGCCGCGGATGGAGCCAAGGGAAAGGCGGTCTCGCTTTCCTCGGAGTCGCAATTGGAGAGATTGCGGCTTGCTTCTACTGCATCCCAGAAAATCAGCGTTATATCCGACGCGCTAAAGAAAGCGGAGGTTCGGCTCAACCGGAGGACCGACTGATGGTCGCAATGATTGGCGCAATCGCCACTCCTATCGGGCTCTTTTGGTTTGCTTGGACCAATAACCCATCCATCAACCCATTCGTCAGTATCGCTGCCGGGATCCCCTTTGGCTTTGGAATGGTTCTTGTGTTTGTATCGGTGAAAAACTATTTGGTGGACTCATACACAGTTTTCTCCGCGTCAGCCATTGCAGTCACGGTAGTTATGAGATCCCTTTTCGGCGCCGCCTTCCCGTTGTTCACCACCTACATGTTTCACAACCTGGGCAACAATTGGGCTTCATCAATTGCTGCATTCTTGTCTCTCGCATGCACACCTCTGCCATTTATTCTGTACAAGTATGGTAAACAGATTCGATCAAAGTGCAAGTACTCCCGACAGGCGATGGATTTAGCAGCCATCACCGATCAGAAAAAGTCGGAAAAATAGACGCGCGCGTCAAAGAAAAGCTGATACGGAAATATGTATTTTTTTGTTAATTAAAGTTAATGTATATACGAATATGAGTCGACTGGAAAAGGGAAATTAGAGACGTGGCTATCGTCACTGGCAAATTGTTAAGAATCATTGCTCGATGCGGGTTGAGCGCGAGACTTTTTCGGCGACAAGGTCACGCTTGATTGGTCAATGGCACATAGATTTATAGAAATTTCTTTTTATTTATTAAAGCAGGCCCATTTATTTATATTTCAGTCTCTATATTTTTGCCGCGCTCCACTTACTTGAGGAGAGGCTTCAGAATCTCAATAATGTCCTCCTCGGTCTTACCCTTGACACCAAGGAGCTCGTTGTCGTTCTTGACAAACTTGGCCTCGCTCTTGGGGTCGAAGATGGCGCGGAAGAGGTAAGGAGCGAAAGTCTCCATGTCATAGAGACCCTTGGCAAGGCGCTCATCGGCCGCGGCAGTAACAACGTCCAGGGGGACAACGCTGGGCTTCCAGGGTCGCTCGGGGGCAACCTTCTGGGCGAGCTCGAGGAGCTTCTTCTGGGTGATGACGATGTCGGAAATGTAGGCGGCGCGGTTCTTGGTCTCCTCGGGGTGGGAGACGATACCGACCAGAGCATCGCCAACGCTGCCGAGAGTGGTAGCGCTGAACTCGCTCTCACCACCGTCAAAGAGGGTGGGCTCGGAGTTGGCGTGGGTAAGGATAAAGTTGTGCTGCAGACCCCAGTCGAGGAAGGCAGAGTTGTATAGGAAGGTGTACGAAAGCTGGCTGGTCTTGGCCTTCTCCTTGAGAATCTCCTGGATCTGGACCTTCTGGGTGAAGACGGGGAGCTTGCGCACGCTGGCGTTGTCTAGGTTGGAGCCATATTCAGAGGGGATAAATCGCTGCACGCCAGCGGCAATGGCGGCGTCAATAAAGGTAATCTGGGCATCGATCGCCAAGGTTGTGAGGGTGGAGATGACGGCTTCCTGGCCCTTCAGGGCGGCGGTAAGGGACTCGAGCGAAGTGTAGTCGACCTCGACAACCTCGACGCCCTCGGGGAGCTTGGAATCGGAGCCAGCGCGCTTCAGGACCCGAATGTTGAACTTGCCGGCGTCAATAAACTTCTGGAGGACGACTGAGCCAACGGCGCCAGAGGCTCCAGCGATGACGACATTCTTGTAGGCAGGCATTATCGAGAAATGTGTGGGTCTTTAACTGGTTTGGGATGTTTTTGAGATGGTGGATTTTGTTGTAGTGAGGTGGATTGAATGGTTGTGTTGTGAATGTTGAGTGAAGAGGATTGAATTGAACAGAACTTCCACGATCCTATATACCATTTTTCAGCCCTTTGAATTCGTGATAGCGCACGGTGATAGAACAATAATGTTCTTTGAAATTCTCAGCCCATTCCCAGCCAGTTTACTAATTTTCGGGATACTTCAACGAGCATCGAGCACTGACACCAGGGGCAAACTCAAGAACTCGGATCTGGCGTGGGATGCCGAGTGGGATACAGCTTCAAGGCGCCCTAAACCTTATCAGGACATTAGTAACACCAGGCTAGCGCCCTCCAGTTTGGCATGGCCCACGCGCGCTATCCCACCTTTTTTCTCCCACTCTGGGGGCCGAATCGCATTTATCCCACGCTCCCGCCGGTCCCCCGCTGGAGCCATCTCCCGCGCTCTGCAACACGAGCCTCAAACTTTGCTAGTCCCTGAGGCTCTTCGACTGTCTTCTCCCACCTATTCTTAACTAATCTCACCCATGGGCTGTTCTCTCGTGGCCTGTTGTTCATCCACTTACTTGATCAGATCCCAACTGACAGCGGAGTGAGGCTCCATACTGGCCTCCACTGTTCACCAGGTTTCACTTATCAATCGCGATGGCCTCTGACACGGATCTATCCCACCCGGCAGTAGACGCGGGAGCGGGAGAGGGTCCATTCGCGCACAGGTTAGTCCAATTCACACCCCTCTGCTATTATAAGGTTCAGAGTGGGATTTCCGATGCAGAATCAAATGAGTGAGTGCTGTTTGTCTGACTTGCTTCTGTGCAGCACGGCGGGATGTGAACGTACTAGCAGGCATCTTTGTCATTGCGGCAAGTCGTTTATTCGAAAAGAGCATTTGCGCCGTCATCAGGCTACGCACGGCGAGCGTAATTTCGTTTGTTACTTATGTCAGCGGTCTTTTACTCGAAAGTTGGTTTTCCCCGTTCCTTGATGCTCCTTCACCTGGCATTGACCCGATGTTGCTAGTGACCTCCTAAGACGCCATCTAGCGCGTCATGATGCGCTCCCTCAACCCGAGACGCGCCGTGGCAGAGCGTGTGATGCTTGTCATGCAAACAAAACAAGATGTGATGGAGGTTTTCGATGCACGCTTTGCTCCAAACGTAACATAAGCTGCACTTATGAACTTGCCACCATTTATGCCAGTGCCAAGCGGGACCCAAAGAAGTCAAAGGATGCTCCGGAAAGCATTCCAATCACCATTAATGACAATGCAGACCCGATAACAGAGCCTGAATCAGGAAGTTATGAAACCACACCGACTTCCGGTACTCTCGTGGTCTCACCCGACGTAGGCGAGAATCCTGCGATAGCCGGAATGGGCCGGATTGGCGTCATCGTTTCATCTCCTGCCTCTTCCTTATCAGATGAATTTCAGGTTCCCAATGAGGACAAGAGCTGGGTTTCAGCCGGCACAGAAGAGTACTTTGGACGTTTTCACCAATGCTGGCCTGTTCTTCATGCACCCTCATGGGACCAGATGCCACCGCCCATTGGTGTTTCGGCTACGGTGGCAATGGTTGGGGCATGGATGAAGAGCCCGGAGGTTTTGAAGCAACCTGCCCTTGAGCTACACGGTCAACTGATGGATAAATTCTTCGAAGAGCTGGTTTGTTTCCTACTACACCATCGTTTACCTAATCTTACTTACACCATCTAGCAGTCTAATCCTCCATCCCGTGATCTAGATGAGAAGCCTTGGGCAACTGAACTCTATCAAGCCATTACTATCAACATTATTTTTGCTTTCCATCACGGGGTATGATATAGGTTCACCACATTTGCTTACTGTTATCTAACAACTGTGCTATAGGACGAGAAAGTAGTTGCTAGAGCTGTGATACTGAAGGGAATGCTGGTGTCGATTTTCCGAGAGATTGAATTTTTCGTTTGTTCGAGTGCTGGTCACCAACAACGAGTTCACTTTCCAGGTACCTTTTTGCCATGGATCCAATCAATTCGTGAGCGTTGGAAGAGGTATGCTAAACCCAAGCATTGATCGTTTTCTTTCTAGCTAACCGTTTCAGAACAATCGTTTCATTATACAAGGTTGATATGCTCCTATCACTTGCTCGATGGCAGCCACCAACAATTCATCGAGAAGAGTTGGATATCGCCCTTCCATCAACATACGCTCTCTGGAATGCCCACGGTCTTGATGTGTTTTTCAAGCGATTACCAAGAGAACCAGCCGATAGAACCAGCTATAAACTTTCAGAAGTAATCTGCAACCCAAACTCGCGCGCAAGATCGCTGCTCCTCCTTGAGGATGTGCAGGTGGCCTTGTGCGGCTTATCCACTGGCATCTGGAATCACATGCAAATTAGCCGTCGCACTGGCAAGGTTGGGCTTGATTCTTTGCGCACTTTGGCTTGGCATCTCGAAACTTGGAAAGCCGAAATGGAACGAGTGTCTCATCTGTGCCGCCAGAGTGCTGGGAATGAGGAAACTGCCGGGCTGCCTTTTGTGGCATATCTCGGGAGATACGAGGATGAACCCGCACGGGATAGACTCGAGGCAATGTCGCTCATCAAGTATATGGTGTCAGAAGCCTTGATCCTTTATCATACCCAAGGAATTCAGCTTTACGCTGATATTCGCATGATGAACGCGGTGGCGGTTTACATGAACCGTCCAGCACAACCAGGGGCTGCAATTCCCCCCAGGATACAAAACTATCAATCAACGCTGCACGAATGGGCGACCACGGCGGAAAGTAGGCGGGCTTTACTTCACGCAATTGGTCTGCTTCGGCTGTGCGAGTCCGACCTGGATGGACCAGGAATTGACGGGAAGCCCGCTGATCCAATTTCATATCTCGCAAGCTCAATCAGCGCGCTGGTCGTGTGGGCATGGGTAATGTTTGCTGCAGAGCCGTGCAGTTGTCTTCCGGGCGTCGACCACATCAATATTGGTGTTGATCCCCCGGATCTGCAGAGCACAACGCGCCTTGAGGGTTGGATCCATGGTGGCGGCACTGCCGCGATGCACGGAATTGCATTTTGTCGATGTGTCGTGGACGGATGGATGGCTCGGTTCGGGGCGACTCTTCCCAAGGGAGTCCTTAGGTGGGAGCTTGGTGACGAAATTGCACCAATGTTACGATCTGCATGAATGGTTTGGGTTAACATGGGGCTTGGGACATAATAATGATTTGCAATTATACCAGCAATGCAGTCAGTGCATAACATCACGAATATACGGCCTATTCTATTTGAAAATACCGTTGTCGATACAAAAATGTGTTGAGAAGTTCAAATCTGACATCACGTGCAACAGCTTTCAAGTCCGTCTTAGCAAGTTCCACGTGGCTTTAAGTCTCCCGTTGGTGCCGTTGGTCCCCTTTACCGGTTATAGGTTACATGATACTAGCGCTTCAACTAATCGAAAGGAGGATTCGGAGTTTGTGTAAATTTGTCATCGTTCAATGACATGTGCCAACAAACGCGAGGCAAAAGAAATGCCAGCCACAGTAGATTTAAGACACATGTGAGAGCAGTATAAAGCACCAAGCGTTCTGGTTGTCGTAAGTCTAGGAATCCTACCTTTTCTTTTATTACCAAACTGGCTAGACTCACTTTTATGAACGTGCTCCCCGAAAAAAGAAATTCAATTATGTATCCTTCACTTGTTTTATACCAGGTCAACGGATCTTGTGCCCTAGTACCGCATGCTGTCTTCCTCCATTTCGACATTCCCATCACCTTGGTGCCGATGAAGTTTGGCCCTGACGGGGTCGAATCGGTCGATGGTACTTTATCTCATGCCGACTATCTCAAAGTAAATCCGAAAGGATTTGTCCCGACCCTGGATGTTGACGGCGAAATCATCACAGAAGCCCCCGCGATTCTCGGCTTCATCTCATCTCTTGTCCCCGAAGCAAAGCTTTTTAGCGACGAGGGTATCAAGCGTGCTAAACTGTCAGAATGGCTCAATTGGCTCTCTGGCACGTTGCATAGCGTCGGATTTGGCATGTTTCTTCGTCCCGGTCGCTTCAGCGATGACCCAGACCAATTCGATGCGATCAAAGCAAAGGGCAGAGAGTTGATTCTCAAGTGCTTTTCCCAAATCAATCATCGCATTGAAGGAAAAGAATTTGTAATCGGGGACTCATTGACAGCTGCCGACTTTTACCTGTACGTATTCTCCCGCTGGGGGAAGGGAGCTGGGTTTGATATGGCCGAGTTCCCGCACTACATCGCTTTTGCCCGTCGGGCAGAAGCTATCGAAGGCTTTCAAAAGGCCATAAAAGCCGAAGGGTTGAAGTTCTTGTATTTGGAATAGTTTCCAACCAACCACGCAGAAGTAGGGCAGCTGCGGATTATTTCGGGCCAGTCAGAGAGAATAAAATGAAATTCAATAACACGGCAAGAAGGCACAAGGAAAAGGATATGAAAATAGCAATAGATGGGCTAGACCGTCCGTACTCTCGCTAAATCATTTGGAAAATACCGATATTTACCAAAATGCTGGTGTGGCTCTTGGTGTGAAAAGTAGTATTTGTGCAAGTCGGCGGTCGTTGGGCAATTTGTCGCCATCTTTACAGGCCATGGCCGAGGTGAGGGATCGTATCCTAGTCTAAGAACTTACAAAAAGAGACCATGAGCCAATCACGGGTATTGGGCTTGTAGACCAATGAACATCTGTTCCAACTATGACATAATTGAGTATTGGGGGCGGGAGTGCGGCAAATACCGCAATTTTACCACCCTTCAAGCGGAAATGGAGACGCGACGCATCTCTACTGCTCGAGCAACCAGGAAACGCCAAAAATGAGCCAGGCCAATCACAACCAAGATTTACCACCATTACCTCCTCGACGACCAAAAGAATCTAGAATAAACACGCGAGATTGTTGGGTATACCGACTTGGCACATCAACTGCGGACCGGTCATTGAGCGACTTTGCCGAAGATGAGGATTCGGCTCGCCTTGAAAATCTGAGAAGCCATGCGTCTGAAGGCTGTGCTCTATGTGAAGTCAGGCTTCTGAGCATAGAGAAATTCGTTCACCCGTTGGTTATTTCTGAGCAATCCAGGGTTTCTTTTCGATATCCTGGCTATGTAACAGCTCAGTGTTCCGTTTTGGCCAACAAAGAAGTTAATGAAACCAAAGAAATATCTTTTGAATTATTTACAGATGATAGTAAGCTCCATTATTTCTAGCCATTCGCGCATGTGGGTTAATACTGTCCTTCTCATCTATGCAGCTGAAGCAACAGCGTATTTGGATATCGGGCAGCGTGACAACAGTCATATCGATCTTTGTGAAGATACTGCGTCAGATGAGAGCTTTAGAAAGATTGAGAAGTGGATAAAACTCTGCAGAAATAACCATGCAGGTTGTAATCAGCCACGTTCGGGGAGAAACCCTAGTCGCCTTATTTATGTGAAAGGAGCGATTTCCTCCGGGCAGGTTTGGCTGCGAGAGATGGACAAAAGTGCGGGTTTGGTTCAGTATGTTTGTCTCAGGTACATACAAATCCCCCAGCCAAGCCGTTGATTTCTTTTTAACATGATCTATGCAGTCACTGCTGGGGTAAGCATCAACCCATTCGTACGCTTAAAGACTCAGTCCACCAGTTTATTACCTCTGGTATTCAAGTGTCTGCATTTCCAAAGTCATTCCAAGATGCAATACTTACCACTCAGAAGCTGGGATTTGACTACATCTGGATCGACTCCATCTGCATTCTTCAGGATGATACCGATGATTGGCGTCGCGAAGCAGCCGACATGGGAAGAATCTACTCAAACTCCGAAATCACCATTGCAGCAGCTTGGGCGCCTGATTCAACGCATGGGCTTTTTTCAACGCAATCCAAAGACGGGTTCGCTACTCAACCCATAAAGCTAAATCATTCAGCGGCAATACCCAGGTGGCTGTCTCAGTGCTCGATTTATATGCGCAAGTCGGAGATACCTCATCAGCTCGTCCGCCAAGATGTTCACGCCTTCCCCTTGATGGACAGGGCTTGGGTCTACCAGGAACGGGTTTTGTCTCGCCGATTTCTTATATTTGGACTAGTCGAAGTCTTATGGCAGTGCGTCGAAAAGAACGACTGTTTTTGCGGCACGGGTCTTGGTATAATTGATACAGCAAGAGCCAACTGGTCCCGTTTACGTGGCCCCTCGAGCACGGAGAGCATCACCTGGGATCGCGCGTATTGGGGAGGTATTTGGAATGCTTACGCAGGCCTCAAATTAACCTTCGCGAAAGATATTTTCCCAGCGCTGGCGGGTCTTGCGCGTGATGCGCGCGACAGACACTTTTCCAGCAGCACCTATTTGGCTGGCCTGTGGAGTCATGATCTGCCCCGAGACTTGCTGTGGGGTACGCCCATCGATAAAAATTCAGAGGATTATTGGCAGCGAGCAATGCCATGGAGGGCACCAAGCTGGTCTTGGGCATCGCTGATGAGGCCGAGCCTTGAGTCGAATGTGCACACAAGTATGCTCTCGACAACGGACCAATCGCCTCTTTGGCATAAGTCTCCACCAAGAATGGGACACGATCCACCAACGATTGTGCATATTGCTGTTGAAGATGTCTCTTGCTCGCCGGTCGGGCTAGACCCATTCGGAGAGCTGAAGTCAGCATCTTTGACGCTGCGTGGGCCGATATCAACAACAAGCCCCGCAGATTTAAAGAGAAAGCATGAGACTAGGATCATTGACGAGAACCTTCCGAATTTTGTGTCGCCCCTTGAGAGGTTCACATTCGTTCCTGACCTTGACCTGCCTTCAGAAGGCATCGATGACATCGCGAGAGTGTACTTGTTGAAGGTGCTTACTGACATCGAGCCGTATGTGGAGCCATATTGGGAAGTTTCTGAGGAATGGCTTGTGCTTGCATCGGCATATAATGCTGACGATAAAACTGGGATGATGAAAAGGATTGGGAGATTTACACGTGTATTCTTCACCCAAGACACCAGTAAGCTAGGTGTATCTGAAGAGGCAGTGAGAGTTCGGCTTCAGTGATGGTATTTGGCAGATGATTGCAACTGGCTTTTTTAATTCTAATGCAGATAATAATATAAGTGAAATCTGGTACTTCATGTGTTGGAAGATTGAGGAATACCTGGGTACATGTAGTCAAGGTTCAAGACCTCAAGCCGCCACTCAGCTAGTCATCGTGAACGGCGAGTGCAAAAAGAACAAAAAAAGAAACCAGAGCCATTTGGTATAATGACCATGATACTACGAAGTAGAAAAAAGAAAGGAAACCGCGACAGAGACAAGATTCGAACTTGCGCGGCCGAAACCAATGCATACCTCGGAGGTTCGAGTGCATCCCTTTAACCACTCAGGCACTCTGCCTATTGTTGGAGGCTTGAGCCAACTTCATGCGCTATTTCAAAGTGGACAAGCGAGATTGACTAGGCAGAGATGGGATGCCCGCTCCACATGGCCGGATGACGCATAACCCAGAATCCTGATCCATCCCTCAGGCAGAAGGATTCCCCACTTGGCTGCAGCTCCACCAAACTGCACACGCATCCGAAATCTCGACTGCGGGAGCCAATGGGACCTGGCCGTGGACATCTCATCTACCGGTTTGAACCCATTCCCAAACCCTCTTCAGTTCCTTCGCTCAGCTGAGCACCAGGCCCAGCTTTGGTAGTATCGTATCCCAGCCATTCATCAGTTAGCCAATGCCACTCAATCGCAAATGTCTCGGGGGAGAGGACGAAATTACTGAAAATTATTCATGATATAATACAAAGCAGAGATCTAGTCCTGGTTCTTATAAGAAACTGTTTAATACAATCTGTTCAACACCCTCTTATTCGCATCGTCTACGCAAATCCGCCCTTCGGACCAATGTACTCAGGCGAGCGCCACTCGTTCGACGTGTCCCAAATTTTTGCGTCCGCCTCCTTCCTGTGCGCCTCCTCCTCAGCCTGCCACTCCAATAGTCTCCCTTCGTTTTCCGCCTTCAAGGCTCTCTCAGCCTGCAAAACATGCCAGATTGATCCAACATCGATCCCGGGTCGGCCGTCGTGATCTTTGTAATACAGATCGACGATCCCAGTTGCTTCATCCACTCCACTCACCTCTTTTCCCCAAGCTCCTCTATAGCCTACATCAATGTATCGCATAACTCTTCCGCGCTCGTCCTTGACGCGCCAGATGACTGGGTCGTCTCCGTACGGCACTCCCCCGATCCAATTTACGCCAAGAGCTGTGCAAGTCGAGTGGTACTTTCTGACAAAGTCGACGTAGGCCGAGGTTGAAGGGGCGTTTTTCAGGTAGTACTTCATATTTGATGGGTCGCTTCCAGCCAGCAGGTTCCAAATGCAACCAGCGCAGACGCTGTCGCCAACCGCCATTTTCCACTTTCGATCCGTGACATTCTTGGCAATTGGGCTTGACGCAATCATCTGGGGATCCTTGTCGAAAGCTTCGCGCATGTCTTGGGGAATGAGCTTGCTCTTTATGTCCTCAAGCCCATTTTCCACACCTGCTAGCAACTTAGTGACTTCGGGGTGGCCGAAAGCCCATGCGGAAGTATTCATGCTCTGCAGAGCGTTGAGACAGTTCCCTTTCTGGGAGAGTGCGCCAACAAGATCGCAAAAGTTCTTTCGCTGCATCTTTGCTGTCTCAAAATCTTCGAAATATTGCTTGGACTCGGGCGTTCGGTCCCCCTCGCGGCACCGGCGGCTGGTGGACTCTTTGACAGTATCGAGAGCCTCGGAGCAATCATCACTGCAGTAGGCCGAGCGCAGTTTTCTCGACTTCCAGTCCAACATGAGAGAATGCGCTTCTTGGGGCAAATTGATGTAACACTTTGCCGAAGTGTAAACGTTTTCTAGAATAGAAAGACAAGTCGCGGACCCGGGAATCGACACCCCGGTTCCATCCCATTGCTTCTGCGCTTCCGGAGTCGAGAGTCGTTCGATTTCAGCATGGATACCAGAGACTGGCGAGTCTCCCAGGCCAGGGCCGTTCATCATCAGGTACTCCAAGTCGCCTGATGGTAGTGCTGTTTCCCAATCAGCTGGCAAGGCACCGGTGTCGACGTAGTGGGCGACAGCTGCTTCGTAAATCTTTTGCCATTCGTCAGAATGGTTGCACCGCTTGCCTGCGACAGCTATGCGCTTGATAAACTCAGCAAGCGAGACAGGCTGTTCAGTCTCTGGGCTGAGTACGGCGCCTTCGGTCCAGGAATGCAGGGTATGATTCAAGAAATCGAAGGTGCACCAGTCACAATAAGTTTCCCCATCTCCAGGCCCATACCGCTGCTCTCGAGTCTTGTACTTGTAATTGTATCGGAACTTTTTGGTCATCTTGGTACCTTTGTGCCAAGCCTCCATTTCAACCTTCCTAGTATCGGTGGCCTCGATGAAGCTAGCGATGCCTTCGAGATTCGGATTCATGCCGTCGGTAATGCTAAAGCGTTCAAGCATCTCTGTTGGACAAAACTCATAATCGCTGTCCTTTGTGGGACTCGACCGACACCAGTGCTCTATTCTTTGAGACAACGTCGCAACAGCAGCCACTGGTCCGGGCTCAAGATATTTGGTGTTGAAGTGGCCATTGTAGCCCTCAAGATTGAACTGGTCAGCCGAGGAGCATTTTGCCGAGAGATTGGTGTAGGCTCCTTCGAGAGCATTCTTGCAGTCATCGGTGCACATCTTCGGCAGGAAATACATTGGGTCCCAGCCAAAGCCGAGGAATGCGGTGGTGCCATTGTCGCGGCTTCGATCAAAAATCTTGTCGTGGCATCGAACAGACGTCAGAGTATCCCAAGCCGCGCGACATTCTGACCCCACTTCGGATGTGATGCTCGGATAGAGTGCAGGAAAATCCAGGTCGTATGCAACCGCAAGCTTGTTGCCTTTATTGCCCTTGTTGCCTTTGTTGCCAGTCTTTGGTCTCCATTTCCGATTGGTGGAGTTGCGCCTTGAGCCCTTTAAGGCTATATATACCAGCATGAAAACGCACACAATAACCCCTAAGATGATTTTGAGTGTTCCAATGCACCGCTTGCGCCTTGTTTTGGTCGCGGCGAGTGGAGCATGATCCTCGCCGTCCTGGTTCGTCGCGCCGTCTTGGCGAGGAAGGAGATTGAAGGCTTCAGCGGCCTCATCCGGTAAATCATCAGAATACAAGGTCGGGTCATCGGCATAAGGTTGATTCGCCATGATGCATCAAACCGCAGCGAACCACAAAACTTTGAAAGGTAAACAGCAACGGACGAAGGACGGGGACAAGATGTTGCTGCTTATCCTGCCGCGCTGGCCCACTCGTGTGGAGTTTTCGGTCATTGCTGTATTGGTGCTAGGAACAGCCCGCTCGAGCTAACCGGTTTCAGTGTCAGCAATCTCAGCTCGGTCGTACTTCCACCAACTCCATCAAGATCCGGCCTCGTTACCCCTGACAAGCGCATGGGCAATCCCCCGTGAAACAGGAGAGTTGGTAGGTCTTGTTTGCCCGTGAGCCATGGCTATTCACGGTGAGCGAAATGCCCATGAAGTAGTTTGACGCTAGTAGTAAGCTTAAGCAGCGCCAATTGCAGCATGATAACCAGATTTTCGACGCATGCAACACGTCCTTGCGGGAGACAACGCATTATTAGCAAAGCATCAGAGAATTCCACTGGGGGTAGATCAGCTCAACGTGACCCTTTCAGTGGCTTCAGTTGGCACCGCCCTTCTAATTTCGCTCGTAGTTCACCAGTCATGCTGGAATGCTGGAGCTAAAACTTGTGCTTGGCGGAAATACCCTGGAAATAACCAGTAATTTGCGCGCTAGTGCACACACCATGAGCGCCGACCTTGTGCTTATGCAACCGAATGCACAGTTTCTCGCTGCATTTTTGTTATTCATCATGTGTATATGAATTGAAGGGACAGGGGGCCTGCTTTGTGATAGAATGTGCATTGTCTCATTTGTCATCGGCTCCTCCGTTAGCAAAGCCAGCCGTGAAGTCAGATTCACCTGTCTGTAACCCAAGGTGTTGACGGTGCCACCACGATTGATGATGCAGACTCCAAGCCTAAGTACGCCCCATTCAACTTCGACATATTCTGATACGGGCTCTAAAGGTCCCTTTATTACTATACAAAACAGAGGCATCTATATAGATGAAACATCGTGAATCTTTCTCTTAGTTTTGCTTTGGCGTTGATGTTCATGCTTTTACTTAACATACGGGTACGCCGCCAGAGTTCCATCACTCAAACTGTAGCAACAATACGTATCCTGAGTAAGATGCGATCGCAACTCTTGGGCCCATAATTGCAAATTTACCAGTGCGGTAGTCTGAAGGTAACCACAGCACCCGATCACGACCATTGCATATCCAGGTAGAATCCATGCTTAAATTGTACCCGTCGTATGAAGCGATCCAACGTGTACCTTCTTGTACAGGCTGGTTCGAATCAAAGGTACCAATATTTGACCAAAGTCGTGAGTCGCTTTCTGAGTCAAATCGGATGGAGTTGATGGGAAAGGAATTGGCATCGTAAATCAACATGCCTGTCTCAACATCCAAAATCGTCACCATCAGCCCATACATCACGATCCGCCTCCCATTCGGAGAAAAACCAACGAGTTTGATTTGAAATGTACGTCTTTTCTCCCAAACGAGAGCGCCCGTGGCTGTGTTGAACAAACACAAACTGGCACCAACGCACGCGACAAGCCGCTGCGAATCTGCCGAGAGAGCGATGCAACTCAAGAAAACATCAGGATAAACAATCCCTTCATGTCCATCACAATTTGTAATACGACCGAGATCAAGACTTGTTGATCGAATAAAGTAATCACTGTTACAAATGTGGATATGATCAAGATCCCATATTTCAACACGTTTGGCCGAAGCCAAGGCAAGAAAGTGACCATCAGGTGAGAAAGCCAAAACATCCGCATCAGACTGAACTTGATGTATCATAGTTTGAGTGTCAGTTTTCCAGATTGCGATTTTCGTGATTCCAAGGAATAACGCCAAGAACCGACCATCTGGAGAAAACACAACGTTTTGCCTCACGTTTTCAATCGTTTCGATACAGTTTCCCTCAGCTGTATCCAGAATCCGAACTGTGCTAGGCATCAACAATATTGGATCGGTATTTCGAGAAAATAACGCGAGATACCGGCTGTCAGGCGAAAATGTGTAGCGTAATATTTCCCCTTCGCATAAAAGTCTATAAGTGCAAGTGAAATTAGACGTGTCCCAAATGTTAATCTCGCTGTTCGAAGAACATGAAACCAGCCATCGGCCATTTGGCGAAAATTGGATGCTGGTGACAGAGTTTTCGTTAGATTGCGTAGGCGAGCGTGCTGTAAGGTCCCACAGCCTGACCTTGTAGTTAGGTCCGGCTGAGGCGAGCCACTGTTTTCTTTTGGAAAATGCCAGCGACGCCACGGGTCCAACATGACCCTTGAGTGTTTGAATGCACTCTCCATTATTCCAAATTTTGATTGTTCCGTCGGCAGCTGCCGAAGCAAGCCGGCAACAGGATTCCAGTGGTATAATACAACTGATAGAGTTGTCATGGCCTTTGAGGGTTTGGATGCAAGCTCGTGACTCCAAGTCCCATATAGTGACCGCCCCATAGATTAAGCCACAGGCGAGTATATTATGTTTGAGAATACAAACTGAGGTGACTCGACTGGGGTTTCCAAACATTGACTCACACTCTCCAGTGGTCACATCCCATATCTTGACTCTTTCATCACCTTCAATGGCTGCAAATTGCTTGCCATTTTCGGAGAGAGTAATGGAGTTGGAAAATAAATTCCTTTCCAATGTGCGCAAGGTAGCACGGCAATCAAAGCTCCAATTACTCAATCGGATTGTGCGAATACACTCGTCCGCACCAAGATCCCATGTCTTGACGATTCCATCAGTCGAGAATGACGTGAGCAGGCTTTCTTCACAAGAATAGGCTGTTAGCCAAATACCTCTATGGTAACCAAGCCTTTGAGCGGCTAACTCTGAACCAACATCCCAAAGCGCGATGTCTCCCATTTCTGTTCTTGCTGTAATCCTTTGGCCATCTTTTAAAAAATGAGGGGACCTGATCCTTTCTTTTTCCTTAGAAATTTGAATGCATTCGCCCGAAATTGTATCCCAGACGATGATTCCCGTGCCTGACGCTACCAGTCGTTGACCATCTGGCGAGAATGCAACAAAACGTGCCATGTTATTTGAAGCATCAATTGTCCGCATACACGCATCCCACTCAATTTTAGGATTTATTTTTACCCAATTTGGTTCTTCTTTTTTAAAATAGCCCCTTATTAAACTTTTAGTTGGACTGAATATAAGTGCGGACGCATAAACTTGAAGGGCCGCATTCATAATTGCTTCAATATGACAACGCAAGAATCTCTGGGCGTTGTCGATCATAAGCTTAATTTCTGGATTCTCTGAGTCTTCCTACCAGATGGTTAGCTACATCTCTTTATGTTACTTGTTTAAACTTACCATAATATGTTGTATTTCGTTTATTGCTTTCGTTGCAGCGGGTAGTTCCCTCATAAGACTCAACGCTTCAAGCCAGTACAAAAAGCCTTTCTGAATAAAATGACAAAGAAGGACATGATTGGATATTCTTTTATCTTCTTTGACCTGTAAGAGATGGTTGATCCAATGGAGACAATAATATTGAAATCCAGATAATGGGTCAGGCTCGGGGCGTGAGATTTCGTCAATGCAGACGCCCGGGGCTTTCAGATTGTAGATGTTGCGCTTGAGAGACATTATAATTTCCATCGATTTTGTAAATAGGATAAGATGGTGGCCTAACACCCCTGAGGGAAATATTTCTTCATTTGCTGTTTCAACGAGGTAGTCCTGAGCGGATTGATGTACAAAGTAAACGACTCCTTTTCGGAGAGTAAGAAAGGAGTCACACGATCCGATAATTTCTTCCAGTGGCTTGATTTTGTTCCGAAACCTTTGGAGTGGTTCCATAAGAACAACTAGCTCCTCGATGGTAAGAGGGCGATGTGCAACCGACACGAGAGCTAAAATTTGTTTGCACAAGTCTGCATTATCCAATGTGCGAATGAATTTTATCATTTGCCCGTAAAGAGAATCAAGTCCTGAGGGAAACAGCTCCAATCTTGAAACAGTATTCCAACCCCGTACCTTTGGGTTTGCCAGTTCTTGGCATACCAAGGCTATCCATAGGAAAGTACCTTCGGCATGGGAAACAAGGTGTTGTAAGACAGCATTTTTTGTTTCCTCGTCGTATTCTTTCTTTAGTGCCAGTTCATTCACCTTGTAGCGAATATAGGTATTGACGGCGTCCGATATCAGGTCTTGGTTCAATTCTAAGCATAGTTTTGTGCCTATTGCGAGATCCTCCTGAATATTGGGCCGGTGGCGGCTGGATACTAACCATTGCACTTGGGTTGAAGAGCTCGTATTGGCAATGAACTGAAGAAGCTTGTCTGAGTCTTTGTCACACTCATCAAGTGCATCCACAATAAGAAGAGGGTTCTGCAACCGCTCGTCTTGTATCATAGCCCTGAGGACACTAGACAAGGCGTACCAAGAATTCCCGTCCTCAAATAGGCTTTTGCCTGCATGATCATACTTGTGCTCCAAGTGTGAGATGAGCGACGGTTGCTTGATCACAAGCATGTAAATCAACCCGCGAAGGACGGCTGTTCCGTTATTGAGCTTTGGTTCAGTCGCCTGGCAAAAGAAATAGGCTACACAGGCGACTTGTTCTCCCTCAAGCTCATTGATGATGCCACACAGGAGCATAGTCTTCCCTTTCCCTGCATGGCCCTGAACCCAGAGCAAGCCGATGCCTTGGTCATCATGGATCGTGGGCTGTTCGGACCGACGCCATTTGCGCCAGAGGTTTCGCTGTTTCTTTGGTCTCCATGTCCCATTCTCACGCCATTGTCGAAAGTGCTGATGATTCAAAATCCACTTGTACGAATCCTTCAAGAGGCCGCCTTTGGTGTCCTCGATGCGTACTTTATCGTCTCGGGGATCAGTCAATCTGAGGTCGAAAAGGCATCGTTGGCGACTAGATTCCCAACAGTGTTTATCGTTCGGCTATTTCTATTGTTCGGTTCCATTTTGTGAAATGTTGCAAGTGAGAAATTTGAATAAATTCTTGACTGCTTCGTCGTTTTTTTATTGTATCAACTTAACTCTTTTTAATTTGTTTTCCTTTTTTCATCATTTTGTTTGCCTACATGCAAAGACCCGACCCATCTAGGGTAGCTAACTGCTCAGATGTCACCTTTCTGACTGAGCTACTGAGCAGGGTGAAGAAATCCGTGATGAGACTTATGACCGGATAGGGAGTCACGTCGATTTGAAAATAGAGTAATGGACAATGATAATAAATTGCATAATATCTCATCTGTCGGCGTTGAAGTTAGTTTTGTTTTCACTTCCTAAGGCCAGGTGACCCCAGGATCGTAATCGATAAGCAGTCATCTCCAGACGCCAGCTCTCATTTTACATTCCCTTTTAGGGATAGCACAACGCTTAGACCTTGCTCACACCTCCAACCTACAAATTCTAGAGCTTCCTCTGGGGGCCAAAGTCGAGTCACGCTCAGGAGAACCCCGCTTTCCAGATAAGAGCCACCACGTGATGTTTGGCTTCCAAAACAGCTGCTTCATTTAAATCGGTTGCGTGCAATCACCTGGCATGTGAGGTGAGGTTTGTGATCCTGATCTCCCGATTTACAAGGGTCGCACCGCCTTGTCAAGTTTTCTGATCCTGGCGAGCACCAAGGCAGGTTTGACAGACCGGGAGTGGACCGGAACGCGCCGGAGCGGTTTGCGATGCCAATTAAAAAGCGGCCGTACATTCCCAAGACAAAAGGTTTGCGCCTTTATTTAATTCGCTGAAATATTCGCTAATCATGCAGGCTGCCATGAATGTTCTCAACGACGAATACACTGCGACCGCACTGAGCCTCAGTGCCTCAAGTGTACTCAAAAAGGATTGAAGTGCAGTGGCCTGGGTGTTCGGCACCGCTTTAATAATGGCGTTGCTGCACGGGGAAAATGGGTTGGAATGAGCATGGAACATGTTTTCCAAGCGTGAGTCAAAATATGGTAATCTGTCGAGGGCAAACTTGGGCTGATGAATCTTACAGCAAAGAAAAGAAGAAAAAGCGCCCGGCAGAGGCCGAAGAAGCTACAGCGGAGACTGCTGATCCAATCGAGGATAAGCCCGATGAAAACGTGGCAGACGTGGACCCAACTGCTCCCAATGACGTTGTCCATCCGCCTGCATGGGACTCAACATTCGAAAATATTGACGATGAAGACGTGTTGGATATCAACGTTGAGGATGACATTTCTTCATCAAACAGTCTTGTGCTCTTTCAACCAATTTCGGAACCAATCAATCTAGAGAGACGTCATCTTATGTTGCATTGTACGATGAGCCCCTAGCTTTTTTGTTGCGCTCGCTGACATGGCTGCCTAGTTTCTAAGCACATAGCTAGTGAAATGATTGCCTTTGATGGGCCGCTTAATGGCTGGCGGCATTTGATCCTCCCATTGGCTCAGACCGATGAGTTGGTGTTGAATGCCGTCCTCGCGGCCGCTGACGCCCACCGACGTGTCAGTGCTCTATCGCCACGGGAGATGCGGGTGGATGCATTGAATTTATTGCATTCGAACTCGAGCCAATCATATGTGTGTGCTATACGCGGCTTACGAGAGCGGCAAGAATTAGTACACGGGGATCAGAGTAGCAGGCTCTCAATCATCACGACAATATTGGTCCTCCTATCCGCAGTGATGGTGACGGGAAGCTCTGATTTCCCCGTGCTGTTCCGTATGCTGGAATCGGCGATAGAGGCCATGGGAGGAAGTGAGGGACTTGGGGAAGGCGAGTACACCGATTTCCTATGGCGGCAAGTCAACAAGTAAGTCAGACAGCAACCAGCACAGGCAATCATGTGAGCTTTGCAAACTAACATCTTTGATTTGCAGAATGCGGGTCTATGCAGCACCACTGGTTTGTGAGCAGACTGGAGTGCATGTCATGTCGTCCAGTGCTCAAACTGCGCAGCTTCTAGACTGTTTGAACCACTCGGTCCAGCAATACCCAGCGCAATCCTTGATCGCAGGACAGGTATCAGATTTAGTGGACCAAGCGAGAGACATCTACCTCCACCAAGTATTTTTAGACCTTGATTCGTCCTCTTCGGGGTCAACAGCAAGCGTCAACTCCATCCGCCGAGTGCAGCGGTTCAAAGAGTCGCTGGAAGCAATTCCACTTGATTCTCCAGTCCATAAAGTCTTGGTCTGGGTCACATTCGTGGCTGCCTCAGATTGCCGTCTGGATGAGCACAAGGCATTTTTCGAAGAATTTCTGCAGCGGCGTTTTGCAAATAGTGGGTTTGGCAATTTACTCAAGGGTTTAGAATCACTTCGGAAGATTTGGGCAAGGAATCCGGATCAAAGATGGACTTCGATATTACCTTATGAAAAGGTTTTGGTCATGTAAAACAGCAGCCCCCCCTGGTTAGGTTGGGTATGTGGATAAGGCGGTGTTTCATTAACCCCCCGGTTTTCTTTTTGGTTTCAAGTCTGCTGCACGCAGCTTCAGCTCTACGATAATGATGTATTTCTATAAATTGGCCTTACTTAGAATATTGAAAGAGCATTCGACTTGAAAGGGTCATCTGGCGAACTTCAGCTGGACTAGTGCGTGGTATCATCAACATCGCCTTGCACGTCATTGCTTCCCCGCATTATTACCGGTGGGATGCGCAACCCAGCGCGAGTAACCTGTTGCAATCTACAGTATCGGCGAAAAATACCGGGTAGTTATTGCTATGAAAATCGTAAATTGCTATCGATAAGCGCGTGAGATTCGCAATATCCCCGCCAGAAAGCGTGATGTTTGAATGCCAATACTAATGGTGATTTTGTTGTCTCATTTATATACAGGGTCTGGAATTAGAGCCCAAAGCTAGCTAGGCGGCATGTATTTTAAGGTGTCCGATGACTTTTTGAACTCATTTACCATACCTAGCACCTGATATTATTACATCGTCAACATGTCCAACATTGAAGCTTATAACCACATCTCCCCAGACTCGGGACATCCAATCACCATCCACCCAAACTTCAACCCAAAGATTAAGGGCTGGAATCCCCCAGATCCTATCAGGGAAGGCTTTGAGCCTCCTAAAGATAGGGCGTTCTTTGCGGACCCAGAAAAAAAGTCGCTGCTATCCGTAGGAAAGAAGACTGATCTTACCGAGTCGATTGGCTCAGTTCTGGAGGGTATACAGCTCTCACAATTATCACCCACACAATTAGATGAGCTAGCTCTTTTAGTCAACGAGCGCGGGGTTGTGTTTTTCAGGGATCAAGATCTTACCACCCAGAAACAAGAGCAGTTGTTTGAGCACTATGGAATTCTTGACAAGCATCCCGCTCAGAAGGATGTCAAGCACTTTGTCATCAGCGGCAGTACCAAGGATCACCGCCACCTCGCAAACTACACGCCATGGCCTCAGGGCGACTTCCACGCTGATACTTCATTCGAGATCAACCCGCCCTCGTATTCACTCTTGAGGATGGAAGAGCACCCCGAGGTTGGAGGCGACACTGCTTGGGTGTCTGGCTACGGCCTGTACGATACTTTGAGCAACGCCATGAAGAGGTTTGTGGATGGGCTTCACGCGGTGCACACGTCAAGGGTAAGTAATTGGACGACGGCGATATCTATGCCGCATCTAGGATTAACCTTACTCACGTAGCTGCAATACGACACAATCTTGGATCTTTGGGGCAAAGGACCTAATCGGCCTCCAATCGACACGCACCACCCGGCTGTGCGGACGCACCCTGTCACGGGACTCAAGGCGGTTAATGTCAACCCTGGTTTCGTGACCGGGTTTGCGGAGCTGAAAAAAGTTGAATCTGGCGAGTGCGACCCAAGACATGCAAGCGGCCTAATGCTGACTGCCGCGTAGACAAGCTATTGGACTTCTTTGCCTATCACATTCACTCGGCAGATGACCACTACGTGAGGTGGAAGTGGACTGTTGGAGCCGTTGCCATGTGGGACAACCGGTGAGTATATCAAACTTTAACTTGTTTCGAGATTGAGCTAATGCTGCTGATCTGGAAGATGTGTGCTCCACCGAGTGATTCCAGGAACGTACGAGGCCCCACGTCGGGGCATTCGCACCACCGTGTTCGGTGAAAAGCGTCAGTGAAAACCCAAATCTTCTCATCAATCAGAATCTAACTTTTTGTGTTAAGCATACTTTGACCCGAAGAGCGAGGGCCGGGCAGAACGTGCTGCCAGAGTTAGGGATATCAAGGTTCAACAACAGCAGGGGTGATGCTCGCGCGTGCGCTGGCGACGGTTATATGGCAGGCAGATTGCAATTTTGATTCTAATAACATTTGCTTGGGCGAATAAATAAATGTGCCCGGAGGGTATTTATAAACAAGTATGAACATAGAAGTGCTAAGAAGGGGAAAGCTATGTACATCCAACCGCGGTTCCCTCTAAAAGACCACCAGACCGGGAGGGTTGGGCGAGGAGAGGCCCGAGATAGTCACTCGGTGACGAGCTCGATCCTGCCTGTCTTGACGTCGTAAATGTATCCCGAGATTGGGACGTCCAGAATAAGTGGGCTGCGCTTGAGCAGGTGGACGTCATCCAGGACGCTCTGCTTCAGGTCGGCAAAGGGGAGAAAAGAAATGTGGTCCACGTCTTCGTTGAGTTCCCTTCGGATCTTGGATCTAAACTCCGAGTCCGAAAATTTCTGCATGCCGCATCCGGTCTAAATTCGGAGAAAAACAAAGTCAAATGTCAGCAAGTTGAAGATTGATAAGAAAGAAAATGTCTTTTTTTTCTTTCTTCGTTTTTGGTGAGGCTCCTTACATGGTGCATGACGATTATTTCGCGTGTCCCCAGCAGCTGCTGCGAGATCAGAATGGACCGCATTGCCTCAACAGCGCGACCCCCGGCCTAAACCCGCAACAAAAAAGAGACCCATTAGCAGTGACCTTCAAGGTTGCATCAGGGAGGAGGAAATTCTTACGTTTCGAATCACGTGGGCATCTCCGAGCTCCAGCCCCAGTGCTTTAGCGGGATCTAACCGGGAATCCATGCACGTAATGACTAGCACTTTTCTGTATACGACTCAGCCCTGGATCCTGGGAAGCATCTCAGATCTGGGAAATCTGGACGTTGGTTTTAGACATACCGACTGGGCGGAGAGGGCAGATCTGCGCCCGTAAACGTCTCTGCATATCTCTCGTTGGCGGCTTCGAGCTGGGGTGCAACAGTGTCGAGGTAGGCCATTGCAAGACGGATGTGATCTGATCTATCAACTTGGAATTTGCTTGAAGGATGCCACAGCTCTCTGCGTACTGCCTAGGGGTTCTTATTCTTTCTTTTTCACGAGCCACGGCCGGGTCCTCAACGAAACCAATTCCCCCAGACTGGGGTATGGTGCGTTCCGCTTATCCGGATGTGCCATACCCTGCAAAGTGATGGTTGCGGCGATGTCCGACAAGACCTAAACCCCTCACTGCCTGGGTAATCTCACGCCCGGCGATTGGCTGGCGCCCGCCATTTTTCCAACCGGTCGCCATTCCGGGATCATACCATGGGGCTACACTCAACCGCCGCAGCGGGTCCAGATCGTACGCGTAGCGGGCTACCCACCAGGACATGATATAACTGCCCAATACACCCCCATCGCGCCATGGAGACCGCGACGGCAGCGTGACCCGGACTGATGCAAGGTCGAACGGGGAGGTGGAACGGCCCTAACCTATGTTATATTTCCCAAGACTTGCCCTATAGAGAAATCAATGCTTCCCGTGTGCCCCCCTTGCTCGCCGCCTACGGGCCGGCGCCACCTATGATCGTCAGCTGTCGTTTCATAGGTCACGACCGGATAGTTGCCGGCATCACACTCTAGCAAGAAAAAAAAAAACAAGGCGAACAAACAGGTGAGAGCGCGTGCTTACCGTGGCGTGCGCTCCGGGCTGGCCAAAATCAGTGAGCGAAGCGAAAATCCAACCTTTTGTTTCCCTCGTCGGTCGTCGTATCGAGATAGTGCTGCTTCTCCTCCACCGTCATGGCATTCCACTTATTTTCTCTAGTCTTGTTTCGCCACACATAGTAAGCTTTTATCAGCATGTAGATAACGATATTCATGCACGCGATCGTGATGAGATTCCGGTTGCCTCGCCGGTAGCGGGGCTTGTCATCGGCCCGGTATATGTTTGAGCCCATGATGCCGGCGGTCTGTACGCACATGTTGTACATGGCGGCGGAAACCGTGCGGAGCCGAACGGCGTTCGAGTTTCTAGAATTCCAACTCACTTGTATTGCGTGTGCTGGCGTACAAAAGCAAGTGTCAGCGCCCTGATCTACCCGTCTCGGGGAGATGAAAACGTACGAGATGGGCATGCAAGGAGGAGGGTCAACATCCCCCACGCTAGCCAGCGGTTGATCTGTGTAATATCCACGGCATATAGAAAAGCGAGGAACGGAAGCGCCCAGATTTGATAGATCATGCAGGTAAAGGTCCTTTCATCCCACAATTCTGACAAATACGTCAGACCCATGATGGAGCACATGGTAAGAAATGTGGTGGGAACAGTCAGAAGATTAGTGATAACGGTGCTGAATCCGAGCTCACGTAGCACTAGCGTCAGATACTGCTTGGGCGGAACGAGAGGTTGCTCCCAAAACAACCCTATGACGTATAGCGGCCAGAGGTCGTAGTCAAACAAACTTTGGAGCAGGAGCCGCAAAGTGATGGGCTGGCGGTTGTGCATATCGCCTTTGCTTGGGTCATCCCGAATCACCCGGTTGACCATGATTACCTCTTCCCTTTACGAGATATTAGCTGCAGTCTCCCAGCAAATGGTGGAGAACACGTCGCACCTCTCGGTAAACCATCCCTCCTCTCCGCGGAACCAATTTGCTGTCTGGCATGGACCCGGCGGCATAAGCCCGAAGGCCAAAACACCGACAGTGAGGGTCAAAAGCCCCTGTCGTACACAGGCTCAGCGACCGACGCAGCGTAATGTGGGACTGGGTGTTGCCACATACCTCAATCATGAACAGCCATCGCCATCCTTCGAGCCCGTAGAATCCTCGGAGCTGCAGGAGACCGGCGGCGAGGAAGCCGGCCAGGATGTCGGCCAGCGACATGGACGCCCAGAAGAACGCGAGCCTGATGGAGAGCTCGTGGGATTTATAGAAGTAGCTGAGGTACAGGATAATCTAATCCATCATAAGCTTGTATCCGTCTGATAATGGCAATATTTGATTCATGGACATACATCCGGGATGAAGCCGCCCTCGCATATGGCCAATAGCACGCGGGTGATGAGGAAAGTGGCTTTATCTTTGAGCCAAAATTGGCTGATTGACACGAGACTCCAGATACACATTTGCATTGGAACCCACCGGTCCGGTCCGATCCATTTGCTCAGTACTTGCGAGGGTAGCTCGGCAAAGAGAAAGGCTAGCTTGAATAGCGTGTTGCCGAGATTATAGTCTAGTTCATTATATTAAAAATCAATTCCATGCACCTTGGTATATGGCTTTTACCGTTTGTATCCAGCCCCAGGTCGGCCAAAAAATTGTCCGACAGCGCTTGGGTGAGATTGGCCCGATCCAACTGGAGGGCCATGAAGGTGAGGCAGGCAAATAGCATGATGCGGATGTCGATTTTCCTTACAACTTTGTTCTCTTCATCCCATGTCCACCTGGCCGAGGTATCAAAGCGATGGATGTTTTCCCAGTCCGCTCGCGGCTCATACTTCTTGGCGAGGATTGGATCGTCATAAACCGATTCCTGTGTTGCAATGGCATCCCCATCAAACTTTGGATTTTTTTGCCACCAAAACGTCTTTTCATTTACTGGTTCGCCTAGTGGAGGGGTGCCAGATATCCCGGTGATTAACGCAGATGGTGATGTTTTTGGGTTGGCACCCAAGAGGGGTATTTGATCCTCATTCGAAGGTACCCAGGTGTCACTACCAGAGGAGTCTGCGCCGTCGCTACCAGTCCCATCTAGGGAACCATACGACGGCTTCCGCGGCGATGAAAAGAGAAAGCTCATAATTTCGTTGACAAAAACCAAAGGGAAAAGCTAAAATCGCCTAATTGCAACGCTGGCTTGTCCAAAACAACAGAGGACAGAGACAATGATGACAGTTCGAAGAGACGGGACGAGCAAAATAACATGCGAAACAGACGAAAACACCTGCCCAAAGCACGACATTATTAGCCTGTATGTTTGCAGCGCCTTATTTTCGAGCTAAGCGCGTTCCAAGGAGCTCAAGAGTGAGACAGAGGGGGCGCGCATGACAAAAGCCTATCTTTGGCCCAGAAGCGAATCCCTTCCAAAACCAGTGCTCTGGCTATCTGATACGGGCATTATTCACATTTTAAAGTGCGCTGATTGGAAGGTTGTGAGACAAGTGGCCATGTGAATGAAATCCTAATGTCGTGATGTGTTCGTGATTCGAGGCGTCGATGGCGTATTTGGTGTCAGCAGGCTAGCCCATAAAAGCACGTCATCTCTCCAAGTCTCCACGACTCGTCGAATCTATTTCCATGACAGAGAAATGAAAAAAAATAGGCCAGCACAAGAGGAAATTTAAAAAGAACAAAAATTGGACAAGGTAACTGTGAATCAAAGTAAAAAAGCAGTTGCTAGAGCAAGATAGCGTTTGTTCGTGGCTGACACCATTTATGCTTGGTGGTGAAAGATAGTTTAGGCCGCCCACTCCGTGCCGCCATGTCTATTCGGTGAGATTTCTTGGCATCTCTAGACAAGAATCAATGTGTAAGATGGTATTGAGTGACAATAGTAAATCGAGTTCGGCAGAGTGAATTATGCATATTTGCAATGCCGAGTGCCTTCATCCACAACGAAGGGTCCGTGCGGCCATACCTTGCAAGTTATTCTCACCGAATTCACCGACCAGTAGTTTCGATTGGCTGATTTCTGTCTGTCACGGGGAACCTCGGGCGTTCAAGGGTAAATGATGTGCGTAAATGGTTAATTGGCGGGGGAATGAGGAATTGGGGAATAGCAGAGGCGGACTTCTGAAATTACCTCCTTGAGATTGATGCGAAGGGCTGGCTTTGAAGCCCTTGCACGAGCTGCTAGCATTATTCAAATGGGAAACATTGCATGACATTTACACATTATCTTCATTCATGTTACCAATACAATAGTGTGCTAACCCAACGCCGCATAACCCCGATTGTAAATAGGAAAAGGTCCTACGATTGCGCAATCGCTCGAATTTGCTGTCCATACCAACTCTGCGCAGAGTGTTAGAAACCTTGTTCGGCTGAAGTTTGAAAACGGTTAGGGGACTTACAGTTTCGGCACCTGCACCAATGAAGCTGATTGGGAGCTTGCTCATCAACCATGGTGGATGAATCTTGCGGGCGTAAGCCTTGGCGTCCTCGTCCTTGACCTCTGGGTTGAGGATAGTGTTTTTGGGGAGATGAGGGTTGAGGACGGCCGGTCGACCGATGCCCACCAGGTCGCAATCCCCGTTGGCAATAGCTGCTTCCATAACCTGCCGAGTACGGAAACCGCCGGTAACCATCAACAGAACATCGGGGCAGTCCTGTCTAATAGACTTGGCAAACTCGAGGAAGAAGGCCTCGCGGGCAGCAGTCCGGCTAGAGACCTGCTTCTCGCCTTCCAATTGGCCATGTGACATCTGTTACATAAACCGTTAGTTAATAATGTCACAAAACTTTCCTAAAAAGTAATCCACTTACGGTTGGGTTCTCGTAGTTACCACCGCTGATTTCCAAAAAGTCGATTCCGGTTTCGCTAATCAGCTTCAGCTGCTCGACGCAATCCTTGAGTTCAGCGCCGGACTGGTGATCCGCCGAGTTGAGCTTGATGCCCACGCAGAAATCCTTGGGCACCACGGCGCGAATAGCGTTGATGATGTCAACGACAATCTTTGCCCGGCCGGCGGCAGAGCCGCCGTACTCGTCGGTTCGCTGGTTGGACTTTTCCGACAAAAACTGAGACAGCAGGTACCCATGGGCAGCATGGATCTCAACGCCCGCAAAGCCAGCCTCTGCCACGAATTTGGCAGATCCCGCAAAGGCAGTGATGAGGTCCTTGATATCCTGGCTAGTCATCTCCTTGGGCGTACCAAACACGAGGGCGTTGATGAAGCGGGCGACAAGGCCTTGGCCAAGGTTCATGGGAATGGCGCTGGGCGCCACGTTCTTGTCCCAAAAACCGCGATCTCCTGCACCGGCGGGTGACTGGCGTCCAGGGTGGTTGATCTGCACAATTGTCGGCGTGCCGTTGCGGTTGCAAACCTGTGCCCAAGACTTCCAGGCCTGCAGCATTTCTTGGCGGCCCACTGAGCTCCTAAAGGTGACGTCGAGCCCTCCGCCCAAGTATTTGGGGTCCACCTGCACATTGCCTGAATCCAGCACTTGTTGTGAGTAAATTTTCGCAAAAGCCTCATTGATGAAGTTGCCGTACCTGTGATGACCAAGCCCCATCCACCATCGGCCCATTCGCCATATGCGGTGTGAAACTTCTCAGTTGGGAGAGCGTTGCCGTCGGCCATGTGCTCAGCCATGGCCGCTTTGGCGAGGCGGTTCGGCAACACCAAGCCGCATGGCAGGGTGAGCTCCTTTGCGATTTGCAGGTTGGCCATTTTGAGATATGATAAAATTCAGAGGAAAGCCAATTCCACACTGCTGGCGATGGCCGTGCTTTTCAAGGAGTCAAGGGGACCCAACAGGCCGCGTTAGTTTGCAATAGGGGGGCCTGGCCACGTTTTTTTCTCGTTTTCGGGGGACTAAACCGAAAAGGTCCACTATTGATTGGATATGTCACTGGTGATCCGATTAGAGGCGGGTGGCTAGGGCGAGCCGAGGTCCCGTTGGCCATTTTTAAATTGGCGGACGCCAAGGTTTGGCCGAGTCCGGGCCCAAGCTCAATTTGAGAAAGTGTCCCATTGAATGACAAAACCATGGCACAGAAATTCGGAGATGCGGTGCCAATTCACGTTTGGCTGTGCTGTCTACCATCTCTGAGAAGAGGCCTTTCTCTTCAATACCGTTTTCCTGCGCCCCCCTGTCCACCGGTTCTCTAACTGATGACGTAACGAGTTGCCCCATACCTTCACCCTGCGAATATGAGTTCACCATCTTTACTGCCTTGACGCCTATCTTCTTTTGAACCCTGCATCCAACTTTCACACGTGAATTATCTCCAGTTTAGATGCGCGCTTGCTGTGCGCTCACTAGTCATAAACGCATGTCTATGCATGTAAGATTCTTAAAGAACTCCAATGTTTCATGCCTGTCAAACCCTTGTCGTGGAACGTGGAGGAGACCCCGCCCAAAGTGGCAAGGATTTATAATGGTGCCGAGGCATTGCCCCATCCAACCGTGAAGACTGGAAATGTCTAGAATTTTAGATGGGCCAATTCAAGCAAGTTGCTCCGTCCCGAGTCGCAGTGGGTCATGAAGAGATGAATCGGTGCAACTACTCGCCGATCCAGTCGAGGTTCGGCACAGTTGGGTAAGAACTTGAGATGTATCTCTGATGAGCTAAGAATGTAATTAATCCTGGTAATGATTCATGACCGACTGACCCCTGATATCGAATCTGATATAATGCTTCCGTCCCGCGTTCCCGAGCTGCCATTTCCGATCAAGACCCACTGATTGCGATTGGCGCAACTCCATTCAACGTTTTCACGGACGCCAATCTCTGCTCTTCTCGCCAATCAAAAGCGATCCGCTGCTTCCGATATCACACCATCCTGTCAAACTTATAGTTTATTTTGAATGTCCAACTCAAGCTAGGCCTGCAGAAAAAGACCAATTAAATTTGCATGCCCTTCACACACACCAGGGATCGTATAATTACGAGATCTTCAACTGTACTATCCTTTTTCTCTGATGAAAGATGAATGAATGAACAGCGGTTTCGCTTTTATGATGTGTTGCAGTTTTTATTGGCTTTACCAAAGCTTTCCGCTTCCCACAACCATATGTGGTCAAACAGTGCCTTCCGTCTGCTTAGAGAGGAGCGGTGGCAAATTTGCTCATCCCTCGAAGCGCCTTGCCATATTTGAAGAATACCCAAGGGAATGGCATCATTGCAAGCGTCAGAAAACCCAAAACGCTGGTGCCCCATTGGTACCCAAGTCTGTCGTACATTGGTATTTGTAGCAATGGAAATGCGGCTTCGTGCAATATGTTATCACCTCTGACTGTGGCTGTGGAGGAATAGGTGGGGATGAAACACTCACCTGCTATAAAAGCCCTCGTGAAGCTGTTGGAGGCAAGCGCCGACGCTGCATACTGCGAGTAAGCATCGACCTATTATCCTGGTTAGCGCGTGACTGAAAATAATGAGTAAGTGGATCGAGGAGCTAATAAATCCGTACAAGAAAGGTAAAGACGCCATTGAATACCAATATGACCCTTTTGGTTCGGCGCGTCAGCAAATCTCGGCTTGAAATTCTCTGTGGCAGAAGATTCAAATGGACCCATGAACCTACCCGCACCCGAAAAAGGATGATCCAATAATCGGTACCATCCAGTGAATTTTATGCTGTATTGTCCAACTGAACCAAAATAAACCAATGGGAATCAGAATACCGCCAAATATAGCAGGTGGCAACTGGAATTCTGGCTCACTAACTCCGATTTCCCTGGTCTTCTGCTCGCGTTTGCGCAGTAAATGTCTGCGGATTTTAATCCAGACAGGGGTCGTAAGTGCGGCAATGATCATTCCAAAAATGATCCCAAGGAAAGTGAGCCCACTTTGCCATATATTCATTTGGTGATTTTCGCGGAATATTTGCGGCAAACCACCGAAGAACAAATATAAGATGCCCAGCAGGATGCCTGAGTAAATGTTTAGGCATAAGCACATGGGCTCAAGAACAAGAAGTTGAAGAGGACGGAGAAGAGATGCTGCTGCAGCCCTGGTCGAATCGGTGGTCATATTGGCCAATGTGGAATGTCTTCGATTTCCTGTTTTATCACGAAGTTTTCGTGTCTCATTTCTCACAAGGATAGGATAAAACGTTTCTGGCACGTAGCATAATATGGCCACGAAAATAATGACTGCCCAGATTATGATGATATAATATGTCCATCTCCAGTTGAGGTTGGCGTTGATAAAGCCTCCCAACAGGGGACCTATTGAAGGTCCAACGAAGGGTGCCAAAGACACAAAGGTCATTGGTTTTTGGATCTCATCTCGAGCGAAGCTATCACTCACGGTACCCCCCACGACGGATAGGAAAGTACTTCCGAAAAAGCCGGCGAAAAAATGAGTAACTATAAGAGTTTTGATGTTTTTTGCAACTGCAGATGGAATGATCCACAGAATGAACATCAACCATGTGAAAATATAGATTGGCCTGCGGCCATAATTTTCGCTTAATGGGCTGGTAAGCAAAGGGCCAAATCCAATACCCCATACAAATGTGGATAATCCAATGGCTGATGTCAGTCGTGTTGTGGAAAACTCCTCATTAATTTGAATGTAAGTGGTTGCGTAGATTGAACTTGCACAAGTACTTCGCAAGGATTAGCCTGTTGACTTGAAAGAAGATGATCTGAGAAGATGAAGGGTCTTGACCTACACACATAATATTGCGGCACAAAGGATAGCTATCATCATCCATTTGCGGAGATTTTGCATATCGTTTGCGGATGCCACACTTTCATCACATTGTGCAACTTCGAACATGTCAATGTCAATATAGAAGCGAAAATGTTGACGCGGGTTCGTGCCTTACCTTGGACATCTCGTTCAATATGGGAGCCGTCATCCATTTTTGCCGTATAGTCTTTCCTTAAATGCGATGCCGCTCTAAAGGCAGAGGCGATTGCTTCGGCTGGGAAACAATAGGATCGACTAGAATGCGCTCTTTTTGACGTTACATTGGAACTCGCGAGGCCGTTTGTTTTATGTTCGGATGATGGAAAAGATATTAAAGATCATCGTGAACGCATGGAGTAACTATTTTGTGGTGCCTAACAGCCTTGGTCAGTGGTGGCTGAGACGCCGAGGTGACTTGTTCGGAAGTTGACGTCATCTCCAATTTGGCTTCTCCCCCGCAAACGGGTCGGTCAATTTTAGCCATTTATCATTACGTAAGATTTCCAATTGGAATAAAAATATTGAGATATTCTGTATTGTTTCTGAGACAAGAATATGAACGGTGTTCTCACTCCATTCGTGATTTAGTTTACCAGAAATGAGCTGTCCATCTCATTTACATGGATGATGACCTTCCCTTACTACTTCGTTCTTGGCTATCGGCATTCGATAAAGATTTAGCCAAAATGTTGGTATTAATCAGCCCAAGTTGGGGAATATGCCCACTCTCTCGTCAAGATCAGGGTATACTGAGGACAAAGCGCCAAGCTCTCTCTGGAACAATTCAATATCTAAACAGCCAAGCCAAACTGAATCATGTACGAGCTGATCGGCTGCTCCTGTGAAACAGTCAAGAGGGAATTGCGGTTGTTGGAATTGTGTGGTGGAAAAATTGGCTGGTTGTGGGCTAAGCGTAACGCTGTTCAGTAAATTCGACCCGGCTCGGCACTCTTGAGGGCCGTTGGCTACTGAATTTATCGAACAAAGCCTTTCTGGTAGTTCCAAATTCGTAGATGCAGGATCATTGCTCGGTCCAATCCTTGACGTGACACTGAGCCTTGACTCACCGTGTGCAGGATTTTGACCGGTAAGCCTCTTCATCAAGCTCAAAAAGGCCCTGAATATCCACATTCTAACAGGCCAGGATTTTGCCAGTTCAGTCAATGCCAACAGGCATTGCCGGGATTTGTTTTCGGCCAGTTGCCGTTGAATAGGATCCTGTCTGCAGATTACCAATGTGTAGATTGAGAGAGCACTGAAAAGCGCTGGGACACTGTAATTTGGTTAGGGCGGACAAGAAAACAGCATTGAAATTCTTACAGATGAAGCTGGGCGTATTTTATCATGTCGGCTACGAGAAGGTCCTCGGCGATGCGTGTAATGGAATCTGCAGCCATCCGTGCTCGCAAATCCCTCCCTGCTTCCTTTGAAGACAAACTCACAACAGAATTGGGGCGGAATAAAAGTATACAGGCGGCCCTGAGAATTCGTGAACAAATGTACCACACAGTGCACCATCAAATCTCTTACTGATAAGAAGCATCCAACATGCTAGCCCAAAATGGAGCGCCAATGGATTCAACAGACTTATTGTTTTTTAAAATATCTGGCAACTGTGCGTGCCAATTTTGGAGCCTTACAGCTATTAAGTTGGTGTCGAATTTATCCAACGAGGGCCGACGAGGACTAAATTCCCCAATCACGATATCCCCAACTGGACCAAGGGCTTAGTGAGCAAAGGAAAAAGGCAAAATCTTGAGAGATATAAATGATTTAGAGTATACTCACGAATTATTGACAAGTTTGTTATTTCAATAACGTAACATATATGATGGGGCTCTTGAGCTGGTATGAGTGTATTGTCATAATCCTCATCAAAAAGAAGATCGTTCTTCTCCAATGGCTCGATATCACAGTCCTCATCTCGTATGCGGCAGGGTTTACCTAGCGCTGCTGCAACGTGTCGGTCACGAATCTACTTGTATCAGTATCCGGGAGCAGATGTCAGAAGACACAAAGCGCTCACATATATTGACCACCAAAGCCGTTTCCACAGAGACCTTGCTCGAGGGCTTAATTCAGACCGAGCCAGACTAAAGAAATGAATCGTTTGGTGAAATGCGTAAAGTCTTGGTGAAAGGGCGTACCTACCTACGATGCATCCCCAAAGACTGCGCGAGTGTCACCGCACAGCCTTGCCAGTACCATGAGTCCTTTTGGTCCTCGGGGCCAAGCCACCAGAAGCTGAGAAGATGCAAGGCTGCCAAAATACTGACGTTTTCTCTTTCATGATTTACATCGTACAGTGTCTTTGCGCGAAGATAAAAGGCTTTTCTTGCGGTAGTCCGATCGCTGTACCCAGCGACTTGAACCAAGTGCTCCGGACCGCAGGTAAGCGCAACCATGTATATGGTGTGGAGTACGATAGGGGATGCCAGCCCTTGCTCGTATTGTGCGATGAAATTCTGTCTATCGAACACCGGATAGGCAGGATGGAATGACTCAAAGAAAGACCTCACCAATTGATCACTCACATCGCGACTTGGCATGGTGAGGGCGTCCTGCACTGACGCTTGCTCTCCAATGATGACCTGAAACTTGGAGTTGGAACGGTCGACGAGATAGGCAGGGATTGGATAGTGGACTTTGACTGGTTCTATTGAGCCTTCTTTTGCGTGACATACCATTTCGACAGTGTATGAAATACAATGTGGGTTACCCAAATCATAAGACCGAACATGAAGCTGCGGCCTGCTGCTTGGCCGGGTAGAGTCGGGTTCGGTAATTTGTGTCGTTGGTGCTTCAATTACATTGCTGTCACCTTCTAAGGTATTTTCTGCGGTAGTGGTTGAGTTCTGACGTTCTGTTCCGCCTGAAATAGGAGTTAGGTTGGGAACGATGTGTATCCCTGATTCGCCTGCTCCAGGCACAGTTAGACGTTTGACTTGGCGCTTCCGTTTATATCTAATACCAGTCTTAATATATAGTTTCGGAAGATTGTTGCAGTGAATTGAAGTCACGAATTACTTACTTTCCTCTCTTGGAATCAATAAGCTGACAGGTTGTTCGTCGCGTTCGACAATGCCAGCAGGGTATGCCTTCAGCTGCATCACACTTCACGCGCCTAGCGTTGCAAGCCTGACAGGCTATCCGAGCCCGGCTAATCTTTGGCACTTCCTCATTCGTTTCCGCCATGATAAGCCAAAGGAATGGTGGAAGAGGAAATGGCTTGCGGGTTCCAACATAAGAAGGCGAGGTCAAGTGGGAGCTGGCACAGACCAGTTCAGCCGATATAAAGCCGAGTCAAGAAGCCGAGGCTTCTCGCTCATCCATTCACATTCGGCGGGGGCTACATCTAAGCTAGTCGTCGGCTAGTGCAAGGCAAAGTCCCGCTGATCGTGAACCCGAGGCAGCTCTTGCGATTAATTTTAGGATGTGACATGATCTTGGCGAAAAATAACGGAATTTTGTAACTTGACCGACACTGCAAGGGTGCAAGCTTTTTCTTTATCTCGCCACGTCTTCCCGTGTTTGGGCGAGGAAAGAATCTCACTGTTGATTCCTCAACAACGCATAATTCATTTCAAGATGGGCTCAATTCCAGATAACGAGCTGTCAGAAACTATGACTACAGAGTATGATCTTTCTGAAAGGGGTACTCGTGGCTTTCTCCATGACGATGTTTGGGGCCCCCGAGAGCATTCCATGGGCAATCCATGGGCTCCAAACAATCCAGATGGGACGTAAGTAAAGCACTGAAGACCCTGGCTTCTTGGGTCAAAATTGACCGTGATTTAGAATTATACTTCGTCTGGCTGAGAATAGTCTCATGCACAAAGAAATCGGAGGCTTCATTGAGCAAAGGGTTCATTCGTCACATACCATATGATCTTGTAACATCTGCTGACGCCAATAGATCAATGTTCGTCCCATCCAACATCTTACTTATAGCACAGGTCCCCGAGGGTCCCATCGCCTTCGGCGTGCACTAGCAGACTTCTGGACGCGAGAGTTCAACCCCCATGTAAATATTGGGGTTGATAATGTATTCATTACCCCTGGTCTAGCAAGTGCCCTTGACGGGATAGCTTGGGCTCTCTGCAACGAAGGAGATGGTATCATGGTCCCACTACCACTCTATAATGGGTTCAACTTTGATCTTTCGAATAGAAGCAAAGTAAAGGTTGTCGGAATCTCGTATGAAGATATTGAGGGATTTTCACGACTTGAGGATTTATTCCGCCCCGAAGTAAACAGAAGGGCGATTGAGTCTGCTCTACGCAAAGCCAAAGAGGACAACATAACAATCCGAGCTCTCTTAATTTCAAAGTTTGTACTCTCCGATTCCATGGAATTAGGAATCAATTTCTGACCCAGACACTTTGCAGCCCCCATAATCCTTTGGGAAGATGCTATGTAAGCTTTACGATTCTCGTTTTGGTTAGATGTGCTAATCAAACATTAGCCAGCCGACACACTGAAAGAGTTCGCCGCTGTCTGTGGTGAAAACAAATTGCATCTCATCTCCGACGAGATTTACGCCAAATCGGTGTTTAACAACCCTGCGATCCCAGATGCCATTCCATTTACTTCCATCTTATCGCTCGATCTCGACAATTTCATTTCCCCAACTGCCACTCATGTACTTTACGGAGCAAGCAAAGATTTCTGTGCGAATGGCTTGCGCCTAGGTGTTATATACACGCAAAATAAAGGTGTTATGGGAGCGATATCTAGCATCAGGTTTGTACCGAAGGGTGATCGTCTCCATGAAACTCTTTCTGATAGTCCTGGCTGGTAGCATATTTTCATGGTCACCGCACATTATCCAAGACGTCTGGGCCGCTATGTTTGAAGACGAGCGCTGGCTGAGTAATTTCATGTTCAAAAAGTTGGAACTCATGGAGGCCAATTACAACATAACCACATCCTTCTTGCGCAAGCATGGCATTAGCTACTTAGAAATGTAGGTACTCGGCCAAAAGTTCGGCTTCAGTATATGCTAATCATATTGAAGGAATGCAGGCTTGTTCATCTGGATCGATCTCGGTAGTTTACTTCTAAAACCGTCGCCACCAAAAAAAGAAGATGTAGACTTGTTAAAAACGGCCTCTACAGATTCTGAAATCTACAAGCAACGGGAGATAACTTTTACTAATATCTGTATTAAAAATGGAGTTATGATTTCGCCGGGACATATTTACATGGCAGAACAGTATGGCTGGTTTCGAGTGACATTTACGCTTGGCAGGGAGGCATTGGAGGAAGGGCTCAAACGACTTGCAATCTCAATAGAAGACGTCAAATTGCAACATTCGGGATGGGGCCAGGAGCTAGAGTGTTAACTGAATTGTAGTGTAACTAGGATCAATATGTATGGAGAAAAAGATCAAGAGAAATTCTCATTTTTGTACAAACTAGCTAGTGGCTGTTTTGAGATTTGTAGCGGCTATGCAGTAATTATTCTGGCTGAATGGAAAAGAATCAGTGGAGGGGGTTTAGCAGCTCAAACATGTATAAGGCATGCCGGGACGAAGTTGGTGCGGCGGAAGGCTTGCCGACAAGCCATCCATTTGTGGTTAATTGAATTTTACATCCCGCCTTCTACCATTTTGTGACCTTTTCCGTGAGATATGCCAAGCGCAAAGTGCGCACTCTTGCATGGAACCGTGGGCCACTGCTCAAGACACGGGATGCATCGGGGGCGTACATATGAACTGTACTTTTTATTGCTCTCAATGGTTTATGGGGTGCACGGGGCTAAACTTTAGTCATATTTGAATGCCACTGAAATGTCTAATTAATTATCCAGTCATCCTGCGCTAACGCGATGGCTTATGCAAGGTAGAACATTTTTGGCCGTGATTGTCTTGTCCTGCCGACAGCTGCAAACCCAATCACTCTTGCCACAACTCGGTACAGCACGTAGTGGTGCGAAGAATGTACTAAAATGGGGAAGCGGAAGGAACTCGTGTCGATTGAGTTGCATCATCGGGAAGTGCACCTCGGTCAAGCTGCCAGAAGCCTACCAACCAGCAATGTAAAAATCAAGCATGTTCTCATCATGTGAGAAGTGGGCATTTGCCTGAATTAATCTTGAGAATGTTGGAGTCGTGAATCTGGATATATTCAAGGCACCTATAAGCAGGCGATCGGACAACTTAAATAGAGACAAATTATGCGATAATCAGCCCACCCTGTCATACCGCGCTAATGAGCCCATATGATGAACATCTGAGCCGTATGGGCAAGGAACAGAACGCCTTTGACGTCAGTGTGCCGACCTTTTACACCATCCTTTTACCGCAGTGGGGCGGGCTAGTCAAGGAATGGATCAGGCCCTGGACCTCTCGTCTTGATTTCGAGAGAAGTTTGATCGGTACAAGTAACCAGTCTAACACAAATAGCACGGGGACACTAAGGCATAGCATTAAGTCTATGGAGCAGTGGTCAGGTGTCAGTTAGGCATATGGATACATCACGTCGGTGGAAGGCTTGCCGATTAAAAAGATTAAAAAAAAAAGCCCATGCACGCCCGAACCTCACTCATACCTCCTGTTCTGCAATCATGTCGCTCTGTCTCAGTCTGGTCTCTTTTCTTTGAATTCCTCTTCCTTGCGTTCTTTTCCTGTATTCCGTTAATCAACTTCCTGTGATAACGGCAAGTATCCTATCGTTTACATCACTGAATACACTAGTCCTGAATTTCATAGCCTTGCATAGATCCTTAGGCTACCTTGTGAGACACGGGACATGTCCTGACCCGGGTACCCCGGGGCTGAACAATTGCACCATCTTCACAGTAGGTTGATACATCCCAGAGCCTCGTTCACCGCCATCCACGTTCCTGAGACCATGAATTGACGCAGTAACGCCTATCCAGAATAGCCTTTATCGCATCTAAGACATTATATATGAAACAGCTCTTTATGCAGCAGATATAAACTACTTATGCCAAAAATACAGCGAGGCCGCAAATAAGCATTGCTGCAACTGCATCCCACGCACCCAGCAGCTTTGATGCGGCTCCCTCAGAGTCCCTTGCCGCAGCCGTCGGAGTCGGCGTGCTGGCAGCCCCAAAGATTATGCTGCTGAATTCGGCTAGGAGCCCTGAGCTGTTGGTTGCAGTCTGGACTTGGACTCCTCCGGATTCGTAGCGGGAGCCCGCCGCATAAAGCTCTCGCAAGTCGGTTTTGTTTACGCCGTAGCTGATCCAGCCCAAGACGCCATCCTCCACGCTATCTCCGAGCAGCACGTACTGCACAGCAGGCTGCGACCCGCTCAGCGCTTCGAGGTTGAAGAGGGAATCGACGCTGTTGGTGGTGAGGGGCTGGGTGTTGGTGCTGTAAGGCGGGACCGCTTCGACGGCGTGAATCAGTTCCTGGTCAAAGTAAATCTGGCCGGTAAACATGGTCTGTGTGCTGAAGATGGTTCCGTTAGGAAAGGTGGTTGTGTCTGGGTGAACCGTGAGGTGGATGTGGGTTGTGCGGGTTTCATAGTGTCCTGGAAATAGCGTGGTGAATGATACGGCTCCATCTGCGTCTGTTTTCTGAGCGCCTCGCAGCCAGGTGTTATTCAGGTTGGACTGATCAGACGAGCCAACACCGTTTCCTGGGAGGGCCGCTCCGCTGTACACTCCTGTAGAGTTGGTACCTGAAGGATATGTCAGAGGGGGCTCACAGTAAAAGCAAATCGCTCCGGGCACAGTGATTCTTACTCCAGACCTCGACATAATTACCCTCTAAAGGCTCGCAGGTCTCCGTATCGATGATTTGGATGTCAAGAATAAGTTTGACACCCTGCTGGTTCTCCGTCAGATTGCTGCGAACCGATTCGCCCGTAATAACTGCAAATAAAGTCAGAGAATCGGACGCGCTTTTGTCAGGTATTGCTTACAGTATGGTCCTTCGGGGCCATCGGGGCTAAGAATACAAGATGAATTGCCGCCAAATATTTCCGAAAGAGACGTGGTTTCGTTGAAGCTTTTGCTCGACTCATTGGGCGACCCGATTTGCCGTTTCATGATTTTACCATCTTGTTAGTCAGGTTAGAGAGATGCACAGCAAAACGATGTCGATAAATGACGTACCGGCAATGTGTTCTCCAACCAGCTGCGACCTCCGAAGCAAGGCGCGCTGGGTCACCTGCCTCTCAACTAATTTATCTGCGCAATGATTCAAATTGTTCCGAGTTTGAAGCAGGAAATCCTGGCGTTCTTGCAGCTCGGAAGATAGGTCCTCTCCAGGATGGCCGGCGACGAATGCCGCTCCGATAGCGACAGCAGTTGGAAAGAATCTCATGTTTGATATGCTGAATCCAAAGATTGTTTAAATGAGAGGTGGTTTTAAATGAACTTGAGGGAGAATATGGATACCAAATCTGATTTGTGGCTCATGGGATTGCCCAATTTATAACCCTTTTCTTTCCAGCTTTCGCCATGACCACATTGACGCGTAGCCATGGAGTCAATAGCTATTACAAATGAATTCCATTATTTCAATAATGCTGTCTTAATTTTGAACCCGTAATATTCGCCGTGCAGTATCCTGAGCCATCTTGCATACTCCCCGTTGAAGGACGGGATCAAAAAAAGGCCGAAGAGATCGAGAATTGTATCCGAGATCTTCATCAAGGCCATGCAAACAGCAGGACCAATAGAACTTGTTCAAATCGCCGCTGGCCAAGAACTAGGATGTTGTGAAAAATAACGGCGTCTGATAGAACCCGAAAAACAAAACAACCTCAAGGTTGGGATCCCGTCCGCACACCCCGAGAGGTCCACAATCCGCACTCCTCCATCTACGAGTCTCGCGCGCGATCTCAGCTGGGTCTAGTCAGGTCTATAGCATTGCCGATCCTATTTTCGGAAACTTTCAATAAGATGCGGTGACGGCAGATGCATGCATACCCCATCATCATCTTCGCCGCTGCTGCCGTGTACATCGTGCTCAACCAACTTGAGATGGCGCCTCGGCGCCTTTCCCTGCTCATTGATGCCACAACCGCTAAGCATAGTCCATTTCGTGCGGAAACAGTTTGTCTCCGGGTGGCTCAGTCCGTGGAACCACCCAGCAGTAGTAGGTTTTGAAACAACTAGGATGAGGGGTGCTTGTCTAGCAACTTTATCCTGTAGCAACTTTAATGCGCCAAACATTGAGTATCCCGAAGCTCAATACAGCAATTGTTTTAATGTTTTACGTGGCCAATGGCATATGATCACATTTGACGTTATGCTCCAGCCAAATAGGACCTGAGTGCAAGCTGCTTCTCTGCAGAAATGGTTCTATACTCTATTACTTTGTCTAGTTCCAAAACCAAGAAGTTTTCATTTTCATCAATACGCTCATCCCCGTACCTCCTTTTGAAATTCCGAATTTTTAATTTGCCCAAAGTCGAACGGCCTTGTCCTTGCCGCCACTTGCGACCCGCTGTCCGTCAACGCTCCAGTCTACTGCATATACCTCATCTTCATGCCCAATCAAATCTCGAGTCATCTCGAAAGTCCGGAGGTTCCAAACCTTCAGGGTCGTATCCTTGGAAGCCGTGACGAGAAGTCGCGAGTCGGCTGAAAAGGCACACAAGTAAATAGGCGCGACGTGGCCACGCAAGGTTGTGAGGAACTTGCCATCCCTGCTTTGGTGTTAGTGTCTAGCAATGTGTCTTTGCTGATGTTTAACTTACTTTGCGTTCCACAGCTTGGTGTGATTGTCCCAGCCTACACTAGCGATAAGACGGCCATCAGGTGAGAAGGCTACATGATTGACCATCTTCTGGTGTCCAAACATCCGGGTAATGGGCTTGTTCTTGGATTCTGTCGGGTTCCACAAATGCATGGTGAAGTCGTCACTCGCAGACACCATGGTCTCAACCACCACTCCCTTCACCTTGGCCACCTTTTCGAAGCGCTCTTTCGCTCTCAACTTCCTCTCTTCGGGCGTGGTTGGGACTGGGCTTCCAGGCTCGAAGAAGCTTGTTCGAAGCACGTAGTCAGTCGACAGAGCTAGACTGTTGACCCAATGGGCATGACCCGTGAGGGTTTGCAGCAGAACACCCTTGATAGGATCCCAGATGCGCAGCGTCTTGTCGTGACTGGCAGTGATGATGCTCCCACTCTCACCACCTGCAGCACCCCACTTGACACAACTGATGGCACCCTTATGGCCACTGAAAATATGCTCCGTCAGGCCGGTGTTGACATTCCAGAGTCTGCAAGTAGTGTCTTTGCCAGCAGTCACAAGACGTGGAGTGCCGTCCTCCCAGAGGTGATACGGCTGCCACGCGAGAGCTCTGACATCTTTGGTGTGACCCCTGAGGATTTTTGTAGAGGCTTCTCCTGTTTTAGGATTCCAAATCCTAGCTGTCTTGTCTATAGAGCCATTAGTTCAACACTGGGAAGGACAAGAACAGGTATTTCTCCCACATACCCATACTGCAAGTCGCAAGTAGTTCACCATCAGGACTCCACGACACGCCGATGACGGGGCCGGTGTGTCCCTTTAGAGTGAACTTGGTCGTGCCGGTATTCGCATCCATGATCTTAGCAGTACAATCTCCGCTTCCGGTCGCAAGCACGGTACTTGTAGCGGGAGAAAACTGAGCGGCAAGGATGGCCTCTCCGTGGCCAGGGATTCTGTGGGATAACCTCGACACGGCATGCACCTTGAAAATGGCTTGGGGCTCTGCAACGAGGCTCAAGATGGCTTCAGAAGGGCTCGTCAGACCGTGTGCTCTGAGCAGGTCAGGCAATTCAGCTGGGCTAGCTGGGAGCTGATTAATAACCTTGTCCGAACCTGCGATGAGGATTTTGAATCTGTATGGCACTGCCTCCTCCTTGTCATGTTGTAAGAGTGTGTTCAATAATTGTGACATGTTCTTCTCTGTTGCATCTGCGAAGGCAACCTCAACTATACTGGCTAGCTGTGCGCCATCACCGTCCACGAACCGAGCCCTGAAAGACCCTTCGACCTGGGTGCTGGGATCGTCATATTGCTGAATTTGAGTGCGCTCAAGCGCCTCTCTTCGCTGTCTTTTTGAAGGGGGGGGTACCACCGTCGCCATTTTTTCAGTGTGTTGTTGAAGAAAAAACTCTACACGGCTCTAGAGATTACATAACCCGCAGGCTTGTGAGGGTCTAGTGCAGAATTTGTGCCCGATGATGCCTGAGGCACCAAACGGGCAAGTGACGCTAAGTCGTGGGGGCGTCATAGTATAGCAATCCAACATGATCAAAGCCTTTTCTCTATATGAGGATGCAAATTCTAATTTTAGATAAGTCTCACAACAGTTTGTAGTTCATTACGGAGTAATTCTACCACGATTTTCTTGTTCGCCGCTTGGATGAGTAGGGTGGGTCTGAAGCCCACAAGGCCACCACCCAAATTTAACTTAGTGCCGTTCGAACCGCCAAGAGACCAGTGCTGTCAACGTGAGCCTCTAAAGACACCCAACCAGTGGTGATTCAAGAGACTGCGTTCGGTCGCGATGCTACTCACAAAGGATTTCGCAACTAACCCAGCCTCGCGGGATTTTAAAAAATTGGGCATGTCCACGAACAATCGAAATGAATTCTATAAGTTTTAGAGGAAAATATGACGAGGGTGAGCAACTTCACCAGTTCATTTTAGAGACGTACGAACGGTCTCGTGGTCGATGCCACCCTGACACTGTGAGAAGCATGGACTCCCTTGGAGCAAATCTCGCCGAGCAGGGGAAATTAGAAGAAGCAGAGATTATATTTAAAGATACGCTTGAAATCAAAATGAGATTGAGTGATACTCAATCCTCTGATTTATTTTTCAGTGTGTCCAATCTTGGGGTAATTTTTGCAAGACAAGGGAAATACGAACAGTCGGAGGAAATGTTCCGAGAAGCCTTCAAGCTCCAGCAAGAGGCAGGAGGCCCTAATGATCCTCTGGGAGCCTCGATAATGGGAAATCTTGCTTTGATTCTTACGGTACAAGGCAAATTCTCAGACTCAGAAAGGATCTACCGCCATGCGATACAACTTATGGAAGCAAAGCTGGGCCCAAATCATCCTGACACTGTCCAGCAGCAGGTGTATTTAGGAGAGCAACTTTTGAAGCAGAGAAAATACGAAGAATCTGAGAAGACTTTCAGAGGTGCATTGCAGATTTTGGAGATAATAAGCGGCTCCGAGCATTCCCAGACGATATTCACTCTCTTTAGCCTCTGCGGCGCACTTTTCCTCCAAGGGAGATACAAAGACGGGCGGAAACTACTCTCCGAAAAGACGAAGCCATTAAATATACGACATGACTTGGATAATTCTGATATACTTGACAGTTTACAGAATTTAATACGCAGCCAAGTTCGCTGCGGCCGGAGAAAGCATAGTAGGAAACCACTAAAGCGGATATTAAGACTTAATAGGGACATACTTGGCCTGAAACACCCCTAGACAATCGGTAGCATGTTCAGCTATGTTTGGGTCCTCGAGCATGCGCGGAAATTTGCAAAAGCTTTCCGGATATGTGATACGCACAGAGGCTCGGAGAAAGAACCTTGGGGTCGAATCATCCCACCTCCGCGTCATTAGGACTTGCGCTTAATCGTTTGAGGAAAGTCATCAAAGACAGGCAAAAAAGAAAGCATCTGGAGGAAAGAAGTGTCCGATCAAAATGGCGAAGAAGAAGGCGACAGGAGAAAATGCTGCACAAGCGCACATTTCCGAACGGTTTGAGGAGGTTTCCAAATTAGATTTTGCCACCATAAACTTGGAATTTCATGCAGACTCTTCATCCAATCTTTAATTTCCATGCACCTTTGACATGAATTCACCCAAACAGGGGAGTAAGTAATTGAGAGAGCGATGACTATACAGGATGTTCTGGCCCCGGCGACCCGTTATGGCGGTGATCTGCACGTGTGTTGGAAGCATATAAATGTGTCATAAAATATACAAATAGCTGGAGAATTGATTATTGCACCCTTTTGGGCTTACGATTGTACTCAACGCCATCGATCTCGACCATGGTCAACTCCAGAATTATTAGGGAGGCGGGCGACCGCCGGTACCGTCGGCTCTATGTTAGTCCACCCCTTGTAATCTAAAACCTTTTCGCCAGAATTCCCCGATCGTTTCCGCGCAGCCCTTTTCATGCGCCGCCTGAGGAGAACCGAAGCCACGGTGATAACGGTTAAACCGACTGGGTGCGTCAGCTTGCGCCGGGCTTGTCCGGGTGGGATAGAAGACTTACGGAAAATTGCGAAACCGATTCCAATGTTGAATAGTAGGCCCCTCCCCGCCGACGCAACGCTCATTTCTGTGCTCGTGCTTTCTGTCGCTGACTCGGTTGCCGTCGATATGGCTTTTATGGACTGTCGAGGGGTGATGGTGGTGAAGAATGTTGTTGATTGCGATGCAGAAATGATTCGAGCGAGTTCGTCGCCCACTGGTACTGCGGTAGGGCTCGGCGCACCTGCACCTGGGGGCCCAGGAAATCCTCCTGCCGGTCCCGTTGGTCGGGCATCATCTGGCACACCGGAGCCAGGTCCGGGCTGTGCGATATCTTCAAAGCCAGGAAAAAAGGGCATGTTTATTTCCTGTTAACGAGATCGGGAATCCAAATTACTCGGGAGTTGCAGCCTTGACCGAAAGTTGTTCTGTGGTGATGTCAAGAAATAGCCCAGGTATATGCGATGAAACCAGTCCACCTCAATGCCGTTTATTAACAGGAATCTCAAGTCGGGTATACAGGCGTAAAATGTGCAAATTAACAATCAAGAAGCAAAAATCTGGCCTCGCAGATGATTTTATTTCCCTCCCTTTTTCGCATCCATTGCGAGGCCAAACTTTAGCCATCGTCAGCGCTGCGAAACCGGATCATGTCGTGGAATGAGGCTGGTGAGACGCTTTGGACGTCGATCATACTCGAGCCCAACGCGCCCTGGGGCACACCCGGTTTCAGCACCCGCCATTTGGAACCCGGCCCCCAAAGCTCAACGGCGGTCTGCACGGCGAATTTTTTGGACCCTGGGAGATCGGATGGCTGCTGCGCCCTGACCCTGCGTGACCTTGCCTGATTCGCATTGCGCGTCGCCGGATCGAGGCGAGCCTGGGCTGGCGGCATTCCGTGAAACGTGCACTTTTATGCAGTTCTTGTTGTGCTGCCAATTGTTCACCGTTGACAGAATAAGGCATAGAAAATACAAGACTCATCCGTCAACGGGAATTTGGCCAGCCTGGCGGATGAAACGCACAACAGCTCAACGGTCGCGAGAACCGATCGGGAACGTGTCTCACAGAGGTTGGATGTGGTCGCGTGTCACAACTGATTGTTTTGCGCCACAACTCAAAAGCAAAGCGCGCAAAAAAAGAAAGAAAAAATATTACCGCGGCTGTGTTTGGATCATCACAAAAAAATAAAAATAAAAGTTTAGGAATGGCAGTCAGTTCTCATATGATTCGGTACTTGAGGCCTCCAGAAATGAGCGCGATGTTGATCTTCTACTGAAGATTGCGCATTTAAACAAGCAAAATCTTTCATTTACTTGATGCCTTGGTGAATGGTCCTACGAAAGCAAAAAAGAAAAGCCGGTGAAATATTGGGACTGGCCCCGCGATCATAGCCCAAGGCCTTGGTTTGAAGCGGAGATAGCCATTTCTTACCACTGCGGCGCAAGAATGGAGACTAAAGCACGAAAAACACAGCTACTTCTCATCGTCCAGTAAAAGATTATCTCAACAAGCAGTAATGCGGTAAGGGAAGTCGCGCAGGTTCCAATACTGGTACGTTAACGAGCTGTGCTCAAGGTTATAATAACCTGCAGGGCCGATCACGAATGCACAGGTGATTGCTTCTCAAATTTACACATCCTTGCTCAGTAGTAGCGGGATTGATATCCGGTCGTCGCGTTGGCGATGAAATGCTACATCTCTGGTACATGCGAAGGAAACAAAAACAAAAAACATTAAGAACCTGGACTTTTAAATTTAAATGCATCCCTAGCTCCTAAACATTCCATCATAATCGCGGCTTTGCATTTTTGCGCCACAGCTCCCGCAGCCATTCACTTGGTTGTCGCTGATGCTTCCCCAAAGCGCTGCTGTCGTATTCCGGGCCCATGACAAACCTCTCCATTGAGGTTTCAAAATCTGTATGCCCTGGGTGGTAGCCACTACGACCCTCATGGAGAAAAGACGAAGGATTGAGACCGGTCCAACTGCTCATGTACTGAAAATGTACAAATAGACGTTTCATGTGCCGCAACTCTTTGAGTGGTTCAAGAAAGGCAGAAGTTGAAGTTAGAATGCGTGGGTTGTGACCAGACTCCTCCCACAGGGCAACCATTGCCTTCGTCAGCACGTGTGTTTTTATCAAAAGCACAATTGTCAGGGAGGGCACGTTGACACACGCCTTGAGGTGCTGGATAGCCGCGCACCAGTCGCGAATAGCTGGATCAGATGGTTGCGGATCCCAGCAATGCGGAAATGTTTGGAATCCGATTTCGATTGCCCGAAGGTTGAATAGAGCATCAGGGTTTATTCTTGTCAAGACGGATGCCTCCAAGTGCTCCCCTTGGTTGTCCACCTTGACTGGGCGATTGTATGGCTCGCTGTAAGTCGGCGTAATGATGAGCCGATTTTCCGAATAGAGGACTGAGATTGCCTCTCGGTACATGGATCGACAGACAAGTAAAAGATTGATCGGAGGGGTCCAGCACCGACAACCTGGCGCATATGAACTGCCGTGCTGGCAACATACAGTATCCGAAAAAACCAGGTTGTCATCGCAAAAGCAGCCAATAAGTGGGCAGGCGGAGTGGTCTCGGAATTCCCGATGCCAGTCCTTAGACGAGTCCCAACCGTCGCAAAGGCCAGGTTGTGGCCTGTCGTAGAGGTCACCATTGCAAAAGCAGCGCAGCTTGGTGATATGGAACCTGTTAGATGAATTCCAGCATATTTGCTGATGAGGAGTGACCAAGTCTGTGTGTCGCAGTATGTTTTGCCGAATTTCTATGGGTAGGTCCAGGAATCGAAACGGTTTGGATTGCCGACCCATGACACAGGTAGCCGCCTGTCGGGCAAGTTGCAACAAAGCTTGCTCTCTTTCAGGGGATAAACGTATTTCGCATTCCCTTACGGCTCCCGGAAAGTCAAAGAATGGCTGAACAGCCGTGGTGATTTTGTCGGTTGTGGTCTGGCTATCACAGAAAAAGAGCAGCGATAATGTCGCGGGATTTACATGGGCAAAGAGATGAGCTGCCGCCTCCCTCCACTCATCAATCAAAGAATAATCAAGAATGCACGAATCGTAATCTGCTTGGTACCCATCCGATCTTCGATTTATGGTGCCTTGGACATGTAGGTACACTGAGATTCTCGTAAACTGGGAGCAAGCAAGAGGAGAGACTTGCTGAAGCCATCGTAGCCCGGGTTCGATTTGAGAATGAGGAAGAACCCACTCAGTTGTGCGAAACACGATGGCGGTAACCTCCTTTCTGACCTGTTGGCAAGTCTGAACAAGATTGTAGACGAAACTTTTGTGCTGGCTATGGGATATTTCCTCGCTTTTGAACTCGATTCTGCGGTACTTACACAGTCCAGCGTCATAGATGCGCTCTCTAATCTCGATTGCAAGGCCAAGAAAGGTCGATGGCCGAGGCGAGCGATCCTGTTGCTCCATGGCAAGTTGACGGCGATGGATGAGCAGAGATTGGCCAAGGTTCAATCTCTGAGATGTTAGCCGTTGGCATTTCGTCACTTAGTAAGCGGTGTGGGCCACTGCACCAAGTTGACTGACAGGATGGTCTTTTGAGTTAACAACAACACTGGCTATGAAACTCGGCACGAAATAGCCGAATATGGCACAAAACGTTTTGGGCGCAGTCCGAGTTTCGGAGTCTTCCAACCAACAATGTCATCAAACATGTTGGCTTGTTCTGGGGTCCTGATTCTATGCCGCTCACTAGTTGATCGGCGCATGTAGCCTTCATTCTCAGAAAAGCTATTTTTAAGGACATTTTATGGCTACAACAAGTTATCAATACCAATTAATTCGCGCGCCTGACTTGGTGTTGCTAAGTTTGTGATAAAGAGCAATTCCTGCTCGTGACATCATTAGCTGGGTGCTGTCAGTAGCCAGTTTTCTAGATCTTGAGTTGGACAAGTCATGAACTAATATCAAGCACATAAATACAAAGTGAAATATAAAGACGACAAGTAAACTTGAAATCCCATGCACATGGACTTTATCTGTCCACGAACAACCGCTCCGCTTCAGATATCTTTTATTGATCCATTCCCTCATATCGAGCAAGCTTTAGCTCCAAGTTTTCATTTAATCTATTCGTCTCCCTGATTTGATTGCCTGAGTCCTGAATAATTAGCAGCGTTGCAATGTTGAGCGCCAACCCAGATACATAGGCCAGCGGAATGCTAGATGGTGGGTTCCAAGAGTAAGCAACGACGCTTACAATATTAGTCATAAATGACACAATGAGCATTGTATAGAATGTCTTTGGGAAGGCCGTCTGAATCTTATCTCTCCCATTTCTGCTGAACATTGGCTTGGTGACAACGTAAAGTCCTGCGAATCCAGAGATGCACTGGCTCAATGTCGACCAAAAGTTACTGTCGACTATGGGCAAGTCGTCTGGCACCTCGTAGAGAATGGTGGAATATATGGTGAACGGCATTGCTACCATCAGGATCAGAAACACGGGCGATTTAGCAAGCTGTAAAAGCCTGGCCCAATGCTCTTTGTTTGCATTGCGAAAGGTATCCGCTCCTTTATGCACCCGGTGTCGCAGCTTTTGAAACATCCCAGTAGTTCTGGAGCCGGGTTGTGGTTGGATTTCAGAGGCAGGAGCGCCCTTTCCGAACGACGTCCTCTTGGTAATCCCACCAGATGGAGTCTCGGAACCGCTCGTCCATGACTGACCCTGAGCAGCATTAGGGGGCGGTAAAAGATGATTTGACCGCTCTACCTTAAGTTAGTAATGGAAACAGAAGGACCGGATCGTTGGCATAAGTAGTCACCCTCGCCGCTGTGGCAGCTCACCTTTGGCGTTCAATTCATCAACTTTTGCCTTGCATTCATCCAATTGCCCGTTGAACAACTGAAATGTGTTTCGAATATTTATAGTTATATCTCTGAATGGGATCCCAGTCTTGACGGTAATCTGGCTGCAGGCCGCTTCAATTGGGATGAAAATTGACCATGCCGAGTCCACGTCTTTGCGCATGTTGTCGACCTTGACGCTAAGCCAAGATGAATCCTCGACTTCGCTTTTCCAACGGTATAAAACATTGCTCCATCGTTCTCTCCAGAAGTAGTTCGAGTCGAAGCCTCCGTCCAATCTACCCAGTATAGACTGCTGCTGGGAGCCCCAAGCAATCTCCGGAACCTCACCCTGGTCGTCCAATACTGAGAGTTCTGCTAACAGGTTTGCAAGCAAACGGCATCGCAAGATGAAGAGGGGGAAAGCAATGGATATGCAAAGCTCGGTTATTTCTTGCTGTGCGCCGTATACCCACGTGTTGACGTTCCCAATGACCTTCAGAATGTCTAATGCACTCATATCGGCCAGATTTGGATACTTCTCGTGCAGGGTGCTCCTCGCCTCGTCTATGAGCCTCTTGGCGTCATCGGTACCGCTCTGGGCTAGCAGGTTGTTGGCTTCACTGATGCCAGTGGTTCCAGTCACAGCCATGGAGGCTCTGTTCTCGAGCTCCAAACTCATATTTTATTATTCAGCGAGAGCCTAAAACAGGGATTAAAATTGGATAGGAACATTTCATCCGATAAAAGTTTTGTGGAATTGCCTTGGCGTTGGTCAAGGCATTTGACCATTGGTTGCTTTGTAATAATGGTGCGCCCAAGGCAACCGCAGGCAGCCCAAGGCAGATTGCGATATGCTAGCGATACGGATGACTGTGTGGGGGTGTCTAGAAAGGCGCCCAAGAGGTCATTGGTAATATGTGAGTGGCTTGCACCTACTTCTGCCCCTCAGATGAAACACGGAGGGGTCAAACCAGTGGTCAACACCAACACATCAGACTAGACCCTTGTCAACCGACTCCCCCCTCGACTAGCCCCTGTGACTTTCACCACCAAAACTTCATTGATAAGCTAAGCATTGAGATGTGTTTTGGAGGTAGAAGTCACGTGGGGTTTGATTGACAGGGGTCCGGCTTATCAACTCGTACCCGCTAAGCCCTTGTTCCTATCAACTCAACCAGCATTTATTCTGTCTTATTTGATGGTGGGAAGAGACTCCTGCGAGAAGAAAGCTGTGAATCAAGGCAACAAGGCCAAAGGATGCCACCGAAAGCCCACCACAGCATAGGTCTCAACATCAGGACATAAGCACCGGGCTCATCTCAATCAATGAGTTTTAGCCCGTTTTTAATCAACCGTTTGATTGTACGTTTTTGTGACTATGTGTTTCTTGGTGTGCCTACATGCCCTGCAGCTATGGACTCTTTTGATAGAATTTTGGTTCTCCACGATGTCGTAGATTAGACCTGGAATCCCATGACCCAGCTGAATGCGGTATTTGGCCCAAATCCTCCTAAACGAGAAGTATCTTGTCTGCTATGTGGGCTAAGGTAAGTTGGATGGCGTTGGCTACCAAATAAATCAGCTTTGTTCTGGGCATGCATGGGCAGTCGAGTGCAGCTTGTTCCATGGGCCCTAAAGGAACTTGCCGTAGGCGAATACCCCGGAACGTAGTGGTCAGCCTAAACGGCCTTGGCTATTGACCATGCCTCGGGAGTATCCATTAGGAGAGGCCTAGACTCAGCCCAATATAATTGCTCGTGTGTGACTTCGATGGCACTGGAATTGTTGACGACTGTAAAATCACCTGGCGTCCTTGATTCGGACTTGAACAGCCTTCTCATTTCCAGCCCATGCGATCCCGTTTATCCAGTTAGGCCTTTCTCCACATTTCTAGGTCGGTGTCCAATTAGAAAATCGAAAACAATGGCCGGGGAAGTGGTGCAGTTCTAACTTGGTCTAGAATGGTGGCGCAAACCAACACGGCACCTGGGTGCCGTGTCCCTTGGAAACTCTGTAAACTATGCGCAGGTATCTTCAAGTTGGAACTCTGTGCACCCCAAGTGCACGAATCTAGAATATGAAATAATAATCGACAATAAACTACCCCCATTATTACATTCACTACGGCCAATTTATAAGCGCTATGTAGCTGAAATTCCTCATAGTTGCTTTTCTGGCCCATTTCACTACTGGGATCAAGCAAGCCAGCCCTGCCAACCCGCAAACCATTTGCCAAACTGTGCAAGGCACCAAACATGTGACATCGATTCCTACTTCTACTCGCATGCACAATGAAACATATGTAATCTCCAGCACGACGATCGAACAAAATGTGATTACTGTCACGCCTACCGCGGTCACAAGCACCACAAATGCAACTGTAGTCTTGACTATCAACACCACACCTGATGCCAAGACCGACAGCATCCAAATCGTGGCCACCGAATATAATACTACAACCATTACACTTCCAACCGCTACTTTTACCGTAACCAGCGCGATATCCACAGACACAACCATCTTTACTACCTCAGTCATCCCGACGCCGGCTGGCCTTTTACCAATCCAAGATACTCTACCTGGAATCACGGACCCCGGCAATGGTGCGTCAGCAAAGCGACGTCTTCGCAACGGCGCCGTTCCCAGGCGTGATAAACGCCAACAAAACCCTCGCCCTCCGGCTACCCCCACCGTTGCGGCAGCCAAGGGTCCTTCTCCCGGCTTCCCGTTGAAAAACTTGTATCCTCAGAAGGTTGTGTGCGAAGTCACCACGTGGGTGACCAAGACTGTTGCTGTCACCAAGTCCAAGCACCCTGCCACCATTACGGCGAATACCCCTGTCGTAACCGTGACCAGCATGGCGACGATAACCGACACCAGCACCATTGTCCCCGACCAGGTCACGGTGTTTGACACGTCGACAACCACGTTGCCGTTCCTGACAACCCTTGCGCCCAATACTACCGTCACGGCCACCACGGTTCTTTACACGGCCACGGTCCAAGTTCCGGAATCCACATTCGTCGCCATGTGCGCGAGCGACAACTTTGCCTCCATGCTCAACGGCGTGGGCTAAGGCAGCTTCAACGTGAAGTTTAATGCCGGAATCTGGCCTGTCACGAGCACGAGCGACTACGACTGCTGCAGCCAATGCTTCTACAACCAAGACTGTCTGGGATTTACATTTCGCCTCCCCTTCAACAGCTGCTACCTGATTGAGCAGCTTGACCCAGCCTGCAGCCCCAGCAACATCTGCTCGGGCTCCATAGGTTACGTGCTTCCCTATTCTGATCCGTACGTCTACACGTTCGGGAATGGGCCTGCTCTCCAATGGACGGGTACCTTTCAGTACTCGGGATGACTTTTGCCATGAGATGAATACAACTGTGCTCTCTCCCTCTTCCCTTCTCCCTTTCTCTTTTCTGGGAAAAATTGTAATCCTGACCCTCGCTAAAATTTACCGTTGTATAAACGTGGCCGTTTTAGGATTTGTAAGCGGGGCTAAACCTGCCGTGGCCCGGGAGACAAGAGTTGTTGATGAAGTGATTGACGAAATTATGCCCTCATACTTTGTCCGAGGGTGTACAACACAACCCTTGAATGGTGATTGTTAGTTTAACACTTTGCTACATGGGACCCTTGCGAAAAGGCGATAGGCCGCGGCATTTTTAGCTAAAATAACTAAAAATAATACATAATCAATTATATTTATTCTGAAGAATGTGACTTGGGCCCTTTTGTCATGTTGCCTTGGATATTGTGATTACCTTGGCTAAAATTAGTCTTGTGCAGCAGTTGCGGTGGAGAAGGACTTGGGTTGCAATCATTCTAGCGCGCACCGGAGCACCGGCACAGCGGTTGGAGTCTAAAACAGGGCCCTGTGCTCACCCGACGAACCCTAAAAATGCAGCTGTCCCGATGCAGCTGAGACATCTGCAGATAAATCTATAGGGCACAGCAATTAGCCGCCCACGACTGCGCAAGCCAAGAGCAGGCGCATGGCATTGCGCTGGCCAATTGTTTCGCTGCCGATTCCAATTGCCGACGCGTCTCCCCATGAATCCCACCCCCCACAGGTTCGGAGCGCTCCCGATCTCACATCTGGGGAAGTCAAGAGGCGTATTTCATTCGCCGGTCTCGACCCCGTCCATGGCGGTTCTCTGACACAAAGTCTATCTTGTGGCCGTGCCCGCGGCGCTGGTCGAGACAGCGCCGATCAGCATGTGGGAGAAAATGCCGTCGGTATTTCCATGTGCCCAGCGGGGCCAACCCCCCTCACCTTTTAGCCGCATCTTCCGGTTAAAGCATGTTCAGCTCTCCGCCTCCTCCGTCCAGCGTCTCGCCCTCTTGACGTGGACCAGCGGGGTTGCTGATGGCTTCAAACTAGTCTTTTAGTGGCTTAATTTACTGGAAACGAGCATCACGATGCAACGCCTTCCCCACTCGCAGGTGCCGTACGCGGTAAAAACCCGTCTACCGGGACTCCGTAGGCCGCGTGGTAAGCCCCACGTATGAGGTCGAGACAGACGTGTGCTTTATTTATGACGCTTCCCCATTACCACGTCTGTCACGCAGTGATTTTCTCTCCCTCTTCACCTTCTTGGGTTTTGCGAAATTCGCCATGGCTGTGGTGGATTTGCTTCTCTCGTGGTGGATAATCCCCATCGGGGCCACCCTCCTCGCTGCGACGTACCTGTACGACTTCTTTGTCACAAACAGCCAGCTCAGCCATCTCCCCGCACCTTTTCCAGCCCAATTCTCCAATTTATGGCTACTCTACGTCTGCCGGCGCGGTGAGCGCTACAAGGTCATGCACGAGCTGCACAAGAAGATGGGCCCCATAATTCGTATCTCCCCAACTCATGTCAGCATTGCCGACGACGAAGCCATTCCCATCATTTACGGCCACGGAAACGGGTTCCTCAAATCGTAAGTGTCAGCTTAGCGCTGAATTTAGAGTCAAAATTAACTGTCAAAAGCGAGTTTTATGATGCCTTTGTCTCCATTCGCCGGGGACTCTTCAACACAAGGGATCGTGCAGAACATACCCGGAAGCGGAAAATGATTTCCCACACCTTCTCTCCCAAGTCCATTACCCAATTCGAGCCCTACGTGTACGCCAATCTAGAGCTGTTTGTCAAGCAGATTGACAACCTTGTCGACAATGGCCAGTCAAATGGCGACCGGAAGGAAGCCCACGTCGATTGCCTGCCTTGGTTTAATTATTTGGCGTTCGACATTATTGGCGACCTGGCTTTCGGGGCCCCTTTTGGTATGCTTCGAACGGGCGTTGACATTGCAGAAGTCAGGTCCACTCCGGACAGCCCGCCAATTTATGCTTCAGCCATCGAGATTCTGAACCGAAGGGGAGAAGTCAGCGCCACGCTTGGCTGTCTACCGCAGCTCAAGCCCTACGCCAAGTGGCTCCCGGATCCATTCTTCAGAAACGGCCTCAACAGCGTCGCAAACCTTGCTGGAATCGCCATCGCACGAGTCAAGGCCAGACTAGATAACCCCCCTCCCGCCGAGCGCAAGGATTTGCTGGCGCGATTGATGGAGGGCAGAGACGAAAAGGGCGAGCCGCTTGGAAGAGAGGAGCTGACTGCCGAGGCGCTGACCCAATTGATCGCTGGCAGCGACACGACATCCAACTCATCTTGCGCGCTTTTGTACCACGTAGCAAGGACTCCCGGCGTTCTTCAGAAGCTTCAGGCCGAGCTCGATGCGGCGATTCCCAGCGATGTTGCAGTGCCCAGCTTTGAAATGGTCCGAGATTTGCCCTACCTGAATGCCGTCATCAACGAAACGCTCCGATTCCACTCTACATCCGGTATTGGCCTACCTCGACAAATTCCCCAAGGAAACCCTGGCGTCACGCTCCGAGGACAGTACTTCCCCCCTGGCACCGTTCTCAGTGTGCCCACCTACTCAATGCACCACTCGACCGAAATTTGGGGGCCAGATGCGGATGACTTCAGGCCAGAGCGATGGGATGATGTGACGACGCGACAGAAGAATGCCTTCATTCCTTTTAGCCACGGACCTAGGGCGTGCGTGGGCAGAAACGTGGCAGAGATGGAGATGAAGCTTATTGCAGCTACATGGGCGCGACGATATGCGGTCGAGCTGCGGCAGGGAGAGATGGAGACACGCGAGGGATTTTTGAGGAAACCATTGGGTTTGGATATTGGCATCTGGAAGAGATGAGAAACGTTGGCAGGCTTCTGAGGTGGAACAGAGATTTCACAGCAACCCACTTGGATGGGGACGGAGTAAATATGCTCGGTAATGTTATTTTCTGACGAGATCACCATAGCGCACAATTGCGCATGCATTCGCGACGAGAAATACTAGCAATCGATAAGCAGCTTCTTTCACCTGGTCACTGCCGTGTTCTGCTGTGCTGTGATAGAATGGGATGGGAGCAAGTGACGAAAAATGGTTGTACACGGTCTGATTTGGCTTTTCGCTCGCTGCAAGGCGTTGTCTACTGATGAAATCGCAGCTGTTGGCCAGCTGCCTGCCGAGTGACAAGAGTATGAATTCTACCTCTTTCCTCGCCCTAAGCCGTCAATACCTCGCACCTGCCAAACCGTTGGTGTTCTTTTCCTTCCTGAACAGCCGCCGCCCTCTAATTGCCCTCTTTCATCTCTCCCCAACGAAGTCCCAAAAGAGACCCCCAATCTCTTCTGAGCCCAGCATATCCCGCTCCTTAGGCCCTGAGCTTGGCCTCGCTTCTCTTCCTTCGAATTTCTACTACTGGTCACTCTGAAACCACCATGTGCCAGGAGACCGTCACCCTCGCCATCTGCGCGCCGCAGGACTCGCCCGTCCTCTCCGTGACCTGCGGGAAGCTGCACATGATTGCCGCCCAGAGAGATGTCTGCAACGAGGCTCGTGGCCCTTGCGTCTGCTACTTTGGCACTTGCGGCAGCGTTGCCAAAGATGTCAACAGCGAGGCCATGGACTTTGCCGACCTGGCTAAGTTTCCGTGTGCAAGTTGCACCGACCACAATGATGGTGCTGGAAAGCGCCGCACTGGCAAAGAAATCATTGAGTCGCTTCTCTTGAAGAAGCCAGCTTTCTCTCTCGACGATGAGACGGCCATTCGCAACTACTATGCCACACTCCGACACCACTGGGCTGACGAACATTCGTGCCCTTACCACGAGAATAGCGATGTCGAGACAAGCTCCCTTCCTCATACGCCCAGCGAGGTTGCTTCAGAAAATGGTGCCGAGACCGGAGCCCATCCGGTTTCTAACGCAGATGATGATGCAATGCCGGACACTGATGTGGAATCCTTGCGTGAGGCAGCACTCCAGCAGACTCCGGTTTCACAGTCTGCTTGTGTCGACATGGAGCGTGAGGATAAACCAGGTTCTTCGATTTACGCTTCTCCCACAGACCATCCCAAAGCAGAGACTGGTACCAACGCAAATGGTTCTGCAGCTGACGGTTCTGCCACTGATCACTCCCCGAACGACCCGGCACCTTCCCATTCGCCTCCGCCTGCTCGCTACGTCCCACCCGCGCGCGACATGAGCGAGGTCAGGGAAAACCCAAAGGCCCAAGATGCCATTCGAAAGATTTCCATGGCCAAGGTTTTTCTGGCTGGCGAAGACCTAGTTTAGTGTCTCAGCATAAGTTTGCACCCACGACAATTGGACTGATGGACTGATGGGGTATGGAATGAGACATTAAATGCTGTGGGAAGAGGAAAATGTCACCTAATGGGAGGCTGAAAGGATTTGACAGATTCTGGGAGGATATTCTGTAGCTCCGGGAATAAAATTACGGGTGATCTCGCCCCATGGTCCGTTACAGAGCGCCGGTGTCAAAATGGTGATTTGAAATGGCAGTCAAGTGGCAGCACTACGTGGGCTTCAAGTGAGACGGAGGTTTCTATGCGTTTAGCCCCATTGGAGGGTGACCTTCTCCGAAACCACTTTAGCTGCCATCCGTATCCTTTGTCAACACATCTGCTACTCGACACTGAGCCGCCGTGCCTAGAACCCGTTTAGATAATATTGACAATGCTTTGTTGTCGCAAATCACCTTGTACCAATCACAATTGCAGAATACTTGTTGACGTCCGATATTCTTTGTGCCTGCGCCACAGTTCCTGACCATATTCGCAACACACCACCTTGACTTGAGTTTACTTTCATTCATGTATTTGAATGCGACATGAGAAACTTTTCAATGAATACAATATTTACGGGAAAAATGCCCATTACTCCAGCCCCCATCAGATCAACACCAACGGGTAAAACGCAACTTCTGCAAAAGAGGGGAAACACCACCTTGGCATTGTTTATCAATTAGGTCTTGGATTGAACCAAGGGACTGAGACACCGACAATAAAGAACGGCCTCGCTTTTATTGTTCCGATATTCAATACACACACTCGAGAGGGCGACCGTGAAATTTAAAGCAGGCGTAGCTCAGTGAATTTGCACAAACGCTCGCGGGCAGCATTTCTGCATCGTAGTGACTGGATGCACCATTCACTCCTTGTTGGATGGATCTCTGACCTCAGACCCGAGCGCGATGGCATTTCCATTAGACTCTTGCTGAATTACGCTGATGTTCAGCCGGCCGTGACTCATTTTTAAACGAATCGAGCAGTCCCGCATCATGATATAAAATCGCGGGCATGTAAACAAAGGATGCTGCGAAAACAAACGGGGGACTAGCAAACACAGGCTTGCGTAACATGTACGTCTTTATAGCTCAGGCATCTCTCTCTCCCCAAGAATGTTCACATCTCACATCCCCTCTCAACCTCACACAATCCGTCACAACATCACACAGACCCGAACATCTTTGGCATCATGGCGATGCCTCCAGGACATCAAGGGGATCAAGCCTGGACCCCTGTTCAGAACTACTCGACTCCCGTTCAGCCGATGAGCTCACCCTATCGTGCTCCCACAGCTATACCCTGGGTACCAACTCAAGGCGTAAACATGGTTGGAACACCTCCACAAGGCCCGGCAGCTCAGCTGGCCATTCAACAACCTACTACTGCAGGTATTCCCTGGATGCCACCTCGCGGCGTAAACATGATGGGAACGCCTCCGCAAGACCCGGCAGCTCAGCCGGCGACTCGCCAATTTGCCCCTGTAGCTCAAATGTTCACGCCTCAGAATCCTTCTCACCTCAATCGGACCTGGAGCATGGGATCTGCATCCAGCCAGGAGAGCACCGGAGGTCTCTCCGTGGTCACCAACGACAGCGAAGGCTTTCCAACAGTTCGCAGTCACTCGTCCAAGTCTCTCAAGGAACGGCAGGAATGGAGAGAGCAGCGAGAACGCCAACGGCAGCTGACTCCAACCAACGCTCAAATGCATGCTCCGCAGCCGTTTGCACCGCCTCCTGAAGCCCCTGGGAACGTAGCCCCAGATTCGACCGTGCCGCCTGGCTACTTGGCTGAAGACCGAGGTCAGGCACATCTCTACGATCGCCCACTGGAACAAGTTCCCAGTCAATATCCACCTGTGCATCTTGGTCCTAACGGACAGGTCTGGCAGCAGCCAGGGCCGCCGCCGGGCATGGCGCCTGAACCGCACCCCCAAGCCCACCCGCCTCTTGTTCCCCAGGGACCGTTTCAGATCCCCGGGTACGCTCCTTTTGGCCGAGGGCCGCCCGCCGATTGCCCGCACCCCGGATACGGACCACCGGCTCCTCCCGTTCCCGGGCCCATCACGCCGCCGCTGCACCACTACGATCCGCCGCTGGCTCCCGTGCCGCAGCCACCGAACCCGATGCTGAACCCTCCGACAGCGTCTACGCTCGACATCCCGGTCCCAGCGGACATCAACCCAAGATACTACTCGAACCAGGTGCCTCGGGGGCCCCGAGGGCATCGTGGTCGCGGCAAGCACAGCCGCAACAGGTCCAGCCTCGACCCTTCTGCGAAGGCGTGGGGTCCGAGCCAAAAGCATTGATGCGCCAAAGTGCGGGACATCATGTATAGTATGAGGATTCGAATTTTGTCTTTCATTCCATTTTTTTTCTCTCCTTTGTGAATAATGTTACTTGTGGCTGGAATCTGATTGTACGGTATGAGGAACCCGATTGGACGCGGTCGCTGAGCTGGCTGTGGGATCTTGGAGAAAAGTTGTACGCGGGCTACATTGATGAAGGGAAAATTGTCTTGTTTTATGCCCATTTCAACATGGAAAGCTAGCGAATGGTTTGCAAGAGGCCGAATCTAAATGGTCCAAGATGTGAGCGGAATACTAAACGAACACGACACACCGACGGCCCATCAATACATAAACCCTCTTCGGAGATTTCGGGGAAGCACAACTCGCAAAGGGTGAAGTGGGGCGATCATAAAAATATGGGAGAATGAATTCTGCCAGATGTAAACCTTAGTTGCTGGCGAAGGTCCATAGCACTGATTCCGAAGCCGCTGTTGGGCGAAATGGTGATTGTTGTATGCGTGATAATAAAAGAATAGATGATTTATCCCAAAAGTTGACATATGAATATTATGCATTTTCATAAGAACTATGCTCTGTTGAATAACTTGGCAGCCTGCGAGCCTTGCGTTACGCTTTTTTGTGCTGAGACACCAGGAAGGTGCGGTCATCTGTGCAAGCCCGGCATACAATTCCATTCGCGCTATCGTAAAATTTCAAATGGACATATTCGTGCTAATAAGCTTCATACTAAGGGCCCTTTGAAAAAGGTGCCCCGAATTCTGCCTAGAATATTGCCCTGCGAACCTGCTCGCCTACTACTCCGGGCTCATCTGCATGAGCACAAATGTGGCGCAACAGACGGCAGATGTCTTGCCAGCACACTGCTCACCACACCCTCACCTAGCGGGAGCCGGTGTTCATTCGTATTTGCGAACTGGATTTAAATGTGACACTGCATTAGTGGAAATCTCGCACAATTGTGTGGGAGTCACACCCCGAGGTCGACATTTCAGCCAGCCTCTCGGCGACAAGGCAACCAAGCGTGTGACGGTGACCGTTGCAGCCTGTTGCTCTTGAAATTAAGTAATAAAGCCTACTGGCCCCCCTCTAGATCGCCACTTCGGGTCGCAATGCCGCAGTCCAGTCAACCTTGAGTACATTTACTCGAGACCAACGACCGGGCTAAGTGAACCGCTTTTCTTTCAAAGACAATAACTGCGCCTTGTGGACCATGCCAGAAGGCTACCATCCTCCAGGGCAACAGGGCGGCCGTCCTCTAGATCAACCAGAAGACCATCCTCCAGAGCAACAAGGCTTTCGCCGCCGGAGGACACTGCAACCGCCTCGTGCTAGATCATTGATACAGTCGATTTCACGCAGATGGACGACTTTGGATGAATCCAGGGCTAACTATGGAAATGGTCCTGTGATGGAGTCGTACTGTCGCTACGCGGGCTTGGAGTGGAAGACATTAAAAGATTATTTGGAGAAAAAATGGGAAGGCTGGACATTGGACGAAGGAAAAGTTAGAAAGGTTCGTTAGGTCAAGAACGATGAACGGCAAAGTTGACGCAGCTAACCATGCTCCTGCTAGGTCCGCGATGAGTGGAGGTTCGAAGTACCATGGCCCCTCTCACAGGTTGGTCATGGCTGATGGCTGATGAAGATGCCCATGCTGATGCCCATGCGCTTAGGATGATCGTGACCAACTCGCAGCATTGAGGGACATCAACCACTCTCAACGCCGGCCGTCGTTTTCCGACGAGGAGAACTAAAGATATGTACAAAGCTGTATCAAAGCGCTCGTTTTCAAGCAGTGGGATTATATAAGGTTCGTGTCAGCTGCACTTGCCCATGTCTCACTCAGAGCCTGATCAGGCTGGGAATGAGGTGTTTTTACCACGCCCACTAAACACCCCTCAGTCCAGGAAGATTGCCAAATCATTAGCATTTCATATGAAGCAAATTCCATGAAAACGCTACAAGTGTTCGGAATTTCGGCACTTGGATTGTAACGCCAAGAGCTGCTCTGCCTTGAGCTGCAAACCGAGTGAGGGGGCACTGGACGATGCTCGGCCGTTTTCAGGCTGCCTTGGTCGCCTCGTGAAGGCAAAGAGGGGCTATGCAAGCCGTGTCACACCGACCAAGCCTCATTTGCGCCAGCGTCACGCCGCCTGCATACCTTTGACATGTGGACTTGGAGGAGCTGGCCATTGCGGAACGTGGCGGATTTCGCCGAGCCATGTCGCGAAGTGGAAAATGAGTTGAGCATTTTCCGTTTGACATGCCAGGAGCACCCTTGTAATAAATATTTTTGAGGCTCTTGCTCGCAGCTATTTAGGCTATAGTCATTGTAATCAATTTCGATGTTTCCTCTCACTCATTGCTCCACCCAACCCAAGATGACGTCCCCAATGCGATTACCACCTGGTTTTCAAGCCTCTTACCAGGCCAGGGACACGTATCCTTGTAATTACACACACCGAAGTGTCAGCACTTATCCGAGTGCGCTAGCGGAGTATCAGCGGAAGCTGAACCTCGTGGCGGACAACCTCTGCCACAAGGACCTGGACCGGGTAGAGGTAGGCATTCGAGACTTGAAGCCAGATAATGGCTCCGTTCAATGTGAGCACATATTTCCACAGCCCAATAAAGCTATTCGCTGACTGGGTGCTACAGGCATAGAGAAAAAAAACATCCATACGCCTGAAAAGCTCACAGACTGGTTCGGCATCAGAGAACTGCAACAGGGGACCGAGAAAGCTGCCCCTGGCCAACTTACTGTTAGTCGCAAAGATCCAAAATGTAGATTCATGTAAGTAGGCGTCGCGAAATGTGATGAGCTTGGCTAAGCAATGTGCAGTTACATCTTTGGTGATCATTCACGAGCCTGTTTAAACATCACACGATCCATGCTAAACGAGATTCTCACTTTTCATCAAGTTTTTCCCGAGTTTCTAGATTTTCTTTTCGTTTTCGGGCTGCAAAGCGAGCCGCAGGACTTGAGATTCAGCAGCTTCCGTGCGCAGAGATCACTGCGGGAAACGTGCCGATCATTAGGGATTGAAAGTCTGGCACGCTCGGGGAGGCAGTATCAGCTTTGTTATAATTTGAAGGGGGTGACTGAAAAAAGTCGCGATGAAAAGAATTTGTCAAATAACGAGTATTCAATACGGCCGGCTGCCTTTTACCACCGGTTTGATGTTGAAAACGGCAATGCGCTCTGGATTGTCACAAAGGGCGGCACAGATATCCAAAAGCGGTTCAAGGAATTGACCGGCGAAAAGGCACGCCCAGAGGATAAGTCATTTGGGAATCTGGAGGAATGTTTCAGATCAAGTTTGTCAGCGCACCTCTCATTCTGCCACTGGTCCGCAGAGGGCTGGCGTGAATACATTAAGTGGTTGGAACAGATTGTGGAGCAAGAGGTTTGTCTATTCGCAAGATTTCTAAATTCGGTGAAAGAAGAGTACTGACGCGATGGAACAGACGAGAACGGCTGTAATAGGACCCTCGCGCCATCATCTGTACACCACATCAGACATCCAGAACCTGCTGACGCTAGGGGAGAGAATCAATGAGGCAATTGGAATTCTTGAAGCAAATGTCGAAGTGATAAATACATTAAAGCTCTTTTACGAAAGGCTTGGCGATGATAAAGACTTCAGGTTGGCACAATGCGACCACGATATTGAGGATTTTACCAGCCAACTGGATTATATCGTCTATGACATCAAGCTACAGATCGGAAGGTCCAAAGCTCTCAGAAGCAAGATGAATGACCGCACTGAACTAGTAAAGCAACACCGCATGGAAAGATTAAACCGTAATCTAGAGAAAGAAGCCATCATCATGCGGATTGTGACGATAGTGACACTGATCTATCTTCCGGCAACATTTGTTTCGGTGAGTACCAAAAGCTCGCTAGAGCAGAAATTCGTAACCTCGAGGAGAAGCTTACCATTCGGCACAGACGGTCTTCAGCACAGACATAATCAAATACCAGGATTCAAACTCGCCCAACGGGAGCTACTCGCCCGTTGCCATGAAGAGGTGGCTACAAGTGACAGTGCCCCTGACGTTCCTAACGCTCGCCTTGGCATACTCGACGAAGCGCTGGGCGGAGCACAGATCAGTCTCGAGGCAGGAGTTGATCAAACTGACAGATCGATTAGGGCCGGAGGCGCAGCGAACTAGCCCTGACGGCGCCACGCCTTGGACGGAGGGGAACAGCGGCGAGCAGACCCGGGGACGGCTGACTCCGTCTCCAACCCCACCTTTGTGGAGGAGGAGCCCATGGAAACCTTGGGGCGAGAAGGCGAACAGGGCGCTAAAGTGGTGCCGCCCACGGTCCATGCTCGCCTCGAGTCCAGGGCTACCCTTGCACAACCGGCATGCACAGCAGAACCCACACTCAACCATGTAAGCTGCCACCGCACCATCACATTTAATATCATGAGAATACGGGAAGTGGGACGCTGTATTTCAGTTTCTTTTATGCACTGGGTATCATGTAAACTAGGTAGATGGCACAAATCAGAAATTGCCGCATATTAGTGTGCGATAGAACTCAGCTAGAAGCAAGAGCAACCACATAAGAAAGAAAGGATGAGCGATAATACCAGGCTCTGAAGTAACATCCAAATCCTTCAAACAAACGGTGAGTGCTTGATCTTGTGATCGTGCGGCAGTGCCGGTGGGAGAAGCATAAACATCGCTGGAGACGAGTCGATAGATTGGTCGCCTTAATGCAATGGACTCTGATCAGGCGTACCAAGTCAAGCCAGGCAGTGCTGATTCTCGTACCATGTTTCATGCCACAACCAATGCCATTCGGGCGATCTTCGTAGCAGCCCTCCCTTCCCACCCTCCCTGTCATCAGCCGCCTCTTAGTCGGATCCATGTCGCGAAACAAGCCCATTGGCAAAGAGAGCATACGCCCGCTTCGCCCCCGCCCACATCTCTGCAGCCGCACTCAACAAGGCAATAGCTAGCCTTCACCAAGGCAAACAGGCTGCCTCGCCTTCCCCACTCAGAAGTGCCAAGATTTTGCTCCCTCCCTTGCCCCATTATTCTGCTTCATTAAAGGCCCCGATTCTTGCTACGAAGACAGGCAAATTAAATTTCTTCAGCTTGCAAACAGAAACAAAAGCAGGAGCAAACGCATATGTTCCATCACGCCACGCTTCCGGCAACGCTGAGCACCTATTTCTCATCCCTCTGCGGGCTCTCGAACCAATGAGCTCATCAAGCCACCGCTTCGGTTCGCCGGCAGTAATGAGCGATGGCATTGTCGAGGAGTTCCAAAACTTTCTGACGAGAGATGGAGTTCGTCGCTACAATTTCCTACAGCAGCCATTCTACCGTCCAGACGACATCAAGGACTGGCTGTCGCACACCAACGCTCAGGGGGTCACGAACGAGGTCAAGCTTCTAGAGGCAGTCCACCAAGAGAATTTCGTCCCGGTCTCAAAGGAGATTGCACATGTCCGCCTTATCTTTGCCCTCCTTGTCTCCATGGGCTGCGGCCACATGATCGGCACATTTCTAAAACACATCGACTCAGACTCTGACCTCAAAAGGGCCGACCTACGCCATCCTTTTATGCTCATCATTGAAGCTTTGCGCCGAGATGCTATTGAATTGCCTCCTAATGACCAATATGGGACGTATCAATCAGTCATCGACACGTTTGATGAACGTCGATGGGCTTTCGCCCCAGCCCTCATTGAGAAGGGCATGGATATCACCCTCTGCGAGAATCAGGTCCTCCCCTTCTTTGCGAAGAACGTTATCAATGCCGGAGGTACAGCAACGGTTCACCACTGCAAAGTTCAAACAGATTTGGTGTGCTCCGACTTGAAAAATACTTTGAGGCCTTCTAAAAATGACGACATGACCGGCCTACCATATTACGAGGTCGCCGTCAAGACCTACATGCCAGGATTTCAGGACATATACAGGCAAGAGACAAACGCTTTCAAGGGTATGCAAGGTCAAGAGGGCCTCGGGGTCGTAAAACATCTCGGCGAGTATCGTGCCCATTCCGACAATGGACAGCACACCGACAACATACTGCTTGAGTTTGGGGAGCAAGACCTCGATGAGTATCTTGCAGATGCTGGTCCGCCCATCTTGAACAAAGAAATCATCGGGCTCTGGGAAAGCCTTTTTGAAGTCGCAGAAACTCTGCAAGGGATACATCAATTCAACCACACCTGTGAGAGCAGAATCACACAGCGATTCAATGGGTAGGTCGTGCTCCATGCCCAAGCACTTCCGAGGCTTTGCTAATCTGAACACTCGTCTAGCTGGCATGGAGATGTCAAACCCGATAACATCCTGCGGATACGTGGAAAGTTTAAGTTGGCAGATTTTGGCTTTGCTCAATTTGAAAAGCAGGACATCCGCAAAACACAATTGAAGGGTGGCACGCGAACTTATGGTAATGATAATGACTTCTTTCACTCATTATATTCATTCCCCCAACTAACCATCCACAGGGGCTCCGGAACGTGACATCAAATCACGCAGCGAGGGAAGCGTCGCCCTGTCACAAACTGTAGATACCTGGTCATTCGGCTGCGTCATGTCGGCCGTCGCTACATGGTTGATACTGGGGCAGAGCTTTTACGCCTACTACGGCAAAATTCGCGAAGAAGCCATCGAAAAGCTGCGCGAGCAGCACAAATCCAATGACAGAGTGAGCACTCCGGACGCCGATGATGGATTTCACGATGGGAGCGAAGTGCTCCGTGCAGTCCTAGACTGGCACAAGCATCTACGAAATTCCGCCCGAAAAGCCGATACAATATCCTACCGGGTGCTCGATCTCGTAGACCAAGAAATGCTCATCAGCAACCCTGAAAAAAGGTTGGCATCATCTGAGCTTTGCAATAAGTTGCGCGCTATTGTTCATGAGGCGAGAGAGGAGTATATACTCAAAGTCAACCAGGGAGAGCTAGTTCCTGAATCGGAAGACACCCTAGAGGCGCTCTTGAAACTCGACCAGTACTCCCCATCGATTCCTACGCCGATGAATCAAACGAGCACTAGACAGAACTCGCATGCTAACGCCTCCACACGCTCGAATCATACAGTCAATTACTCTCATTTTCAGCCATCCAATCGTGTTGGGAAGTCGGAGCGTATTGGCAAGATGCGTATCGGAAAGACTGCAAACCGAGAGAATGCTCTCACATCAAATCCCGGGATCCCTCACAAGATCGATGCTGATTATGAATATAATAAATATCCTCCATCACCGGCCAGCACTAATCCATTTCGGAACTCCATGGCTCAAAGTGACCATTCCGAACAGGTTTCCCCACGACGGGTGTCACACCTAGATCGTTCCCATTTCTCATCTCATTTTTCAAGCGACATATCGCCGCCCTCGGAGATCAATGGCTCTCATCATAAGCGATCCCAAACTCGAAATTCCGTGGCATATTCAGCAATATCTCCGACATCTCCAGGCGCTTACCATGCCAATGAAAATGGCCATGATTCACCACAAAGCAATCAGTTCTCGTCATACCCGCCAGGTGAAAGTTCACGAGCATCAACCCAATACCACCCAACTGGAAATTTCTCCGATGCGCAACCAGCAATAGATCATTACGGCGCGTCGAGTGCGTCGCTGGTGCATCGCCTCTCGTTCGTACCTACGAGAAATGCGATTCTCGAAGCATATGACGACCTTGTCGCGAAACTAGAGGCTTCAAAGGGCATTTGGTCATCATTTCTGACGAAGATTCCGAAAGATCCCTATCTACAAAATTGGATTTTCGAGCGAGATATTGTAAGAATTCTTTTTTCTTTTAATAAGAAATGTTGCTAACCATGGTTCTAGATATTTGTCGTGGACAATGCTGAGACCATGAAACCTCATTGGGACAATGTGAAGAAAACCCTCCTTGTGCTGGCAATGAAGCTTGGGCCTCTAGACGAAGATGGTCTAGACCTGATCTACGCTTCGGGCCAGGAAAATGCTCTGAAAAATGTGAAGGCGAACAAGATCCGAGCCAAATTCGAACAGTCCATGAACAAAGCATACGAGAGTATGCGAGGTGTTAAAACAGACATGCACGCAACATTGTCTAGAATATTCGACGAGTATCGAAACAACCCCACCAAGAAGCAGACAGTCATTATTCTGACTGATGGGCTGTGGCGCGGGTCGAATCAAGAGGGCGACGTTGAGGATCTCATACGCGCCTTTGTAGACGAGCTCGATACCCACTTTGAGCGTCGGCGCTTTAGCATTCAGTTCATTTCATTTGGTGATTACGAATCTACCCATGATCGGCTGAGGATCCTTGATGATCATCTTGGCGCAAAGTAAGTTGAGGCGGCATTCGGTTATTATTATGCGCTAACGTTGCCGTTTCACAGACAAGATGTTGTTGATGCAAAACCTTGGCATTTCCACGACATTAACGGCCTCATTCTAGGCAGTGTTTTGGGAATATATGATAAGAAATCCGAATTGTCCTCCCGGCCGATATTGGAGAAACAGACAAGCCTATTACAGAGAACACCAACAGTCCAAAGCACAGTAACATTGAAAAGCTTACTTTCACCGTTCAAGAAGCGTTAAATAAATACCCAGGCGGTATTCTCCACAACTATTCTTATTGATAGCAGTTTCACGTTGGGAAATCACTTACTGGTGCAATTGATGGGTTTGTGAGTCAAGGCGGATTTGGCGTTCTGAGATCAATGCATTTGTTCATGTACAATCACGCCTGTGGTTTTTTCTTCTTCTTTCTTTTAGAATACCCATTTTTCTTCATGCTTCTCAGAGCATTGTGATACCACTCGATAGACCGGACATGCGCGACAAGTGCATATAATGAAACTCCTTAATGATTATTTATTTGGCATACCGCTGCGAAACCTTAGTGTTGGCCAAAACAATTACAATATCCAAGGCAAAAATTCATTTTTGGAAATCCCCCTAAGATGTTATATTTAACTAAACATAGGCAATTAAATATTTTGTTTTGTTGTTTAACTAAAATTGTTATGATGTGTGGCGGTGTTGCCAGGGCCCGATGTGACAAAGTGTTGAGCTGATGATAATCATTCGAGGATTGGATTGTAATAATTCAAGAAAATTTCTCCCTTTTTTCCCCCTTGCACCCTCCATAATACCAATCCCATTTCCATTTACTTTCAGATTCTTTTCGTTTGTATCGGACGATCCCCGCTTATTAGCTTCCCAACATTTCTTGCAACAATTCCCAACCACGGTGGCTTATCGTACGACACCTGGGCTCACCGCCGATCATCAAACGCGGCGTAGTCAAAGCCAACAGCCTCCCAAAGGCGCTGAGCAGCGCTCGGCCAATGCATCTGCATCAGTTGAAATGGCGTCCTTGGCGCAACGGCAGAGCGCAAAACCCACTAACGAGTCGCGTCCGACGATCCCGAACTGCCGGGATCCCTGGAACCTAAAAACGCCAAGGAAGCGGCACTTAGCTTGTCTGAGCGCTGACGAGAGACGATCTTACATCTAATCACGTGTTGTTTGTGATTAGAAAAAGTTTATATAGTCCATCCGTCACCCTCTTTTTTTTGTGCGACTGTCCTTCTTATCATCGTTTTGTTTGGTGCTGTCTCGTTTTGAGACAAAGCGGCTGCAACCATGGGTAGCGCTCCAACCTTCGTAAGTGGCGGCTCACCCCAACCCCTAAACCGGTCACTTAGGCCTTGATTGGGCCCCCAATTAACCTAGCCCACAGGTAGTTTTGTTCCTGGCCCTCCTGTCGCCGTTTTTCTACGAGCGCAGCCGGATCCTGTCTATGTTCTATAACAACAGCCCGCTGCGATTAGCCAGGGTCAACGCGTTCCAGAGCCACGAGGTCAAATTCGGGGACCGCATCAGGAATTGTGAGGACTCATTGCTTCTTGAAGACCATGGCATTGCCCTGATCACCTGCGATGCGGGGCGCGAAAGGTGGAACACCGTCATGGTAGGTAGTCGAGCTAGCTTTCCTATACACCGATGATCAACGACTCACTCAGCCAAATAGGGTATTTTCCAGCCCGGCCCAGTTGTCAGCGCAGACATATTTGCGTACGACTACGCAAGCAGCGGCAAGTCGGATGCTGAGGCCCTGAAGAAGATCGAGCTCGTTGGGTTCGCCGGTGCTGACGACTTCCACACTCTGGGCATGGCATACAACGACAAGACGTCGACCCTGTATGTCTCCAACCACGCCAAGGCAGGCTCCAGGATTGAGGTCTTCAACCTCGACATCAAGACGCTGAAGGCCACGCACACCGGCACAATCAAGCACCCGCTCATCCACGGACCAAACGGAATTGCTCTGATCAACGACAACGAGTTCTACGTGACGAATGATCATCACTTCACCATGAAGCAGTCCCAGCTGCTGGCAAACCTCGAGACCTACCTCGCCCCCGCTCTCGGCACCGTTGTCCACGTCAATCTGACGGGCGGCAAAGTCCAGGCCAAAGTGGTCGCTAGGATGCCATACGCCAACGGTATTGATATTCTCAACTCCACCACCGTCGCCGTTGCTTCGACCAGCAGGGGTGCTGTGTACCTGTACACCAGAGGAGAGGAAGGCCTCACCTACCACTCTCAAATTTTTGTCCCGTTTTTCCCGGACAACCTTTCTTCCTCCGAGGGCAAGCTCTTCATCGCAGGCCATGCGCATGCACCCACCACCACATCCTTTGCCAAGTCTCGCTACATCTGTAGGGACCCCGAGACGCTTGCTCAGTCCAGCCCTGAAGTGCAGACCATGTGCAAGGATTCGGTGGCCACATCATGGGTCTCTGAATGGCAGGAGGGAGGCGAGTTGAAGCACCTCTATGTGGACACCGAGTTCCCAAGCACCTCAACGGCACTGTGGGATGCAAAGAGGGCCATTGGAATCATTTCCGGGCTTTACGCCAAGGGTATTATGATTTGGAAGCGATGAACTCGACCCATCACTCGATAGGCTGTAGAATCTTGGACTATTAGAATGGCACGTAAAACAATTTAGGGGTATGATGGGGTATCAACAGGGAAAAGTTCACACAACAACCCGAAGCTATGGTTTAGAAATATCAGCTCCCCTATGAAATATGAATTCACGTCAAACTATTCTCATTTCCTGAAACTTATTTTCGGCAAAGTGATCAAGTGTCAACAGGTATAGGTGATTTTTTATAGAGGTGGAATTGCGCGAGACACCCCTGTCTTTGACTGCCAAGACCAATCATCTATCAAATGGCAGGGTATCTTGCCATGATCTACGCCACGAGGAGATCCACCTTCTGCCTCTCGGTCACCGAAACGGTATCACGGACAGAGTTACATGAAACCCACAATATTTCCTGCGAGGCGGTTCCATCCTAGCGCACGCAACAGTCACAGCAGATCAAAAGCGGAGAAGACAAGTTGGCAAATCAAATTCGTTATTCATTCAAATAGTAACCTAATCCGGCACTGCGATTTCCCAAAGAAGTCATGTGCGTTTTTTGCATATTCACATTCTGATACTTTTAAAATGACCGTGAACCTCCCATTCATATACAATATAAGCAATGAGGGCTAACACGCTCAAGCTTCCTGCTTGCGCTGCTCAAGCTCAATGCCGGTGGCGTGGTCCTCCTCGGCAATGCGCTGCTTCTCGGACTTGGCATTGTCAATCTCCTCGGCAGCCTTGTTGCCGTGCAGACCAATCTTGTACCAGGGCAGCTCGAAGAGGTGATCCATGCTCTCGAGGCTGCGGCCGCTGGTCTCGGGAACGGAGACCCAGACCCAGAGGCCACCGATAAAGGTGACGGCGGCGAAGCACCAGAAGGTACCCTTGGGGGAGATGCCACCGTCGCTGGTGGACAGGAGCATGTTGGGCACGGCACGGGAGTTTCCGTACTGGTTGGCAAAGTGGAGAGTCATGGCGATGGAGGTGGCCAGGGCTCGGATTCGGAGAGGGAACAGCTCGGCAGTGAGCAGGTACTGCATGGAGTTCCAGCCCAGAGCCCAACCGAATCCAGAAATGTAGATCATGGCAATGGCACCTCGGCTAGCACCCTTGTCCTTGGCGGGGAGAACAAAGTCATCCACGATACCAAGCTCAGGGACAGAGGTAAGGAAGGCAGCGACGTAGATCATGGCAATAGTCTGGAGGGTGATACCGGTGAGCAGAGCGCGCTTTCGTCCGATGACATCGACGAGGAAGAGCGCGCAGATCAAGGCGGCGCACAGCTTGACGATACCAAACACGGCAGTGACCAGGAGCGATTCCTGGGTTCCTGTGATTCCGAGAAGGCTGAACAGGTCGGGGGCGTAGAGGGTGATGGAACCGGCTCCGGACCACTGGGACAGGAACTGAACCATGCAGGACAGGTAGAGACGGTAGAGGTTGCTGGGGACGAAGATCATCTCCTTGATCTTTCCGAGGAAGCCGACACCCTGGGTGGCCTCGAGCTCGTGGTCGTGAGCGGCCTGGATGTTGGCAATCTCGCGGATGACGTACTCGCCATCGGCAGGCTGCTTTCGGATGCGAGCCATGACCTGGGCAGCCTCGGCCGACTTGCCCTCCTTGACGAGGAATCGAGGGGACTCGTACTGGAAGAAGCTGAGGATGAAGATGATGCCGGCCATGATGATGTGCAAGCTGGTGGGAACCAACCAGCGGTTGTGGGTGTGGTCGGACATGTGAATGCTGCATCCGTAGCTGTTATCTTGTTAGCGCGTGTTGCCAATGTTGGTGTGCTGGTTGTAGGAACTTACTTGGCAAAGTATGCCAGCACAATACCGATGTAGACAGCACCAGTGAAGATGCAGGTGCAGAGACCACGGACGGAGGCGGGAGCAACCTCAGCAATGTAGACGGGACTGCGGCATGTTAGAACTTGTTCAAGCCGTTCGGCTAAGATTGCGCAACATACCCCACGACAGGAGTCTGTCCAACACCAAGACCAGCGATGAATCGACCAGCGTAGATGGCGCCGAGGTTTCCCTTGACACCACCACCCATGAAGATGGCAATACCGGCAGCCCAGAGAACGCAGAGGAAACGAGTAGCCCAGATACGACCAATTCGGTCACAAACCAAGAAAGCGCTGAGACAATGTTAGCAACAGGTTCTAGCCAAGGCGCAAAAAAAAAGACAGGGCAATCTTACATCAGAGCACCACCGACAGAGCCGATCTGGACCATGGCAGAGACATTGGCCTTGATGTTGGCCTGCTCGACCTTGGTGTACGAGTCATAGTGGATGGTGTTCTTGAAGTCGGTCGAGTTGAAGGCACCAGAAATCAGACCCTCGTCAATACCTCGCGCCGCACCGAGCAGGGCAAAGGAGATGACGGAGAACCAAAGCCTCCAGTTGAAGACACCCTCGGGCTCGTCAAGGTCCTTCAACTTGAAGACGTTGACGGGCTTCTTGACACCGCCAGCCATTGTGAGACACGCGCGCGCGTTGGACGGTTAACAGAAGAAGGGATGAGAGGGTTGGGGAAGGGAGGAGTGGTCGAGGAGTAAGAGAAAAAAAAGCCAGAAAAGAGGCGGATCGCCAACTGTATTTATCTAAAGTTGGCGATCAACAGCCCGTTTGCTGGGAACAAACGTCAAGAAACTTTAGCTCGGACCTAGCAGCGCAACCCCGAACGGGATCCTCCCACCTCGGAGCAATGCTAGATTAATCAATGTGCCAATTTTACGGAGAATCCCCGTCTCGCTGCGCTCCCCGCCATCTTTTTTTGGGGTCATTCGTGGGGTAGGTAGCATGGGCGCAAGTTGGGGAACTTTGTAATACGCCCGTCGGCAAAGAAACGGTGTGTCCCCATGCCCCATGTCCCTCTTCTCTCTTGCTTGCTCTCTCTTTGCATATGCATGGGGGAGGGAGGGTCCAGAAGGACGGACGGGGCCAAATCCCGCGCGTTAGTTGATCAGCAAGGGCCCCGTCATGGATCACTTGTCCGCGTGAGACGAAGCCTAAATGGTGGCCAGTCGACAATTCTGGCCAATAGCCCGCGTCGGGGCTGTTCGAGGGCTATTCGAGGCTATTCCCATCTCAGATCCGCCCGCCGGGACCTGTTCTTTTAATTTTGCCTTCTCACCGTGCAAAACGCTAGCCCCAGCTGAGGCCCGTCAGCTTGGGAAGAGACGGCACCGACGATGAGGAGGGGCTGGTCGCCGTTTGGTTGGAGGAGGCGCACGCTGATGGCGTCAATGATGGCACCCCAACCATCCACCATCGAAACCCCCAAAGCCGTTCCCCCGCTTCTGTGTGTGCGCGCGCGCGTCAGCGTGAGGGGAAAAGTCCGGTTCTCCTCGTGCCGTTCCCGCCCTCGCTCAAGTCGTTTAAAACCTGAGTCATGGATGCCCGCTCACACGCATGGGGACGCTAGCTCGGGTAATAAACCCTGATTGAGCGCCCTGTGGTTGTGGCCGCTACCAAGCAATCCGCCAAGAGGAGGCCAAGAGAGAGCAGCTGGGGAGCCTCAAGCTTGGCGACTTGGCGGCGTGCGCAATTGGGGAAAAACAGTTGGGGAACGGAAATAAATTGGCCCTGTGGGCTAGGACCGATGCTAGCGACAACTACAAGCGTTCAACGTGAGCTGGAGCTGCTCCGACAACAGCTGCTGTACGCGTACGATCAGAAATCCTAGCCGGCGTCCCCTCAATCCCTCGTCTACGGTAGTTCGAGCCGGGGCGCCAGCATGCCCCGTCACGAGCACGGTGTGGTTGGCTGGTGGCTCGTGGCCAGGATGAATTATGGTTATTTTGCTAGCAGTAAGAGAATAGCCACCTCCGCATTCCCCGCGACCTAGCGCATGAGCAAAGCTCGTGTCAGCGACTTTTGCTGGCGACAGGATAGGCTCTGTTCACTCTAGAATCGGCCCGGCTCATTATCGCTTTTCGGCTTCGCTCCACACAGCGGGTCTCGTTCGTTCGTTGATCCAACAGAAAAGTGCGGAGGGCCCCGGATTGCCAATCTCAGAGTTGGATGAATCTAGTTGCATCTGGCCTTACCAGGGTAGCGGAGACACTCCGACATGGACACGGAAAAGACACGAACGGCGTGGTCACGGCAGTTGCTGTACCCGGTCATCGCCGCCGGCCTTTTTGCGCATCGCCCAACAGTTGCCACCTGCACCGGCAGCACACCCTTGCAGGCAGCTGAATGGCATGATCTTGTCGACTTCTGCTCCTCCTCATGACCAGTACCGTCCCCATATTTCATATTCCTCCTGTGTACCCCGGAACTCAAAGTGGATCTCTGTAATGTCTTGAAACCCCTCCTTCATCTGGGGCGCCTTGTAGCGCGATGTGAAGCCGTTGAATGCGAGCTTGGGCAGCGACTGTCGCGACTCCGGGTTCATCGAGGCATTCAGCGCGCGCACCGCATCGTTGTGCTCGCACAGAGGCAGAGGCGTTGTAAACCACACGCAACGGATAGGGATGCCGAACTTCTTGGCGAGCTCGATCCACAGTGATCTCGTGCTGGGATCGGCATTGGTATTGTCTGTAAAGAACTGTTCGTTAGAGGACCGCTAGGACGGGGTAATGCGGAGGTGTGTGGGGACAAACCAATTGCGATGGGGTCGCCTTCGTCCAGGTACTCCCTGGCTGCCTGCAGACACTTGTCGCGACTCTTGAGCGTATCCTGATTAATCCTCTGATAGCCTAGCGGCTTGAGGGATTTCCAGTAGAAAGTGCTCTTCCCGGCCCCGGGTGGGCCGCAGAAGAGAACAATGTCCTTGTCATTAGTTTTGCTGAATGCCACACTAGCCTTGTCCGACGCTTTTCCGCCCGCGTAGGGATGGTTGGCCAAGTCGAATTCTCGGATAAAAGTCCGAGGTTTTTCCCCTAGGAAAAATTCTTCGGGCGTGTGGTACTTCACACCAATGTTGTGAGCAAGGTTCCTGTCTGAGCAGCTAAAGTCTTTGGCCACAGCGGCGACTCCCTCTGAGGCTTTGCCCAATGCGGCAGTTCTCCCTCCAGCGTCGCCGACAAAGAAGCTGTTGTCGAGGTCCACTTCGTCGTCAGCCAGGTCGTAATCCTCGCAAAGCTCTGTCCACATCCCTGCCCGCGGTTTTCTGTACATGTCCCGGCCCGTCGCAGCGTAGAGGGACGTCGGTAGGTCGAGGTTGGTCAGCACGGCGCTGGCTTTTTGCTTAAAGTCGTTGACGCGCTTCTGCCCTCCAGCTTTGGGACCTTTGTAGTTGGCGTCGAAGTGAAGCGTCAATCCTCCTTGGTTCGAGAGAATAATCACACGGTATCCCTCGTCCTCGTACAGCTCTCGCAATCGCCCAGGTACTCTACTGTCCCACCACTTCCAGTCAGTGGGACCGCTGCTATGTTTCTTTCCCGATGAAGTAGTAATAAGCGTCGAGTCGAGATCGAATGCAGCAATCTTTTTTCTCTTGACGGTTCTGTCTTCCTTCGCTTCAGGATCGTACCGGGCCACAAGGAGCGTTGCAGGAGTGTCGTCATTGGGGCTTCGTTCAGACCATATCGTTCGATCCTTCGGCTTCTGCGATGCCGGCTTGAAGAAATTCGCTACAGCATTCTCTAGATCCAGGTTCGTCAGCGTGGTTCCTCTGCACATGGCCACGAAGTCCACCTCGTACTGGTAGTCCCGCTCTGAACCTTTCGCTTGACGGGCGGAGGGGAAATGGGCGCATCAGCGGCCTTGCGCTTGCCATCGGAGTTGGCAGGAGCCATTTTGAGTGTAGCAGCCGATTGAAGTGGTGCATTCAGTCCGAATGTCGTTCTTGATGTGTGTCGAAATGCCACCTAATGTGATGACGGGAGCGTCCGTCGCCGAGGCTTTCGCGTTGACCCGACGCGAAGTCACGTGTTCCACGGTGATCTTTGTGAAGCTCCACCAAGCTCTTGGCTTCAATTGACCTTGCCCGCGACATCATCCACATTGACGGCATTGAGATAGCCTGCGTGCGTATCGGCGCTTTGTTCTTGCGGGATCAGGAAAACGCTCCCCAAATTTATCGGTGCAGCATCAAAGTTCTGCCAAAACTAGCGCCCGAGTGTTGATCAACGTGACTTGCTTTTCCCAACACCCATTCTCTCACCATGTACGAGGTGTTTCTCACCGCGCTCGTCGAGGACCGCGACCTAGGCGCAGCCTGCGCCGTCCTTGGCGGTCTCTGCGGCATGTCCCCGTGGGAGAGCATCCACAGAGTGCTGTACTTCCAAGGGCCGCCCAAGCCGGTCGGCATCTCCAACCAGAGCTCTATCGACAAGCCCATCCGCAAAGAGATTGGTCTCCTGTGGAAAGATCTACACCAAAACCTCGGCCGGCAGTCATTCGTACTCCAGGCACGGTATGAGGTGTTAAAAGACCGCGACATGGGCCCGGCTGCCGCCCCAGCAGATCTCGATGCAACGCCAGGCATACTGCGCTGGACCGACTTCCCGGATCCGCCCCATGGCCGACCTATGCTCACCCAGCGCAAGAAGGTTGAGCTGTGGGACCAAAAAAAGCTGCCCTCTGTGATGCGCGATAACAACTACCAGTAAGACAGCCCTTGCAGCACGCTATTCCCCAACTGACGCCCGCCAGGTTCAAAACCGAGACAGTGGAAGAGGTCTTTCGATTTTTCCGCGAGGACGTCGAATTCTGTCTTGTGAGACAGTCCTTTTCAAAGTCCATTAATGATTATGTTCCCATGGAGCGAAAAGGTCAACCCTCTGCACCCTCGGCCACCCTACCAGCCTGGGAATCTCTTACGCCCATCGACCAGCAAAAGCGGTGGTTTCTCTTCGTCAAGGCACACGTCCTACAAGACAACAAGCCAGACGAGATCCGCAAGGTCCAGGATCAACTCTTAGCAGTCCGCGGGGAACTTGACGGTGTCTTCGACTTCAGGGCCATTGATCGCAAGGTGCACGACACCAGAGTCCAGCAGCATATGATGGGCATTCAAGCTCTGCCCCAAAAGGTAATGCTCGGCAAGTAAGGAATCTGAGACATGGCATGAATTAGATGAGACGTTTTGACACGATAAGCGTCGGTTAAGCTGCATGAGCAGCGCAATGCGGACAAGGATATCGAGCAAGGAAGTTGTCAGTACTCTTTATGTGCTTGGCATTCAACTAAGTTAAAGGACACGATGAAACGATCTACACTCGCTAGAAAGCGAGCCTACTCTATCCCTACAGAGTACAAATTATACCCCGTACATTTTTACCAATTGCAATCCATGCAATTATTCACCTGATCACTCCACCCATGCATGCTTCAGTGACAACAGTGGCTTAGGCTACTCCAGGTAGCGCCGGGTCATCGCTGGTCCTTACACTCGCTTCGCCCATCGCATAGCTCGGTTGTTGTTTCTGAACCTGCCACCAAATCCGTTGTTTGCGTTATCATCAGCAGCGTCGGTTTGGGCGTTGTTGTTGTTGTTGTTGTTGTTGTTGTTGTTGTTGTTGTTGCCCCTGTTCCTGCCGTTACGTCCATTGCCGTTGTTGTTGTTATTGTTGTTGTTGTCTGTAGTATCATCTCCCGCTTGAGCGTTGTCAGTCTGAGCAGGCGTAGCAGGCGTGATGGCACTCGTGATAACGTCGCCGGCGCCAGCACCGCCGCCAGCAGCCGAAGTGGCCGCAGGATCGGCGACAACTGAGGTGGCAAGCGTGGCGCCTGCACCACCACCGTTGACAACTGTAGGGGTCTGCTGAGCAAAGGTGCCGGTCACAATAGTATTCTGGAGAATTGCGTTGACAGCAGCAAGGTTCTGAGCCGCTGTGTCAGATCCAGCGTTGGCGTTGGCGTTCACGGAAGCCTCAAAGTCGGCCTGGTTCTGCTGGACCTGGGCCAGGACAGCGTCCAGCTTCTGGATGGTCTGAATATTGTTGGCAACATTCACCTTCTCCTCAGTGTCGATCTGCTGGACCGCGAAGCAGCCGCCAAATGGACCAGCCAGAGCGTTGTTGCGGCATCGAACAGTGCAGACATTACCGGTCGAGGCTGGTTTTCATTAGCTCCCATCCCCACTTAACGGGTAGTGCATGCTCACCTCCAGTGCAAGTGAAGCTGTCAGGCATCTGGACAGTAATATTGAAGGCCTGTGCCTTGGCCTGGGAGAATCCGTTGGCGCCTGGCACATTGTTGGTGACGGTGAGGTTCTAGTGCATAAGTTAGCATGGTTCTGCGTCATCGAGTTAGAGTAGACTTACCTGGGTGATGGTACCAGTGTTGCTGGTCTCGTCGAGATCACATGCATAAGGTCCAGCACCATCTGCGTTGACCTGGTGAATGGTCACAGTAAGCTGGCTGCCAGCCTTGACCTGGGTCACGGCGCCAGCAGCGAGGGCATTCTCGGTGTTCTCGCCAACGTCAATGTTTCCGGAAAGCTCTGTTCGGCCACACTGGTTGACGATGTTGGCAGTGATTTCAGCATCGCGAATGATTGTAGCGTCTTGCTGGCAGGGGTTGATGGTTGTGCAGTTTCGAGCAATAGCAGCGTCAACTAAGATGATTGTCAGCCACCGTTCGAGGTTCGTCCCGCTTCCCGGTTACCAACCTTGGAATCCAACACTAGCAGGGGAGCCGTCTTCGCCCTGGGCATTGATGATTACACCATGGCCGTGGACCACAGCAGCCAGCATAAGCTGGGAAATGAGAGACGTCAATGGAGCCATTGTAAGAGAGGATTGAAAAAAAGATGCTATAAATAGGCGTGCCTGCACGAAGAAAAGAACCAAATGAAGGTGTGAAAGAAGTGAAAGAATGCCGGATCACCAGGACCTCCAGCTACTATGATGCTAAAGTTGGGAATTGCTGAAGTTGATGAGGAGGGTGAGCTGAGAGATGATCCGGTCTTGCAGGCCTTATATGATGAGCATTCCCAACCTCGTGGCCGCGGCCGCGGCATTGGCCTACGTCCATCTGCTACGAGGTCTGTCGCATCACGACGATCAAAAGGCTAAAGTGTTTGGAAGCACGTTGGTGTATGATGTCCGCCTCCTTGACAGATACTTTGCTCCTTCTTGGCGGTGCTTCCTGAGACTAGTACCAGAAACGGCGGCGCTCGCTGCGACCTTGCCAAAAGGCCCAAGTGCACACATGCATGCTTAGCTCAGCTATAGGCCATTTGCATGCAGCCTCACCGCAATGCGGCTCGATGCTACTATTGGCCGCCAAGGCAGATGGCCCGGGCGAGTGGCCCGAAAGGGCGCCCGAGGGGCTGCATTCACGGGGCTAGGCTGGCTGTCGAGCGGCTCCGCAGTGCAGGCTGGCAGGCATACTGACGTCGGAGAACTGAATCTCCTTATGCAAGATCTTGGTGGAGAATCGTGGAGCCGTCTCAAAGGGTTGGTCGGCGCGTACCGAGGGACAGGACGTATCACGACGGGCCTCAACCCTCTTTGCGCCCAAGATGGAAGGCGATGAAAGTTTGGTTCGCTGATTCATCCAGATCTAAGCCGGTGGGTTTGACGTTTTCGTATGTGCGGGTTTCTAATTTTATCGACGTCAAGGGAATACGGCACAGTCGCCCATTGAATGATTAATCTACGGTCTGTGTGTTGATCATTAATTAATCTGAAGAGTGCTCATCCATCTATCATCTATCATCTCATCTTTTGAGTTGCTTCGTTGACAGCCCGACACAGCCTCTTTTTCGCAACACCAAAAGTAACAAGATTGTAAAAAAGAACTGATAAGATCAACGACACGCGGGTACAACCGCACATCAATCAGCCACCCGTTTCCCTCATTTACGAAGCGGGCGAATGGAAGCACCTCGCGTTATTCCCGCCTATTCCCCGTTGGCTGCGACAAGTTTCGGTTTCGGTTTCGAACGGGGATGAGGGAATTGCCATTGTCAACGTTTTTGGCAGGGCAGACCCACCAAACGACCCCTTAAAAACATTCGATTCCCGCCTGAAGGGGAGGCGTTCCGCAACGCGTTTTGTCTCGGCGTTTAGTGACACTCGGCGAAAAGGTGGCGTTTAGTGAGGTTGCATTGGTCGGCCTGTGCCGCAGTGCACCAGTTTCATCCAATAACAGCAACCCGCGGAACCCACGCAGGGGTCATCGCGGCCGAGGCCTGACAAATGTATTGGCGAGAATTTTTCCTCTGCCCTGCCAAGCGGCGATGGGTCGTTTCGTCGCCACAGAGAGTCAGGTCACCTGTCATCTACCATCAATGCGGATTCGTGTGGGTTCTATTTAGGGCGCCAACGGGTGGTGGGTTCAGAAAGGTGATGTAGGGTAGCCAAGCCGGCTGAGGATGCAAGGCAATCTTTGAAGGATTATAGAAGGATCGGATCGGATTCCTTCCGATCTATCGCGATTAGATGAAAAGGATCAATTTTGTAAATTAAACAACCCGAGTATACCTCCGTCTATGTGTTTTTGAATGAGGTTAATGGGTGGTTTTGTGCTCTTCCACTTCTTATTTGTCTTGTACACAGTGGAGCATCTGCGTAATTTCCTCGTGTTTGCTTATTTTCTTTTTCCTCCCTATTTAAGGTAATGAAGTTTGCGGTAAAACAAATAGGCTGCGCATCTACTTTTTTTTTTAATACAATTGAATTTCGATTCGACCCAGACATCAATTTATTTCGCCCGATTATCGCACATTGATCGCGATCGCAGTCGATCCTTTTTGACTTTGGCGACCGTGCTTGCATGCATTTGCTTCCCACACGTGGGAGTGGAGGGCCCAGCTCGCTCGCAGGAACATCCCAGGCGAGGTGCATTGATAAGCGAAAACTTTGTGACAAGGAAACCCGGTGATGATTGACAAGTGACATGCTCAGCGAATTTGTGTTACTTAATCTATTTCCTATATTTTTAATTAAATGGCCCATTTGAAATCGGTGGGCCCATCTGGTTTAATTGGCAAAATTAAGCTTGACTAATTAATCTATTCGTGTTCGCAGTGAAAGAAGGCTAAAAAACAACAACTACCGTATACTGAAGGTGAAGAGTAAAATGAATTTCTTTAATGCATTTCATTAGTTCGCTCGAAAATAACTTTTTTTGATTCATTTGCCTAGATATGTAGACCTAAGCTCCCGAAGTGGATCGCTGAATCTTTGTTTGCACTCGGATCCTGTGCAAAGGAATATCATCCGCACTATCTTCGTCCACTTCAGATGTCGACTTGAAGCTCTTGACGGTAAACTCGTGCCCCGTCATGTCCGGGCGCAGCTTCGAGTTGTTTGGGATTGACACGGATCCCTTGCCGCCCATGTCCAAGCCGTCCGATGTCGTCTCGTCTGGCAGCCGGTAGAACGAGTTCCTCCGCGGGTTGGTGTCTATGTGGGATCCCTGCCCAGCCTCCACGTTGTCTCGTGTGGAATGTCCTTTGCTAAAGTTGGATCGTCCGCCCTTTGATCCAAACATTGGGATCGAAGAGCCGTGTACGCTGCCGACCAGCTTGCCTAGGCCGGTCACTCGGAAGACGAACCTCATGACGGGAAGCATGGTGGGGAGGCAAGCTGAAATGATGCCTGCCGACATCTCGATTGCTGTCCATCCTACTGTTGGTGCGAGGGTGTAGCTTGGGTCGGTGGAAGCGTAGGTGAAGAGTACGCTGGTTCGGTATGCGGATGCAAAAACAACGCTTTTGTCTATTGTTAGTTCTCACCCGAGACATAAAAATCTGTGCAGCAGTTATGAAACCTACAAGAATCCAAGACCAAAGGCAACGGTGAGACCAATCTTTTCTTGTCGGCCGAGCTGCAGCTTCCAAATAGGAGGGAGCGGTAGTAATAGGATGGTGACGTCGGTAAAGATGGTTGACGCGGCGTTGGCGATCCAGGTGCCGACTTGGTTGATGCAGTGTCCTGGCATCTCGGGATACCACAATTTGGCGACGGGGATGCAGATGAAGATGAAGAGGAAGGTGATTGTGACGACCCAGGCCATGACAAAGGACCCGACGAGCCAGGCCATCTTCTTAAAGTACGAGACGTGGAAAATGCGGTAGTACATGAGGAGCAGGCTGAGCTTCGTCCAGCCAAGGTTCCAGGCGTACAGGATCTCGGCCACCAGCAGCCACTTTGCCATCATGACAATGTCCGTCGTCTTGACCTTGTCGGCGTGGATGCCCATCCCGCACGAGTGCATGGCGAAGATGAAGCCAACAACCACCAGGTTCCAGCCCTTTTAGATAATCAGCACGTCGTACGTGATGGCGATGCATATTGTCGTTGTGGCGGTTCGGCTTACCATGGAAAAGACAATCATGTAGTCATCCCACCACAGCTGCTGCCCCTTCAGCCTTCGGCTCTGGATGCGCAAGGCCACACATGCTAGGGCCAGCACTGTCACGCAAATGACTACGCGTAGCGTCCAAGGCTGAATGTTGTCGCCATAGCCCGGCAAATTCGGTAGCGTCACGGTTTCGCTCGACGACGACATTTTTGGCTCGTGGGTACTTGCATCCAAAAAAAAAAGAAACAAACGGCTTCACGAACCGGCGGAAAAAAAAGAGGTTCAAGGGGACCCAAAAAGCACGAACCTGCGTCGGGATTTAGTAATTAGGTCCCCATAAACCGTTTAGGTTCCCAGTGTTTCTTTCGCCTCTTGTCGACGCAGCGTCTCCAGTCTCCCCAGTTCCCCGTCCAGTAACGCTTCGCGGGCCTGGTCCCGACGCACGCATGCCATCCCCACACCGGTGCCACCCTTCAGGCAAGACAGAAAGCCGTGTCACACAATGTGTCGATCCTCTGTGCTGCTTGCCACTCTTGCGCGGAAATTGGAACGGTTCCTGTTCCCCGGCATTGAAAAGCACGTGTGAGTGGAAAGGTGTGGAAAGAGAAGGGGAGTCGGCCTGCAGCGATCTAGGCCAAAAAGGTGCTGACTGTGTTTCCGGATTCGGGCCCTGATCCTGGCCAGGCTCCAGAAATTATTCCCGACTCAGCTCCGCCTTGAGCCCGGCTGCGACGAATTCGGTCTGACAGGTTCGAGTCTGACCAGGTTCGTGGGTCGGCAGTTAGTTCGCGCGGGTAGAAAGAAAGAAGATGAATCAGTTTATTCTCTGTCATTCTGGAATATACCAGCCAACGGCGATAACAGTCCGAGCGAGCCAGCCCTGCGGCCGAGCCTGAGCCTCCATGATCTCCCTCTGATCTCCAGCGCAGTGCAGGGAGCCACAGCGGCATTTTGCCCAGGCACGATCCGCTTCGCCGAACAAAAAAGCCAATCGGTTCGGACCGCGTACGCGGCGTTTGAGCCAAAGTCTAAGCATCGGCTAAGCGGTTCTGGCAGGGCTTCGTCGAGTGCTCTTTTTGGGACGCTGCCGAGGTCCCCGTCCGCTATTTGCGCAACGTCGCCTCGGTCTTGAGCGGGTCTCTCCAGCTAGGCCCCGTCGCTAGGCTTCGGCACCGCTCGGTGGTTTGTCCTGTTCAAGCTTGGATCACCCGCTTCATTTTTCTCACAACCTCCACCGTGGCAACGGTCAACTCCACCGCGCCGTATCAATTCAGCCTTCGAGTCAGGTACCTGCATTGCCACGGGGGGGAGGAGCCTTTTTTGCTCGCCGCTAGGGTACGTCATGTCATAAAATTGTGGAATGGTTCACATAGGTCTGAGCTCCGCCGTTGGTAGTGGTGGGCTTCGGCATTTCTGGAAGGTCTCCATCTTCTCCTGAACTATTATCGCCGATAGCTGAAATCTTCGCTGCTATTAATTCAACTCAGCCGCCCTGCACAAAGCAAACAAGAGAAGAAAAAAAAAATCCTTCCCATCCCCATTATACCCACTAGACCTGCTTCGAGTCATTCATATCCCAAAATGGCTACCACCTCGACTATCAAAGTTCCCCACCTCGGTGGTATCACCGCAGGTTACCGTCTATCGGGGGATGCCATTGATCCCAGCAAGCCTACTCTTGTGCTCATCAACTCCATGTGCACCACGTCTGCGCTGTTCGATGCCCAGTTCTCCAGCAAGACCCTGACTGATGCCGTCAACCTGCTCGCCATCGAGCCCCTCGGCCACGGCGCCACCAGCTGCGCCTCGGAGCACTTCACCTACTGGGACTCGGCCACCATGGCCCTCCAGGTGATGGAGGCCATGGGAGTTGAGAAGGCCTTTGCTCTGGGAACTAGCCAAGGCGGCTGGGTTATTGTGCGCATGGCTCTCCTGGCTCCCGAGAAGGTATGCATCTCACTAGCGCAAGCCCCTTGCATATGCATGCGGCCCCTCCATCCGTCCCATCCCATCTCCATCCCGTTCCCATGCATAGCTTGCTTGCCCACAAGTCATGACACGCAGCTAATCGGTTTTTAGATTCTCGGTCTGGTGCCTCTCGGCAGTTCCATGGACTGCGAGTCTGCAGACTCCCGCGAGAAGGGCTGCTGGGACCCCAAGGTTCAGCTCGGCCCCTTCTTCGACTCGTGGCACAGCGCCGTTCCCACCCCCGACTTTGTCGTCGACGAGGTCTGGCGAGGCCTGGTCGCCTCCGTCGGGTTCGGCAGCACCACCACGCCCGAGCTCGTGGCCTACTGGGACGGTATCCTCAAGGAGGTGTACAAGGGCGACGAGGGCCGCAAGAAGGTCAGGATGGCGCTCCTCAACCTCATGGAGCGCGATGGGCTTCTGTCCCGCCTTCAGGACATCAAGTGCCCCGTTTACTGGCTTCAGGTGAGACCTCTTGTTGGTTGTACTAGCCTGTTTATACCCTTACTAACGACGTCGATCTATACAGGGAACCGAGGACCCCGTGTACCGACAGGTGGTCCCCGCAGAGCACATTAAGCTCTTCACTTCCGCTCCCGAAGCCACTCTGACTTTTGTCGAGGGAGGTGGTCACTACCTGAGTGCCACTAACCCCAAGGAGGCTGAGGAGGCCGTGATTAAGATGATTGCGCAGTATGCTTAATGGGCGAGTTGAAGATGGAGGGTGTGATGAGACGAGTATGCCTTCACAACATCACACCACTGGAAGGGGGGAATATCAGGATGGGTGGGCAAGCGTCTCAGCGAAAATTAGCAACGATGGTATACCCGTGATTCGATCGATGGCTTGGACACTAAGCCTATAAAATACAAAATAATATCAATATCAGCAGCGATTTGCGTCATCGTCTCGTCGTCCAAAGTGTGGCTGCCTTTTGCGAGATGAACCTGCGCCAAAAAAGCAATTCTGACGGCTGATGATCGACTAGCGTCTCACAATTCACGATGTGGTGGCTGCCGCTCACAGTGCTGGCTGCGGTGCGGAGCCGCGTCATGGCGCAGTGTCAAGCAGTGTCAGGTTGTGCCAAGTGAACCATCCCGCTGAATAATTGCTCGCTAGTCGGGATTCCATGCTTCCCCGAGGACCCACTTTACCTTTCATCTCGGCCCAATCACAGCGACGGTCGGTCAGCGGGAATCTCACCACGCTTCGAGTAAGATGGTGATTAGGAATACAATGTCCAATGGCGCAATCGATTCGGGTTGCGAAAGTCGAGATATAAGAGTAGAGCGAAAATGAACCATTCGTACAGGTTTGAATTGTTACACAACTTTTGAGTTTCGCCTTGCATCCATCCACGCACACACACACTGACACACTATATTGCCTATTTTAATTTCACTTGTCAAGATGGTGTCTATGAACGTAGTCAGGGCCGCCAACGCCAAGTTGCCCGAGGTCCTGCCCTCAGGTGTTACAGCCGTTTTTGTCGGAGCAACATCCGGAATCGGCCTCAGCACCCTGCACCAGTTTGTCGAAGCTGCGAAGGACAAGCAACCCCGCGTCTATCTCGTTGGGCGCAGTGGGACAGCAGCGGCTCCAATCATTGCCGAGCTCCGCCAGAAGAATGCTTCGGCAGAAATCACATTCATTGAGCAAGATGTGTCTCTGGTCCGAAACGTCGAAAATGTGGCGGATGAAATAAAGCAGCACGAGAAAAAGGTTGACTTTATTTTTCTGTCCACTGGCTTTATCCCATTTTCAGGTAGAAAAGGTAATTATCGCCTGGCTAGCACCACCCAATCAAGATACACGCGCTAATGAATATAGAAACAACCGAGGGCCTGGAACCATCCATGACAACGCGATACTACAGCCGAGTTCGCGTCATTCAGCTTCTTCTCCCCCTTCTCAGCCAGTCTTCAAACCCCCACGTCGTCAATATCCTCGCAGGCAGCCAAGAGGGACCGCTGGTTGCAGATGATCTCGACCTGGCTGACCCCAAGAACTTTTCATTCGTCAAGGCCTCGGTCCACAGCGCCACCATGCTTACGCTGGTTCTCGAACGGTTCGCGTCCGAGAACCCGAAAATAAGCTTTGTTCATGCGTTCCCAGGGCTTACATCCACGCCGACCCTGACCAGAGGCTCCACTGGGGTGTTGTCCTACCTATTTCGATGGATCATTTCTCCGCTTTTGAACCTCCTCGTTGCATACCCCGTCAATGATGTGGGAGCAAAGGGGCTGTTCTACTTGACCAACGCTCGGTATTCGGTCTCGGAAACTGCTCAACTGGGCACGCCTTTGCCCGAGGGGCTGTCAAAAGCTGCCCAAACACCCAAAGGAGTTTTCCTTGTCGGAGAAAAAGGGGAGCCAGCGGACAGTGAGAAGGTTCTGGCAGATTTGAGAAAGGACATGAGCGACAAGGTGTGGGAGCATACTCTTGAAATTTTCAACCGGGTATCCAAATAATTCAATTTGTATTGTTGAAAGCGTGCTGTATTTAGATATGACAATGAAATCTTAATGTGTTCTACTAGAGGAAGCTCAATACGAGGAAAAGTGGCATCATAAAGATATAAAAAAAAAGTCTATGTCCTGCTGCCTTAGGTTATTATTTGATTTTACTACATTTTCTGCTGTTCTTGCCAAGCAGCTCTAGTCACACAGGCGGACCAGTGGACAATTGGAAGTTGTGGGTGATAGCACAATAATCCAAACAAAACATGAACATGATAAGTGACAGACTCCGCTGTAGTATGCTTATGCTCTCGGCAATGATACCAACTCAGACCCTCAAGTTATCCGAAATCAAGAACACCTCCAGCCTGGGTGGGAGATGCGACATGACACCGGGCGCCGATACCATGTTAATCATTAGACAAAAACAACAATGTGGAAGAACCCAAGAGAAGTATAATTTTGATTTAAGCAGGAGACTGCTACTTGTAATTCCTTATGGATAACTTGATGCATTTCTGAAATAATATACCAAGCAATCTAGGTTTGTTACTTGCTTCACGGATCAGCAGACAGCCTCTTCACAATAGCCTCTCTCAATCCGTCGACGCTCTCCACCATTTCGATGCCAAACCTCTCGCACACCATTTGTACATTGCCCCTCTTCCAATATCCTTCTGGGCAAAGAACGATAGCCTTTCCCGGAACACGCGCACACAATCCAAGCTCAAGCAGGCTGATGGGCGCCTGGGTAGCTGGATGGAAGTAAAGGACGACTATGTCTGCCTCCTCTTGCTTGGCGAGCTCCCAATCCACCTGCTGGCGGTACGGAGCAAAATCGACGTCTTCACGCCACGAGCTGTCCCAGTCGGCGCGGTACGGATTGTAGAGCGTGACGGGCACCCCGGAGAGGGATGCAGCCAACGTTTCTCGCCAGTCGCCCTCGTCAAGCTTGCTGGTGCTGCCAGCGAGAAAGACAGACTTTTTGCCCCGGGGGGCATCTTGTGAAGGTGCGTAAACCACCTGGTTTTGTGCCTGAGCCATTCTGAAGGAGGAAAAGTTCTTGGGAGTTGTTCGAAGGAAGGACGCGCTGAAGCGGGAAGTTGAAGCACGGGCTCGAAACATGAGACCACTGTGTAGCTTCTGGAAGCTCCTTGAGAACTGCTGAAGAGCACAGCGATTCCTTAGCTTGGCTGCCTATGGATGCCTCGCGGCAAAAGCAGCCTGGGTTGCTTGGCTCTAGCGAGGAAAATAGGGCGGGGTTAAGTGTTGGCTGGTTCGCGTAAGCTGCGGGGTAATTATAGGCTCAAAACTCAGAGTTGCGTGGTATGCAGTGAGATACATGCGCCGACTAACAGGGCGAAATGTTATTTGAGGTTACTGCAAAAGAAGTGTGCATCGATTTAACTAAGAATTATCCATTGTACTACTATCCTTTTGCTCAGACAGTGTTCTGAGTGAAATGAGCTGAGATTCCATGTCTTCGTCACAAAGTCAAGCCTTCGCCTACTCCTTCATTGCTTCGTATTCTGGTAGATCCCATCCCCTCACGTCTTCTTTGAGGAACCACCGCGCCATAATGTCCAATCTCAGAAAGGAGACGATGGCCATAACACAGTAGAGTGCGAAAATACCAAGCGAAGTCGACGGCATCATGATACTCCAAGGGTTTTCATCTGCCGACAATCCATGCTGCACCTGATCCATAAAGGGCCGAAACTTTTCCTCGTAGGCCTTGAGCGCAACCTCAATGCCGCCCTTGGTGGTGTCGTTTCCACCTCCATCCGAACTTTTGCCAGGAGTTTGACAGTGCTTTCCAATCTCTCCTGCAAGAATATAGGCGCCGACAATAGCGGAGGTGGTTCCCATTCCTGTGGTGGCCGATGGACAATAGGCAGCGTCTCCAACCAGAGTCACACGGCCACGGGACCAAGAATTCAGCTTGACAAACCCCAAGCGCTCGAGGTAGAAGTTTTCCGAGTCCTTCATGCCCTCCAACAGCTCTTCCGTTCGCCATCCCGCACCCTGGAAGGTATTCTTGATGATCCGCTTCTGGCTCGGAATGCCTTCTCGAATCTCGACCTCGAGTCTCTCCGAAGTCGCCCTGAAGGAGAGGTAGGCCTGGATTTCGTCGGCATTGTGTCTGCGCACCATAATGGCGCGGTTTCCGGGAACAATGTACCCTGTCGAGTTATACTCCTCACCCTCCACGATTGGCTTGGGTATCGTAAAGTATCCCGTGTGGAGGCCGCTTAGCGGAGTGAAGCCGTCGGCCGTGTCAGACCCCATCATCATCTTGCGAGTGCGCGACCCCTGGCCGTCAGCACCGACCAGGAGATCGAACCGGTCAGTTGTGCCGTCCGAAAACAAAACCTCAACAAACCCATCCTCTTCTTCAAACTTTGTGATGGAGCTGCCAAAAATGTACTTGACGCAGTCCTTGGTGGCGTCGTGCAGAAGCCGGCAGAAGTCCCCGCGCATAATCTCGAAATCAGTCGTGAAGCTCTGCAGTCCTTCTCCAGATTTGTTGGCCGGAAAATATGCCCATCGCTTTCCCGAGCTTCCCACGATCTCAAACCCTTGCTCTGGGGGCTGAAGAGATCGAAAAGCCTTCTCCAGGCCTATGCGTCGCATGACTTCGATGCCATGCCCGCGCAGGTCGATCTGGAGCCCTGTCGCCCTCAAAGCAGGGAACCGCTCAATCACGGTCACATCGTGGCCAAGCTTCGAAATCCAGAAGGCAAGAGAGTTGCCAGCAATGCCAGCGCCACTGATGAGAACTTTCATTGGAGATGTGTCTTTGTGTTGTGGTAGTTGTGAGGTCAAAGGGGACGGCGAGTTCAAAATGCTGGCTGTGCAAAGAGATTCTAGAATATTGTTGTGTAGTAAGAGAAGATGTTGTCTGGTGCATTTGAAAATCAAAGATATTGTTCAAGGGCGCGTTCGGTATAAATACCTGTGGCTTTCAAAGGCCACCCGTACTTGAACGGCTCTTATCCTGTCGCTTATGTCCGTCTCGGCCGACGGAAAATGGCGTCACCGGCTGACTAGGCATCCAGCGATGATCAGAACCCGGTGCGACGCTACGACTGTTAGGCCTCATTTCGTCGAGTGACTACTGGTTTCAATCCTGAGGGAAGAGCCAGGGTGCTTTCTGGAACTTTATAAGAGGACTACTGATTGCTCAAATACACGCCCATGGTAAAAGTATTGGTGATGAACCGAGGTCGACTGGGGCGATCCAAGGGAAGGTATGGTTGGATGTGGTTTTATTTTTAGCCACAAATACTTTGTTCGCTATCTAAATTGGGATTGATTGATTTCTACAACCCCTTACCTCACCATAGGCCTTCTAGCTCTCGTCTAACCATCGATTAGATAGGTAAAAAGACTAGGAGTAAACTTCGTCTGGAAAGAAAAAGTCCAATCCCCAATCAAAATTGGCACATGGCCCACCGTACAGATCCGTCGGGGTCGGATGCCCGGTGTTGGAGGACGCTGAAGAAGCGATCCCTGTTTTTGCTTGCAGTAAATCAAGACAGAACTCAAGGCTGTCTATTGCACATTGTATCATCTTCATCTCGTACGGCGTGCCTGCCTCAATTGCTTCGACTTGTGCTAATATCATGTTCGGAAACATGTGGCTCTTGACATTGGTATCGCCTTGGCGGATACGTTTTTCTGCTAGGGAAACAACCTCCCTCATAGCCTTTTTAAGAGCCTCCCTGTGCAGGGAGTTGGGGTGCAACGTCCCATCGAGACGCTGGGCTTCCGTCTGCGAGAGCAAATCAAAACTAATGGCGGTCGCTCCGTACCTCAGCCCTTCTCTGAACATTCCTCCACCGACGGCCATAAGGCGGGAGAATCTTTCGTCCGGCTCGGGTGATATGATTGTCATGCCCGTGTCGACGCATATCTTGAGAGAAGAGTAGAACAGGGGATTGGACCCTGCACGGCTGGCAAAAGCGCAGTGGAGCGGGATCATGAATCGCCGAACAAAATAGTCGAGCAGATTTCGATGAAACACGCTCATGCCTGACCTCTGCGCCTCATTCGCAGCTGCATTGCGTGCCCTAAGGAAGTTGGAGATCTCTGCACTTAGCTCTAGTACATCTGAATAGGAGAGTTCTTGGCGAAAATTGTTCAGAAGCTGAAGGACTCGAAGACGAGTGGGCAAAGATTCAAGCAGAATAAGCTGTATGGAAGTGGCAGTATAGTCCAGCGCAGACCTGTTACTAAGTGCCGTTGCTGGATCATCCATCTCTTCGTCATGAATATTCGCGGGAGGTCGAGTGTCAAACTCCTCATAAGAGATTCTTGGTGGCATGGCCGTATCCAAGGACGACTGCACAACCATTTCCAGAATGGTTGCCCACAATCTTCTTCGAATTTCGGCCAGAAACGGTGTGATTTCTGGGAAATGATCAGGGTCATGGTGCAGGCCTATTTGCATAGCTCGGTGGATGAGTGACCCTGTTGAAGACCACACCAAGTCACCGCCAACAGAAAATATTTGGCGTGCTAGAATAGTCAGGCAGTGAAGCTGTATCCCGGGAACACTGAGGCGATCCTTTTCCAGAGGCCCAGAGAGCCATGTTTGGGCAGCATATATCCAGTGAGGTGTCTGGTTTCGCACCACGTTCTCGGTACACTCGCTGCTGTGCATGGCCGATCCTATCCCAATCACAAGTAGAATCGTGAGGCGCACGACCGTTGCGTCGTCTCCTGCGTCGTCCCAGAATTTTGCATAGTTACTCCAGAAGCTAGGGATGTGCAGTATCCTGTAGGTTGATTCGAATGATTCAAAATACAAGGTTGCCATTCTGTCCGAGAGGTCGCGGGGAGGTGGCGAAAGGTCAAATGCAGGAGCGGAGAGAGATCTACTGGGTCGGGTTTTCTTTACAGCCCTTGCGATAGCCTTGCATTTTCGGAGCAAGTCCCCCATTTGTGTTACCAATATTCCTAGTTCCCCGGTGTGAAACCGAATTTCCTGGGTCTCCCCCATCGCAGCAGAATAACTGTCATATAGGGGAGAGTACTTGAGAATAATTAGTAGAGGTTGTCAACTATGCACAATGAACTCGCCATACCTCCTTGGCTACACCCATCGCGTGACTCCATTTTCCGAGTCTTGTCTTGTTCAGAACCAGGCGCGAGTCTTGAGATGCTGGTTGAGCGACAATCACAGAATTATCCCGGCTATTTGGGGGCTGCACCCTGCTGGATCCCGATACAGAAGACTCTTCGAGTTTCTGTACCCGCGATAAAATGTCTCGAATATTGGGCTCAACCCCAGAAGCGTTGTTTGAGGTCGGAGTGTTGATGTGCCTCGAGGCATGTGACACGGTGTCTTGCCCTGATGCTGTGGAGGCGCTAGCGTGACAAGTGGTTGGGTAATTGGCATCAGCAATGGCCGGTTGGATTCTATCACTCTGCTGGGACCGAATAGGAGATGATGATGTTCGGGCTGACGGGTCTGAGGGCAATGCTCGCTGGACGGCGCTATCGCTGTAAATCCTAAAGTTGCACTGGGCTTTGGCGGCGACACAGTGTTGGCAGGGGTGATGGCGGTCGCATTTGATTTTGCGGCGTCGACACTCAATGCACGACAAAGCCGGCCTTCGGCGCCGTCGCGGCTCTTCCTGCATGTTTCAGAGCGTATAAACCCGTCGGTCGTATGTCCAGTTGTGCGAGGAAATTGCGAGATGGAAGATGGAGTAAGTGAGCAGCAGACCAGTATTTGCACCTTACGGCCGTAAGCAGGAAAAGGCCGAGCTTACGGCCGTAAGGCCCACACACAACAAGGAGGCGCTCCACGATGTCTTGGCTAGTGTGGACAGCCGGCTATCATCATGTGACTTGATTTGCATCTTATTCTTGCTCTCAATGACGGATGTGAGTCATGGGAATTCATGGATTATTATATCACATTAGCTCATGATAAATCTAGCACATAGGTAGCCATTGCTGGCATGGGTAGCAAACATGTCATGATTGATGATGAAACACAAAGAAATTTTGAGGAAGAAACGTAGAATTACAGGCTTAGCCAGAAAACTTTTCAAAGATTCCCCTTGCTGCAGACTCCGCAGTGTGAGGTCCGAGCCTTTCCTCGCTAATGCGGTATGCCTTCGGCAACCAAGATGGTATCTCCTCGCCAAGTGCCATTCTGGCGACAGCCTCTCCGGACAGCCAAGCCTTGTCCATCCCATGTCCGTTGTACCCTGCCGCAATCCACTCTCCACTGCCCTCCCGTCCCGAAATAGAGGTTGGTAATTGTCCAACTAGAGGAAAGTTGTCGCCTGTGAATCCCATGATGCCGGACCAAACGTTCACTGGCGTGCCTGCTCCGGCGTCTTTGAATATCACAGGCAACATCCCGAGAATGTGATCTCTTGCAACGGATGAAACAGTAGTGTCGTCGCTGTTCAGTAGGGATTGAACTGGTTGGCTCTCTCCCCCAATCCAAATATCGCCGGTGCGGTGGTTCTGCTGGGCATAATACAGGCCAGAAGTGACCACGCCCGTTTCATGGTCAATGCTGGGTTTTGTCAAGTGAGTCCACGAGCAAACATCTCCAATTCGAGGGAAAGTGCTTGCTGGCCTCTGGACAGACATTGTGCCTCGGAGGGGATACAGTTTCCCGACCAACCCCGGCAGCAGGTGCGCCGCGTAGCCGTTTGTGCAGTGTATGACTTTCTTGGCCGTAATGTGGCCCCGTTTCGTATTCACGCGGTACCCGGAATCCAAATGTTCAACTGAAATGACAGGAGTGTCCGTCTCGAGGGTAAATCTTTCCTTGAAATCTCTCAGCAGATTCTCAAGCAGCGCCGTGAAAAGTCGATATGGCCACAGTGCCCCAACGTCCCTCTCCTCCAAGACAGCGATTCCGGTGCCATAACTGTAATTCTGCACCAAGAGATTATCGTTAGCGGTGACCAGCGCTCAATGGTCCAGAGACGTACATTGAGACCCTCTTCTCCTTCCACAATGCTACAAGTCAATTTAGAATCCGGTGCCAGCTTTTTGAGGAGTTCCATGCTCGCTCTGGCTTCTTTCATCGTTTTCTCATCCAAGACGGTGGATGTGGCAATTACTGATCGAAATTCCGAGGCATCGCGCTGGGCTTCATCGAGCTGAGCTACGACCTCCCCGAGGCGGCGAATGTTGGCCTCGCTGAACCGCAGAATCTCCAACGCTGCCTCAGCTCCGAGCCCTTCGACAAGTGGTTTGAACAAGCCAGGTGTGTCGGAGACCAGATGCCCTCCATTTCGACCTGTTGCGCCGCTGACGGGTCCTCGTGCGTCGAGCAGTGTAACGCGTTGATCAGCGGCGTTAGGGTGGTGGAGAAGCGTGTGGACAACACCACATCCGGTAACTCCAGATCCTATCACAACAATATCGGTCTCCTGAGGAAGAGAAGCTGACTGGACGTTGGCGATGGAAGAAGGGGGCTCCTGCCAAGATGAAACCGTTGGGTTATCTCTCGGGAGGCCTGGAGGAGTGGCGATACATTGTACCGTCTGTTTGAAAACTTCTTGGGATGTTGTTAGCATAATTGAATGCCTGTCTAGTGTACTAAAGCCTACCAGTCGAGTCCATTGTGAGAAGCCTCGGAAGCTTGATTAGGGGGTTGCGTTGGAGTTTGTCTATCTAATCCAGGAGGGCGGCGTGGATCAAATGTCCAATTATATACTCGACCATTATTCCCCTTCTCGGATCATGCGGTGCCGAGAGATTGCCAAAGCTATCAGTCTAACAAAGCACACGATCTCAGACTTGGCACCAATTAAAAACATTCCGGCTCGTTGACGTGGCCCTGTCAAACGGATGCACTCCACCAGACAAGCCGCTGTGTACTATCCCAGCTGTATCTACGCGCTGGGGTGCTTTTGTCGTACCAAGGCCGCTACCCCACACGGCAGCTCGATCGGATACCAGGTTACATGGACGATTAAGCCTTCACCACGGCATTTTGCATTGGCACTAATTCGCAATGCGGGGTGGATTACCATATTCAGTATGAGGAAGAGCGCGCGTCCCAGGCCATCAAAGGTGATAACGTCGGAGCAAGGGGAGGTCAATCAGCCGATGTAACGATAACCCGGAGAATTGACCGGCGCGTTTTTATCTAATAGAGTGACATGCAATCTAAACTCCCAAACAAGTCAAGCTTCTGGTTTTACCCCGCCCCTCGGCATTGCCGCGCATTCAAATCTGTCGCATCCTTGCACGCAACAGCCCCAATGAAGCAGGCTCAATCAGCAACTGTTAGGACCGTAGATCTATACTTATAGGCGTCACAAGGACACCAAGAAAAATGTAGAAATGAAAATACATAGTCGCTGGCAATTTTTGCTCTAGTTTCTTGCAGGAAACTACCGTCAAGATGAGCGATTTGCATACACCCGCTCCCCCAGGCACCATAATTCTCAACCGAGGTAAGCTGTGATATATCCAGCAACCAAGCCTATAAGCTGAGAATAGATAGAAAGAAACGGATACTGGCCTGCATATTGTATTGCAGCCTCAGCCCACAAATGACCCAAATGATCCACTGGTAAGTAGGTTGGCTGATTTCTGGCATGATTTCTGACTAGGCGCTCAGAACTGGTCCAAAGCCCGCAAGGCGATTCAGTATGGGATAGTCCTGTTCTATGTCCTATTCACCTTTGTCTTGATTGACATTGGTGGGACTGCGTACGAGGATTACGTGGTCGAGCTCGGCTTGACTTTCCAGGACTACAATATTATGACTGGGCTAAACTACACCGGCCTTGCTGTCGGGTGCTTCTTCTTCATCCCTCTAGCACACAAGTACGGTCGTCGTCCAGTCTACATTCTTAGCCTCGTGCTCCAGTTGATTTCAGCCATCTGGTCTGCCAAGGCCTCGACATCCAAGGAGTTGATCGCCATCAATGTCATCATGGGACTGGGAGGCGCCATCAGCGAGGTCATTGTGCAGATGACAATCGCCGATCTGTTCTTCGTTCATCAATACGCCACCATGAATGGGCTTTTCTTGATGATGCAGAGCACAGGGGCGTATCTAGGGCCCGTGGCCTCGGGATACGTCGTCGTGGGGCAGGGCTGGAGATGGATGTGGTGGTGGTGCGCCATCTTTCTGGGCATCAGTCTCATCGTTGTCATCTTCTTTTTCGAAGAGTCTGCTTATAAGCCATGTATTGACGGAGAGCCTAGGCTGTCAAATTCCGCGTCAAACGGTGGCGGTAGGAAATCGGATGACGGCGCCAAGGATGATGCCAAACTTGACACAATGGAGCGAACAGCGTCCTTCTCCGTTGGTCCTTCCGTCTCTAAAAAGCCCCTTCGAGAGCGGCTGGCGCTCATTACCAAATCCGAAGAACCTGCTTGGCGGCATTTCTATCAGCCTTTTATTGTCCTGTTCAAATTCCCCGCCGTTGCATACACCGCCATCACGTATGGATCGCTGCTGGCCTGGTTTACCATCGTCACGACTATCTCATCAACGTACATGTTCTATCCACCCTGGAATTTCAATGCAATCGGCGTTGGGCTCATGGCTGTCGCACCTTTTATCGGATCCTTGATTGGCCTCGTCGGTGCGCCGTTGAGTGATATGTGGGTTGTGCGATTGGCCAAGAAAAACAACGGCATATACGAGCCAGAAATGCGCCTGTACCCCGCCATTCCTGCCGCATTTATATCTGCTGCGGGAATATTGATATTTGGCATTGGCACAGCACAAGTGAGTGATGCATTGTTCGTGTTGTCCAAACGCACGCAGCTAACCGTATCCAAAGGGCCAGCCGTGGATCGTTCTCGCAATTGGATTTGCAGTGTATGGTTTTGGCTTCATTATTTGCGCCGATATTTCCCTTTCGTATCTGACTGACTCGTACCAAAACGTAAGTTGCTAAATATGAACGAGGTATGAACACGATGCTAACGTGATGTAGATTATCGGAGACGCCCTTGTCGGCGTAATTCTTGTGCGAAACAGTTTGTCCATTGTGATATCATTTTCCCTGGATGCCTGGATCAAAGGCATGGGCTTACAGAACTTATTCGTTCTGACGGCGGTCGTAGCCCTGGTAATTCTCCTGTTACCCATTGCGTTTTTGAAATGGGGCAAGCAAGCCCGCACCAGGACGGGTGTTGACTACCAGCGATTCTCACTCCTCCAATCATCTCGAGCTGTCGCTACTTGATATCCGTATACGAGCTATGGTTATATGGCATGGAGTGATGATTTGAAGTTGTTTGGTTGACAAGGCATGAAGTCTTAGTCAGGCTCCTTATGATATTTGATGCATTAGCTTTTTAATAAATTTCACCGTCATATCAGCGGTGCTAGTATGTTACCCATGTTAGCCCATGTGGCCGTCACAAAAGCATCCCTGGCAACCCAGAAAGAAGATATAATACTAAGTACATGATCAGCATAGGATGGTGAGTATCCTGCAAGATGGGGAACTCGAGAGTACCACATCTCACGCTCATCCGCTCGCATCTCGAAACATGCAGCGAGAACCGGCAACGCAACGCAAATGACGGTCTTTTGGGTAGCGCAGTATGTTGTTTCCAGCTGTGTCAGTATACACGCAGCCATTGCATGCGCAGGCTCATCATTCGTTCCAAAAGGAAACCTGAGGCGATGAATAACTAGCAAGGCTCCCAGGCGCATTGCCTGCACCTGCGCAAGCAGATGAGCCAACTCGCACGAGTTGAACCGAGAGCACAAATCTTTGGGCATGGCGGGCTGCCATGCCTTGACAGCCGATTCAATTGGATCCAGGGCTAGAAGGATTTCAGGTAAATCATCTTGATCCGCCAGGGAGAGCGCGTTGCTGAGCTCACAAATATCATGAAAGCAGGGCAGGATGGTGATGCAGAGACCAAGGTACCGGTCGACGCAAGGCTCAGACTCAAGTGGGGGAGGTTGGTATCTCAGGGTCGGCACGGTGCCGTGAAGGAGACAGTGTAGCAGTTCTGGCATTATTAGACAGCTCATGAAAACGAGGTCATCAGGCTCAAGCGCGTGCTTTTGCGATTCGTACGCCTCCTTGACCAGACTGAGAGTCTGGGTGGAGATGGTCGGTGCATCGGTGACTCTGGAACAGTAGGCAAAGGTCAAAACCATTGCGCCCAAGATGAGACACTCTGAGATGCTTTGGGGGTTTTCAACCTTGAGTGTGCGAAGATGCCTTAATGCTGTGGAAGCGTGCCTGTAGGAAGCGTTCGAATCCGGCGCAGATTCATCTTGCTGGCCCGTTGGCGACAAGGCAACAGCTAGCAAGGCATCCTTGATGCAGTTTCCCGAAAAGAAGAACTGAGATATGAGGAGCCTCCGGTGGGTCTCCCGAAAACTTGGTCCTATTAGGAAATTATCTATCAAATCGTCGGAAAACATCATCTTGTACACAAGCCGCTGGTCGGAGGAGGATAGGCCCTGAAATTCGGAAAGGGCCGGATTTGCAGCAGGCGTACGAAATAAAGACATCAATCCTGAGGTATCCATGCCGGAAATTTCCGGTCTATTTGGGCTGGCAGAGGAGGTCGCCTGCTGGATGCTGAAGCGAGGCCGGCGACCTACTCTCTTGGTAGGCCGCCTTGTTTCGCACGGGAAGCCGAGGCGACGGCATCGGTCGCATTCCTTCTCATTGCGCTGCCACGCGCAGCGCTCCTTCACGGAATAGCATCGATCACATGCTCGGGACTTGGCGACTGGCATGTTCTGCGTCGAGACGAGTGTTGATTCCAGTGGCTTCTTGGCTTTCGTTGCGCGTCCAGTGAGGTTGTGAGAATCTACCCCGCATTATCGCCGGACGCGTCCTTATCTTCGCACGTGCCACAACACAGTGCTTGCCAGGGATAGAAATGATGTGTTGAACCTCTGTTTGTATCCTTGGCTGGTTTTATTGAACACGTATGCTAGTGTAAAATAATCATCAAATTATGTTCAGATTTATTGGACATATCCAGTATTCTGTTGCCACTGACGCGGAGATCACCCTAGAAAACTATATGTCATTCCATATCAAAAGCTATCTTCTCCGAGAATGAATTTATGGAATCCACAGGGAATCAAAGGAAGTTTTATAGTCACATAAAAGGTATCGACATGTTATTGAATTATCCTTTGGGTACGTTAAGGCTGCACCTAGGTACCTCACAGTGTTCACCAAGCCACCAAAACCAATTCGAAAAGCATAAAATAACCTTGTATGGATGAAATGAATTATAATATTAGTAGCATCACATAACTCGACCAGAGATTTTGCATCTTCAATTTAGCGGACAGCGGTCCATGGCTTACTTTGCTTGGTACCTAGGTGCAGCCTGAACGCGCTCAAAGGGATAAGACACTCAGTAACCCGCTCCCCGGCCAAAAAAGACTGTAGGGTAAGACTCGGCGCGTCTACCTGCACAAGGTAAACCACAAGAAAACAGCGAATTTCGCGTGTATAGGCCATAAATATTCGCATTTGTGTAAAAGACCATCTATTATTGTACAGCTCAATCTTTAACAAGGATCAAGGGTACATTGTGGTGATCAGGATCCTCTTGGTCAAATGGGCATCAGCTGCATGGGTCAACATCCAGACCAAGCACAGATGAGTCCCTCAAGTTTGAATTAGAGAGTTCCTTCATTGACTTTGACGCGATGATTCACTAAGCAGGACATTTTAAAGTTGATACTTGAAACAAACAGCTATATGACGAGTATTATATCACGAAATAATCCCTCTCAAACATGAGGCTCTCGCAAACTCCACGCTCGCTGTCACATCGGAATGGACCCCCACCACGTTCCCACGTAGATTACTCAACCCGCAAAGTCTAAATCCATTACGCGCGGGAAAGGATTCTGCCTCAAGATATCTTCCGGGAAAAGCTTGCTGCTGCGGCTCACAAAATCGGTTGCAGGTAAGATCCCGGCGTGAAATTCCCTCAGCTCAGGCTTGAAGCTCACGAGCTCCGACATCATGAGATGACCCACTGTATAGATTGCATGGTGCAGCCACGACTTCGGAGAATAGTTGCAGTGTTTGGGGAAACAAAACATGCAATGCGGGTAGGAGATAAAACATGCGCATGTGCATGTGCATGTCTCACCACTCTATCTCGCGATAAAAAAACAATGTCTGCTGTTTTTTTCCAGCTGCCATCTCCTACCCCCGCAGGTTCGTGGACGAGAAAAATTCCGCGCCGTCCTCAGGTAAAGCAGTAATGCGGCGCATCAAACGCCGTTTTCGCCACGAATGGACGGCTGCATGAGGCACAGCGCGTGGCCCGTGGCCCAGAGAAGGCGTAGCGGCGCGGAGCGGGCCCTGCAGCCCCAACGGGTTCCAGTACTCCACCGCGTTTCCAATGCTCCCGGCGGGGGATCACCGCGATTCTGCGATCCACAATTTTGCACGTTTGGGAATATTGGGGACAGCTCTCGGGCTGGTTCATCCTAGAAGGATGACGGGCTTTGCTTTTGTTTGCATACTCGTACATGTTTGTATTTTGTTTTTTCTGGCCCCGTCGCCTGAGCAAGGGAATGACATGGAAACGAAACAATTCGTGTGTCCCGCGCGCTGCTCTACTTGTAATAAAACATACATAATCTAAATAAACATATAAATCATGTCCAAAGAAGGAAAAAAATCCCGAACGTTTTGCGCCTCTGAACCCCCCTCCCGCACTCCCAGCACTCCTAGGGTTGACTCAAATCAACGGAAAGATTGCTCGGTGATGCCCGAGCCGTAATGCGCCTTGCGTGGTGGTGGTGGTGATAGCCCGTGCTCTCCCTGAGCCTGAAAGTCAAAGTCGAAGCCGTTGCTCGAGTGCGACGTCCTGTCGTTGTCGGCCTCGAGGCTCTTGCCGAGCCCGTGGTCGCGGTCGCTGCCGTGGTCGTCGTCCCAGAGCGGCCACGGCTGGGTGCGCGCCGAGGCTGGCGACTTGTGCAGGGATTCGCTTGGCGAATGCAGCGGCAGCTGGTTGTTGGACAGGTTGTCGGTCGACTCCTCTGGGATCTGGCCCAGCTCAACCCTGTCGTTGTCGTTGAAGTGGTTGTTGTTCTGGTTGTTCATCTGTGCCGAGGCCCGCTGGCTGCTCCACCGCGTGCTCAGACCATCCCCGGAGGAACCCAGCTTCTTGGACGTCAGGGATGTGTGGAAATCTCGTAGGATGGGTCGCAGAATCGGGATGCACTGCACCATGATGGTGCCTGTGATTTCGGATGAGTACCTATTAAGCGACCTCCTGTCAGTCACAGCTCTAGCTTGCATGCAAATTAAGTTGACGTTGGGGATACGGGTGAGACCAACCAAACCTGAGACAGACCGTTGCGCCCTGTGGGTTCTTGTTAGTGGGGACTCGTAAATTGCTGGGGTGCATTGATGACTGATGACTTACAGATGTAATGAGCGTCGCGCGTATTTCCCTCGTCCTTCCATCCAACACGGATGGCTGCGACAATGGCGACTCTGGAAATTGCATTGTTAGGCTTATTTCCTAGGCGTGAATGTGTTTTGACTTACACCATGCCTAGACTCATCGTAAAGCAAAGACCGACCTTTTCGATCTTTCGCATCTCCAGTGACCGGGTCATGAGCCACGGAAAACTGGCAAAGATGAAATCCATAATAATGTTGTAAACTGCAGGCGATGGTTAATGAGAAAGACTGTCCACCAGGTCAGGTCCGGTCCGGGACTCACCGTTTCCTCCCTCCTTGAAGTCGGCGCGGAACTTGGGGCCGATGCAAAAGTCGAGTCGATACCACTGCTGATAGCTGTCCTTGCCGCACACCTTGGCCCACTGGAAGATGACCTTGAGAATCATCCAGATGTTCATGGAGCCGATGCAGAACCACAAGACCCAGAGCTGCCACCCTTTACCCATCCTCAGCAGCGTGACGCCGAAAGCCGACTTTGTCCATGCTTGCCCAATAAGTGTACCGCAAGAGCTGACGTTGATGAGGATGTGCATGCGATCATCCCAGCTTTGTGACGAGTCCTTCAAAATATAACCGTTTGCGAATTCCCAGACAATAAGAGAGTTGTTGGCAAGTAAAACAACCTTGAACGAGTCAACACCAGCGCATAGAGAGGTCGATGTCCAAGTTGGAATGGATTGTCGAATTAACAAGAAGAAAACCTACCCAAGAAACAATAAGAATCCAATCATCGTACCACAGCCCGTGTCGTCGAGTAAGTTTGACCCATATTCGTAGGCCTAGAAAGAAAGTCGCACCGGCAAAGAGCAGCCATAGTCCTGCATTGAGCTCTTTCCAGGGAGAGACAAATGTATGGACTGCCTCGTCCTCGTCGCGAGTGTAGGTGTCCAAGCTGTCCATGGCTCACTACATTCTCGCCCGGACGGAGCAAGAATGGGGAGGGGATGTAAAGGAAATAAGAAGGAAAAAAAAAAGAAGGAAAGCGACCCAGCTGGCCGGATTGATTGTGGGAGCGAAAGGAAGGGTACAAATGTGGCCAGCGGAAGGCGGGAAGAACGGGAGGTAAAAAAAGGAACAGGTATAGCAACAGGCGATTCCACACTTGGCACAGAGCCCCGCGAGTGTCCGCCCCTAGGGAGAGAGGGGGGCACATCTACCAGGGAAAATCTGCCAGGATGGCTACTTTACCCGTTGGTAACGGGCTACGGCCGGGGTGGGTGACAGCCCCTTGTCCGTCCCTTCGGATTCAAACAGTTTCACGGCTACATGGCACCGTCACAATCGGAGAAACGTCCCAATCTATTTGGATAACGGGCGACTACCGACACATAGATTACGTGCATATGATATATGAGCAATTTGACATGAAAGAATATTGATCCGAAATTGTTCAAATATCGGCATCAGCTGACAGAGAAAGAGAGAGTCAGAGATGGAGAAAGAGGACATCGGGTAACCGGCAGAGTTTGGATCTTCCTGCACTCGCCTACCCCCCCGGCGAGATTCCGATCACTGCCCAAAGGCTAACAGAAGCGAGATCTCTATTTCTTGCTTGCCTGTCCTGCCAGTCCAGCCTGTCCTGCCTGCTATTAGGTGCATATCGCCCCGTGGGCCGGTGGAGTTCGGCCGGTGGTTCTAGCAGGCACTGGGACCATCTGACATGATGCTTGGGTTGTGCAGGCCACGGTTTCAAGGCTCGAATCTTGTCGCACCCAGAATGGACCCAAGCCCCGAGCTTGATACAGGCACTTGCGCACCCAGTTGATCCCGGGTCCCGGGGGAAGAGAAAAATAAATGGAGGCGGAACGCGTGGCTTTTGGGTTGCACTAGGGCGGCAGGGGGGGCCTGAAAAGCCCTGGGGGACCCTCGGCGATGCCCCTGCCCGTATGGGCCCTGGGCTTAACTTCCGATACGTGGTACAATTAGAGGCCATCGTCCCGGGTACGACCCCAAACATGGATCTGTGCGGCCATGTGGTACCGCTGCCAGTACCGAGCCCCGGTGCAGGCACGCACACACGCTCTCTGGCGAACTAAGCTGGCGCCCCCGAAGCAGCTGGCGAAGCCTTCTGGCGTTTCCCGTAACGGAAACCGGTCAAGGAGGAGGCGCAGGCACAGACCTTGAGCTGAAGCAATTGAGCAAGAGGCGACGCCGGGAGGAGCAGCCACACTACGCAACCTTAATCGTAGCGTTGGGCTTGGTTTCTGGCGAGTGTGTTCCAGATACGGCATTTGCACGGAGGAGGCCGTCGTGCTAGTTTCTTGACCAGCGCGTGCGTGCCGCTGCCATGCTTTTGCTTTTTTGGTGTTTTTTTTTGCCTGCCTGCCATGGCGCTGTTGACGGAACATCTCTGGCACACCAATAACGCTGGGCTATTTAGGCATATTTCCCGCCCACACCACCACACCACGGGCCAGAAGAGCGCCCAGCACGCTGCTCGCTCGCTGCTCACTCGCTGCAAGGGGCAACATGGGACCATACGCACCCGAATCTGGTCCACGGTTCCACCCACCGCACGCAGGGGTGTCGCACCGGACCCGCTGGGTTCCCTGGCTCGCTTCGCCGTGAGCAGCTCCATTTCCGGGGCCGCCATCATCGCCTACTCGACGTCGCTCCCCCTCCCCCCCTTCATGGAACGCGCTTAAAGTATTCCATGCAGAACATCACCGATGTACGAGGTACGACACGACGACGCAATATGGGGACGAAAATTTTTCTCTTGTTTTTGCTACATAGCCCGGCGTACAGTTGCGCCTCGCTTGGGACCGCCGCTGCCGGGTACCAGTTTTTATCTTACGGCCACTTTATTTATATTGACCTCCTGTCCCCCCCCCGGGACCGGCCCAGTGGCTCGAAACTCGATGACATGCCGTCGCCCTGTGATGGGATGGCCTGGTCTGTGTGCGACGGACGAACCACGCAATGTCACCCTCACGGCCTCCAACTGAGCCAAGCCAAACTCTGTTGACCGCACGATAACAGTGATCAGGGATGGGGCCTAAAAGTAAGTATCGGCAGATTCCAAGCCACCTGGGGATGGGTACCCAAAAAGGGAAAAAAAAAGGAAGATGAATATTGAATATGACTGCTGTATCATCCTTGTCGCCGATGGCAGCGGATGTGTGTAGTGCCCGCGGCGTGACACATCTCTAGTCCATATGTCATTGATCCACGGCAATAATGCCCGAGAATAAGCAAAAAACCGGTGCAACGGTCCTGTAGAATGTGACCAATTTTCTTTTTGAACCGGACGAAAAGTTGGCGTCGCAATCTTGGTGGTGCCACTAGATCCGAAAATCGGTTCCGAGCCTATACCTGTCCCTTTCTTTTGCCCACCATCGACCTTTTTTGAAATTGCACTTGTTCCATTAGCAGCAAAAAAATCTGATCATGAGCCACACTGCAAGCCGAGGGATAACACGCTCCCGCGAAACCGCAACAAGATTGCCCATGCGCAACAGCATCCACCGGATGTGGCCATTCTCGGCCCTTTCCGACCCTTTCCTGTTCCCGAGCAGCTTCATGGACTGTTGCATCCACTGTAGCCCGAATCTTCGACTGAGCTCTTTGCGTATGCGAAAGCGAGAATTGCAGTTCCATCTCCGTGGAGACAAGTATCTTGGAGAAGCCGGCCGCAATCGCGTTTCTGCCTCAAACCACGGCCGATTGGCCAACCAGTCTCACCAAAGGACGCTAGGTGGTGTCATTATCTGAAGCATCGTTGATGCGTCTCGAAGACTGCCATCCCAATTAATTATTCCAACTTGCCACCGGTGGTTTCAGTGACCGCAGCGGTGGTGAGTCTCACCAAGGCCGCGAATGTAGACCGTGAACACGTGTGACGCCTCCCAAGTGCACACGAATCTATCACGCTGACCGAAACCCGTCTGGAAACTGGATTGGTATCACTCGACGTGCACATTGTCTTATCAACATGTCTTGGTGCGGCGACGGCAGTTGGCGTGTGGTTGGCAAACAGGGAATTTCCTCGAAACTAGAGAGCCTCGACCTGCAGATCATTTAATGCGGCCTAATATGCAACCTGTTTTATTATCAAACGCAAGGCTCGATTCCAACTGCCGCCGATGTGAAACCTGAGATGTTTCGATGGAGTTCTGGTCCTCTCTTGATTACATGAAAATCACGCAATGACGTAAATTCTCAGCAATATGGACATTTTTTCACAGTTAGAGTCCGCTAAAGTAAGAATTAATGGTAAAATATTGATTAGAGAGATGCTTGTGATGATTTCGGTGCGTGTTGCTCATATGTGATGAGCCCTCCTGGTTGCCAGGATAGTCGAATAAATTTTGAGGATAAGTAAAATGGAAAGAAATAGAAACATCATGTATAAATAGAAATTTCGCATGAATATTTGGTTTTGACGGTTTTCGCATCAAATCTGTCATTGTTTGTTGTTTGTTGGGTGACCAGAGCCTACTCAACCCTGCTATGCGACGCTGTGGCGATCGCCTGGTGACTTGAACCAGCATGATGTGATCTTGCGCCACAACTACAAAAAGCGGGAATTCAATATCAAACCTTTATTACCCCAAATTCTCGTTCTGACAATTGAATCACAGTACCGCTGCATCATATGCAGTGCGTAACCCCTGTTGAACCCTATGGATTAAGTTACTGTGCCGCACTCATCGAAATTATCACAGCGGATCTTCCCTTGATTATCCACACGGATTGTCGGTGCGATGTTCCAGCTCCACCTCCCCGCCATCAACCAAGGGTGCGCTGCGACGGTTGGATTCGATTCCTGTCGATTCCCACTAGCCTGTAATGTCAACCACCCTTGAGGCTTTTTAGGCACCTCAGGCCAGTAGAGTTCATCCTTCTAGAATATCTCAATTTCGTTGGCTGCCTTCATGCGGCATGGAAATAGTATTTTGAGCCTACGCGCCGGCTGGCAATTGCCGCTTACTTCATCTCTGTCCTGTGACACAGTTATTGGCGTCTTTATGATACTTGTCAGCCTTGGTCATTGGGGTTCTACTTTTTATTACCACCAAGATAATTTACCTGGTAAGGGGGCGCGAGTCTATTGAAGAAAGAGCCAGCCCATTCTATCTTGGCACCAACAAAGAAGATCGGAGGCTCTGTGAGTGCCCTAGGCAATGTCCTCGATCATGTCGCGTCCTGTCTCCGAACCATCGGAATAATGTTCATTCTCAGAATTTTAGGCAATATTAAACAGAGAACCCGCTGACTAGCTATCGAAAACTAAACAAACAAGTTTTAGGGTGACCGGTTTATTGGAGGGTGGGGTTGGCGTTTATTGGAGGAGAGAATCTCCCCGGTCCCACCATACTGAGCAATCACGGGAACAAATTGAGTCCGCGTTCGGGAACCAATGTGCCATCAAACCCCTTGAGGATTCCCCGTTCCCATTCTAGTGCCCGGAAGACATTTCCAAGGAGGGGGAACATGGTTTTTATGTTTGACAAGGCTTGGCCAAGAAATAGGTTAAAAAGCGGCCCAATCACGGTTTTAATAGACTTGGAGCAACGGAATCAGCCAACGAGGGCCACATCGCGGACAGCACCCGCAAGCAGCCGCTGGTATTGCGATTGTCAACAGCCATATTTTCGGTTGGTCTGCAGAGCATGCGGCGGCAAAGCCATCTTAATTCCCACCAACGAAAATGGTCGACACACCTGGGACAAACCGTTTCGTCATTCGTGAACCCGTGACGAACGTCGATGGCATCACCTGCCGCACCGTTGGTTGGACACCAAGATGCCGAGTCTGGGGTAAATCTGGGGTAAATCATTAACCATTCTGATTGGACTGTGACGAGTTCTAAGATTTCTGGGGCCGGATGCTCCGTCCCAAGCGGTCAGGCTGGATCAACTAAGGATTATTGGCGACGTATCGAAGCGGAAAACAATGCCCGAGGGTCAAGGTGGATTGTCTAGCATTCCCCAAATTTATTCTCCAGAATTCACTCCCCAGATTCTCTATTTCATATTCTCACCCTGGCATGTATCCAGCCGTGAAAGTATAAGCTGTGACAATGGCTGCCGCTATTATAGCTCTAATGGATCATGCTCGAAGACAAGCAGCTGATGTCGAGCCTGTAGACCCGAAAGGGAAATCTTCGAGGGCACAAAGGCTACTACCAAGTAGCCTGTCCTGGGGAGTCCTCCGGACCCCTACTCAACTTTTTTATCATCACCAAGACTCCCATACGAGCTCTTTAGCATCACAGGTAGCATCATTGGCAGCTACCCCCACCTTCCTAATTTCCTATCTTCTATCCATCTAGCTAGTGCATCTCCCGCATATTCTTGGCCCCTTGCACTTATTTAATCTACATGTATGGGGTGCTCCATTGGATCGAATAAACCCTCGACCATACTTAAACTAATGGCCATCAAGATGTGGCACATCTGGATGCAACATGCAGAAAACCCAGGAGGCTAGGGGGAGGAGATTAGAGTATCTAACCGAGATAACCCATGACATGAGTGCGGGTTTGTTTGTCGGTGTGATCTTTGAAAGTGATATTATGATGTTTGGCTTTTGAGACCAGCTGTTTCCGTTCATGGCCGGGGGAAGGGTACGCGATTTGTTCGGACCATGCTAAGAATTGGGCGGCGAGAAAGAGCGAATCATTTGCAAAGTGAGAGGTGTTGGCTTAAGGGAGCTGACATTTCTAATATGCTTTTACAGGCACTCTCCCAACAGATCGCTTAAGCAGGCCAACGTGGCCGCCACGTTCTAAGCATAGTTATTACATATTAGTGTGAAAAGACCGTGAGGGATTCTTGTCATCAACTAATAGATCCAAAGGAATTGGTCGGTATGGCAATGTTATAGTCAATTTCAGAAACCCGATTGCTTAATTGGATCCCCAGTGTTTACGGTTTTGCTCATAGCATGGGGATCCCTTCCTAGGCTATCAATCTATCTCAGAAATCCATTGGCGTGAGAGCTCCTCGTAAATCGTTGCTCTAGACAGCCAGAGGAAAAGGAAATGCATCGAGAACCAAAATACCTACAGCAGGCTCAGATCTTTAACTTGAAATTTTATCAATTGTCCTGGTGACGGGTAACTTGAAACGCTAAATGCCGACTTCCGACTTCCCATGACGCTAAGCAACAAACTTCCTGCCATAAAAGCCTGAAATACAGATACGTCTTTCTTGTGCCGTCTCCGGTTTCACCAATCTTTGGACGGAGGGTGAGGCTGGAAGTTTCAACGCAAATGTGCATCGGGTAGAGGATCACGGGTGATTACCACCTCGTGTGGCGATGGCGTTGACGACGAGATTCGAAATGTGTGACTGCAACCAGTCTGTACTTTCTCTAGTAATCAACCATGCAAAATTTTGCGTGAAAGCCAACCACAAAATAATGAATCAGATGTCTAAATATTGTGAACGACCAGAAATATTTCTCAAGGGCCTTTCTCTGTCCACCTCCTTGGCTGGGCCAATGGAGCATTTGGACTGTCTAGACGCTCGGTGACCCTTTATGATAGGAGAAAATAAGCTGTATACTCTGTTATAGAAGCGCTGTTTATGACGTACGTGCTTTTATGGACAAGGGAATTGGGCTTTCTTGCATAATTTCCCAGCAATTGGTAATCATCTCATGCAATCAATCTTACCCGAGCTCGGTATTGCTAGCAGTCTTCCGCCTGCAAAGACTCAAATGAATTTTGATCAATTCTTGAAATAAAATTCAAGATTGGAAACAGCTGTACTATTTGCAACTATTGCTACTCCACATTGTATCGTCATGGTTTATACGCAAACGTATTGAATAAGCGGAGGGTTTGGTGGGCGTAGCATGTGACCGTAAGTGGATTGATTTGGATTTATAAAGCGATCCCACCAGTCTATAAAAAGGAAGAGCGTGGCACTTGGTCTGGCTTTAACCTTTTAGACTAGCCTGGTCTTGAACCGGGAGGCGGAGAGTATCGCCACAAGAGAGCTAAATCGCAAGTTAGTACGTAACCATACATCAAAGCTGAGGAGAAGGAAGGGATCCAGTCTCAGCTTGACCTTTTTCCATTCCTTTCTTTTGGCCATGATGCAAATATGACACTAGGCAGAACAGGATTGCGGTCAAAGCAATCCCCTAGCTACTTCTTGAAAAAGCTCGCCAAGGTTGACCAGCTGAGGGTGTTAGGTTTGTAGCCAGGGCAGCAACTAGCCTACTTCATATTCCAGCTAAGTAATCTTAGCAAGTTTAAACGCAAGGCTGACTTTGTTGATGGAAAGAAACTTACTTGCAAGGTTGCGTTGGACATCGCCCGACGGATGAACATTCCCACAGCCATGGCGATGGCACGAAAGGCAACATAAATACGTCGTGTCGCTCTTTGTGAAATAGCTCAAGTTGCCATCACTTCACCATTCCTGTCACATCGAGTCAACACAACCCCCCATACTATCATTCGAATTCCTTTTTGTTGTTTTCTATCAGCATGGTCCGATTTCTTACATTTCTGGCATTTGCTGGCATCAGCGCTGCCAAGCTCACAGGCTTTCACGCATATAAAAGAGGCTACGGAAGTGACGCGCTGGACCCCATTGGTACCCCGTTCAACGTAGCCGACACTTGCGTTTCTCAGCTGGTTTGCGATAAATTGTATTGCATGCAGCAATCAGGCACATGCTGTGGTCACGGCGATGGGATGTATTGTGCTACGGGAACTTACTGTTCCGGCTCCGGATGCTGCGAGGACAACACTGTCTGCAGTGACAAAGTAGAGGGTTGTCAGACCGGCTATGACCAATGCGGAGCGCATGCTTGTATGCCTAGTGGCTCTGTTTGTTGCGATGACGGCTCATATTGCAACAAAGGTGATGTGTGTGCATCTGATGGAACATGCAAACCAGGCGAAGGGAGCTCTGGTGCTTCAGGAGCAGCGACTTCAGCAGCGGCGGCAACTTCAAAAGCTGGAGTGACTTCGGAAGCAGCAATTCCAACAGGGGCAGGCCCAACAATAGTGGTCTCGGATTCGGTTGATACGTATACCAATCTGCTCCTGGATACAAGCGCGCCGCCTGAAGTAACTTCTGCAACGGACGCAGGTGTCATGGTTGGCGGTGGGGATACAATGTCGGGCACAGAAACCACTGCGACCGTCAACATCGATAACTTTAGCGACGCGAGCGCCACAGCGGAACCGACTTTCGAAACCGTCACTTCCGGGGATGGCAGCAGTGGGGACATGACATCCACGCCGGATGCATCATCTACCGAAACGGCCACCGACAGCGGTTCTGCTGGGTCTTTTGTTGGCCCAAGCATATTTGGCGCAATTTTGGCCGCTATCGCAGCGCTATAAGATTTTTCCTTTGTCCTTTGAACCATAATAATCCATAATACACAAACATTCAAACCTGCCCTATTGCTCTGGTTGCATCCGGTGATTTCCTCCCGTTCTTAGAATCCAATGCGAGCCGATGGTCTCCATCAAGATGTGGGTGTTCTGGCCGAGCGGTCTAAGGCGCTGTGTTCAGGTTGTATCATCAACAGGAATAATTCGCAGTCTCGCAAGAGGCGCAGGTTCGAATCCTGCGGACATCATTCTTTTTGCAGCCATATTGGCTTAATTTTTTTCTAACACATTTTTATCGCTAAATGAGCCAAAAGCACAAAGCAAAACCGCCAATAAAATACCAGCGCAGCCGATCCCAACGCTTTGGTATCACTGAACCCGTGGATGTCCATCAGTACGTGTTCTGCAACAACCAACCAACCCCAACCGTGTACGAACTCTATGGCAATCAGTACAAGGAAAAACCAGGCAATTCTTGAACATCAAGTTCATTGGCAAAATTATCATCTCCTACTCCCAAATTGCTTAGTGAAAAATCTTCTTCACTGCACAAACGATCTCACTGCTTTGCCTAGCTCGGATATTGTCAGGCAGCTTTGAAGGCAACTTTAGGCAACAACCAACACGAAGAAGACTGTTTTGCAAATAGAATGCCTACAAATCAAGAAAAAGGAGAAACAAGCAGTCAATACTAGCTTGCGTTGAGAATATCAAACTAAAGTGATTGGTGCTGTTCAATGGTTACATCCAGCCTCTTTTTTGGAGGCAGCAGTACAATGCAGACTCAATGCCAATCCGGGACCTCTATTGATAGAGCTACGTCTGTGCAATCAAGATATTGGCGGTGCGCTGGGTGGGGACCTGGTGCAGCCTTGAACCAACAGAGGTTGAGGCTTTCAGTATTGGTCTCAGGTGATTCCGCGTCCCTTATTCGGCACAGGGCAAGCAGACTGAGACATATGCTAGTTTCTGCCACCAAAACCAACCTGTATGACGCGGTTGGGTAACAGCCCCATCGGGCATCCATCATCCATCATCAGCGTTCAGAACCCAATGTAGCAAAATGACACCAAAGGCCTGCGCCGTTCCTCAGGACCAAATTGCTCAGACTGCACAGTGCTCCAACACCGTCATCAACAGCCCCGAACTTTTGGAACACATCCTACTGCAGCTCGACTTGCGAACGCTAGCCACCAGTGCGCAGCTTGTGTCTCGGTTCTGGCGGGAATTGATACAGCAGTCTCCTTTGCTCCAGCGCTCCCTCTTCCTGTTGCCCGCGGACGGCAGCAAAAATGAAAACGGCGAACGCACACTCAACCCCTTGCTGGAAGCGGCCTTTCCCACTTGGTTTCGGGGAACCATGAGCTCCGACATTGCCACGGATATGCCGTGGGCTAAAACAAGGCTCGGAACCTTCCTCCGCCCCGAGGCCAGCTGGCGCCGCATGCTAGTGTGCCAACCGCCCGCCTACGCACTGGGAATCGTTGATATCAAGGGCGTCCAACGATGGTCCTCCCGAGCTGTGCGGGTGCGAAACCCGAATGACGGTGTCCGCATGTGGGACTTTCTCGATATATGTGTCAACTGGCCACTCCCGGAATTTCAGGTTTGCTGGGACTCGCATACACAGCCAGTAGACGACAGGTGGTGCAAAAGTGCTTCAAGTATCTGGCCCCAGGTTGAGCGCGCGCAAAATGAGGTCGATATCCTGGTATATCGGAGTTCTTACAGAGGGTGTATGGACCCTGCAGTAGACGATGCCTACGGGTACATTGCAGGGTTTGTTGAAAAGTTCAAGCCCTCAACTCCATGCAATGAAGATGAATGGATAAATGAAGAGGCGGGTGGGTGGTGGTTTTAGGTTGATACAGACTTATCAGTGAGGGGTCAGTAAAGGGCCATAGCCATTATCAAAGTGTTTAAATGACCATTGCTGTCAGCAAAAACAAAAGATAAGGCACACCAGGATTCAGTGCGCCAAGGTTTTATGTATGGCTCACCTTTCATCGTTATTGCAGTTGCCATTTGAACAGAATTGTTAAAAACCTATCACCGAGACTCCTAATCTATGCTACAAACCACCGACTAAGCCAAGACTCATTACAACTCAACAGGAACCCCTTCAGGGTATCGTCGTCCGTGGACATCAAAGTTGTCAATAAGCTCATCAATAGCCTCCATTTCTTCCGCTGTGAGCTCAACTACTTTCAAGTTCTCCTCCGCACGCGCCACAGTGGTCGATCCTGGAATGGGGATAATTTCTGGCAGGCTGTCGCGTTTGCCGAGTGCGCGGACCCAGTTGATGGCAAGCTGCGCAGTGGTGCAACCCTTCTTCTTTGCCAAGGCCTCGACTTGATCAGTGAGCTTCAGGTTATGCTGCATTACTTCGTTCTGGAAGCGAGGAAAGCCCGAGATGCGTCCCAGGTGCTGGACATCGGATGCTTGTCTGATCTTGCCGGTGAGCATCTAAAACTCCAATTAGTATTTGCGGTGATGCTTCTCCAGGGCATGCCAGTGGGGACTCACTCCTCGGCCGATGGGCGAATATGCTACAATGGGAATGTTGTGCTCCTTGCAGGCCGCAGCCACACCGTTCTTGAGCACATCGGGAGTAAATATGCTCAGCTCCACTTCAGCTCCAGCGACCTTGACATACTTTGCAGCTTCATCAATGGTCTCCTTGCTGCACTCTGACAGGGCAACGCCCGCAAGCTTTCCGGTATCAATGTATTCGCTCTGGATGGTTTTGAGCGTGACATCAAAAGGTTGGCTGCGATCTCTTCTGGCGATGCAAAAGATGACTTTGAGGTTGCTGATGCCTTCCAGGCCACCAAGAATAGCATCAATCGATCGGCGAATGCCCTCTGGCGAGCCGTCGGGTCTAATTGCCCCTGGGTCCACACCACCCTTGATCATCAAGGTGACCTTGGCAGCGTCTTCAGGGAACTGGGTAAAGTAGGCTTTGAGGAGATGCATCGAGTTGTACTTTGGGGTACCATAAAATTCAGCGCCGTTCCATAGTGTGCAGCCAGCCGCCAATGATGCTTTGAGAACCTCGATAGCTTTATCTGTGGAGATCGGCTCTGGGCGCCAAGTCATGCCCATGAGGCCAAAGCCCAAGTCACTGCTGGAAAGTTGAATAGTGTTCGACATGGTGCAGTTGTTTCTTCTCTCTTTTGTTGGCGCGGTATTGCAGGTCAGTTTATCCCAAAGATGATCAGCCAGGAATGGTTTGATAAGAAAATTAATCGCATTCCATCGCATTGATCCCACCAGTCTTATACTCAATCTCACCAATATATATCACCAGTGTCGCTGGTTGGTTTTCTTAAGTCCGTGATTCGCCCTGACACGGGAATTGCTCTGATGTCAATAATTCCGGTGATCCGCTGGACGTGGATCGGAATTATGTGCAAGTGGGTGTAAAGCCGATTGCGAGCTAAAAGCGCTAGCAACATCTCCGACGTGGCCGTGCACACTTTGAGGCCAGGGTTTGCGCCATGGAGTTAAAGACATGTCCGGCACTAAGTGGGTGCCGCTAAAACGTGCAGCGCAGAGAGAGAAGTGTAATGTTTTAAGCTGAGAGTAATGCTTACAAAACCACTTTCAACAAAATAGTAGCAGTAGATGGAGATGTAAAACTCAACCCAGACATTTATTTTGTCACGACTAGATAGGTAATCGCTGGGCTCTTCAAAGAGGCCCTCGCGCGTTGGTCAGCAGTTCTGCATCCTCCACCCATAAGCAAACATATGCACTCTCCGAAATTGACTTCGTATCTTCCTTGAGATTCATCGCTTCTGCGCACAACCTTGACGGCATCCCAGATACCTAGCAAGTTTCGGGATTCCCGCGAAATCGGTTTGAATTCTGTGAAAATGACATGGATAATGTCTCGGTGCCTGCGCCTCTCTAATTGTGATCTCTTGAGTTGATTTGAGATTTCGTTCCTGAACTCAAGTTTTCGAATGCGATGTGCTAGCATCTTCAAATATTTGCCTCATTTAGGTTTAGGAAGCATCTGGTTAATTGCGAACCTAGGGCCGAGGTATATGACCGTGTCATTTAGACCCTGATCATTATTGTTGTCAAAAATGAAGTGTAAATTTTGATGCCCTAGGAATGAAGTGTGTTCCCATCGCTCCGGTGATAATAGTTTCATATGTATATCAAAAGCTTCGAGCCTTCAGTGCCTTGTTTGCAAGCCCACAGACTTGACTAATACACGTGAGGTGTACCAACGTGTCCGCAGATCGGTTGGGGAGATCCCCATCGCCACTGGTTTTAATAACCAAACCGCGAACTATATCTTGTATATGAATCCATGATTTCCATTATATATTAGGCTGTTTAATTAAACTTTGTTGATACTTATAATTCTGAACCTAAAATAATATTTACCACGTAACTCATCGGAGGCTCTATTCATCATACTTACACACAGGCCACATCATTCACGGCCAAGGCGTTCTCCAGAAAACGCCCACTTGTGACTATATCACAGTCAGTTAAAATAATTTCGCACCTCTTGCATAGATTGTCGTAGGCCTTTCAGCACCAGAGTCTATCCGGTAGCAGATTTGTGTTTCAGACGACAAATGCTTTCATGTGTTGGCAAATTCATGGATTTTTTTCGTGTAGGATTTGATATGATTCGCAGCCAAGTCCTCCTGCTCAGGAAATATGGTGAGTTCGGCATCTAGAAAATAAATATTTCAAAGCCCCGAGCCTTTTGAGGCCATGTGCGCGTCGACAAGCTAGCTCCCAGAGCATCGAGGTTCAGCATCCACATAAGCAACGTAACTAGCATGTTGGTCCCGGCCGAGACCTTGTATAACGGTAGCCGAACATTTTCTATAAGCCTCAGTCCTTTCAGGTTTCCAGGTGGATTTAAAACAAACTTCATCGCTTGGCTGCACGCGGCTTGGACGGGCAGCAAATAATCTGCGGTAAGCTCGTTAAGCTGCAGTCTCCTGACCAATTCAAATAAGGGCATAGGCATTTTCTCTAGATTTCCAACTTCAGTTGCGTTTGTAGTGTAAGAAGCTTCTAGATAGTGAACTTTGAACTCACCGACCTGTTGATGGTTGGAAATGGTTGCGTTTTATCAGCACCCAACCCAACGCGGTGCACTAATACCATAGTTCCCCGTGTTTAATCGGCGGCCTTGCCACACAAGAAACATAGAATACCGTTTATTCACGATTCTTCAGTTCGTCTACGGAAACAATAAGTTGAATTGCCCAGCGCTGCTAGATTCTGTACTGACTGTGCATTGCCAGCGGAACGACTTTTTATATTTGTGGATGAATCCATCAATCCATGGAGGTTACAAAAAGCTCTGATTAGATTGAAATACAACAGTTCGCTGATAGAAGTCAAGATACCGGGGAGTCACAACCCTTGATGCCATAGACAAGGTATGGTTTTGACAGAGCATCAACTGTTTGGGGTGGGGAAATCTGGTTTTGGCCCTGTACAAAATTTCGAGCTCAATTTCTAGCGGTTGACATAGTTGAGAGATGGAATTAGGAATAAGTTATGCTTTGGAAATAATCGTTGATCTACCGGTATTTTAGTTGGATAAACATTGAGTATCTCGCCATGAATTGGAATACTTGAATGTTCTAAGGCACATCAATCTTTCACCACCGGTCAGATGAAGCATGGGATAATTTTTCACCATTTACTATTTTATTACACAATTCCTGTATGCAGACAACCCCTGAGGATTCTTTTGGGCTTTTCCGTGGCATTTTCTTGATTGGAGTGTCAGTCTTGCCAACTTCTCCTCACTCTGCCCATACCCTATACCTCAAGGCCTGTGAGTTCATCGCACTCGTGCACAACACAACCAACAATCTATTTTTATCATGATCTACGTTTGATGTCACCTCTCAACGCAAACATTCTTTTTAACTCTGTGTCACCCCCACCCGATCAAGAGCTTACGCGTAGATCATCTGGTTGACGTCGTGGTTGTTGGTATTAGTTGACCGCTTACTGGTTGCTGGAGCAAGTGGGCCCGCGGCGTCGTGGCTTGTGTTGGTGACATTTGTTTCACGAAACGCACCACAGCCACGCGCAAGACCTGTCAGACGCACTACCGCATGCCTGCCGCTTGGCGAAAATTTTGCAAACGGCCTGTGGACACGAGACCACGAGGATTGCGGGAAATTCGTGGTTCGTGGGCCCATGTGAAGGTACATGGGACTGAAGTATCTTGACCAAACCATGGTGTGCTAGGCATCAGGCCGGTAGTGTCTTCTAAATCTGGCCTAGCATCCCGTCACGGCAGATTAGCCCTGGCTCCACCGATTTGGAGGCTGGCTGGCCATCTTCGGGACCATGCCGGATCGGCTGTAGGTTGCTCAGATTTGAGAGCGAAATGCCCCGGTTTGCGCAGGTTTCTGTGGCCTGCCTTGGCGGGGCGCTAACCGTGCCACAGCCTCTCCCGCTGACCCGGCCGCGTCTCCATCGCCCACTCGGACGAGAGATGGCCTCTGCAAGGTTCGACTGGTCGCTTGATCCAGGATGATGAACCGATTAAGTGTACGTAGTGTACGTTAGACGGTTTACTCTAACCTAAACTCAAATCAGCTTCTTGAGCCACCATGGCAATGTTTGCATGGGACAACTATTGCAGCCATCTTTCGCGGTCGCTGTTTGCAAAATCGCGACATTGCCCGAGGTGGACCCCAGTGTCCCTCTGACTTGCCATGGCACTTGCACAATTTTTGCACTTTTACGAGTACATGTGCTCAACTCGCTTGTTTCGGCGGGCGGGTGCTCCAGGACCACGGAGAGTAAGCATGACTGCAGCCAACATCCAAAGGGTGTCGCGACCCCGTCCAGGAAACCCGATGACAACGAATCGCGTTCCACAAATAGCCATCTGAATTGTGATGCGATTTAATGTCGCCAGAGAGGAGGGCACAGCCTAGGTAGATCTCTAATGCTGTGATCGAAACCGGCCCGGCTTGAGTCAGCCAGCCACCCCCACCAGTTGTCCATCAACGCGAGCCAATAACCCGAACGTGGACCCGAGAATCCTTCATGGGATTTCTCAACCATTGGGCAGGAGAAATTACGGCCTATTCCTTTCGGGCTCCTCGTGAGACTACGACCCTGTCACGTTAGTGGCTTACACTCGGACGGCGCCGCAACCCGCCCTATGTAAGACCCGTCCGCCTTATGGGCCGCCCCTTCGGCAGGCAGAAGTGGGAAATTTGACTATCGATTTCTCGGGCTTCACTTGAATCAAGTTGGCCTCATTTGGAGACGAGGCTTCATTAACGCGGACCAGAAAGAAACGCTTGCAGATTATGGCTAATTAATATTATGGACGCTTGTGGTCCCCGATTCACCGCTACTGTGATCAAGATGCGGTTGACTGGTCCCATTTGGCGGGTGAATATACATGTCCTTCTCACCATCGCATGGAGGCTGCAGGTGGATAAACGCATCTAAAAAAAAGCTGGTCTGGGACAGGGCTAGATCCGCCCGAACAGAAATGAGTCACAACTAAATAACCTGGCCCTTGACTTGCTTGATGTTCTTGACATTAATGTCTCGCCAGAAGGCGGTAGCAGCAAATCCAACAACCCAGATGGCTGTTCCGGCAGCCAGCATCATGGACTGCGCATCGGAATAAGCGTGCTGAATAGCGGTTCGGGTCTCGGAACCCTCCGGGTAGCTGAGCTGGACATCAATTGAGGCATAAATAGTCAGAAGGTTCGCTTGGTCTGCAACGGGAAGATACTCGAGCAGCTTCTTCGGAAAGATTCCTTGCCAGATGGCGCTGGCAATTGTGAGGCCGATGGCACCGCCAACGGAAGAGAACATGGATACAATGGCCATGACTACAGCAATGTTCTGGTGAGACGACACGGATACAGCCGCAATCGCTGGCGTGATGACGATGACACCGGACGCAATGGAGATGAAAATCTGGCACATGATGATGTAGCCAACGTTCATGCTTGGCTCTCGGAAATGGATCATGAGACCCATAAATAGAGCGTACAGAGGGATGGCAACGTAGAGCGTGATGCCCTTGAACCGGCCGGTGTATGTAATGGCCACACCGGTGGCGATGGCAAATAGACTGCCGCCGAGACTGTAGGTCTGGACGACGTAGCTGGCCTTGGTGACACTCAGGCCATTGACAACCTGGAGGAAGGAGCTGAAGAAGCTAAACCAGCAGTAGTAGCTGATGAACAAAACAGCGCCAAGCGCACACCCGCCAACCATGTTACGATCAAGCAGTAGCTCGTAAGGGATGAATGTGACCGGGGCAAAGAACTTTTCCCACAGTGCAAACAGGACCATGAGGACTACGCCAAAGACCAGCAAGCAGATGATGAGGGGCGATTTCCATCCGTCGGCCTGCATGGTGTAGATGTTGAACGGCAAGAGGAACAGGCAAATACCAGCCGTTATCAAGAGGAGGCCGATGGCGTCGAACTCGCGGCAGTAGTACAGGAAGGACTGCCAAGGCGACCGCGAGCTCTTTTCCAACTTGATGACACCCTGCTTCTTGGCCTTGGAGTAGTTGAACATCAATAGACCGTACAGGGGCAGACACATGGCGGGGACGACGATGGAAAAGGCTCCGAAAGCCCAGCGCCAGCCGGGACCTCCCAGGAAAGCCTCGGCGATGGGGCCGCCCAGCCAGGTGGTGACGATGTTGGGCGACGAGGTCAGGGCCGTCATCAGGGCACGGTTGCGCAGGCCGGTGGTGTCGGCGACGAAGATGTTTACGCTGTAGAGCAGGGCGTTGTTGCCGACGGTCCAGAAGACCTGAGCCGCGGCGTACATCTTGACCGTCTTGGTGGCGGCCATCATGACGAGGCCGACGGTCGCGATGATGAGCGAGACGCCGTACCCCTGCGGGCGACCAAAGACGTCGAGGATCTTGGCAACGGTCAGGTTGCATGCGCCGCCGATGATGCTGCTGAGCACGCTGACGGTGGCCGTGAGCGAGTGCGCCGCGAAGGCCGACGTGACGTAGGGCACCAGCGCCGTCGTCGTGCCCTGCTGCATCAGCATGATGAAGTAGACGATCCAGATGAGCACGTAGGCCGTTACGAGCGACGTCTTGGACCACACGGTCGCGATGGCTTCCACCTTTTGCACGCCGGCCTGGGCTTGCGCGTCGATGCTTTCCTCGTCTGATTTGGCGTCGCGGCCCACCTCGTCGACTGCTGCATCGAGATCCTTCTCAATGTCGCCTTTGGCGTGGGGCGACGCCACGGACGGTTGGGCTTCAGCCATGGTCTCGGCCAGTTTGAGGGAATGGGAAACCGGCCAAAAATTAGAGAGAAATGGTGGTATCAAGGCAGAGCGAATGGGATAAAGCAAAAGCAATGGCTGATTACGCGACAAAGTTACGGTTCCGGGGCACTTTATTAAATACTGGCAGCCCGATTGCTGGAATGGCAGGCTGAGCAAATAAATCAATGAAATCTCGGGGCGCTTTAGTACGACGCCCACGGCATGGGTGATTTGAGGACGTTGGTTGGCAGTGGGGCAGGAAACTGCACCTGTAATATCTTGCTCAACTACACTTGGCTGCAGCCATATCTCTTGGCAATTTGCTGACATGAAAACAAGACATATTTTTTTAAATGTATTTGACTCCCGACGATCTCGCGCTTTCTAGTGAGAAATAAAGCGGCACCGTCTTGCCAAGTTGAAGAGGCGGATTTGGACAAATAGTCGAAAAATGTCGACGCAGCATCCATCAAGAGAGGCTCTGGACATGACCAGGGTCCATTTGCCTTTCTGGGACATCGACATGGGCTATCGGACCCCTGTCCCACACTGGCTGACCCTCCCACAACTCCCGCACCAAGCTACCAATGATAATTAGCTCGATCTCGCTCACGCAGCGGGCCGTGTAGGGCCCCCATCGCTAGCGCGGGGAACAAGGCCAGATGCGGCCAAGTCAGTCCCATAGCTTTCTTTTTGACTTACACCGACGGGCGCATTCCAGGTTGGAGATGAAAACGGATGATTTGTCCAGCTACATACGATCCCCGCAGGGAATGCGTTTGAAAGGAGAAACTCGCATCCTTGACCTGGTGATACGGCCCGAACAAGAAGTCTATTCAGACGCCAGACCCGCCCGTCAGAATGGGGGTAGTACCCACAGGTTCCTTCAGCTTGACACGAACTCGAAAGGGTGTTTGGTGAAAGTGAGCAGTTAATTATCTGACTTGGCGGGGTGCATGATTCTTTTGAGCCAAGTCTGCTTCGCTGCGATGGCCGCGCGGATGAGCGGCACATCAGGGTTGTCCATGGCGTCGAACAGGTGGAAGGCTCCGGGCCACACGTGCAGCTCGCACGTCGAGCCGCAGCGCCACATGGTAGAGGCGTATCGGACGGCGGAATCGCGGAACACCTCGCACTCGGCTGCGTCGATGTAGGTGGGTGGGAGGCCAGACAGATCCTCGGCTCGGGAAGGCGACTGGTAGGGTGTGACGCGGGCGGTTCCCCGATGCTCGTCGCCGATGACGTGAGCCCACGCCATGCGGTTCGAGACGCCGCACCACGGGCTTCCGTATTCGAACTGCTGGTCCGATAGCTGGTCGCACCGGTCGTCGAGCATCGGCGAGAGCAGCATCTGCGCCCTGACAGGCACCGCGGGGGACTTTTTGTCGCGAGCCATCAGGCACGTCGCCGCCGCGAGGGCCGCGCCGCCCGACACGCCGCAGACGACGATGCCAGCGGGGTCGATGCCGAGGGATCCCGCGTGCTCGGAAAGCCAGACGAGGCCGGAATGGCAGTCCTCGGCCGGGCCGGGGGCGCGCGTCTCGGGTGCGAGCCGGTACTCGACGGATACGACGGCGCACTCGATACCCTTGAGCAGATCCAGGAGCTCGGTTATGGCAGAAAAACGGTCGCCCGCAATCATACCGCCACCGTGCATGTAGTACAGGGCTGGCAGTGCATTAGACGTTGGTTCCCTGGGCGTAAACGCGGATAGGATGACAGCGTTGCCATCGGGCCCGGGCACCGAGTGCTCCGTGTGCTTGACATGCGGCGCGCTCTGCAGGATCGTCTCGGCGTTGTACACAAATGCTGCCTCCTCGCCGGCAGACACGCCGCGCATGAAGTTCAAGTCCACCTCCTCTGGCAGGAGAAAGGCATCGAGCATGGGCGCCAGAGCGTCATCAATGGCTGGGCGCGGGATCTTGATCCTGGGATCGAGATGCGCGGCTTGGGAGTAAGCAAACGGGTACGAGGAGGGTTGGTCGGTCATTTTCGGGACCTAAAAAAGGATAGAATGGAAGAAGTCAGAAATCTTACAATACACCGAGAAGATACCTTTTGAAGTGCCCAAGCTTCCAATGCAATGCTGGAAAACCGCACGTCATGTGGGTGTGCGACCCAAGTTATATGGTACCTTGGGTGCATCCGCATTAGCGAGGCTCAGCCTCAGCGGATGGGATTCATGGGTCAGCTTGGGGTAACTGCCCCACAAGGCTCACTTTCTTGGGTGGCGCGGGTGGATACAGCCATTTGACACGTTTTCGTTGTACTATTTGAGGTGGTGCCACTCTCACTGCATCTAATAATATTTTAACCACAATAAAAATAAAATAGAATATTTCATCGCGGTAGTTACCGAATACAGCATAGTTGGCTAGTGTTTGCAAAGACTAGGCAATACGAAACATGGGCGTCACAACGCTCGCAGCTCATAACGTCTTGGTCTTGAGATGTTCCTACTATAATGCTTGGTTGAATCAGTAGCTATGATGATATAACGCGCCCTACAAGGCCAGAATCTGCACATAATCTAGGCTCCTACCACGGCACATATTAATATTCGACAAGAGGTTGGTATGAGTAATGGCTAAACAATAAGTAGCATGGGCATCGTAACGCTCATTCTTACGACTCCTTGATCTTATGACGTGGCTTGCAGGATGCTTGGTTGAATTGCTTGTTGACATCCGTTCAATCCGTTACCTAGGTGGAGAGAGAGATTGGTCGATAATTGCTCTGATACCGATCACATGAGCGGAAGCAGTTATCAACACCTGCCACTCTTGGGCCTATGCTGTAATTTTAATGACTATGGCAGCGGGCCCCCCTGATAAGCGCAGAATCCGTGCGTAATCAAGCCGCCTGCTTGCGCACATCACAATTGCGATCTACAACATGAGTCCGTACCTCCAGGTCACGGATTTGTTTGAATAAGAAACAAACCATAACATACTACAACCCTGGCCCGGCTTGTGGTGAAACATTGGACCGGTTCATCCCCCGGCTGAACTTGAGGCCGACCCGCCTCCAGCGTCAACTCTAACTTCAATCCCAGGCGTCATATAACCGGAAGTTTAACGAATTGCATGACTCGGAATTCGTTTCCCGATAGTCGATTTTAGGGCCCTGAATTCAAGTCCAAATTTAAGCCTGGCCCGTCATGGAACCTAAGGTTTAATCTATTACCCACCCTAGCAGCTGCCGTGATCGTGCCACTTTATCTCTACCGGGGATCACCAAGATTGCCGTTGTTAACTGATTTTGGGCTTGGCAGGCCAATGGATACAACGTAAAGTAGCACTTCTCATATTATAATTATGTATATGAAATGTTTAATTCTTTGATTAATTAATTTATATTTTATCGTTGCAGAACACAACCATCCCTGATAACACGTGCAAGTCGCGTTGAGGGATTATGCTGTGATCCACCCCCACCGGAAAGCCCTGTCGCTTTCTACTTATTGTTGGGGGATCTAGTAAGCAACGTTAAAAATAAGCTAGGACAAGGCGTAGAAGCTCGGATCCTGCCGTTGGATTTCTTACAGTTGGGCATTAGGCAGCCAACTTGGCAAAAATCACATGACGGCTGTGCTGGTGCGTGGTGATGCTTCCAGGTTGGCTTCAAGCAAGGTCATAGAAATCTCGGTCCTATTCGTAGAAAGATTCGGAAAAAAGTTATTCGTGCATAATTTATGTACCTTTGACTGACTAAATTCTTACTGAATCGTCCTGCTGGTACTTCTGAAAATATTCGCCAAGCTTCTGCTTGATGCTGTCTACTACCCCATCCTCAATCACACCCTCCTGCCAGCTAAGACCTATCGTCATCGAACCATTACAACCGGTCGCAACACTAATGGTCACCGCAGCTCCGGACGCAACCGAGCTCCGGCTGAGCATGACTTTTCCAACCTCCCACGCAGGAGGCTCCTCGGTGTGGGGGGGACTCGGGAAGAGGCCCACATTCGTCACCTCGAACGCCGCATCCCGGGGGTTTCCAACTAGCGACTTGAAGATAGGAGAGACGTCCGGGATGCTCTTGAAAATGGCGATTGACGCGTAAGGTTCGCCAGAGGGCGACACGTTCTGGAGGTAGTCGCTGATCCCCTTTGAGGCCACCTGAGCTCCCGTCCATTCATCGCCGCCCTCATTCGGCCGCGTGAATCGGACCTTGGTCGCATCAAAATAGGTACCGATGGCGCGGTCAGCAGTTTCCCGGGGTAGCTTGAGCCAAGGACGTAAGCTGACGGGAATAATGCACGTCAGGGCCTCCTCGGTTGGCGGGAGAATCGCGAATAAGATGGTGGCGATGACTGCGGGCAGTGCCGACGTCACAGACACGCTCTTGTCCTTGCATTCTCGAAAAAAGGCCCCGGAGGCGCTTGGCGACAGGCAGAGGGATGTCCAGCGCGACTTGCAGGGGGTGAAGATTGAGCTGCCCGTCCACTCTTTAAGGTTGTCTGCCGCAGGACTGGGGGGGCTTGGGTTTATTGCCAGCGGATGCAACTCTTCAACGGGCGGGAGTAGCAGCGAGCTCTCGTCGGGCGCGACCGTCTCCACGCTGCCGGAGTCCGGCGAGGTGGAGAGAGTGGCAGCCTCGAGGGCGTTGCGGAACTCGCTGTGGAAGACGAGGCCCGAGACTCCGTCGCCGATGGCATGGTGGTAAATGAAGGATGCCGTGAACTCCCGCTCCGCCTGAGGATCTTGCAGGATAATCAGGCGCCAGAAAGGCAGGGTGCCGTATTCGGCTTTGAAATTGGTATTGTGCTGCTCCTCGAGAATGTCATCGAGCTCCTTGTCCTGCCCTTCCCCGGCGCCCGCAAAGGGCTGGGAACGTGTGCGGAAGATGATGCTTCGATCCAGGGAAATGGAAGGGAGAGATACAAAGGTGCTCTCGGGCGCATCCTCATTGGCGGGAATAGCAAAAAGTATGCCGTGCTTACGGATGACGTCCCTTGCAGCAGCGTAGATCAGATGGCGCAGATCAGATACGGCCGGAGAGGACCAAGACAGCTTGTAGTGCGCTGAGAGGCCAACATTGTTGAAAAATCCCAAGTGGTGGCAAGAGGCCGAGATTTGCTCAAGTTTGCCTTGAAATGTTAGACAGAGCTTCGTAATATTCAGTTTTTTTTTTTACGTACCCAAAGGCCGCAATGCTTGGAGTTGCTGCATGTCTGTTGCTCGGCCGAGTTGAGCATCTGGGGTGGCCAGGGCCTCACTTGACGGGGACATGGCGAATAGTTAAAAAGCGCAAACGACGAGGTAAACTGGCCTCAGTGGCGGGATACAATAATCTGAATAAGCGGGCGAGTGAGAGTGAATGTAAAAGCGAAGGATGCATTTCTGCAATCTCTATAATTATAGCAGAAAAAAAGTCTGGGCGTAAGAGCGAAGGGGGGCGTTGCGGTAGCGGCATGGCGAGAAGCGGCATGGCGAGGTGGGATGAGCCAAGGCTGAGAGGATTCACGCTTCTCAACTTGGCAGAATGCGTTTTACGGCAACGGTAATGAGCTTTGTTTGTTCCATTCCCGAGACATGGGCTTTTTCCTGGCCTGGCACCCGAGCACGGCATTCCAACGACAGCCATGTGCAACAACCCACGCGCATAGTGCACTGCGGCCTGCGGGACCGTCAGCTCGGCCAAGGCCCCGTTAACGCTAGCGGCCGAATAGAAGGCACCACTGCTGCCAAGGCCACAGCGATAGATAGCGGTAGCGTGCAGCGCGTGTAGCGTGCGTAGCGTCGTCTAAAAATGCGTGGGGAGGATTGCATCGGCCTCCACTCACTCGGCCTCCACCCTGCTGCATGGGCTGAGCCTGCACCCGTATCCCAAGCGCTGACATATTTGTCTCAAATTTGCTCTCACTTGACGAGGCCCGTTTTGGTCAGACACTCGCCATCAACCCAACCTGCCTGGAGAGGGGGAACAAGTGGACCGGCTGGCCTCGGGACCACAAGGTCGGGGCGCCCTGTGTCAGACCCTGAGCCTCAGCGGGTTTCGCTGAGGGTCCCACCGAGTGGCCCCCTGGGGCCTCAAAGGCGTCACCAACATGTTATTCCATTGGCGACGGGTTGCGCAGGCCTTGTTGAACTCTGCCTACCTTTCTCGCCCGTACCAAGTACTCGCAAACCTTGGCAGCTTATTCAGAAACACAAAGTACATCTACGTGTGGGTCGTGTACACTTTTAACTTTGCTAACCCCTGTGACCCTGTGCTTGGTGGCCGCTGTGATAACCTCGTACGTGGCTATGGGCTTGCAATCCTTTCCCTCCTCCCATCACCTAAGACGGCACAGCCGGATCTCCGAAGTGCGGCTGTCCGTGGCGTCTGTCTTGCAAGGTAGATGGTACAAAAAACAAAGTACCTTGTGAATCTGCACTTGAACCGCTGCAGAGTGTCGGTGCAGGCCGTCATTAATAACCCGACCGCGCGCATCTGTTCGTCTCCATCAGAACCAACAAGACTCCTCATCTCCATCTTCATATATCCCGGGGCTCTCCCACTTTTTATCCTTTTTTAAGCAGCCTTTTGTTCATTCCCCTCTTAATTACCGCTCGAGTTTCCCTTCGATATAATGTCTGATACTGTCATCATGTCGGTGGAATCGGTGGATGTCGCCTCCGATGGCGGCCTTGCCTCGAGCACCGAGACAAACGTTAGCCGCGTGTCTCGCCTTGTCCTGGATATCATTGTTGAGTATGCCCTCAACAAGTTTGATGATTCCAAGGAGCGACTTGAGAATGATGCCGACAACTTCCTGGCTGTCATCCGCAAGTTTGTGGAGGCAGACAAGAGGATAGATGCTTGTCTACCCGCATTCCCCTTCAAGTCAGCAAACAAAGTTTATAAGGTTCTCGGCAATCTACCCGATAAGGCCGAAGAGCTGGCCCTGAATCGTCTGAACGCCATGTGCTCTCGTATTCAGGAGGTGTATTCACCTGGTGCTCACGTCACCATCATCTCGGATGGTATCACCTACAATGGTACGTCTGCGATTCTGCTTACTCCTAATCGAGATCGCGGCTTATTGACATTGCTACTATGATAGATTTACTATCCATCTCGGATCAACACACTTGGGCTTACGGAGAGGCTCTCCGCAAGATGGCCATTCAGAAGAAATTTATTCACATCGGGTTTTCTAGAATAAGGGATTTGATCGACTTCCCCATGTCAGAGAAGCTGAGCGAAATCACTTACGTCGCCAACTGCACCAACTTCCGCAGATACCTTCTCAATACGCATGGCAGACCTGACTATAATGTGGATCATGAGATTGCCACGAACCCTGACACAAAATTAACCTATCTTGGATACAAGAGGTTCTTGGAGTCGGATTTGAAGCACATTTTCCCTCTTGGAGCGGATAGAACCGCCAACGGGTACAAGAGGGATTGCAAGTATCTTGCCAAGCAGATGTTGATGCGTGGCGATGTGAGCGAAACAATACCTTGCATCATGTTCATCTTTTTCTCTAACAAGTCTCCAGGCCTTTGCCCAAGCCATCAAGAAGGCTTTCCCTAACCACTTGCGCCTCTCCATTCACGAATCAGTAGCAGGTAACAAGCTCTCAGTCTGCTTGCTAAATACCAAGACCGGATTCACAACCCCATGGCACTGCAGTGTCGCCCAGCTTGCCGATGGCGAGTGGATTAGCGCCCCGATGGGCGAGTTTAGCAAGGACGACAGACTCGAGCTCATCTACGAGAACGGCATGCCTAGCCACTTCAAGGAGAGGGTGAGAGGCCCAGACGCCCTCGGCATCACAGAGGCCACAGCAAATTACCTTCAGCCTGCTAGACCAGTCAGCGCCAGCGGCTATCTCAGTGGAGCATCTACACCTAATAAGAGTTCCTCGCCAGCCCCCAACTCACCGAGCGAGTTCCTCTTCTCACCGAGGGTGACCAAGGATATCAGCGCCGCCACTACCCCAGAACCGCAGTCTTCTCCTAGCATGTCTTCGGTCGTGCCAGAATTCCATTTGGAGGACATGTCAGATCATACCCCGCTCAAACAAGCAAAGGAAACCAGCACAGACGATTCAGCATCTTATGGCAGGAGACTCATCCCCCAGATCATGGACAGCCTCGCCGCTGCTGAGCCAGACCGCACTGTTTTCTCACTTACAACGCTCTCTGGTGACTCACTTGATTTTAGACACGTCTCCGCTCGCGAGTTCACTCAAGCCGTTGACAAGACTGCTTGGTGGCTTCAGGGCAAAGTTGGCAAGACCGATTCGATCCAGGCTGTGGGCTACATTGGACCTCGTAAGTTGGGATGAACGTTGAATCCATGAGCATAGTCACTGATCGCCTTTATAGATGACTTGCGGCATGTTCTTCTCACATACGCTTGTGTGAAGGCTGGTTACTCGGTATGATCATGACACATCACCTAAAATTGCCTTTCACGGTCGGTTGGCTAACGCATAATTTTAGGCCCTGTTCCTATCACCCAAGAACAACACAGAAGGAGCCCTTGCAGTACTTGAGGCAACCAAGTGCAACATTTGGGTTCAAGCCGGAGAAGTAGCTCCGGTTCCTTTGGTCAACGAGATGCTCCAGAAGCGCGACATGAGTGTTCTGCAGCTCCCTCTCCTCGATGAGCTTCTCAACGCCTCAAGCACCGAACCTTTCCCGTACACTAAGACATTCGAAGAAGCCATCAATGAGCCTTTCTGCTACCTGCATACATCTGGAACTACAGGAGTCCCCAAGCCTATTCCCTGGTCCCACGGCCTTATTGGTACCATGGATGTGGTGCGATTGTTGCCATCTGTTGACGGCGATGATGGCTTGCTCCCGTGGACACACGACTGGAATGAAGGCGACAGGATCTACTCTTCTTTCCCCATGAGCCACGTAAGTAGCCTATTATTCCCTGGTGGTATTTGAGATGCAAATTCGGTTGGCTGACTTGAAATCATAGGGTGCGGGTATTATTATGGACATTTTGATGCCCGCTCTTTTCAACCTGCACTGTGTCCTAGGACCCGTAGGCATTCTGCCCAATGTTAACCTCGTCGAGACCCTCGCAGAACAGGCCGAGATCGACATTTGGAGCATGGTCCCATCCCTTTGTGATGAGGTTGGCGAAACACCTGACGTCTTGGCCAAGCTCAAGTCCTCCAAGTTCATCTGCGCTTCCGGTGGCCCAGTCAGCCCCATCAGCGCTGCCAAGGTAAACGAAGTGATCCGGGTTCTGAACCTGACTGGCACCACTGAGGGTCTTTTCATTGGAAACCTCTGGGTGCCCAGGGAAGACTGGTTCTGGTTTTGCTTCCACCCGTACTCGGGCTTCGAGTTCAAGCAGATTGACGATGACACGTACGAGCATTGGGTTCACCGCAACGAGCACTGGCCCTTGTTCCAAGGAATCTTCCAGACCTTCCCCGAGAAGGAATCCATCAACTTCAAGGACCTGTACATGAGGCACCCTACAAAGCCTAACCTGTGGGCTTTCAAGGGACGAAGCGATGATCTCGTCGTGCTCTCCAACGGATACAAGATTTCTCCCCTCGAGACCGAGGCCTTTGTCACTACCCACCCCGCAATCAACGGATGTCTTATTTTCGGCACCGGAAAGCCCCAGGCCGGTCTTCTCATCGAGCTGAAGGACCCATCAAACAAGTCTGACGAGCTTCTCGACAGCATTTGGGAAACCGTCAAGCAGGCCAACTCCATGTCTCGACACAAGAACCAGCTTCTCAGAGACTTTGTCACCTTCGCCGAGGCCGACAAGCCCTTCATCCGAACCGACAAGGCCACCGTGAAGCGGCCCGCAACCCTGGCGCTCTATGCCGACTATATCGAGCGCTTCTACAGCTCGCGTGACGACGATTCCGTCAGCGCTGTCAGCATTGACATGAACTCGGTTGATTCCATCCAGAACGGCGTTCGCGAGGTGCTCACCTCCTCGATTCCAGAGGTCCAAGAAGCCGACCTGGACAAGAACCTGTTTGAGCTTGGACTGGATTCTCTTGGTGTCTTTGCAGCTGTCAAGACTCTCCGAGTAGCCACTGGACTGGGTGAGCGCATTGCTCCTCGCCACGTTTACGCAAAGCCCACGATTGCCGGCCTTGCCACCATCATCGCGAAGCAATACGCCGAGGTCAAGGCTGCCAGCGAGAACGCCTCCGATAAACCCATAAACGACTCAGCGGCCAAGTTGAAGAGCATGATTGCCCAACACAATGCACGACAGTCATTCAAGCTCAACTCATTGGACTACGTCAACCCTAACCACGGCATGGGCCTGGTATTCTACTTCCCTCTGCGCGACGGAGTCAGCAACGAAGATGTCTTCGCCAACTTGCAGGAAGGTCTGAACCGCACATTCGATTTGATCCCTGCTCTCGGCGGAAAAATGATGCACTGCTCGGAGCAGGAGATTGGCTACACCAAGGGAGATCTCTGCGTCACCATCCCCCCTCTTTCTCAGGCGGCCTCGGCTTACAACCGTCTGGTTTACAAGGACCTCAGCAATGTTCTCCCATCCTTTGATGAGCTGCGAGAGTCAGACTTTGCGCCATCGGCATTTAAGGACGGTGTCGTCCTGCGAGACGACCCGTTCCCCAAGTTTCCTGCCGACATCTTTTCTGGACAGGCCAACTTTATCAAGGGCGGATGCATCATCGCTGTCGACCTGAACCATACCTGCCTCGACGGTCTTGGTGTCATGGTGGCCATCAGGGCCTGGGCTGAGAACTGCAGATTCCTGCAGGGCGACAAGACGGCGACGTGCGACTGGTACGACCCCGAGAGCTTCAACCACAGCCTGCCTGAGATTATCCACGAGCAAGAAGGCTGGGCCCGACCTCTTGAGGATATTGACCCCGGTACATGGGGCTACCTGCCATTCTTCCCTACGGAGGAGGACAAGGCTCTTGTTCGCAACAAGTCTTCTGAGGAATGGACTCTCCCTCCCAGGCCCGAGTTCCCTCTGCACTCTGTCTGGCCACTCCCTCGCGCAGAGCGACCCCTCAAGACAACCCTGTTCCTAATCACCCCCGAGAAGCTGGAGCAAATGAAGCAGGATGTCATCGCCGACCCCGAAGCCAAGGGCGTCATTACCAACATCAGCGACATCGTCCAGGCCTTCTTCTGGCGCGCCGCCATCCGAGCCCGATACCGCGTGGCCACGGAGGTGCGCAAGCAAACCTTTGGACCCGACGACATGTCCATTCTCGAGCTGCCCACCGACGGCCGCCCGTACTTCTCCGAGCAGCTGCCATCCAGCTACATGGGCAGCCTGCTCATCCTGAACCGATCCAGCATCCCCGTGGAGACGCTGTGCTCCTCCGAGACGAGCATCGGGCAGATTGCGTACCTGCTCCGGCAGTCGGCCGCGCGCATCACGCCCTCGCTCGTGCACGACGCCTTCTCCATCCTGCAGTCCATCTCGGACCACAGCCGCTTCTCGACGGCCAACATGGGCCTGGAGCACATGCACGCCATGATCTCCAACATGATGCTGTTCCCCACCAGCGACGTGTGCTTCGGAGCCAAGTTCTTCGCCAACAGCGGGTCGGCCGAGTCGATGCGACCCCAGATCGAGCGCGGAAACGGCCGCTTCCGGTTCCTTGTCATCTTCCCGATGAAGAAGGACGGAGGCGTGGAGCTCGTCCTAGGCACGCACCCCGAGGAGCTGGAGATGTTCCAGTCGGATGAGGAGTTTACCAAGTATGTGGACCTTGTGGATACTAGCTGCTAGGCATTCAGTGCAAAATGTTTTTCTTCTTATTCTTTATCTCTGGTTTAATTTGGGCATTTTAGAGTGAAACTTTCGGGAGCAAGTCATAGTTTGGGCTATTGCTAATAGGGACACGGCTTTTTGCAAAAATCATCAATTAGTATGAGTATTAGTATCGAATTAGCGGGTTCACGTGTGGCTTCTTGGGTTCCTCTCTGCGATCTTTTTTACCACATGTTCGCGTGAATTGTGCCAACAAACTTGTTCAATATCCCACCTGTACAACCCCGGGTCTTGATCCCGACACGCATCGTAACACACTTACCCTCTGAATCTTTGGATCAGATAGTGCGTGTCTACCGGTACTATTGTGAGAATACCCATTCTTATCGTTCAAAGCACAACCGTGTCAGAGGGGATACGTAAGACCGAATATCTCTCCTATGCAAGAACTAAGAACGCCCCGTCGTTTGTGATGTAAACTTGTGAAAAAAGGGCACGAATCCTTCTATCTGGCTCAATTGTACACCCACACTCCTTAGAGCTTTCTATTTGCGTTGCCCCAGCTTGAAGAAGTAGGTCACGGCATTCACCCTCTGCCCACGTCAACGCGGTTCCAACGTGCACAAAGCCTTTCCAACCTCTGGTTCATTCTCATCCTCATCATCCCACTCCGGAGACCTCATTTTGCTCCTAGTTTTCAATCCCAAGCCGTCCATATTGATGGTGGGATTGAGGCGGTGTTGGGCATTGTTGCCTAGAAACTACCAAGGTGCTACTCAACCGCGGGTTTAGAAGCCCTCGGTTGCTTGACAAAACCGATGAATCGTTCAAGTTAATTCGGCATAGGCTCCGACCTAGACAGCTAAGGAAAGAAATAAAATCTGGATTCCGGTGGTATTTGATGTGTTATCAAGGCACCATAGCCGAAAAAGTCCTGCCAAGACTTGCAGCATGAGCAAGTTATTTATAAGCCGATATGGCTGTGCATATGCGGCGCTGCGGTGAGCAAATTAATCGGGCACCCTTCTCCACTTGTCTCAAGCCATGCGATAGTTAGCTTTAGCCTTTCGCCCGCTTACATCAGACGAATCTCGCTGGTCAACCTCTGTTTCCTTTCTCACATCCGTCAAAACCCTCTCTCTGTTTCTCCAAGTTCCCCTTCAACGTTTCGCTAACAGGCTGATCATGAAGTCGGGAGCCAGCGGCCCAGTGGGCGCGCAACCTGACTCCTACACACCCTTGCTGGGCGAGGAAATCGTGGATTGCGACAGCGAGAACGATTGCAATGAAAATACCGGCTTAGACAGCTGCGAAGATGAGGAAGCCACACTAGCCTCCAATGCGCAGCCCGGCGTGCAGAACATCGAGGCCATGACCATGGCGTGGACAACAAGCGCCTTGACCTCTGCCTACATCATGATTTGGCTCACTTATTTCGTCGAGGGTGTCGTTTCGGGCACCACGAGCATTCTGACTCCATACGTTACTTCCGCATTTGCCCGGCACTCGCTCACGCCCACCGTTGGCATCTTGAGCAGCGTCATCGGCGGCGTCACTAACCTCACCCTGGCCAAAATTCTCGATGTTTTTGGTCGCCCACAAGGATATCTGTTCTGCATCATCCTCGCCACCATTGGGCACATCATGATGAGCATGTGCAACAGCGTCCAGGCCTATGCAGCTGCCCAAGTGCTGCAGACAGTAGGGAACAATGGCATCCAGTATAGCTTGACAGTGTTCGTTTCCGACACTTCCTCTCTGCGCAACAGAGGCCTCATGCAGGCCCTCGTCAGTTCTCCCAATTTGATCACCTGCTGGCTGGCTGGTCCGATATCCTCCGCGTTCCTGGGAGGGCCTGGCTGGCGGTGGGCGTTTGGCTTATTCACCATCCTCGTGCCTGCCATCACCCTCCCGCTCTTCAGCCTGCTACTACACAATTACCTCAAGGCTAAAAGGTTGGGCCTTGTGCCGAAAAGCGAAAACAAGAGCCATCGCACCGCTGCGCAGTCTTTTTTCTACTACTGCCGGCAGTTTGATGCCATGGGCCTCGTGTTGCTATCTTGTGGCGTGGCATTTTTTCTGCTGCCATTCAACCTATATGAAACGTCAGGCTGGAAGTCGCTCTTGGTAATTGGAATGCTGATAACGGGCATCGTGCTCATCATTCTCTTCGTCGTATGGGAGAAGTTTTATGCATCCATCACCTTCATACCCTACTCTCTCCTCCTTGACCGCACCGTCTTGGGCGCTTGCATCCTATCCACTACGCTATTCATTAGTTACTGGTGCTGGAATAGCTTCTTTAGCTCTTACCTCCAAGTCGTGAATGACCTCAGCGTTGAGAATGCCAGCTATGTCGTGCAGTCGTATTCTGTCTGTGCGGTTCTATGCGGGATTGCTGCCGGCGCCTTGATCCACCGCACTGGACGCTTCAAGCCCGTCTGTCTCTATGTTGGAATCCCTTTGAGCCTCCTCGGGTCATGCCTCATGGTGCACTTTTCCACTATTCAAGGCAGCGTTGGTTACATCATCATGTGCCAGATTTTGCTCTCCACTGCCGCCGGCACCATCATGCTCTGCGATGAGGTCGCAATCATGGCCGCTGCTTCTCATCAGCATGTTGCTGTCTGTTTAGCCGTGCTCGGCATGTTTGGCAATATTGGCGGTGCGGTTGGCTTGACTGTTGCCTCCGCCATCTGGCAGAGCATTTTCCCTAAAAAGTTGATGGAATATCTTCCACCTCAGGAGCTGCCAAATTTGGACAAAATATATGCAAACATTGCTACTCAGCTGTCATATCCCGTCGGATCCGATGCTCGAATCGCAATTCAGCACGCATATGGAGATGCTCAAGCAAGAATGTTGACTGTGGGCAGCGCGGTCTGGATTATTGGTTTCATCAGCGTTCTAATGTGGCGTGATATCAACGTTCTCAACGTCAAACAGACCAAGGGACACGTCTGGTAGTAAACATAGTTTAAGCTTGTTTATTTTTAGACTTATTTACCAAAAAGTATAATAGATCACATTTCCAAGCCGCTCAATTCACAGTGATTAGATAACCAGATGCCTATTATGTGCCACCATGCACCAGAGGCTAGATTTTAGGTATCTAAGCTTGATTAGGAGAAACATTGCGCTGCTGACGTTTTACGGGAGCTTGGCAAACCCACTCCCAACAGTAATGTCAGTGGGCTCAGCTGCTTCAAAATACACCACCCTTGGCGAAATCTGACAGGCCGCTTTGTTTTCTTTTTAATGCCTCTACAGAAGCAAGGTCAAAGAAGCTCGCGGAAATATGCACACGAACAACAAGTATAGAGACGTGCTGCAAGGTTTAAGCCGCAAAATTAACCCCTCAAACGTCCCACTAGCGTACTCTTGAAGACTCAATTCGGACATTTGTCACAGATTCTTGACTACCACTAATGACGAAATGTGGTAATGAAAAGCGCGCCGCCGCTATAAACACCAACAACCCGAACCACAACAGTCAGCCGCATCAAATTCGCCTTATTTATCTGACTTGAGCGTTGTGGCGTAGCCGTGTCATCAAGGCTGGTTACTTGCCGATTGGATGGGTGGGCGCAAGTTCAGTCCTTGGCTGTCAGATCTCTACAGGCATCGCAAAACTGTGCCCAAAATGTGTTAAATCTACCCACCTGATCGACACAAGTCACAAGTTTCTGCAACTGCCATGTGGCGCAACTACAGCCGCAAGCCAGGTAAAGCAGGCGGCATGCATAAGCCCATCGGCCAATTCCTCCGGTTTTAGAAGATGACTCTTGGTTGAATGATCAAACAAATAGCAGTCAAGGTAATATTCTAGCAGTATAAAAACGTCTAATTTCCCGCAATACTCATGCATTATATCTTCATTCGCTACAAATTAAGATTTCATCTCCGACACCTTTCAGCAGCTTCATTCTCTCTGCACCTGAACAATTACCATGCGTAACCTCACCTCGCTCACCGTAGCGTTTCTGGCTGCGTCTGGAGTAACAGCCCATAGCCCAATCACCGAATGCGCCAAGGGTCTGAAAATGTTTGTCTCTCGCGGTTCTGGTGAGCCTGAGGGCCTTGGGGAAACAGGAAGTCTGGTCAAAACCATTTCCGAGCGGGTCAGTGGATCCGACTATCAAGCGATCGAGTATCCTGCCAGTGTGGATAATCCTTCCTACTTTGCCTCGGTCGGGAACGGCACCATGCTCGTAAGGGAAGCCCTTGAAGAGTATGCTGAGGCATGCCCTGGTTCTAAAATGGCCTTTTTCGGATACTCTCAGGTACGTATCTGCCAGTTCATAGATTTCCAGGCACTGATAAATCCTGTGCTAAAGGGCGGACAAATCACTACCAACGTGTTCTGCGGGATGCCGGTTGTTTGGGCGACTTTTCTCGGCTTTGATCCAAGCAGTGAACTCGACAAGATAATAGAATTCTCACAGCCTGTGACCAGCGAGATGACCAAGAATGGTGAGTCCTCATGAGGGAGGTTTCGCAATCACGCTAATTTTCACCAGTCGTCTCCGTCGTGCTTTTCGGTGATCCTTCTCACCGCAGCGACGCTTCGTACAACTACGGCAACTCAACCGGTGGCAGCGGCATTTTCGGCCGTGGGGACATTAGCTCATGCGAGGCTCTTGGCCATCGCATCCGATCTTACTGCAATGCTGGTGATCCGTTTTGCGACGTGGGTAAAACTGTTGACGCTCAGGTGCATGGGAAATACGTGGACAATTATAGTGAGGAGGTTGCTCAGTATGTGGTCAAGCAATATGAGAGCACCTTGCAATAGTTGGTACATATAGAGTGGAGTATAGACCTCTTGTATGCTGGTTGACCGATGGCATCATCATAGCTTTCTCCAGTGTCCATGAAATTGCATCAAACCTCCAAGGCAGAAACATAGATCGCAGCGCTCCAAAACGATGCATCGTATTCAGCGCATTAATATGACCGATTTATTTTATCACCCATTGAATACAGAAACCCACTATGGATAAGTCGGAATTCGTGACAAGATGCTTTCCTCTGATAACCATCGCTGCGATTCATCTATGAATGGGAGATGATCACGAAAGTATCTGTTGTTGATAGAAACCTCCATGGCTTTTCCTGAAATTTGTGTCTCGTCATCCAAAAATACGTCATATGCAGCTATCAATGCGTCCATGGGCGTCAAATGCTGTTCCGGCACCAGACCTATAAACGGATTCGTTATACCACTCGGCGTTAGGCCTGGGAGCAAAGCGTTGACGGCAATACCCTCTTGTTGCAAATTTGGAGCCACGCTCATCATATAGCCAACAATCTAAAACAATGGTGAGACATTCTTGTTTTTACTCCCTATTAGACCAATAACTGAAACCTGTGACTTACGCCGAATTTCGAGGCCGTGTACAATGGTTTCGACGGCAAGGGATAAATACCAGAGGCGGAAGCTGTCAGCACGACTTTGCCTCCCCCTCCATTTTTTCGTACGTAGTGAGAAAATAATTGCACAGAGTAAATGGTGCCAAATAAATTAACCGAAATTGGATCTGTTGGCGGTTTCGAAATTGTCTCGTCCAGACGTCCCAGCAGCCCACTCATGGAACCCGAGGGATCTATGATGCCAGCATTCGCAGCCAGGAACACAATGTTGCCAGGTTGCGCCCATTCATTGGCAATTTTGAACATTTCAGACTGGTCCTCCCAGGAACTGACATCTGTTTTGACGAATAAGGCATTTTCAGCCCCGAGGTCAGCAGCGACAGATTCCCCCTTGACATCAGCCATTACTACTCTCCACTTTCGTGTCTCGATGAGATGCTTGCTCAGGGCAAGGCCAATACCCGAGCAAGCTCCCGTGATAATAGCTACCGGGGAGGACATTTTGAGCCCTGATGTGGGGTGACACTGCCAGAAAAGGTTCAGCTAGTAACTTGTAGGAAAGAATGCAAGAAAACATTTTGCGCATCGTGACTAAAAGGCGCCTGTTCTTAAATGCTGCGCGCCGCATATTACTTGAAAGAGCGCGCGGGGTAACCAAAGATCCAAAGCTGCAATAACCTTCCCATAAAAGGTAAGCCTCCCTTGGCAAGTCACATCATCAATGGTCTCAACTCGGTTTGTCGTATTCAGCTTGTCAGCTTACCCACGTGCAGCTCTTGGCTGAATTAAAAGATTAAATTGGAAACCTCTATTCTGCGGTCGTCCGGATGCAAACCTTCACCAAAAGTATCTAGAATGACAGGGCCAAGCTTCATCATGATCCATCCCACTCCCCTAAACCTAACATAACAAGAATGCATCAATGATGCGTTGCAAGCGAATACAATATGAGGATACATTAGTTTTCTCAATAAAAAAGGTCGGATTGTCTATGATAAATCATCTAACATTGTTAATAATCCACCTTGACATTATCCATTACCTCATGTAGAGTTGCCAACATAAATGTGGCTTGTACTGAGAAAAGAATTCTAAATAAAGTTCTCTCTGTACTCCATCCTAGAGCAAGATTAGTGTCGTGACTGGTTTTGCGTTGCTGCGTACCCGGCTATCGAACTTTGGAGCCTCATCTCCCATGGTATCATCGTCCGTAGTTGTCGATCCAGGGACGCACTTGGCGCCATGCTAGGCCACATCAGCCGCACGCCGCCACTGCTCACTCATTTGAGCCATCGTCTTGTGTGTATAAAACAAGCGACAGTTTGCGGCTTCATATCTAAAATGCACAGGATACCCATCGAGATCGTCTTCAGTATAGCCGCTTAGCGCGTTGACGGAGAATGAATTGTTATTGTCGCCCGCGTCCCGGAGCGGGGGGTTCTCGACGCTAGGGAGACTCTTGATTGCGGCGTTCCAGGCTGCCATATCTTTCTCGTCTCCTTCAACATCAAGTTTGCCTTTGAATCCTCTCATAAAACCTTTAATGTTTGATTTCGAGCGCACAAGCGTGCCTTTGACGCCTCCCATAGTTTGCATTGGCTGATTGGTTGGGCGCCTACCCAGCGCAAGCGTGCGGATCCATAGTTTCGTGTTAAAAGACCGGTTATGAGAGTGCATGCCAAGGCACAGTATCTATCAGTGACAATCAGAATTTTTTCTAGCTCGAATACGGCGCTTTCTAAAATTGTGTGCTCCTTGTTGGCACCGTTCAAGTCGTAAAGGCTAGAAGGATCCCAAGGCACATCCGGGTTGAGATAGCTAGCTTGCGTCATCTTCTGCCCACCCTCGAGTTTGTACGGGCCAAACCGGTCGTCTCCAGTCTCAATTTCCTTTCCATTCGGCTCAATGGGCAAACTTCCATTCGGGTAAATGCCCAGTGCTTCAATTGTCCAGTCGTAGTTGATACCGGCAGCGACTTTAAAGGTTGGATTGGCTGGATATTGGTCCCAGGTGGTAAATTTCCCATCAGGGAAAAGCAAACGGTAGACTTCCTTGATGAGATCAATGCTTCCGCCGCCATTCGCAGAGAAATCGATGATGAGTTTGTCGCGTTTCCCTCCCTTGGCCTTCTTTAGGAACTCAGCCATAACCTTACTGCTATTCAAGACATAGTCAGGAAATTTGGCCAGTGTATCATCTGGCTGAAATGTGGGGATACTGAGAACGGTAACATCTTGGTAATCAGTTTCGTTGAGAAAGTACCCCGAAATGAGATTCCACGGATCCTTCAGAACCGGATAAGGGTAGCCAGGGACAGTTTGCGGAGTGTTTGTCACTTCTGCAGCACTGGTATTGGTTATCGATATAGTCTCTGACTTTGCTTTAGAGTTCGTGGTGGTTACAGGGACTTCAAAGTTTTTATGAAAGTCCTCCCCAGATTCGATATTGCCAAATGGCTTTGAAATGATAATTCGCGATTTGGCTTCGTATTCGCTGCCATTTCTGAACTTTATGGTGTAAGAGTCTGGAATCTCCCGTGGGGCTATGCGCATGAGTCTGCGCCCGTTGGCCGTGGCAGGAATATTGATGAGCAGCGAGTTATACATTGCATCCGGATCTTGGGAATGTGACGAATACATGGCGTCGTCTTGAAGCCATTGGCTTATTGGAATCCCGTTTATGCTCAATACAGCTAATGGGTGGTAGTCCAAATTATCGTCACTACCGCGTTTCACGTCCGAATTCATGAAGATCTCTGGTAGATTGATACCATTAGAAGAGATTGACACAAACTGAAGGTTTGGGCACTCAAATCGTATGTCAAATCGCACCAGAGTTGCGCAATGTAGACTGGCAGAGCCTCGTCGCTGCATGGGCTAGGCATACGATTACAGAGCCTTTGAGAAATATTCCGTCATCCAAAGCCATAGAACAGTCGTCCTGTCCGCATTTGCATTCATCTCATCGCGTACCTCGTCCATCGCTTAAGGCGAAGCTACGCCCTTCGCAAATTTCTCCATCTTGAACGACCTCCGATAAGGCTTTTAGCCCTTGGTTTTCACACTTCTAATTTCGATGCACAATAGAAAAATAAACGAGGTCAGAAATTGACGGAAGAGAAAGAGAGTGCAATAGCTTCAATCAAGTCTTGCGCGTAAAAGGATGATCATTACTGACAACTGTGAAAAAAACCAGAACGACTGAAGAAGAGCGCTTGAAAATTAAAAATATTTCTATATCAAATCGCTCTGACCTCGAGGTATTAACTCAGGGTCGCAGCAGGACACTTGTTCTCAAAAGCTCCTCGGCATAGACCGCGACAAAGCGGAAGGGACTAAAATAATGCGGTTTGGCAAATGGGATCATATAGCCTATATTCCATTGTGGCATAATTAGGACTTTTATATCTTTTATCACCCAGCAAACCTAAAGTAATTATCATGAGCACCATCATGTCCCAGGGCCAAAGTCAAACATTTCCAGTATCACACCTGAACCCAGGACAATAAATCCCCCAATCGAAGCTGACTATGCGCTACGACTTTACTGTACTTGAATCTCGAGGATGAAGAGTCCAACCCCTCAGAATATACCCGCGTTTGATCATCTTGAAGAGCTCTAGCTGTAGAAGATCATCCGACGGGAACACTCATCCCCGCCTCCGGAAACGAATAGCTCTCCACATTCATCTCGAAGACTGTGCGACAACTATTCTTCTCATGTTTTGAAACAATGTCGGAGGTTGGGCATCTACATGGATGTAGTGCGCCCGTTTCCCTTTGCGCATACTAAACCTGTTGGCAATACCATCCCTGGAATCGGAAATGAGTGGTTGGAGGGAAAGTCCGATCCTATATTGGATATTATTTTATAGAAGATTCCCATCTGCAGTAGGCCCGAATTATTTATCTGCAGGGTTTGATGGGCGCTGCTCAAAGCTCGACTCAAAACCAACTGATTACCCCTCTCAGCACGTCAATTCCAAACACACCGCGTTTACAAACTCTTCAAGGTCGTGCGTTTTTTTCTCACTTTCAATGTGCTACTCGCTTACTCACTAAATATACCATATCGAATCATGATGCCAAAACTTCTGACCCGTGCGTGGGTTAGGTATGTTCAATCCAGGGCTGAGATGGGAGAATTCCGAAACCAGAATCCAACTCCTATTTCAATACCATGCAGCAAGCCCGACAAACACCTGCGCAGGGTGTCCAGAAAGTTCAAAGTTACAAACTACCTAAAACGACCCGAATAAAACCACTTGGTCTTATTCCTTCCTTCTTTTTCTCAACTCGACACGATGACTTAGGGAGGCAGAATGATGAAATGAGTTACTACCCTATAGCACACCACACTTCGGAGGCTGGTCATCCAAACCAACCACCTCGATCGAAACCGCAACTATTTAGAGTTGTCCCTGCCTCCTGTTTCTTAAATGTCAATTTAATCGATACTGTTACACGGTGCGGAAGGACCTTTGCTGCAAGTCATTGCTAGAGAGACCCTCGCGGTTTCAGAATAATTGCAGAGCGTCGTAACCTTATCGCAGGAGGCATTAAATTCGCGATTCGACGTGGGGCGCAGGAAAAGCATTGGGCAGCTCGCTCACGTCCGCTTACAGAGGTAGGGTGCACGTAGAGAGCATTGATCAAGCAGGTATTTACATATTGGGCCATGCCACTCCAGGGACCATGCGTATCGATGATGATTGCAAGCGACCCGCGGAGTTGGTCATGCCGGCATGCCCAGATCCGATCTTGTCGGAACTCACAATTGAGAACAGGAAAGACTGCAGCATCTCCATGCTGCAGACGACGATCAGTGTCTAGCGTCAGCGCGTGTAAGTGGACGGAAAGGTTGGTCATCTCATCTTGATTGACCTGTCAACCTGTCACTCTTATTGAAACGTCCTGGCAAGCCTCGGACGTCGGATCTAATCGACCCACACGCCCTATCTATTCTTGGGGCCGCAATACGGCACCGTGACACAATCATAGCGCTTGTATTACGTTGGTATGCTAAGGAGGGGAAAAGAATAGTGCGAGGTTGGTTGATTATGTCAGAAGCTGAGCAGATCTGCGGCGAAAAAAAGACGATTAAAAATTAAAGAAAAAAGATAATGAGACCGCAAGAGAGGCGAAAAGAATGCGCAAAGCGACGATCATTTAGGCTGGGCAAAATTTTCTCACGCCCTCCTTGACCCAAAAAGCTTGGCTCGTCTCCATAGGCCCTTCGGTAAGAAGAAAATGGATGCGAGTGATGCCGTCCTGGCAAGGCTAGAGGACGGGGAATAGACCGGCGGTTCGTCGTGGTGACATCATGGACGAGATCCCCCGCCACCGGACCCGGCGCGTTGGCAGGGCGGAACCGTTGTGGCAAGGGTCGAGATGCGCTGACGATCTACGCTTGGGGTGAAAAAAAAAGCGAGCAAAAAAAAAAAAGCTTGCCGGACAGGCCTTATGGAGCCGTCATGATGCTGTCCTGGAATGCAGTGAGACAGACTGACGATGCGGCGCAGTGAGCGCTGCATGACGTCGTTGAAGAAGCAAGATATTCTTGGCCACGGTCGCGAACGATGAGGCCCGCCGAGGGTCAGTCAGCCGCTTCCAAACAGTCGTTGACGCGGGGTTCGCATCGTTGACTACTCTTTTTTTCTTTTTTCCTCGGCCATTGTTGGCGCGCACAAGATTGCCCCGCAACACATGAAAGAGGGGGTGGTGAATGGCTTTTCCCCCCTCCGACTTCCAGGTTTCGGACCATGGGTAAGAAACATGAAGGATTGAGGGGGAAAAGCGGGAGATCGGATGGCTGGCACTACTGCACGGTGTCGGATCGAGATGTAGATTTTTTTTTGTTTCCGAACATGTTTTGCATCCATAGTGCCATGCCGTATCTCTTGAGCATCTGGCGGCCCATGTTTATCGAGCGCCAGACGCCCGAGGCGCGCCGGATACGGACGCCCAGGCCCAGCACCCGGCCGGACCATACCGAGGCCGAGGCCGGGAGGGGTCGTCCGGGCCTTGGTGGCGGGGGTGGGCAATTGGTGGGGGGAGGGGGGGCGCGGGCACATACAGCCTGTAAAAGGGCCAGACTATGCCATGGCGAGTGGGCAAACAGCGAAAAAAGAGTGGGATGGGACGGGCGGGCCAGGCTACTGTACGCGCTCCCGAGGAATATGGAGAAATAGGAATAAAAGAGGGGAAAAAAGCTGATAACCGACAGGGCGAGTACAGTTTGCATTGATACTGTCTTCCACCGTCGCCATGCGCCGGCAGCGTTGAACTGCGACTGGCAGTTTGGATTTTTGGCGTGGCTGGAAGCAGAGCCAATGGGCGAGCGCGACCCAACAATATGGACCGAACTAGCATAGCACACTGTATTGTACATGTGCACCACATCGCGCACAAGGGAAGAAGCAGGGCAAAATGCAGCTGGGGAGCCGCACAGCAATTCAACGAGAACGCCTAGGCCATGACTCAACGCTTGCCCTCCTCACCTCGCACAAAATGAGGAGGGGAAAATATTTTTTTCTTGCTTCCTCATTCTTTAGTTTTTTCCCTTTCTTCTCACTGGGGCCTCTTGTATGGTTACACGATGCAACACGGCCCTCAACTAAAAAACAAGTGACTCCATCCGAGGGGGGTTGCTAAAAAAGCAAGCCCCGTGAAGCGAGAGGAGGACGTCTCGACACATATCCCAAAAGTGCATGTACGTGTATCGTGTATCCGTGCCGTGCATACATTCCACGTCCTCCCCCACCATCCAGCACAACACACAGCACAACACACAGCACAAGGCCGCAAATGTGCAGTGACACGACAGCCCAACTGTCGGTCTATGTTCCGGCCGATCGCCTTGCGCTTGCCCGTCCGTCCCCCTTCTCATTTTTCCTGTCCTTTGTGGACGAACGACAGCGCCTTGCTGATGCGTTGTCTCCACTGAAATGTCTCGCCCTGAGGCCACAGCGCCAGCGCCAACCGAGCCGCCCAGCGATGGCGGTTGCGCAAGCACCCGGGCTCGCCCACGCACACCCCCATGCCTCAAATCGCCCCAGCCCAACACTGGCTCGCTGACGCCAGGTCGAGGCTCTCAATAAAACCCATTTGAGAAAGACATTGACTCTCATGTCTCTGGTCCAGAGCAATGCCAATACGGGTAAAACATGCAGCTGAAGCCACCCCCAGCTGAGGAGTCACGGGGGAACCTATTCCAGGCAGCTCTCTGCTGAAGATTCAAAAGCAAGAGGCAGCATTCAATCAATTGCCTTGCTTGCAATGGCTTTCCCCATCCAAAAATGCCCTACAACATGCACGCTACCTGACTCCCACCCCAGATGTGATGCCCTCCTGCAGGGGACCCAACCTGGGGGTGTGAGATAATGAGACGGTCCCACGCAGCGCCAGAGAGAGGGGGAGATGCTAAAAAAAGAGGGCGTGGACGTACGTACCAGAAGACGCGCCCGCCGGCCTGGCCCATGGCCCTAGCACCTGAAGAGGCAGTTCAGGCTTGGTTCCCCCGGTGGTATGACCCCAGCGCGCTGGCAGCCCTTGATTAGATGCTTGAGTTTCGATAGAGCAGCATTTTGGAGATACGGGCCACGAGGTGAGTTGCGGGGAAACAAAGGGTCGGAAGAACCAGTGCTGCTTGCATGCATCAACGATGAGTCGTGTTTGCTAAATGACCAGTGGACAAAGAAACGGTGAAAGGGCCAGAGAGAAAAAAAAAGGGGTGAGTGAGCATGACCTGGTAATGACTCTGCAGCGACCAGCTATCGATCCTCCCCTACCACTTTGCAGCTGGTCGTGGCGCACAGCTTCCATGCGGTCTGCTTGCTTCACCGCAAAGGCTTCATTTCATGGCTATTGCATTCTTCCATCATCATCCAGCATCAATCCGTCAGCGCCCTGCCCTGCGCATGTGACGACGCGGGGAAGGGCAAGAAAAACCTACCCAGATCGAGGCCGTCCTCCACCCCGGGCCCCGGGCGTAAGACTGCGAGACATGCTGTCGACCTGGACGGTACATTGCATTTTTACAGGCCGCCGGGCAGGCAGGGCAGGCGACCATTGTTTCCATCAACACGCCCCCCTCTCTCTCACCTGGGCGGCGTTTCCCCCTCACCTCCCCTCCCAATTCCCCCCCCCCAAGGCTCCAAGACATGGTTTCTTGTACACTTAATGGGCTGAAGCGGGAAAAAAGTATGTGAGGCTCCCTGGCTGGCTGGACACGGAGCTATTGCATGATAGCTTGCAGATGATTGCTTGCTGTCACTGCCTCGCGGCCCAACCAGAGCTGGCGGAGCTGTGACACTTTCGGGGGGCACAGAGCAGAGCAGAGCAGGGTAAAACGCACGCGAGCCCAGCCTGGCCCAGCCCAGCCCAGCCCCAGGTGCCCCCCGCAGGCAGCCGCACGCCGGGGACATGGCCTTTTGATGGGGCCAGCCTATTCAGCCTACAGGGCTCCTTCAGATTGCCTATCTGGCATTCTTGCGCTGAGACGAGACGAGACAAGCAAGTCGGTCGGTAGTGCGCGCGAGAGAGAGAGGGAGAGAGAGAGACTATCGGGAATGCGAGCTGCACATGGCCTCGTCAGCTCGCCAAGTCCGACCCATGCTGTCGGTCATAGCCTCGTCAGCTTTCCCGTTCGGGGACACCCGTCATCAAGGCAGGCCCGTGGTCAGCTCGTCGGCGCACTATTGGCACCGCCCGCCTGGAGGTGAATAATCAGTAAGCATCTTTTTTTCCTCTTTTTTCCAGGGTGGGAAGAGCTGGGCCGTTGTTCGGAACTGTGGCCAGCCGGCCCAGCCAGCCAGCCAGCCTCCTCTCACTTCTGTCGCTCGGGGCCGGGGGTGCGCCCTGGTTCGTGTCACCCACCTGCCAGTGCCCAGGCCAAGCTCTGTTGCGAATGAGCTTGGAGAGCACGCTTCTCCACAGAAACCGGGGAGGGGGCCCCTAATCGCATGGTTCGCATCGCGTGTGTCCCCATCTCCAGGATTACTTTTCTGACAGGGCAGAGGACGAAAAAAGACAAAGAGACGGCAGCGCGGGCGGGGCCCGAGGTTTCTTTTCCCACGGTTTGCCCCCCAAACTGTATGTCTTGTTATTGTTACACTTGGGGAAAGCGGCCTGCCTGCCCCCGGGGCCACGGGTTGCCAGATCAGCATCCGGGCTCCGTAGCTCATTGAGTTGCGCCCGAGTTTCGCTCCGCCTTTTCTTGACCTTGGCCCTGCACCGCCGCTCTCTTGCTGCCCGCGCGCCCGGCCTCTTTTGGCCTCTTTTGGCCTGCTCTGGCCTGCTTATTCGCATCTGCCTTTGGCTTACAGATTGTAATCCCCCCCTCCCCCTCATCCTCGTGGCCACCCCCAGCAGGCCCGGCTGGCTGGCTGGATGTAGCATGCATCGACATGCAACGTCAACCGAATAGGCAGTCGGTTGGCTGTCGGATGCCGCAACAGTCAATAATACATGGCGGATTACTGGGCATGGGCATGGCATGGCAGATCACGGCAACGATACATGGCAGACCAAACATGGGGCACGCCCGGATCCCCGCACCCATAGAGCCGATCAATTCTGCCGCGTGCGTGCTGCTCGCTGGGTCCCGTCGGAATTCTCACCTTGGCGCTATCGCTGATGCTGCCGAGACCGTAGCAAGCAAGATGCAGAAGGTGGAAGAATTCGGGTGCGGGAAGGAGGCGAAGAAGAAAAAAATCTCACATCGCAATTGCAAAATCGTACCATGTACTTGTCGTCTCATTGCTCCGCGACGGGCCGAGCTTGTTCAGGGATCGTCGTTCGGTCGACCTGTAGCCTCACTTGAGCCGGCACACCGAGGACAGGTTCCGTCCCCACAGGCGGAGTGGGAGGCAAGAGATGCTGATAGAGGGTGCTCCACTTGGTCTCTCGTGTCAAAATCGGAGATTCTGGGGGACTGCACCATCGCAGGTCGCCGTCGCATCATCCAGAGAAAATGGCCAGTTGGCACGACTCAGGCCAGGCGCGAGATACAGCCCACTGCAGAACACGAGAGATCGACGCTGACGAGTCACGAAAGGGGGAATATGGCAAGACGACGACGAAGGCACGAGAATGGGTGAAAGAATTGCCTATCTCTCTCGTCGTCGTTGCATAGTCGGTCTGACTGCTGCTGCTGCTACTCGCATACATACCTGTTTGGGGCAACGTAGCCAACGAATACCAGTCTGCTTATGACAGCTTAGTCGTTGACCACGGTGCAATGGTAATGTACAAATGTACATGTGAGCCAGCTAGCTCGCGTTCGGCAGTTGGTCCATAGATGGATAGTTCCATCCAATGTGTCGGGAATACTAGGTGGCCAGTACAAGTACATCATTCCCCAAAGGCGAGGGCGGCCAAAAAAAAGCAATAGAGTGAAAAAATTGCATCCAGTCGCGTCCCGTCCCCTCCATCCAACACACCCGGAGCGGAGGCCATCCATCTCGGCCGTTGAACGACGACATCGGCGGCCCAACCCTTACTCGTGTATCTCAACAAGCGGGTTTTTTTTTTGCTTCTCCCAGCTGTTTTTTCTCTCTCCCTGCGTATGCCTCTCTCCCTGATAATTCCCTCATCCCCGAGTGTGTGCGCCAATGTGCCTTCCTGAAAAGTCAATCCGAAGAAGCCGGTCCCCCAATTGGGGGGGTTAGATGATCAATTCTCAGCTTTTTCTGTTTTCCTTTGTTTTGCGTTCGGTGGCCCCGATCAAAGCTCACACAGTAGCTCGTCCGCCCCCCATCCCCCTCCCCTCACCTCGTTTATTGCCTGGCGTGTTTCCGCGCCCCCGCAAAAACTGCCCCAAAAACAAAACAAACCAGGCCCAGTAAAACTAGACCAAACCAGACCGCAAAAAGAAGAACAAGAAATAAAAGAAAAGGACTGCAGGTGTTGGGACGAGCCTGTGGGGCTCGCAAGGCAATGGGCGTGGGACAAGCAGAGAAGCGAAAGAAAAAGAAACGGGTACGGTACTCTGCTTGTCCCCCCCCCACTGAAGGGGGGGCCGCTGGGCCAAATCTCCCACTGTACTGCGCTGAAAGGCCCAGGGTACGTACTGAGACCACTGGGGCAAGGCCGACACCACTGTTCCACCGCGGTTCCACCAAAGTTCCAGCACCTCACAGTGCGTCCTCAGGGGCGAGCACAGGTAGGCCGTGCCACTGTCGTCCCCGGTGCGCTCGTCGCCTACAGCGCTCACGCCCCCCACTACGGCGCTCCCCTTTCCCTACTCGCGACGCCTGGAGTACTCCGTAGGGAAAAAAAGGTCTTACGCCACCCCCCTATCGCAATCAACCCCTAACGCCGCACCCCTTGGATGCGCGCACGCCACCCGTGCCACCAACGGGGCTAGCCTCCCCACACCCCTGCGCTGCCTCGTTTCCCTCCCGTCCGCGATTTTCCAGGGTTCATATTCCTCGGCTCCGCCCCCATTTCGCATCTCCCATATCTATCCCCGGCTTTCCTCTCCAGCTTCAACCTCTTCATCTTTTCTTCTCTTGCGCGGGTCTGCACCTCACATACAACTACTCCTACCACTGTCCAGCTTTTTACTTTCCTACCTCCACCCACCAACAAACTTACTTCTCTCTTGGCTGGTTCCCAACCGAAACAGCTTTCAACCAAACCTACTCCAAATCAACAATAACAAAGGACACCTCGCTGCCTTTGTTTACTTGCTTGCTCATCTGATACTCCCTGGGCAACAGAACCGACACAAAGAGTAGCGCCGGCCGCATTTTCAGCAACGCCAGCGTTTGTACCGTTCATCCACCTACATTCAACTCTCAGCAAACAAGACACAATTCTCACCATGTCTCCCTCATCGGAATACTACTACTACCTCCCCGACCCCAACTCCTTCACCTGGGTCCAGCCGACCGTGATCGAAGACGAGGACCTCACCTTTGGCGGAAAGGCCCTGAGCACCTGGTACGAGGAGGAGCGACGCCGCCTGAGCAGCGGGAGCGAAGATGGCGAGGAGCGCCGGGGCCGCGAGCGCGTGCGGAAGCACCACTCCAAGTCCAAGAAGTCGCACAAGAAATAAATTCCTCCACAAGCCCTGCGCACTCGGGCTTGAATGGTGAATTGCAGCGGCAATGCCATCTCTCGACGCACCAACCATGATACCCCCATTTTCGAGGACCTCGCGCCATACGAGGCCCGCAATACATCATCATCATCGCTTTACACCGCATCGTCAAACATGAACAGCATCATCATCTCCAGGAAGGACCATAGATTTCGCACCTTGTTATTTGCTCTCACTATTATTTGTTTTTTTAATCCCGTCCGATACACACGATACACAAAACGGGATCTCCCACACCCTACACTACAATACAACAAACACCCCCTTGTACCACAACCTCCTCCGCCTCCCACCTCGTTTACAACCCTCTTCTCTCGCTCGACCACCCAAGCAACCACCCAAACTCATCCGACTTTTGATTTATTGTACTGCTTCTCCGCATCTGCATACTTGGGGGGCAACGGCACTTCTACCTCAGCGCATTTAGACATGTTTTACGGGCTTCTCTCTTTTGGTAATTTAGTCGAACACACATCATGGGCGCGCGCGCGACGGATTTCTCATTCGGGCAGCACTCCACCGGGCGTTGTGTTTGTTTCTGCATCTTGGGATACCCCATTTGGTTGGATTTTGGACCCTGTTTCTCGGATAGCCCGAGCTCAGGGGCGCGCGCGCTTTGGGCAATACAAGCTTTCCTCTTTGGGCAGGATTAATCTCCAGCCCTGAAAGGAGGGACAGCAATGGGATTTTTTTTTGGATGGACGGGACGAAACGGGAACAGAAGGATAGGAATTGAATTCTCTTCCCGAAGGAGAAAGGGAAGCGTATCCCTTGGATGGGAGGGGATATGAGGAGAATTTGGAGCGCAGTCGGTAGCTCCCAAACTGAATGGCAGGAATACCATAACATTACCCTTCACCTTGCATTTTTCCACCATGGCCTCTGTGAAATGTGTGCATACTCGTGCCTCCTGCGAGGGCTTACAATGGAACCCTGGATTGGCATGGCCCGCGTCAACGAGGCCATCACCAGACACGCCGCGCCCCCTTGTTGGGCTCACTCAGCACAGCGTAATACTGACGAGTGCATACGCGATGGACCGTCTGCGGGGCCCCCACATGGGGCCTATTTTCTGCAGCTTGTATGATTGCGAAGGCCTCGCGAAGGCTTCTGGCGTGCGGCCCTGTCCTGTTCACCCCTTCCCTCTAATTTTTTATTTCATTTTCCACTGCTACACTTCAGTTGTGGTACAAATTTGTTGGCGGGTTGCTACAGTGTCACCGCCCATGGAGCCAATGCAAGCCCAGCCCCCTCAGGGACAAGGGCGCAAACATGCACATAACCTCACCGCCGCGCAGCTCAATACGAGCCATGGCGGTCGGTATCTGTCAAACAAGGGGAAAAAGGGAAGAAAAAGGAAAGAAAAGGGAGGCAAAAAACAAATATTGGCGGCGGACCTGAAAACGGTTTGCGCCCGCTAACGCCCAACAGGGTCTAACAAAACTTGTCTAGCAGTTGCTATTCCTACTGGCGTGTACTTTTTTTTTTTTTGGTGGTTCTTCTTTTTTTTCCTTCCTTCTCTTTGGGCCGCTGGCTGAACGCCCTCCGGCCGCCCTTTGGCTCACCAACAAAGCTCGGGCTAATCCTTACCGCTGCGTGCTACCCTTCACCGCATCACGCCGTCGGTCCAGATGATCCACACCATGAGGTCATCCACCACGGGCGCGCCCCCACGATTCCGAAGCCGAAGGGGCACGACGCCTGTCATGTCCTTGCCCCCTGCTGCTTCGCCAGTTTCCGGAAGCGCAGAGTTATCGAGATAAGATGGCGCAAGGCTAGAGTGTAAATAGAGCAGAGTGAGAGAGAGGACATGCACGAGAGAGTGAGAGGGAGAGAGCAAGAGAGCGCTAGTCTTTTACACACGCCCCCTCCCTCGCGACCTGTTCTGCCTGCCCGGAGGCTTGGGCTGCACTGCGTTTCCACTCCTGCCTACAGATTAGGCTTGGGGCCTTGGTTTGGAAGACGTCGGTTTCTTCTTCTTCTCTTCTCCAGAACTATGACGTAGCTCGATGGGTGCTCCCGGGTTCGCGGTGCCTTGCAGTTCTGGCCTGTGTGTTTCCGAGATGCCGGTATCCCGTTAGCAGGAACTTCTAAGGAAGGACCTTGTTCATAATAGGCACAAAGTAAAAAATACCGGTTTCTTACTACGGCGGACGAAAAGGCGAAGAACAAGGTTAAAAAAACGCCCCGGGTTATTCCCAGCAACCGAACAAGAAGAACACAAGGGAAGGAAGGCAAAAAGTAACGTCGAGATGCAGTCGTGCGCGCTGTTGCAGCATCGCCATCTCCCAGGGCTCCTTCGCCACCTTGATGACAAGCATGAAGCTCAGATTGCCGTTCTAGGCAATTCCACTGACGGCTGCCCTTCAGCCGCATGGCCCATGCCGCTGCCTGTGCCCCTCCACATTATCTCTGGCACGCCTATCAAGAGACCTCGGCGCAGGGCCCTTGGGGTTGCAGTTTTCGCCCACATGTCGAGTTGTCTCAATCTGGCAGGACAGGCCACATGCGTCTGTAGGGTGACATGAGATGGGATTATCAGCCGGCAGGCAGACGGGCATACGGGATTTTGTCTTTTTTTTTTTTTGTTTTTCTGGGGTGGGAAAAGAAAATGCATACAATGTGGAAAAAGGTGATGTTTTCGGCCCTGGTCCAGATCACGACATGGTAGTTGTTCCATGAGGCCAACGTGGGGGAGCACGTCAGGTTACGCATCTGGTGTTATACGTGGTCTTGTTTTTTTTATCTTTTTCTTTCAACCCTCTTTGTGAGGCCTCGTGCAGCATTCCCGTGGTATCGTGATGCCGGAAGCCTCACTTTTCCTTGGCTTTTGCCAGAGCCTCCCTCGCTTACGGATTGCTGCCTTCGATGCAGTTCAACCAGCTGGCCCTGCCATGACACCATACTTGTCGGGCTACCCTATTCTCACCATCCCACTCCCGCCGCAGCCGCCCTGCCTGGATCTACGACATGCGACGAGACAAAAAGCAAGGTAAGGTGTTGTTGTTGGGCAACGTTTCTTTGGCGGTGAGAATGTCGCATCGCCAAAGTTACCCTCTTGGCTGAGCATCACTTCTCGCCTGGGCGATGAGTCAAAACCGAGGGAGGGTATCATTGATTCGCGACCGCTTCGCTGCGGCATACGACGACACCATCAAATTCCCCAAACTCCGACCGAGCGCCGATATCGCATTTTCCGAGATGCCACGCAATTCATCGATTTTTTTCTTCTTAATTGCTAATTCACAGGAACGAGAGTGATCTGCTCGACCATCCCAATGCCGCTTCACGCGCCAGATATCATCTGCCTCGGGGCGCCGTCACCACGAGTCAGTCGCCTCCCCCTTGTGCGCCTCTTGCGCCTCTTGCTCCGCGACGCTCACGGAAAGATCCGGTGACAATGCCAATCCCCCATCCGGCCCCCCGCCATCTTTCGGCGCTCCGCTCTAGAACTTCTTGGCCCTTTGGGCCGTTAGGTTACAGACTCGAAACGGTTCGCCCGTAGCCAGCACGCCCCCGTCTGGCCGGCCATGCCACGTGTTGCGACCCCCCCGTCTGGACCCCCGATCGCCGATGTGTCGCGTAGCATTGTTTCGGCCATCTTTGCGAGGCTGCCGTTTTTTTTCGTGTCAAAATTGGCCGGCTTGCCTGTTTGGTCGCCGGAGGGGTGACATCGCGCCGAGAAACAGTGTGCTTGGGCTGGGCGGCACTTTCGTGGGGAGCCCATGAGATATGTGATCGGCTATGCGCGGAATTCTAAGGGATAGCAAGGGACAAGGTAGGATGTGTTGCGATGGAGGGGCGTGTTTGATGCGGTTTACGAGCATGGTTGTGATTGGAATTGATGATTGTGACGAAATCGTGGCTCAGGTGGAAGGATATGCTGTGCTTGGGGAGACGCGCAATTGATGCACTGTGTTGGACCAGCTGACTCGTGTGCGGTGTGATCATCAGCACTAGATGATACATGCGCCCAGAAACGAGTCGTCAGTTGTGCCAAGCATGGTAAATCGCGACGGGGGTTGAGTAAGTCAAACTTCGAATGAATCGTGCAAGGAGTCGCGTAGAAAATTTGCGAGTCAAAGGTATACGGGAATATGTTTCCGGCCTCGTAGGTCTTTGTAGTTGTTCTTCGTAATGTCGTTGTAGGACTACGCATAGTCTGTGGTTATGTATTACTCGTGTCGCGTTAAGGCTGTGTCTATCTGTTGTATATGTAGGACTAATACGGAGTCTGTGAACATTGAGTTTCTCGGGTTGGCACCCGAGGGATGAGAATAGTCCCAATTGTGCGCCTATTTTACTTATAGAGGGTGATGCTTATACGGGAATGGTGAAACTGCTCTGGGATGAACGAGCACTTCGCAGTGGCATTTGAAAGGGTCCATCGTTGATATATCGAGGAAGACTATTGAGTGTGAATGGATAACAGCAAGGAAACAACTCTGGAAGGCTTAGGAAACCTGCCGCGACTAAATTAGACATCTCCTTCGTTCTAGGATCATGTTTCTTGTTCTAGACGTGAATCTCTGAAATATACGATGTAGTGAGTCCCTTGCGGTGCTCGTTTAGGCAAGAAACACAGGGTGGTTACCCAACATGCCAAGAAGAGACAACGACATGTCCGATTTGGTCGCGAAAACAACTCTGTGAATCATGGGTGTGAACTAAACAAACTGCAAACGCGACCTGACATTTGGTGCGATTGTTGCAAGTGAAGTTGAGATCGAACAGTCCAGCCCCGGCAGAGTCGACGTGTCACGAGTTTGTTATAGGAACTGCACATCAGCCGCAAGTTCATCCATTTATAGCGCACGATCCCCAGGATATGTGTAATGGAGACCACGATCTGGTGAAACAAATTGGCCAAGTGAAATGAAACTGGTATCCAAATTCTGCCAGGTTGGTTATGGAAACGCGAGCCTCGGGGTAACGGCAACCGCTGTCGCTGCATCCCATGATGGATCACCACTGGTCCTCAACTCACAACTGCATTTATACGACTACTTCATCGCACTTTTTGCTACTTCTCGTCGAGTTGCCAAGTTTTATTTAATTATATGATCACCTATGGACAACAATGGACCTCACCGATGCAGATGCATTGGGTGACTAGATTTCAATGGGTAAGATGTGCACCTACACGCATGAATTCGATGACTTGACAATGAAAAAACCCTACGAGTACCCGAAGCATCCCTTGCAATTTCGCATATCCATAAAGATGTTACCGACATCAAGAACACGTGTTGTGGGCGCTTCGCCTGTCTCCGGGGGAGCGGCCAACTCCCGAGGGTAGGGTTCCAAATCTCGAATGAAGGCGCAATTTCCTGCCACACAAATGAAATCCAGAATTATTCCAGCTAATATTAAAATTAAATATGTCCATTTATCTTTGAAGATAAGGACTTTGTCATGGGTCGCGTCTTTCCTGTCTCATGGGTGCGGCACCCCCGGCAACCGGTCACATTACCAGCTCAGTGGTCATGGGTACAAGTCATTGTGCCCTGGACTCCGATTGAACCCTTGAGTCTAGATGCCTCTTTGAACCTGGATGCTCCTGGTTACTTTGACGTATCATTTGAGGAACATGTCTCGGGTTCTGGGCCAGACCCAAAAGACCTCCATCGAGGTGGTGCATGCTGGTCGAGATTCTCCCATGTATTCGTCTACACAACTGGATTTGACCTAGACCTGAATTGAACCGTCTAGTATGTAACTAACAATAATTGCAGCCCAACCTGGACCGTGGGTGAATCAGCTGTGCAATATTGCGGACAACTCACCGCCTCAGCATTGGGCAAGCACCCGACGGCTCGAAGCACAACCACGCTATCTGCGGCTATTGGTGAATAATCAAGAAATCTAGCTTCTATTTTTTATGTGGTTCTCTCAAGGACAAGAGAAGTTACCAACGTGCATACCAGCCCGAGAATGACTGTGAAATCGCCTAGTTCAGGTACAATCGCATTCGACCATCTTCTTTCTCACTTTGCTTTCCATTCCAACATTTTTCACTCAAATAATGCCTCAAGTTCAACACATTTATAATTTTGTCGTCAGAATGAGCAGTTTACTTCAACAGAGTTTAAGTTAAACAACTCATCAATAATGACTCGGTGGTGAACAATAGGCTCACACGTCCACGTGTTGGAGGTTTACACCCACAAGGTTCACACACAACACTTTATTTCCATTCTTATTACCAACCTCCACTAAAGTCGCGTGATCAAGGGTTTAATTGACAGGCCAAGTGTCTTTTAAAGCAAGGTTCAACGAGAGTGTTTGTAGTGCCGGCTGAGGGTATCAGCCCTACGTTTACCCAGTCCGTGGGAAATGCACAGCTGAAAACGGACGGGAAAACTCTGATTCATGTTACATAAAATAAACAAATGTAAACAAATATAAACAAAAGAAAAGAAAAGGGGAAAAATATCTCATAGTGATTCCACGCGTAATAGAAATGAATGGATACGCCTTCGGCGGTAATGGCACTTACAACGAGTCATCACATGTTGGCGCCCTCGCTTCGTGCCGTGACAGCCACAGACATCACGCATGAATTCCATCACCGCGATCCTAGAACATGATGGAATCCTCAAGGCCCAAGGTTGTGCTCCCAGTAGGGCTGAGCATGAAATTTTGCCAAATGGACCAAGGGATGGCTTTTTTTTTTTTTCTCCCCTTAGGGCGGGTACTCGGGTATCAAAGGGGGGAATGGAACCCAAAGTCTCCACTTTGGGGGAGATCGGCCGGCAAATGCAGATCCGTTTTCAATTTTCGCCTTCTTTCCCTAGGCCTTGTTTAATTGCCAATTGTCTAATGGCAATTGGCATGGAGCTGAAAAATTGGTTTGTTGAGATGAATAGCTGAGCCGTGCCATTGTGCACGCTGGGCCACAGAGTTTGTGTATGAGGTGACATGGTTTGTGGCGTCGAGGGGGACGCAAAGGCTATCGAGGATACACTTCAGGACAGCTTTACAGCTGGGGTTGGGCTGGGGTTGGCTGGGGCTGGCTGGCTCTATTCTTTTCTTTACCTCTTTTCACGCTCTCCCTGTTTCTTTTTTCCCTGCACAACAAGCCGCGCATTGTTGAAATCTCTTTTGGCATAGGCAACCCGGGCTGTCAAAAGTGTCAGGTCCCTGTCGAGTCGACACTAGCCCGGCCGGCATCTGGGTTGGGGCACATTTTCTCCATGTCTTAGTGCGGTAAGGCCTCTAGGGCGGAGTGCCCAATCTAGTAAACTCCCCCCCTCCCCTCCTGCTCAGCTGGATGAATTTACATTGGGCAATGGGAAGAGAAAAAGATGCAGCATGCCGATCCTCCGCATTCATTGCTCGAGCACGACTGAGACAGGCATGTTGATGAGTCCAGGTCATCGGGTAGCATCACGAACTACGGAGCGCACGGATGACATTTCTCGGGTGCGGTGCCCGTTGCCGCTGACATGTAAACCGGTCTGGCCATCATCAGCCTCGTTCCGGTACACCCGTACCAAGGAGAAAAAAAGTCGGGAACATCACATCACATCACACATGCCGGGTGAGACGCAACTGTAAAAACAGAATTTAAACAAATAAGAAAAATCCAGGGTCGTCATCGGATCGACCGGAGATGGTGTATAGGGTGCCGGGTGTTGACTCACCTTTTTCTTCACTGCAGCGTATCATTGCGCCGCAGGTGCGCGTGCGTGCGTTTGGGTGCACTGCCCTATTGCCGCTCTCCCGCGACATCATCATCATGAGATGTCCGTTGCAATCAAGACATTTGGCGCCAACCTTATCGCGCCTGGTTACGCGGGTCCGTCACCAGCGCCTCGAAGCTAAGTGCCCGGTGACCCCCCGGCTATCACGGACCTTGGGGGGGGCTTGGAGTGAGGGGAGCACCACTTCGGAAGAGCTTGATGCCGCGACACGACTCTGCCAGAGAGAGGCGCCAAGATGGCCAAGCTGGCCAAGCTGGCCAAGCGAAGCAGCGAGAGGCTTGCGCCGGTGTCGTGGGCTGCCATTGAAGCTGAGCAGAGGCGCAGGCGCTTGGTATTCACAATGGATTGCGTAGCCAGAGCTGAGCTTCTGGGCTTGGCTCTGGCTTTGATTAGCCCCGTCGTCGCCCTATCTGCGCCTGGCTGATGATCAGCACTGCAGAGGGTGCAGAGGAGCCTTCAGTGCCGGTACCCTTGTCCGGTCCCTTGCCAGTTTCATCACATTCGAGCCGTCATGTTGCCCAAAACTGATATGGATCGCCCATGCAGCAACACCCGTATGATGCCGTCCTACACTTTTGATGCTTGTTTATACCCGTGTGTGTGTGTGTGTGCTTTTGTCAGTCTCTTTTTGCGCTTCACGGAGCCAAGCTCCCGCCCGTTCTTCCGGTCATGCTCTCTTGCTCAGCCCGTGAAGTCTTCCCCCTTCCCGTACACGTACAGCCAGCCATGGGCGCAGCCACCGTCATCAACTTACACGCATCCGACTGTTCCACCAGCGCCCTCTCACCCTCAGCCGCGATGCCCAGACGCCGCCAACCCGGTGCTCTGGACCACCAAGTGCCTCTTGCCCCCCCCTCCCCCCTCCCCTCCATCACGCATCGAGCCCTCCCAGCCGCATGTGACGACGCCCACCCATCCACTACACGACGCCATCTGGTCGTGGAGCTTCCCTAACCTGGCGCCGCCCTCATCGCCGGTGGCGTCCAGGGCTGCATCAAGCTCTCTGACGGCCGCAAAGTCTGAATGGGTCGCTCCAGCGGCCGTTGGGCACCGATTCCCCGGGCAATGCATTGGCAATGAGCAGCCGAGTATAATAAGGCGATGATCGCTTTGTGTCCTGAGCCGCGACCCCTTTGACAGCACGGTCCTAAAACAAACAGAGCAAAGTCTCCTTTTTTTTTTCATTTGCCCCTGCCCCCCTCTCTCCTGCCTCTTGCCGCCTACAGGGTCTGTCCTGGTCGCGGGTAACTTGGTTGAAAGCAATCCCAGCCACTGGCCAACCTCGACCCACCTTTGGGACGCAGACAACGCATCAAATCACATCAACATCGGGACGGTGAAGGGAGCCCAGGAGAAGAGAAAAAAACAAGAAAAAAAAGCAAGGCACGCGAACTTAAACGTACGAGCCCGGTACTATTGACAACTTTTTTTGGCTGCCGTCAATCGCAATTATAAGCCGGCCACCCTGCACGCACTTTCTCCCACCGCCACTTGGTTTTCCATCACGCCACTGCACATTGACTTGTTTATATATACTATCACAACTACCAGAGCCAACTACCAACGCCAACTCACCACGCTTACACCAACATATCACATCACAACACAACACAACACATACAACACACACAACACCTCACAACAACCTTCATCATGTACAGGGAAAACCGTCCTGGTCGTCTCTCTTTTGCCTCCATCGCCACCTCGTGGAGCAACGAAGACAGCATGCTTTTCAAGCACCACCGCCGCAGCTGCGACGAGCGCCCCGCCATGCCTGGTGCTATGGCTCGCAGCCGCCAGTCCAGCACCTCGTCCGAGCGCAGCTGCGAGGGCATGACAGCCGACGAGACGAGGGATCTCTGGCGATGCATGCTCGAGCTGCAGCAGCGATACGGGTGCTACAACTCGACAAGGATAGACATGGCTCTCGATGCCGGCGATGACGGAATGGACTATATGCGTACGTTTTTTTTTCCCTGCTATTATTCTCGTGTAACGGTGCACCATCTAACCCCCACACAGCCAGCCGCTTCATCATCGACACTCTCAACGAGTCCGTCATCCACCTCCCCGACGAGGGCCGCGAGCTCCTGAACCGCCATCTGTGCCCCGGCTCTATTGTCGACAAGCAAAAGTGGAAGTTTTGGAAGAAGGAGTAAATCTCCATCCCAACACCAATCACAAACTGCACAAAAAAAGGGCATATTGATGAAAAACGAATTTATTATTATTTTGTACTTGGGGATATCATCGGCGCGTTCTGAAAAAAATGGGCTTGGGCGGCAAAGGGCATTCCTTTTTTTGGGTTTGGCGTTTCTCATGTTTCAGACGCATTCTAGATGCTAGCGCAGGGTCGGGCGCGCAAGCTTGGGGAGTTCTACTTTTTTTTTTCCACTCTGCGACGAGAGACACACTAGACTGCCAACTACCATGTTGCAATTTTCTTTTCTTTTTTTATTTCATGATCTGGATACCCGAAACATACCGAAACATATAATCATAGCAGAATGGAAATCAACGAGAGGGCCACCGGCTCTCTCATTACCACAAAAAAAAGCAATTGCGCTCGCTCGCCTCACCAAAAAACTATTCGTGACTGGATGTCGTTGCACAACCCACTTAGTTTCCCTTGCCCTTACGCTTACAGCTTAACCTTCATAAACTCATGACTGCCGTACCCCATGTGCTCCGCCTGGATCTGCATGCTGTCCAGCACGCGCTGCTTGAGGTTCCTGTCCGCAATGTCCATGCCCGCGAACCCGCCGTGCGTCTCGGTAAAGTCGTAGCGCTTCAGCGTGTCCCACATGCGAGCCATCTCGTCGACCCTCAGCGGGATGAAGTTGGGGATGCTGTAGAGGAAGGAGAAGGAGTTGAGCCCGGGGGGCTTCTCGCGCGCCTCGCCGAGCGCGTCGGCGTCCCAGCTGCCCACGCCCGAGGCCGTCGTCATGAGCGTGTCCGCGATGAGAAGGTGCCTGTCAAACTGCAGCACCATGGATCCGGGGAAGTGCCCGCCCAGCTTGATGGCCCTTGCGCCGCTGCCCTGGACAATCTCCGTCTCCGGCTGGTCCAGCAGCACCTGGTGGCTGGAGTCCATCGTCGCCCATGATTTGTCCTCGGCCGCCAGGTACACGGGGCACTTGAAGACCCTGGCCCACTGGACGTGGGTGCTGTAGAAGTGCGGGTGGCTGATGACGATGGCGCGGAGCCCGCCCAGGGCCTCGATCCGGCTGGTCGTCTCGTCGTCAAGCAGCGAGATGCAGTCCCACAGCACGTTGCCCGCCAGCGTCCTGACCAGGACGGCCCGCTGGCCAATGGCAAACTTTGGCGTCGACGAGATGAACCACAGCCGGTCGTCGGTCGCGCACTGCGTCCACTCGTTCTTGTGCTTGGCTCCGACGGCCTCGAGCGTCGTAAACGACTGCCCAGACGCCGGCACAAACTGGCGCGGGTCGTCGCAGATGTGGCACGTCTTGACGGCGGTCCGGTCCGCCGTAGGGAACTGAGTGCCGCACGTCTCGCAGACGAGCCAATTCGCCGCCGTCGCCGCGTCGTAGGGCTCTGCCGAGAAGCCCATGGTGGGAAATGACGACGATCTTTGCTGCGCTGGCGAGAAATCGAGCAGCCCTGGTGACAAACCGTAATCGCCGCTGGGGTACCCTCGCTGGCCAGATCTAAGATCTCCTGTGCAGCGCGTCGCAAAAGCCAAGGCGGTAAAAAAATGCGATCCCTGCCTGTCCTGGTTTGGTCTGGTCTGTCCGTTTCACCTGAAGTGAGGCGAGCAGAGGGCGTTAAACAGCAGCAGGTTGGATAGCCTCAGTATTTATCTCGTCGAGGTTGTTTCTGGCAATCCCCCACTTCCGGCCTCAGCAGAGGGCGGGTGAGGAGATGGGCCGATGGAGCTCTGCTGCAACGCCATTCTCGCGTTTGTACGAGAATGCGCGAAGCAGCGAGCTGCCGACGACGGAGCGGAAAGCTTCCATTCTGCCAGCGATACTCGGAAGTGGGGAACTCGTTCTCTCGGGTCGCTTGACGTCATTCGCAGACGTGTTCAAGAGTGGGGTGAGCCGTGATATTTTATGCACGACGTGCTCTCATTTACATCCATACTAGTTTGGCTTATACGTTGCTGGAATATAACCGAGCAGCAATTCACGCTATCCACATTGCCCTTCTCTGCTAGCCATTTCCTCAGAGGGAATTGCCTGTCTCGCCTCGCCAGCAATAGCCTGCCAGCAACGGGCGATGATGTCGTCCACCGTTCGACTCGACTCAGTTAGCGACGATACTTACTCTGACGTAATGGCACCATCGAAATTCTTCCATTTTTCCGAATTTGCACTTGTTCAATTGTCGCCGTCACTGCTCTGCACATGTGCGGCGTATGCCAAATGAGGGTGTAAGCATTCAGACGCCTTCGTGGGCAAATTGCAAACAAGATCGACAATCTGATTGTTGCCAATGAAATCGATTTGTATCTTGGCGTCTGCCTAATGTGAGGCTGATTGGGAACCGGTGCTTGTTACCACAACTTGAACGCAATCGTGAAGTTTTCTCAATGGAGGCGCAGCATTCCGCAGATTCCTCCAAACGAAAAAAATCAACGGCGCCGCCGTTACAATATGTACAAAGGCTTGTTTGGAGATACTCAAAAAAAGGCAGATATGTTGTCGTGCTTGGTGACAAAAGTGTACATCACTGAATGAGCCTTTCCTATGGACTAGTTGATTCGAGCCGGACAAGAAACTACAGGCGATGTGCAAGGAACACACCGGACCATATTGAGGCAAAAGCCGTCGAGTTTCTATTTAATTGATCGCCTCTGGGGAACATGGATGCCGCCACGCAGATGCATTGGATGACTCGATTTCAATGGATACAATGTGCATTCACATGTATGAATTCAATGACTTGACAGTACGGTCTAGAGTACTCGAAATAGTCAGGGACACCGGCTTTACACACAACGGATTTCTATGGTTATGTCTATGTGCCCTAAAGGTTCTCCTATTTTACCTCCAAACAAAATTAAGGTAAGCTAAGAGGCTCATATTAGCTGTCCTAGAAGGTTCATAGCATGCGTCTGTATGGCATTTGTATTACATACTGCGCTCGAGTGATCCTACTCGAAGGTACAATGTAAGCGCACACATCTCGCATTTGCCCTGCATATTGCTGCGGAAATGACTCCGTGTGCCAGAGGCGGTGTCGAATCCTACAGCCGAGTTTCATGAGTAGATCGGAACCTTGAATTAGCTGCCTATTCCGTATATCGAGTTGGATAGAGGTCAAAACTGGCCCCCATACGCCATGTACGTCATAATCACATCATTTCTCTTCGAAAGTGAATGGATGAGGCAGACTTTAAATGGCACCTTATATTCCACCCAACCAGGAGCGAACTGAACAAGCATTTCTCCCAGCTTGAAAACACTTAAACGCCCTGCTCCAAAAGGCTTCCTCCCCAAGTCGGGGTTACCTCGACATTGACGGGAGAATGCCATCCACCCCTCCCCCCGCGGCCCGTGCCTTGGAAGGTGAGGCATTTGATTTAGCTTTGCTGGATGCCAGCAATGGTCTTGGTGGACCATTCAAACTCACCCTAACGGAGCTCCGCAAATCCATTCACTGCATCACGATATTGACAATCTCAAACCAATCCAAGATGCGGTCGATACTGCCAAACCATCACAGCCTTTGATAGGGCGTACCCATTGGTCAGCTGGAAACGGTAATCTCAAGCCCAAAAGGTGGCAGCCATTCTGGCTCAAAAAATGGTCATTTGTCACCCTCGCGGTTTTGTTTGGTTTGATAGCTAGTTCTTTGATCATTCTCATGATCGTTATCAAAAAGAAAAACGGTTTAGATTTAACAATCACCTCGAGTCGTTATTCCTGGAAGTATGGTCCTACTGTTATTCTGTTCATCTTCGCCAGCTCGTGGGGACAGCTGGATTACTACTCCAAACTGCTTCAACCTTGGAAGAACTTGAGTCAAGGACCCGTCTGTGTGCAGCGTAGCTTGCTCCTCGACCATGTTTTAGCTTTCCAAGGAACTGTGCTGGTAGATGCTATCCGATTTCGAGAAATCTCTGTTGCCATCACTACAGTTGGTGTGCTCGTTCTGAAACTGCTCATTGCTTTTTCCACCGGCCTGTTGACCTCCAAATCAACCACACTCGTGAAGCATGGAATCACCGCTGTTCTCCCAACCGGATTCGATGCCACGCCGTGGATCACTTCTCGTAATACAACAACAACGAAATTCGCGTCGACGCCGCAAAAGCTTATAGAAGCACTTGAACCTTACACACCTCAAACGAGCCCCAATTATGGCTCTCTCGAGTCATACAATTCTGAGGCTGTCTATATGTACTATGCAATCAATGTGCATAACCTAAGCCCTCCTACAGGATATCGGAATGGTATAGCTTTTCGACCACTTAAAGTTAAAAATTGGTTCCAAAACACTGCTAGAATTGACGTCACCACCGATGCATTCGTCCCAGCGACCAAGTGCGAGGCGGCTAATGCGACTATTCTTTCTCAAAGCGTGTCGAATGTTTGTTACAGTTCCTTTATTTTGGCGGCCAAAATTGAATCACCAGCCTGTCATATAAGCAATTTTAACTTCAGCTTAGGTCTCGGCAACGAACTCTTGGGTCCTCGACAAATGGCTCCTGGAATTTATTGGGTCTACTGTCCCAGAGGAGTCATGCATCAGACTTCTTCCAATTCATTTGGACCGGAAAACTCTTCATACACTGAACATCGCTGGCTTTTGAGCTTGACCGATGTTTCGTTTTCCAAACCAAACGCCACAAGTTGGTCGCCAAGCGTCAACAAATTTAACGTGGGATATCTTCACAGAAAACTGGGCAGGAATCAGCCTCCACAAAGAAGAAGGATTGGGTGCCGCTTTCAGTTCGCCTTCCAGCGCTCTCCATCACATTCGCCCTCCCTATTCTCGCCATTATCATCCTTGAAATACTACAGCGCGTATCGGATCAACGCAACGGCATTCAGTCAATCAGCAGCCAGAATACTGCAGAATACTTTTCCTGGGCCTCCACCTTGATGCTCATAATTATCACAATTCTTTTTAGTAGCCTTGATTATACCATAACTCTATTCAATCCTTATTCTGCCCTGAGAAAATCCCCAGTTGCAGCTCAGAGGAGCCTATGCAGCAACTTGGTTTCTCCAACCACCATTGAGAGTTTACTCATTGCAATACACCAAAGGCATTTTGGAGTGACCTTTTCCAAGTTTAGAGTTCTAATTGGGTCTGTCATTACCATTGTATCATCAGGTCTCTGGTTCATAGATGTCTCCGTGAACACACAACGCAACGTGACAGCCAGGAGACTTGACACTTGGAATACATCTTGGGTGGATAGTGCGAACAACGACGGCGGAGCTGCTCTTGCCCTAAGCATTATTCGACATCAAGACCTGAAATATCCTCCTTGGACATGGAAGGAATTAGCCTTTCCAAAGATCAGTCCCGATTCTGGGACCTCTATTCAACCTTCAGGTACTGCTTTAGCAGACCATGAAAACATCTACAATTTCACTTTGCCTGCACTAGGTGTAAACTTACAGAATTATATCAAGGCTGAAGCATAGTACTAACTGTGATGACACTTGAAGTTGCGCTGATATTGGTATCGAGTAGTAGGACTACTCTCACTGCATGTTGAACAAACCATCTCCTTTCATCACCTTGAAGTGCGAATCAGTGTCATTCTATGATTGCTCCCTGCTGGTCATGTTTCAGCCACATAATGTATAGAATATTTAACCCTAGTTCCTGGCGAAATCGTATCTCATCGCCTTCATCAGACCTTACCACCGAACCGGTGGCTTGAATGAAAGGAGGGGTTGATTTGCCCTGCGAGCGAGAGCAATATGACAAATAATGTTTCATTGACATCTTGATGTATCGCAAGCCGATCAGATTACAGCATACCGTTACAACGTAAAATGCTGACCATTCACATGAATTTGTTTCCAATTGCGAAGCATCATGTCAACATTGCCAGGTTGATCTTTCTTTTTTACGAAGTCGGTGGTTTATTATCTTTTGATGCAAATTGATCACAGCCCATTGACTGCTTGGTTTGGGTTCCATTTTAGCTTCGCGGAAAGTGCAGCTAATCTGACCAGAATAGTCTTATGGCACTCAAGGGATATGATTCCTCTAGACATTTGGCATTAAGACTTTTGTTCCTTTGCGCCACTGCTCTTGTGATGCTTAGTAAATCTCCCAGAAGCCAGATTAAAGCTTTGTAATCAACGGGTTGCATACAGTCTACTATGCGAAACCACAGGGGGAGTTGACCCAATAAAAGCGCAACTTAAATGGATATTTTCAAGTTGGTCTTTTAACATAAAATGTTATGGAATAGCCCTGGTTACGTTCTTTAGGCATGGTTTGACTCGGGAAGAGCGGCAAAACGATCTCTTTATTGCAACACAATCGCAATTCAGACAATGCATAGTTATAATTCCATGTTGGTTTAGATGACCAAGTTAGCTACCTCATTTTTGACCCAAAAACACCGTAAAAATCAACCCAATGCCCCTTTTTTATGTTCCAAATATCCCCATTTAAGCAGTAGGGATAGCGGCGGCGGCAGCCTCCATGTCCTTCTCAGGGTGCTCACCAAGAGCAAGGTGGAAGGCTCGAATAATTGAGTCAGCGTCGTCAATAGCGATAGGTCGAACATCGGCAAGGGCCTTGATCTTGGCAGTGCTAGTGTTGATTAGCATGGGCTTTTCATATATTTTCGGATTGGTGGTCGCTTACACAAACTTGACCTGCTCGTCAGACATCTCGAGGCCGAGCTGGCTAACACGAGTCTTGATGGCATTCCAGCCAGTCAATCGGGAGGCGAAGTGGACGTAGCCTAAAGAAATTAGCTAATTTTTCCAGTAGTATTTTTAGATGGCCTATCCATACGTGTCATTCCGAAGTCCGCAGGGTCAATAATTTCATATGTTGAGGGGTTGTTGAGAATTGCCTTGGCGTGGATGCCGGCCTTGTGGGTAAACGCACAGAAACTGTAGAAAGTTAGCATCTTATACAGCTTCTTTGTAATGAAAAAATGCGCTTAGGAAGCTAAGATAACTGGTACCAAAGCCACCCCCAAGGGAATCTTTCTCGAAAGACGCCATGCTGGGTGTTGAACTTACCCAGTAATGGGGTTGTTCTAGACAATATGTTAGTTTTCTGCAGCAAAGTCGAATAGAATGCACTGAAAAGAAGAAAAACGAGTGCTTTTCCACAATTCTTAGCAAGAGAAACTTACAAATGGAATGTTAATCTCGACGGCCTCTGCAACGAGATCCTCAATCTCCTTCAGCTTGTGAAGCTTGTACTTGCCCATAACGTAGTCGCGGTCAGCAACGATCATACGGGCCATCAATCCACCTAGAGTGGTAATTCCATTTCGCTCGCCAATGCCGATAACGGAGGTATCAATGTGAGTAGCACCGGCCTCGAGGGCACAGTATGCGTTTGCAATGGCGCATCCGGTGTCGTTGTGGAAGTGGGTCTCGATATCGCAGCTAACAACACCTCGGAGGGTTCGGACAAGGTCGTAGACCTGGCGGGGGGTGGCGCATCCGACCTGAATCGTCAGAAAGCGTCTTCTGTTTTCTGGGCCGAATTACTTACTGTGTCAGCAATTCCTACTCTGTTAACGCCGGCCTTGTCGACAGCCTTGTAGAGAGAGAGCAAGTCCACAAGATCGCTCTGTAGTTTGAAATTAGCCACGGTTCGTCAATTGGCACGGAAAAGACGCAGACATACTCGGAAAGAATCCTCGGAAGAAAATCGGACTTCAACACCCTTGGACTTGACGAACTCAATAACTTCGACTAGTGCGAATGTTAGCAAATGAAAAAACTCTCATGGACAAGAGAAAAACACATACTAGCTTGCTTCTGGATCATCTCCATGCTCTTGCCGTGGGAGTATTCTCTGAGGAAGTGGGATGTTCCAATAACCAGGTCGAGACCGTCAACACCAGTCTGGAAAACAGTCAGTAAGATAAAAGAATTGAGGAGATCGAGCACATTGGACTTACGTCAACTGCCACTCTGGCGTCGTCCATTGTGCAACGGACGTCTATTGGATTGATTAGATTTACATGCTTGATGTTTTACCTGTATGGGGGGAAATCTCACGGGTAAGGATCTTGGCCTTGAGTCCTAGCTTGCAGATGGCCTCACAATCCTTCTTGGATTGCTCCTGAAATAACAGTCAGCTAGATAAATATTAGAAGAACACCGCAGAAACGTACACTAGCTTGAGGACCTGCCATAAAAGTTAGCCATGTAAACAGTAGAAAATACACGGGAAACTAACTTGTAAGCTCGATGTAGTCGACGCCAAAGTCATCTTGTCATATCAATTAGTACGTGGGGAGACCCAATGGCGGGGTGATCGCATTTACCAAGGGCCTTGGCAATCTTAATCTTAGTCTCGGTGTCGAAGAAGGCATTGGCGAACTGCTCTCCCTCACGAAGTGTGCTCTCAATAATCTTGAAGTTTGACACATTGGAGATAAAGTCGCCAACGGGCTTGTAGGGGTTCGAGACCTTGGAAGCGTCGGCGGTCGGGTGGCGGGCGGTCTATTCGGAGCAAAGTGTCAGTGGCGGGGCAGAAGTCTGTGGTTGACGGTGCAGGCGGGAGCAGGCGGGGTAGGGCGGTCGCTGGACGACTTACGCTGGGGTCGATCGCCCCGTTGGCAGCGGTGGTGGCACTCATGTTGGGCGGTGGTCGTTTTTCGTTCGTTTGGTATCGTTTACGGCGAGGGACTTGGGTAATTGGGAAGTTGGAAAGAGAACTGTTGGATGGGAGAGACAGGATTTTCTAGTAAAGCATCAAGGCCAAGCCAATGGATGCAGGACCCACTTTTGCGTTTTTCCCCCCCGTCTTTGGAGGGGCCAGGGCGAGGCGTTGTGACGGGCGCCAATAAGAAAATTTGTTAAAATGGGCCTGGGGTTGTGAAGGGCTCAGGCGCCAATAGGCGTTAAAGTTGAATCTGCGTCACTCCCTCCCCGCTCCGACGGGGATCCCGGACCCCGTCTAGCCTTGGTTCGTCATTGCCGGTCTTCGGATCACCTATTTTGAGTCACCATTCGTCCTGGCAACAGATGCTTTGTATGTCTCAGTCTAGCTGCTGGCTATCCACAACAGAGCGCCACCCCGTCCCAAGAAACTCATCACGTGCCTCCTCGAAGCAATCCCAGCATGTGCTAACTGCCACCATGACGCCCGGGCCAACGGGTTGTGACAAAGGCGCTGAGATCTGTTTACCTACAATTGGCATTCCAGAGCCTTGTTAAAAATACGTGATGAAATATTGGCCGTCTCTGTCTGTTCTTTTCTCTCTCTCGAGGTTTGCTAAGTCAAACAAAATGAAAATGAAATTTTCTACCGTGGCCAGAAGTATGCACGTAGCCTTGAAGGCAAAAACTCAAACCGATCCAATGCTCGCGTGCCGCTGCACTGCAACCATCCTGTTCAATTGATTGGCCCCTCCTGCATATGACATTTGCAAGCACATGATGCCGCGTTCTGCTCCTCCTCACCGCAAAGTTTTTTTCCGGCAAGTTCTGCATCGCAATGCCTTGTATCCCCCCTTGCACTGCATTGGACCTGGGCCGCTCCGAGACGAGTACACGCCACACACGTACCCCAGTCACAATGACGCAGCCGAAGCCGGCTACGTATTTGAGTCAGCACCATCTGGCCCCACACAAGAAAAACGGGGTATCTCCCCACCAGCTATTGTGTGTGGACAAGGCTGCATTGCAGCCAGCATCTTGCTTCTCGCCGTCCGTATCCAAGTCGGTCGTTATGATCCGAAACAGTGAGTGGCCCGAAAGAATTGGATACACGCATATTCCCGGTACGGGCTACCAAATGTTGAAAAGAGGCTGTGCCATTGGGGGCACGTTCATGAACATCAAACCAGGACTCGGTACAACGGACTTACACAAAAGTGCATTTTGATAATGAAGGTCGAGCAGATTATACACCGCCTTCAATAAATGTCAATTGTTCTTCATTGCCTATTCAAACCCAGCAGATTGAAATTGTTGATGACGATATACTGAATGCACATGCTGTTCCGGGACCGGGACCTTACTGGGGGCAACGGCGTCAGTATGTGGGGCTGCCTCTTTCCGGGGGTACGTTGAAGACAATAGAACATATCTCTAAGGATAGCCTCTATGGTACAACCCAATGAGACTTGTGAAACTCGCACACTTCTAATACACTGAAACTTTATGTTGGCAACTACGGCGAACACTTAGCCAAAGCGCTGATACGAATTCATGAAAGGCCGAGCCAAGACTTAGCTAAGGCCAGGCTAAGGCTGAGTTACCAAGTCAAGTTGCCGCAAATGCGGTGCCCAGGAGCAGGTCACGTGTCACTTGAATTCCGTCTCATATGCTATAGAGATAAAGCACCGTGTGGGGTTAGATTAGATAATTTACCCAATTAATATGCTAATCAGACAATGCCATCATGACGTAGTACCAGCCGTCTAGAACCCATGATTAGAGTACTGAATGCCTTTGCAGCGTTTAATGTAAAAAGAATACTCATACCATCCACATGAATGCGTCCCAATTGCAAAGCATCATGTGAGTATTGCCATGTTGATCCTTTTGTGGCGGAGTCGATGGTTTGCTATCTTTTGATGCAAATTAATCAGCGGTACCAAAGTCAACCGGCCACCTGATTTGGTCTCCATTTCAGCTTCGCGGAAAGTGCAGAAAATCTGACCCTCTGCCCCCGCAGCCTCGCCCAGCAAGTCTTATTTCTGTGTTCGGCTTTCGCCCCCAAATTCCAGATTCGTACATCTTTCATCCTTCGGGTCAAAAGCTGAAATCATACTACCTTTGGGTGTAGGGGAACATGTGCATATTGGTCAGCGTGGGAATTTTGGTGGGAACGGATCTCCCGCAATATTCGTTCGAACTACGGCCTGATGTTCGGTTTGCGCCAGCTCAACTTCAGCTACATCTCGTTACCCTTATCTTCAACATCCCAAACATGTGAAGGATTATATGTAATGGTGTCGTCCGGAAATACGGCACGACTTTGAACGAATTGCGCCAGGGAACGTGTTCAAAGCCTCGTGTTCTGGAGATTCATTCAAAAAGGTAGGGTGGCATGGGCAGAATGAATGCCGCGTTTGGAACCAGAGAAAAATGCCTTGCTAAAATTGACGACTGATAAGGTTCATTCTGGTATTTAAATCAGGCTCCTCACCTTTGATCCAGTGGCAGTCACTTTTCATGAAGTGCCTTTCTGTCAAATAAGATTTCATAAAACAAATTGCCTTTACAAACAGTAGAAATGGGGGCTTACGTTTCAGTTCCGGATTGCGAAAGGTATGTGCTCTTCGTAATGCAGCATGGAATTTGATCGACTCATGCATTTTAGGAAATACCATGTGGTGCCCAATTGTACTATTACATACACTAACAGTACCAATACCACCATTGTGACTGTGAGCGACATGAAGAAGGGAGAATTTGAAGGAGACGGTGATATTGCAGGACCAGGTGTAAGGCTCTCCCAAATTTCAGAATATGAGGCCGAAGACTGATTGAAAGCTTAGATTACCGCCTGCTTCATGGCGGTGACTTCCCTTGCGCTAGCTCTTTCTATGTTATCTGTGCTTATGAGAATGTGGAAATACAAAGTTTTCCCATTTCGGAGCCAACAACGTCTGTTAGTCTGACGGTTCCCATTTACCTCAATCTAGGCTAATGGATGAGATTAGGGACAATCCATATGGCGCTCATCACGGGAGCAAACATGATGACTTTTCTAATCTTTTTGAAGCCATGATCCTGTCATGCAGTGATACTCAAATATTCACCGGTGCTGCATACGCGCTTACTCTGCGATACTTCAGAGGCTGCACCATCTCAGCCTATCATTATGACATAGTGGCAAACATGATGCTTCTCACATGTGCCACTCATTTAATGGCAATCACTGTCGTCCGAGAGTACTGGAAATACCCCTGGCTGGCCGTTGTGCGCGTTGTGTGCAGCTTTGGGGTCTTCCTTGTCACTGGGCTGCTCCTTGCAAACCAAAATGCCATGGGTAACATTCTGTTTCCAACTAGCGTCCCAAATGGCGAAGGAGGGTTGGGTCCTTTGATTTTCACAACTGCCGCCTGCTTTCAAAGAAATGGCACGGGCTTGCTTGATACCATGGATCAGACTTGGAAGGACCCACACAACGGCATTGTCAACAGCCAACCCAGAAATAGAATTGAAGGATGGAACAAGTACATCATCATTCTATTGTGGTTCATTGCTTCTACTATTGCAGAATTGGTCATGTTCGTGCGCAGAGGCAAAGATAAGCTCGAAGGCCTACGGAGATGGGTCTACAATAAGTGCAAATCGGCTGTCTTGCAACTTGCTTGCTGCTGCGGCTCTGCAAGACTCAGCCCCGGGACCGCGGAAGCCTCACGACAAAGAACATTGGATGAAATTAACCAGAGAAATTGGGGAAAGGTCAAGTATTTTGGATACCATATTGTAGCCATATATATCATGGGAGGCGTAGGGATTTGCACATGGACAGTCGTGGTTTCGTGGACATATATTTCTGACTTGCGGAGGTGGGTGCAACAATCTGGGTGGCTCCAAACCGATGAGCACGGCAACAACAGTGAAAATGATGCGACATCATTTGGTCAGCTAGTACCGATTTTGTTGAATTCTCTCATATTTTTTACCCTTCTTCAAATGGCAAACGGTAGGTTGCCACCCGAGTTGGAGGAATGATTCCCACTAACGAATTTTTCAGAGGCATGGGCAAACCGTCAAGAACGTAAACGGAGAAATTCAGAGGCGTTACTGAGAAACGGAATAGGTCCCAAGGACCAAACCACTGCTTTTCAGAGCCCACTACCATCAAAGAATGATTTCACGACCTCAACAACCCCTGTGCTACCAACACCACTTTCAGAGGTTCAGCCGTCTATTTCTGGTGATTCTCAAACACCTCAGCGCGCGACAACAATTCAATTGTTTTTATCGGGGATTAATGATCCAGAAATGCAGTTGGATCATATTTCTAGTTCGCCCCAGCTTTCGAGCAACACCTAATCATGCTGCCGCAATTTGGTCTTGGTCTAATCCCTTCGAATTCTGGGGGATATTTTAGCCAGTCTTTTCAATTGTATTTTTCGTCCTTATTTGCAAATCTTTTGTGTTTACTCATGTCTACTTTCGCAATTGATGATTTAATGTTTCATTTATGTCAAACTTGTCAAATATTGTTTCCATGGCACGAGGGAGCGGTAGGGTTGATTGAGCGCTCTTGTGGATCTGACTTTTGTTTGGTATTACTCATCGTAGTATTTTATAAATTAATCTTGATAAATTTCCGCTTCGCCCACGCAGCATTATTTCAAAACCGTAAGGCATCTAAGTAATAGGGTGCGTCGCCATTCCGGGTCATTCAGTGAGCCTTGTTCTGGCAAAGTTACAACCTTATCCGAAGGTCGACGGGGTTATGAATCGCGATTGTGAAAAGTAGCAGTCACATTAAAACGGCCTGGCAAATTCACTACCTTGGATTAGGATTAGGCCATAAGTTTCAACTCCCTTCAATTTAACAGTACCAAGCTTTCACCCATGTCACCCCTGACGTGTGATTCCCATGCAAGGGCCCTTGCATTCTCCAAATGCCGCCCAAATCTAGGAGCTGTCAGGGCAAGCGACTAATTTGGCGAGGTTTCAGACTTCATTAGCGCCCGTAAGTCACCCCTTCGGCTAGGAACACGACGAATCAGGCCGGCATCCGTCCCACACCTCCGGGGATCCGTTCCACTGATCCTCAATAAAACATTCGCAGACGTCTGACCCAAATTCTCGATTTCGGACTATCATTCTTCATCTCATGTCATTCGTTTATTGCTGATTTTGTCATTCACTTTCATTGTACATTCATCACCGTCTTAACATGGCTGGCCGTGTGTTGTCATTCTGTTTATTGCCTGCTGCAGTCCTTGGATTCACCCACCCCGGTCTTCTCGTGACTGACGCGGATATAGCTCGTGCCAAGAGCAAAATCAAAGCAGAACAAGAACCATGGCTTGGTTCTTGGGAAAAGTTGACTAGCCTCGAGTTTTCCAATACCTCCTACACTAGCAATGCTGTGAGCACAATATCGCGCAGCACGAATGGTGAACTGCTTTGGCATGATGCAGCTGCCGCATTCAACCTTGCCCTCCGCTGGAAGATTTCAGGCGAGGAAGAGTATGCTGAAGCCTCTGCGAATCTCCTGATTGACTGGTCAGAGAAGCTGACGTCCCTTTCTGGCGGGGGCGATGATGATTATCTCACTGCGGGTCTGCAGGGCTATGAGTTGGCAAATGCTGCTGAACTGCTGCGAGACTATTCTCCTTTCGCTAAAGGCGGGCTCGGCCAAGTTCAAGAGATGATGACGGATATTTTTCTACCGATGAACCTAGCCTTTCTGAACCACGAACTCCCCTCCGAGCACAACGTGTTGCACTTCTTTGCCAACTGGGAGCTGTGCAACCTCGCCTCTGCTCAAGCTATCGGTGTGCTCACGGAAAATAAAACAACCTGGGATTTTGCTACATCTTATTTCAAAAATGGGGTTGGAAACGGCAATATCAACCACGCAATTAGCAATATCATCAAGGAACCAGGTACTGGTAAACCTTTGGGACAGGGTCAGGAGTCAGGTCGTGATCAGGGCCACTCGGCTCTTGACTTTCAGCTTCTTGCAGCCATCGGTCAGCAAGCTTGGAATCAAGGAGAGGACTTGTTTGCTTATAACAACAGTCGTATTCTCCTTGGGTAAGTGCCTACACTCGGAGTATCTCACCAAATTTGGCGTTCTAACATGCATCAATGCAGTGCCGAGTATTTTGCGCGCTACAATCTTGGCAACGACGTACCGTTCGAGCCTTATACCAACGGCATTGTGAGCTACACCAACATTAGCTCAGCATCCCGTGGTGCTATTCGACCCAACTGGGAGCTTCTCCACGCGCACTATGTTCAGATTAAGGGACTTGATGCGCCGTGGACGACAGCTTACTTGAACAACACGCTGGGATATTTCGGTGGTTTTGAAGGAGGAGCTGGGTCCATGGGCGAAGGTTCTGGTCACTATGACGGACTGGGGTGGGGCTCTTTGCTATACCATCTTGATGAATCTAACCTGGCATCGGTTTCATCCAGTACGGCTTTTCCAACTAGCACTAGCTCGACGAGTCAATTCGCCGTGAAATCTGTCGTCACTTCAATTAATAACACCCAGTATCTAGTAAGCGTCGCCAGCATCACATCGACAGGCAGTGCCCTTCATCCACCGGATCCGTTATCCAGCACTGTCCCTTCAGTTGCAAATAACGTCTCCACCCCTACTTCGAATCGATCAATGAACTTGGCTCAGTCTACTTTGGGGGCTCATTCACCAAGCCAAGGACATCCAAACTACGAGAGGAAGGGGAAAGGTTGCCATGTTTGATACTATATTTTTAGGCACGGTGTATTTCTTCCAATCTTGATATCGAGGTATATGCAGGCTTCACGTGGGCTTAGGGATCATTTTACCCCCAAATTAACACATGACCTGCCCCAAAACAGCTGACCTCGATGCTGTTCTCCGTCATAGAGGTTTTAGAATACTGTTTACACTGTTGGAAATAAGTAGTTCTTTTCCTGACTTCCACCCACCCTTGGTTCTCCTTCATTTATTCATCTTGGATCTACTCTTCCAACGCGAATGTCTATGGCCAACAAGTATGGCACAGTATAGTCGACTTTGGGTTAGTATTTCAACATCCTCGCCTTTCCCGGCTCGTTGCTGCTGCCTTGGCTGACTTCCGTTCCTTAAAGGGCACTGAATTTCATCCGTGGTTTTCTTCGCCACGGGTTGTTTAGCCTCAGACTCAACTTTCACATGCTTTTGTATTTGCCTCTGTTCAGTCTCGCTAATTTTTCTAATTCCTCCAACTATATAATGTAGACTTTTTCTATCTTGTGGCCCAAATGTCTTTTTAGGAGTCGACCAACTCCAACCCTTTCATAGACCACAGTAAGCCCATTATGCGTAGTTGGGTGTATCAGTAAGACGTAATAAGTCTTGTTATCACCATCCACATTTTTCTCCCATCCGACTATAACGCCTTTCCAAGTTTTCGGATCAAACATGTTGTTTACTGAGTCAAGGGTAACTCTAGATGAAAATTCAAGCTCACCAATCGAAAGTTGACATGCTTCGGTAACTAATTGTCCGTCCCAATTATTATCTTCGATTGCGGACTTATAGTTAGCAATAAAATGCTTTTTCCATTCCGCTTGTCCGAAAGGAATATCCATGTATCGGATATTTCCTGTGTATGCCATCCAAGACCAAGAAGGAGTATTGCGCTCTTCGTATGGTATGGGAGATAGAGCACCTGGAACCTGAGCCTCCCAGAGTAGAGTTCTCTCCAAGTACTTCCAAACAATTCCATAATCCGTCTTGGAATCAAAAGTACGAGCAATTCGCTTTTGCAATCCTAGTATTGCCTTGGAACGATCAGTGTCATTTGTGAGCCCAAGTGCGCAGTAGATTTGATAAAGGTATTGCACGAGTCGAATGCGCTCATCCTTGTAGTACTGTAGCCCGGAAGTAGGAAACTTGGAGTCACTGAGGAATTGTGACTGTGGACTGTATATTATTGTTAGTTAAATCTTCACCGGTCCGCCCGGCATCTCTATACTGACTTGCGCAGCTGAGCCATAGTTTCGCAATAAATACCCTTGCCACATTCCCAGTACACTTGAGTTGATGTAAAGTGTATAGTGCGAGAAGAAAGCGCTCTTTCTTGAAGCACCCACCCGCGTGTATTAAGTACGCTTTTCTCAACATCCTTATGAAAATCATCAATGTTTTCGGCAAGGTATAAGATACCCCGAGAGCTTTGAATAGCTATGGTGCTTCTTGGGTCCTTCTGCCCAAGAAACCCACATAAGGATGACTTGGCGGAACTTGCTGCAATGGTGCAGTACGCAAAGCTAAAAACATCCTCCATCTTTTCAGCTTCTAGTTTCCAATCGTCTTTATCCTCTTGAATTATGCAAAGAGAGTCGATCCAGAGATATGGGATGCCAAGAGCCCTAGTTACATTGATTGCGTCTTGGAAACTCTTTGGAAGCAAGTGGTAAGGGATTTGCTTCTTGAGATCGTCAATATTATCTTTATAAGTGCAAAACCTCTGCCCCTTTTCGAGGACTCCCCAGCAATGGCTCAAAGCAACATATTTTGCCTTGGTCTCCTCATCAATCTGGATTAGGCGCAAGGAAGGCCTTTCAAACGTGCCAACTTCAATGACCCTTGTTGGCATTTTTCTTGTGTTGGTCGAATGGTTGTCTGTTGAGAAACAGTTGTGATCCCGGTTGCATAGTTTGATCCATTCATTCAGAATGGTATATTGTTGTAAACTGTCACCTTCTGGCAACAGCGGAATCCCTGCTTGTGCAATATTTTCCATCTGTTTATGATGTTCTAAAAAATTCAGCATTTGTACATTTATTAATATAGTGAAGTGCATACCTGGATCACAGTAGATACAAATGACGCAAGGGCCATCAGGAGATGCTCGAAATCTGTGACCAGACTTGTCTCGGAACAGTTTGATTGGACTTTCATGACCAACCATACTTTTTGAAATGCATTGATGTAAGAAGAGACACAATGAACATTCTTTGGACCTTGATTTTAAATCTGAAATACTTCGTCCGACTTCAACGATATCAGATTGAAAATCAATACCAACACACAGGTCGCAAAACTTCGTTCCCTCTTTATTTGGATGCAACGAGGTCCAATCCAGGCGTGATATTATTTCCGACGCCCAGCTGTTATCTGATACATCTCGCCATCGGTCATAAAGTTGACTTATACGCTACTTCAGTTAGCCATGCGAGGCTTTCTTATTTTAGAGAATGTGCTGCTATCGAAACTTACAAACTACTAACCGTTAGGAACACGATTATACCGGGTCGGATGTTAAACTAACATTCTAAAATAAATAGAAAAGGTAGGTTAGAATCATCAAGCGATGTAGATTTCGGAGCTGTGTTAACTCACGTACTGAGGCATTGCAATAGGTCAGTGATGTCACGCGGAATTGTGTGGGATGAGGGGCTTCACGTTGTTCAAGGCTTGTTCGGTTGCTCTCTCTTCTGAACTTTCATATTTACCTCTTCTGTCCTCTCCTAACCTCCCAAGTTCAGGGTAGAATAGATACATTGGATTTGTTAAACACTTTTCCTGTATATACTTCAATTCTCTCAAGACTTCAAATGCATGTGCCCGGTCGTCGTATTTCAGGACCAAAAGCCGCTCGTCAATTAAATTGACAAGGTCTCTCAGTGCTGAAGGGACTTTTAGGTCATTCAGTATTTCCTGGATCCACGATTTAACGACGGGATGGATCTGAGGAGTATTTTCCACGTATGTCCAGAACTTGGCTAATTCGATATTTTGGATAAGTTGAACTTTGAACTTTGTAAGACCTTTTTGGCCATCGAGTAGCCAAATGACGAACTCGAAAAAGATGCAACCTAATCCCCATATGTCATATCGTCGCGGGAGTTGCTCTTCATGTGCCTCTGGGGCTTCATAGAGTTTGCTAGCGTGTTGAGTTGTTGTGGTTACTTTGCCTTTTCTAGCCTCGGTGTATTCGCGATGGAACTTTGAAAGGCCAACATCTGCAATTACTAAAGTTTTGGTCTCCAACAGGTCTTCACCTCGTACGAAGCAAAGAATGTTGTCTGGTTTTAGGTCTCCGTGTCGTGTACCCTCTTTCCGACTTCCGTCACCTTTGTAATGCAGCCTACCGATTCCATCAGCAATACCAGTGATCTGACCTAAAGCCCATGAAATCAGTTTCTGGTCAAGGCCGCTTTGGTGACTCTTCCAAAAGTCCATGAGATTCCCCCCTTTGGCATATGGGAATACGAAATACCTATCCGTGCCCCTATTATACGCTGCAAAGGCCTTGATCAAATGCGGGTGATTCAAAGTCCGCATTTCTTTCAGGGTCTCCATTTCTTTCTCGTAGAACCTTTTCATTTTGGTAATTTCGGATTGGTTTTCAGGCGTAAGTTTCTTAACCGCAACATGAATGGATGCCGGAAAATTTTCATCCTCTGGAATAATTTCGGAAAAGAACTGCCCAATAATTTAGCATAGTTAAACAAAAGGAGATGTGTCATGATAGTACGTTTGACAGGTTTCCAAATTCCAGATGATCAAGGATAATCCGATGCTTATAGATTGTTCCGAAGTGACCCTTGCCGAATTTGGCATTTGTGTTTTCTTCAAAGTTTTCCATCGGGATATATGGAAGTATGCAGTCGCTGTCAAAGTCGTACTGAAACTGGTCTTCGCGAAAGACTGCAGCTTGGAAGTTCCATCTGTCCCTGAAGAATGATTGAATACGTGTTTTATAAACACCACATTTCTGACAAGGGCCCGAATTATCTGGCTTTGAGACCTGTGGATTGTTAGTTAATGAGAAACTACATCCCAGTCCACTCCCGCCTCGCACCTGAAGATCTTTATCGGTAAAGCCCCGATCCTGAAGACACTGAATATGCTCGAGGATTCCGGTAAAGACCAGTGTCAAAAACACCTTTTGTGCATCGTTTTTTTGCACGTATTGAATTAGCTTTTTGAGTTGTTTTCCTTTATAAAGCTTTCCGAGCGTTGGTTCCACAAATCTGCCTTGGGTTAAAAGTGGCACAGATGTTCTGGGCAGAAAGGCCTGGTATCCGAGGGACTTTAGCTCTTCGCGATCATATCCCAGACCCTCAAATACCCCGTCTTCATTGAGAAGCTTTTTGTTGATATCATCAACTGAAAGAATTTCTTTCTCTTGGGTTGGTACCGTCATGATGCCCAGCCGGAAGAAGAGCTTGAGCATTTGTGCTAAATGGAGAAAACAGTTGAGCAAATGCAACAGCTTTTTCTCTTAAACCAGCAGCTAGGCCTTTGGCAGCTGTCTACTTGGCTCAAGATTGATACTGGTAAAAGCAACAGGTGACAAAGATAGGGCATTATACAGGCTATGTAAGCGATAGCGAAAAATGCCTTGCACGCAGCATGTGTGGGGCTGTCAGACAAGGCATTATAGATACCTGGTTTTAGTACCCCAACACACGCAAGTGAGAGGCTTTGATTAGAGGTTTGCGGGGCATGGATCAGGCTGATGTGGCTGAGTACATCTAGCCCCTCTTGTTGCTCAGGCCAATCGGAATCGCCAAAAGGGACAATAGTATAATGCGTGAGGAGGCCACATGTCCCAAAATGAAGTCCGGCACACCACAATTTGGATCAAGGTGGAGACATGATGAAAGTCCAGCCCAAGGGCCACCAGGCTTTCACTCATAATGGTCGGGAGGATTATGATAAAAAAAATAAAGCTTCAATTGCGAAATGCGACCACAATTCTACTACAAAAACGATATGTTTATATAATGCTACCGATATTGATTCTGACCATATTTATTCCATCATGGAAGCTGTTCGTGACTTGAATAAAAGATATGAGCCAATAGCTGTTGCAACTGTTAAACACTTTGGCGCACCTTTTCAGTATATCGCTCACCATCTCCCTGATGCTCGCATATTGAGGACCCCGTTTGGGCCTAGCTTACTGCTAATGGCCTGACACAAATAATGTACTGGTCGTTGCGCATTTCCAAGCTTTCCATTTTGTAGCTGTGTCTTGAGCAAAACAGCTGGATGTTCTGAACCAAGTCTTCGGGATGCTTGATACAGCTTGATCGAATTCGGCGTTCTATTAGCTCCATAGTCGTAAAAGACCAAAATATGAGATGGCTTCAGGGCTAGGAAGTTGAGCGAGAGATAAGGGACAAGATGTTGATGAGAAAACAGGACGCGACCACCACTTTTTGAACAGAAAGACCCGGGGGATTTGGGGGCCGCCTGAGCTAAATCCTACGTGTTGATTCATAAATGTCTGTGGTTGCATCATCCCCCAATCAGCCATCTGCTGCCCCGCACCCAGACGCTGAGGCTGCTTGCCAACCTCGCAGCCAACCCTCGCTTGTGGTGGTCAGAGAACACAGCCCCATGCTAGCTGAGCTGTCATATGAGCTGGTCGCGACAGGTCGCTTAGGCGGCCGCATAGTTTATTATCTTGGGAAGGAGCGAGAGGGTTGGGGAGGGTTCGGCTGCAAAGTGCAGGGATTGTGGCAGTAATTCCAAATATAGTTTTTGTATCCTTATCTCTGGATTAATCTGTGGGTAGTTAGGGGCAATAATTGTTTGCATGCTTGACTGTGGCCATCATTGGATGACAGCAGCATGTTTGGGCCAGTAACCTGGTGGGATCACACGACCCTCACGGAATGAGAACACTTGATGCCCATGCACAGATATATTACTGCTGTAGCAATACTGGTACTTGATACTGCATGTTATGCAGCCCTTTCGTGGGTCATATGGAAAAAGTCCGAGGCATTTGGTCGCTGAACTTGGAATGTAAAATTATGAAGGCTCGGCTGTGCAGTAATTTTGGTAACTATCCAATCAGAGCGTTGATGGTCGACCTTCTTAGCCCCCAGGGTCAGCAATAGTTTCATCACATGGGAGCGGCGGAGGCCCCATGAACCTGATTGTCTCAGGTCGATTGTCCAGGCTTTGGGGGCCAGCCTTATTCCCCAATTTCTGAGTACCGCAGAAGACTACGTTGGGTGATTTATTACCTCGAGGGTCTCATCTTTTTACAGACTTGTGGCGGGACGAACTTTTCTATCTTTTTTTCATTGCATGATATAATTTATCTTGCAAACAGTTCAGCTGCTTGTTCCCGGCCATCATAGTTTTAGGACCTAAGTGTCAATCCAGATATCTCGGTATTCCGTATTGCCGAGACAACAAGGCCCAAAGGACTTATCGGCTACACAGCGGTCAAATGAGTCACTTGTGGGGTTATTTTGGGGCACTCCTTCGGCCTCATCCTCCAGGCCTCAGGAAACATGATGCAGGGTCCATTTGCGATACCATCGAGAAATTAATCTCGCGCAAACTTCTACCAACCGACGAAGGTGAAAATCAAGGAAACCAGTTCCTTCCTCTAAGCGAACTAGAGAAAATATTCTCCGCCGACCGAGTAGACGAGATAATCACGAAGATAGAGCTAGCGCCTGGCAAACAATTACGGCGGGAAGACATATTGGGCGATGGAAACAACAGCAACAGACGAATCAAGATACTTGCAATACTGGTTTATATTGACCAGACGAAAAAACTCATAAATTTCAAGGAATATCAAGTCTATGATGGGGATCTACCCTTGGGCTATAAGTCTGCCGTTTTTGGGGAGTGGCGTCCATACGATGTGCGGAGTTTCCGTGACAACCAATCGATTATGCTAGCCCCTATATTCGATTTTAGCAAGATGGAATGTCTCATCTTTAGTGAAAATGTTCGCATGCCATTTGTGAATAAGCTCGAGTGGGAGAAAGGTGGACGGCATGGCAGTGTCGCCAAAGTACAAATTCACGACGCCCATCAATCATGGGGCAAAAATACCGTAAGGCCACTTGCCTGACGCAGGACCTGAAAATTGGCTGATTTGGAGTAGGATCCTAAGCACAAAAATTGCGTTTATGCATTAAAACGATTCAACTCTGATGTAAATCTTGCCACATTCGAAAATGAGAAAAAGGCCCTGAATAGATACAGCCATTTACGAAACGGACATAATCACCTTGTCAAGCTTCTCATGGCATACGAATTTAAGAAAAAATATTTCATGATATTTCCATGGGCCGAAGAAAATCTAGCTGAGTTCTGGAAGAAAACTCCGAGCCAGAAAGACGCGGCTTGGTTTATCGAACAATGTCGTGGAATCGCCAGTGGGCTAAGAAAGATTCATCGCCACTCTTCATGGGATTCTTTAGATGACTCTACAGAACCAACATCGCATATTGAGAGCCAGAATCGAGGTCGACATGGAGATATTAAACCTGAAAATATTCTCGTTTATCAAACTGGAGAAAACAGGGGTCGACTAGTCATCACTGACTTCACATTCGTGCGCTTTCACTCATCCAAATCTGTTGATACATCCCGACCAAATGATTTGCCTGGCCGCACAGACACTTACTGTCCACCTGAAGTTACAGGTGGGGCAGAAACCGAAATTGGCCAGAGATATGACAGCTGGACTTTGGGATGTGTTTACCTAGAATTCATCTCCTGGTACTTGCTGGGATATGACGCAACCTGTGGTGATTCGTATGTCGTTCGAGGCAAGGATGTTCAGAGTTTTACCAAAGTGAGACTAGGCGACGATCAACAGTTGTACAACTTTAGTTCAGATAAATTCTTTAATGGTTGTGGGCAAGACGCCACGGTTAAACTCTCAGTTGTCAAAGTAAGACCTCAAGTCACCGGAACCTCGAGGATAATACTAATCATCAAAAGTGGATTGATATGCTACACCAGCTTCCTGATTGCCCTGAATTCCTACACGCCTTTTTAGATATTATCGAAGCAAAGATGATTGTGGCACGAGCTCAAGATCGGTGCTTCATTGAAGAATTATGCTGTGAACTCGAAAGAATTCATGATTGCAATATGAGTATCCACCAATTTTCCGCCCGCCAGTCAAAGTTTGAGCACGGTGATGAAGGATTTCCTCCTCTGGCTATCCAAAAGGAGCCTACCCAAAAGGTCAATCTTCCCGATCTCAAAGCGGGATCAAGTGCTAACGAAAGCAATAGCACAACCCCGAATTCGATATTCCGACCAAAATCACGACTTCCATTCCTTCCCAAATGTCTGCTGAGAATTCAGATTATAACAGCATAGAAGAACTATTTGGGAAAAAAAGTGATACTTCCAATGGGAAAGGGGAAGAATGCCACCTCTCACCTCTTTTTTCCAGAAGGTCGAAAGGAAAGGCCTCCTATGGGTCGATCAGTCCCGTACCATCCTTATCCGAGCTTTCGACGTCAAGTCAGAACATCGGGTCCGATAGTACTTTTGACGTGTCGCTGCTGGCAGAGACCTCAACTCAATTGACGCAGTCATTTATAGAAGACTCATCAGATACTGAAACTATTTCTCTACTACGAAACGAACCGACAGAGGGCACCCCACTAGTTCCAGCACACAGTATCAATCCGAATACGGTTCAGAAGCGATCTTGGCAGGCTGTTCTATTATGGATTGGGAATTACATTAGATTTTGGTGGGATAAAGTAGCAAAACGTAGACTGAGCTATTGATAGGTCAACTAGCACAAGGCTTCATATGTGAGCGGTTTAATTTACTTATCTTATTTTACATTAAGACATAAAAAATATTTTATTTATAAAAATAAAGGGCCAATCAGATCAATAACACTGGAAGTAATTTAGAAGATTATAAGCACACTCATTCTTCTTCAGCCCATGCCTCCTCACCTTAGAAGTTATACTGATCTGAGTCTCCTCTGAACTGCGTCTTACCACGCGAGACAGGCTGAGGGCTGTAACGATACTCCTGCTTCTCGAAATTCTGATCATCGTAGAATTCATGTTCCATACCTTCGCCGCCTTCGTCGCCATGCTCAGGTTCTCGTTGAGCATATTGTTGAGGCCGTCGCCCTGGGAGACTCGGCCTGGCAGACGATTGAGCCAACCCAAGATAATTGGCGCTCACCCTGTCACTGTGAGATGGCACCGAGGCACGGCTTCTGTCGGGCGTGCCAGCTCCTCTCTGCCCCCCCTGTCGTCTCCCCCTGAAGGCCCTGGCGTAAGACTTTCAATCAGCTCTTCTTGTCAATGCCGAATTGAACCCCACAACAGATAATGATGGACAAAGAGTATCGAAATATTATGGAAGATCGACTCGGGAACGACCCCACACTTGTCGATCTACTAGTCCCTCGGTTTAATGTGGGTTGCCGCCGTCTGACTCCTGGTGATGGATACCTTGAAGCATTGCAACAAAGCAACGTCCGGTGTATCTGGAGTCCAATATCAAAGATTACTGAAAGCGGAATCATGGCTTCTGAGGGTGAGGAAGATTATGATCTCATTGTCACGGCCACTGGGTTTGATATCAGCTTCCACCCTTCCTGGAATCTCATTAGAAGGAATGGAGCCTCTTTGGAAAAAGACTGGATTGATGAGTCCAAAGCTTACTTTGGTATGTGCGCCGTCGATCACCCTAACTATTTTATTTATTCTAGACCCAACTCCCCGGTTGCACACGGCGTTCTCACAAGCTCCTTAGATGTAATGACTGGCTATATTTTGAAGTGGCGCCACAAGATTGCCACCGAGGACATCAAGTGAGTTTGCCACTCTGTGAACCAAATCGCCATGCAAAGGTGTTGATAAATCGGGACTAACTCCGTCACAGTAAAAGCAACCGTTGTTGATGATCTCAGCGTGTAGTCCCAAGAACTCTTATCCAAAACGGTATGGGCTGGAGAGTGCAGGAGCTGGTATAAGAATGGAAAAACAAACGGCATGATCACCGCTCTTCATGCTGGAAGTGTTATTCATTATCGAGGTAGAACCTTTTTGTCCCGGACCTTCCATTACTTCGCATTGCTAATGACCTTTCACCAGAGATTTTACAAGATGTCAGAGGTGAAGACTTTGACATAATATACCATTCACCGAATAGGTTCGGATTCTTAGGAAATGGTTTAACTCAAAGAAACGTTAACGGCGATGATCTCAGGTATTATCTTTAATTTAAGAGGGGTTCGAAATTTTCGGCCAAATGTCACATACCATTACCAAAGGGTCTACCTGTGCCTCACTTAGTTAAGCAAAGCTGAACAGAAGACAGAGTCCGCAACACGAAGTGAAGGGTTACAGCTTCCAACTTGCCTCTTTAAAATTAGTCCCTGTCGGTTTATGCTAAAAAGTCCTCTTCGACCATTGGTTAACTCTAATCGAGGGTACATATTGCGGTACATATCCTCACCAAAATGCATGCCTTCCCGAGCCGGAGGTTAGAGCAGAGTAAGTAGGGGCCCGCCGCCAGGGACAAAAGCCACCACTAGTAGCAACAACAGCACCACCGACACCAGCACTACCGCCAATACCACTGACAAGGGCAGAGGCAGCAGTAATCGTAGTGGTTGGAAAGGTCAACCCAACAAAAGTCAGCAGCTTTGCCTATGCCTAAGCTGACAATATGTAACATCAGGGTCTTGTAGTAAAACGGAATAATCGGGCCTAAGCACCGGTGTCGTTCCATAAAAAGAGTCCTTAACATTTTAGCTAAAACAAATGAATAATTACATTCTTCCAAGACAATCCCTTTAGTTTGTGTAGGGGCTACAGGAAATACACCCGCTACAATCCTCCCCAGCCGTTCAGTCCCAATCTGGCCAAACTTCTTCCCTTCGGTGACACTCTCCATCTGTGCCATCTGTACCAGTAAAGGTGAGAGATGTCGTTAAACAGGTACAAGTGTGCGAATCACGTCATCTGGATGCAAGTATTGAAGCCTCAAGGATGTCCAAGGAAACCGGGTCAAACACCAAACGTCGCAAAGCCAAGTTACGGTATAAAAAGACACCCTTGAAGAGCAAGCCCCGATGTGCGGGATCCGGAAACGGGCCAACCTCCACAGAGAGCTGATGCTGCGTGCGCGCTGAAGCAGTCTTGGCCCAGGTTTCAACAACCCTTGGCTCCAGGGAAAATTGCCTCCCAAAACATCTCCAGACTATCTTGGCATTGCCTTGGTCAATGGTGTATCGGAAGAGATAGCAGAATCCGCCCTTGATGTTCCAAATCTCCAGAGTTCGCAGCTTAGGCATGGACCTTGCTGCCCTGCCCGCGAGTTCAAGAATGTAGGTTACACGCCTCTGGCCATAATCTGGATGCAACCATGTAGACCTAATGCAGAGCGATTCGATCTCTGCCCATTCCGGAGGACCTACGCTGGCAAGTGGTGCATAGGGCCATGATAGGCAGTTTACAACAAAGTGTTGCAGAAATTCGAGCGCATCCAAAGGCCAGGGCATGGAGAATTCAGTCAGCCCGCGGCAGTACCTGGCCACAGCCTGCACCAGGTACAGCTGATCAATCTTGGACACATGTCCGCCACCACGTTCGCTCGTTCTCCGCCACTCATTGCAGTAGAAACGCTTCAGGCTAGGGGGGAGAGCAGGAATCAGATGCCTTACAAAATCTGCATTCGAGTGTCAGCAGCGATTATTGCAAATTTCGTCCGCCAGACATACTGTGGTGAAAAGTCTTGTTTTCTTCGGCGGAATCAGACATCCATCTTTCGAACCGAAACAAATCCACCGCTGTGAAGCTTTGCTGAAACAGCAAGACGAGAGTCGAGATGGCAATGCTTCGATAGAAATGACGGCGGAGAAGGAAGCCTTTTACAATCGGCGCCTTTGGAAGGATCGGCAAAGGATTCGAACGGCCTCGCTTATCCTCCAGGTTCCACGGTCTCAGCTCCAGAGGTGTTCCATAGAACCTTTTCTGTTCGCCAGAAGTGCGGGGATATCGATAGTGGCTGTTTCTTGTTACGATTGGCCATGTTTTTCTGTGGTATTCCAACACCGCCAAGGGCTCTGTCGAATCGCCCTCGTACCGAAAAGGATACTCGTCTGCTACCTCAATCATGGCGAAACAATGCTCCACATCGCTGGGCGATTGCGCGCTGAGCTCCAGCGTCAGACCTCCACCATGCTGCGGCTCCCAGGACGAGAGAACAGCTAGCAGTCTTTTTATAGACGTTGTGAATATTCTATTGTGCCTGGTAAAAGGTCAGTATTTATTCCAGCCAATCTCACGAGTGTGATGTACCTGGTGGTTGTGAGTCCGTCCTCTGGCTCGCCACAGCTCCGGCAAGTATATCTGGGGAGCTTCATGCGGAGCCATAGCTGGCGTATGTAGCTCAGCCTGATCACTTTGCTTCCTTTAACTGCTTTCGCGAGCACGGGCAGGTCTGATTGATCTATAATAAGTCGCCTAAAGGTGGCTCTCTCGAAGAACTCTTGCCATTCTCGACACACGCTCGCGAAAGGTGCCAGGCTGTGTTTTTTGCGACCTTGAGCCACTTCGATGTCTGCGGACGAAACTTTAACAAATTCTAGGATGGAAAGGCGAATTTCTAGAGGCAGTGAGTTCCATGGATGAGTGGACGCATCGAACCGAGAAGCCGAGTTCATCGTGTTATGCGACAGAGTGGGTTGATGCGTCCAAGCTTGTATATCTAGGCGTCGGCTGCGAGCGGTTCTGAACGAGAACTCGATACATGAGATGAATGAAGCAAAATTAGGTGAACTGATCAATATGAAGTTTGAAACACCATTGTAGCTGGCCTTGGGTCAACAACCCGTCGCCTTTCATATTGGAGATGGCCAATAAAGAATCGGAGAAGGTTCAAATCCATATTTTCGATTAAATTTGGCACAATCCAAGCCTCCGAAGTAATGGAGGTTGGATTTGCAGTTCACTTTGCAGTAGCCATAGCTGGACACATTAAGCTTTCAGCATGCATACCTTGGTAGACAATTCGGCGCTGAGTCGGTCTGAACCCGAAGACGAGAAACTCAAACGCGTAAATACGTACTAGGTTCAGTCTCGCCTTGCGCTACAGGTCTATCGGGGTGGTTGGACAATGGTCAGTTCAACTTGTCTTTTAGCTGGAGCCATATGCAGCCTATGCAGGATCTACTCCCAAATGCAAGCCGGTTGTTAGTTCAGAATTTGCAGCCAAAAATGTATAAACCAAAAGTTCAAGCCTAACATAAGTATACCGAATTATCGGATGAAATGTGTTGCACTTGCGACACACACGTGAGTTGGCGGTTGTTGCAGTCAACTACACCCAGTCGACGAGGAAGAGAGGTTTCGATGTAGTTGACTCATGCAATGTATGCCAGGACGTATAATGAGGAAATAAACTAGAAATAACCTTTTCTAATTGAACTGCGACACATAGTTCTTACTTTGCAAAGAAACATCCCGCACCACGCCCACGTTTGCCCTTGCCAGTGGTATAGTAAGACACCTCATGTTAACCAGCCAACCGATATCTCGCCGTCGCCTGAGTCCCAGTAGGAGCAAAATCATGTTATTTTAAATTATGTCATGCCTTATTATTTGTTTCAAAATTGTCTCTCCTTACTAACCAAGCGTTGGAAGCCACACGAGCAATGTGCGTCCCTAACACAGACACATGCTCATCTCCATCATTTCCCAGCTTCCGGAATAGTACAAGTCAATCACCTGTCAGATATTCATTTATTCTTTGTGACAATAACTATGCGACGTCAATAAACTACGATTAATGATCTCCAAGCAAGCACCAACTCAGCCTCCCACTCTCGAGTTCAAAGCGTCCCGTGTTTCATGAGCAGACAGATCAACCAATTGGCGGCAGCTCCATGGCCCATCTGGGACATGTCGACCCTTCACTCACCGGGTCGAATCCATTCATCTTCGCACTAGGGGGGAACCGTACCAAAAAAAAAGAAGCTAGGCCATGACACAGACACGCAGCAATGAGCAGCACGACAAAGCACACCGCACTTATCAAAGGGCCCGCCTGTCGCCAAGATTCTTCACCGACCGACGCATGGCGCCGCATTCCATGCAAATGCTCGTGCCCGAGACAGGTCGGCACCGCTCTGCTGCTACTGTTGCTGCCGCTGCTGTCTCAACCACCCTCCACACTCAACCAAGATTTTGTTGCCCGTCATCCAGTCCCGCGCAACCCCTCACCACCATCACAAGCGCCTCCCCCCCCCCTGCTGTACCATTGTACAAATCATCCCCTCCCCGAATGCAACCTGCACCCGAAGCCCCGATAACCGCAGTCCCCTTCACCGGCTTCTTGTCTTCTTTTTTTTGTTTCCATCGCTAGAACATTCGAGACAAATCAATCGTGCCCCCCCCCCCCCCCCGGGCGCGGATGCGGGATGCGGGAGGCCGGGAAGTGAGGGCCCGGGAACGTGCAGCTGGTCAACCCTCCCTGATGCTCCATCTCGTCACCGGGAAGTCATCCGCGCTTCCCAATCTGTCTCACCGACACACAAGAAGAAGAAAAAATCAGATGTCTGTCCAACACATTCACACATGCACAAAATTAAATCAGAAAAAAAGAAAAAATTCTTCTTCCTGCTTCCCTTTCATCCGCTCCCGCTGCAGATGAAACAGCAGGGAGAGAGGCAGGGGGCGCACAAGCAAACCAGCTTTCACGTAACCCGGCCACGGCCCTTCTCTGTGACGGGTGCGTCGCACACAATCAGAATAGGACGAGACCGAGATTGGTGTCGCCTCGACAAAAGTTGCACTCTCCTTTTTCATGTACCTGTGAATGTGTTTTTCTTTTTCTTTTTCTTTTTTGGCTGGCTTTCTCGGTGCAGCCCCCCCCGCGTTTCAATCAGGCCCCGATACCTTGCATGGCGCATCTCATCGTTGTCAACCCAACTTTTCTCTTGTCTGGTTGTCGCCGGGACGTCGCACCGCCCTATCACCGCCTTATCCCATCCACGTCAAAATAATCCCAGCCTCCCCCTTCCCCCCCCCCCTCACCGCGCCAAAGCTCGTCATCCACTGGATAGGGCGGGGATGCGCACGCCTGACGCTGGAACATGGCCCGTTCTGCGGCCCGTCCTCTCTCTTTTTTTTTCACGTCACCGTCACTCCTGCACAATCCAGAGGTCGGGTAGCAACATCCGCCGCCCGTAGACGTATGTGAAGTGTTGTGGTGGTGAGCCGAGGTGAGGTAGTGGTGACGCAGAAAATAGCAACCAACCCAGTGCACTTTCATCCCACCTCTCCCGCATGGACCACACACCATCTTTTTTTGGTCTTGTTTATTATTATTGAGTGGCCAAGATTAATCAAGGCGGCGGTTCTTATGCCTGCATGATGAGCGCATGATGGCTCATCTCAGTTGCCATTGTTACCCCTCAGTTAAACTAGTGTCAGGTGGTAATATCGCCTTTCTGTTATTTCCCATGTTTTCGTGCTTTTTTCTTTTTTTTTTTTCGCAACACTGGCTCGTAAAAGGCGGCAGCCAGCAAACAGTCCGGGGCAAAAATAAGCCTAATGAGCCTAATCCTCTCGCCATTTACGGTGGCGTGGCTTGCTTGGCCCCATCGTTTGCTCTCTCCCTTCCTCCCGAAACATGGTGGCGCCCACACACCCGCCCATGATTCCCGTAGCACCTGAAACGCGGCGCCGCCCAGACCAAGGAGCCCTCCCTCCCCCCACCAAATAGGCCCCAAACCACCCGGGGCACCGTCGCGGGCTGCCCGGACCTTTGTCGATTCACGCCGCCCCGGACGGAGCCTGCGGGTGCGCCGAACCACCCGACAAAGTCCAACATTCCTCGCCCGCATCCGTTCGCTGAGCCCTCCCTACAATGACTAGTTGGCGAGCCGTGGCGCACGCGCGTGAGCCTCCAAGCTTGTCATTTGCTGCCAAACCGTGACCGTGACCCCCAACTGACGTGTTGCACCCTCCTCGCTTGCCGGGTCGTGTCCGTGTCTATCGTCCTGTAACACGCACCCTCGACAACCTGCCTGCTCCTGCTTATTGTCGCCCTGTCTTGTCATCCCCCACCTGCGTTCGCCCTCTTTGCTTCTGCTGCTGCAACCACATGTCCTCCTTCGCAGCCACCCGTCCCCATCAACCCCCCTGCCTTGACAGGTCATCCGCAGCTTGCCATGAAACACCAAGTCGCAGACACGAGCGCACCTTCACCATTTGTTTGTTTGACTTGCACATTTTTGGTATGTTTTGTTGTATTTCACTACACTTCTTCTTCTTCTCCTCCTTCTCTCCTCGACACCTTTCGCGGGTTCGACCTTAGTCTCACCCCCCCGAGGCCGGAGAGCTGTGCTGCGCGTTGGCAAACACAGCCATGCGTCCATCCACCACCTATCAATTAGAGATATACAACAAAGCACACACTCCCCCTGGTACACATTATCATGGTACAGCACCCCTTTATTTGTGAAATCCTCCACTGGGCCCTCCCTTCTGTTCTGTTTTGCCCGACCTGCCATTCATTCCCCAATCATGTCTTCGCCTTGTCCCTGGTCCGGGAAGTGTTTGTCGGTTGCACTGCGCAACCCACCTCCAATCAAAACATTAACAGAAAAAGTAAGAAACTCCAGGAGCTCCAACCCGGGTCACTCCTCGTCCCTTTTTGGGCCGCCATCCTTGTCTAAAACTTTTCGATTCTGAACGCTGCAAAATGGGTCCTCTCTCAAACGCCCGTTATCCCTTCGTCCCGCATTTCCATGTATCTACACGTCTAACCAATAACATTCGTATGTGCATGCCCGGTTTCCCCGGGGCGCGGTAATTTGTAGGCAAACCGCTTGGTGCCGTCGTAGCCGTCGTGTCGGCTGTATCCCAAAAGGAGCGACAAGAGTCTGGGTATCTCTCATAAACTTCAGAAAAAAAACAAAACAAACAGACCATTGAAGAAGAAGAAAAAACAAAAAAGACTGCCAGCCAATCCCACATGGCGGCGTTTGGTATCATCGAGCTCGTCGACTCCAAGACCGTAAATAGAAATTATCGTTTAGGTGATTTGCGACAAAGGAACATTTCATTACTTTCGGAGGCCAACCTTTCCGGCTAGGCTCTTCCAGAAGCGAGCAGTCTTTCGCTCCTCGCTGTGCGTTCGTAGCATCACCTCGTCGCGCTGCATGGGTCCCACAATGTCCTCGTCGCCTCGGGAAGGGAACTTGCCATCGGCATCGATCAGTCGCGGAACTGCGCTGGGCATGCCATCCTCCAGACGTCGCCACTGCATGCCTGCAAAGATGTCGTCGGCCGGGGGTCGGCTCATGAGGGCAGAGCCGCCGCTGCTGGCACGAGTGCGCCCGCGGCCTCGGCTGCGGTCTCGAGCGGTAGGCGAGGTAGGATCCGAGCCAGTGATGGCCACAATCTGCTCCATGAGGTTGTCGTGCATCGATCGCCAGCGCTTCTCCGTTTCGGCCCACTTGGCCTCGGTCAATGCATAAATCTTGCTCGTCTCACCGTAGTTCTCGCCAGTGCGAACCAGGTGCTTGGTGTAGTTGCACCTGGCCAGGTCCCAGTCGTTGCGCAGCTGCTTCAGAGACTCGAGGTTGACAATCTCGGGCAGGTAGGGCAGAGGGGTAATAGTAAAGTTGGCGTGGCCGAGACGGTCCGACCACTCGTCGTGCTCCTGCAGCATGGCAGGCAGAGGCAGAGGCAGCTCAGGGCTGCTCGGTGTGAGACGGAAGGACGAGATGGACGGCTTGGTGCTGAGCGAGGGTCTCGGGAACGAGGTGAGCAGCGGCGGCGGCGATTGGATCTCGGTGGAAGCGGAGGAAGGTGCCACGGTGGGAGACTGCAGAGGCGACTCCGGGGGAGGCTTGCTCAGAGGGCTAGTCATGAGAGGCGGGAGGAGAGGAGTGGTGGCCAGACCGCGCTCGCGCTCCAAGCTGGATCGTTCCTTGTGAGCCATGGCCACCGGGTCAATATCGATAGGCGAGGGTAAGTTGATGCTTTCGGTACTCTCGTAGAAGGACAGGGCGGGCGTGGGTAGGACGGAGAGCTCGTTGAGTCGCTCAGGAGCGGGCCGGCTGGGGGCGGACATGGACGACGAGCGGCTGGAGGGAGCACCAGAGAGCACGATGCTCTCCAGGCTGAGCTCGGTGCTGGGAGAGAGAATTGGGTTGCCCCGGCGGGTGCTGCTGCTGCGGCTGCCGGCCCTCCAGCGGGTCATGCTTGGGAGGCGGGAACCAATGCGCGAGGTGAGGCCGGTGAAGGGAGACTCGGAGCCGGACTTCTTGCGAGCGTACTGGCTGTCGACGGAAACGTCACCGTCGCTCAGGAAGCCCATGTCGTAGTCCAGATCATATTCACTGACGAGGTTGCCGTGGAACATAATGTCCTCGGAACTATCTCGGTGCTCACAGGGCTGGTCACCTATACGGGAGACGGGGCGTGTTAGTCAACCGGTTCCAGACACGGCAGGAAGGGGAAAAAAAAAGAAAAAAGGCACGACTTACAGAGACAGCTATAGAGACCAAAGGGGTCGGCGAGATCAACTGGCTGGATAGTGTCTTCGGGTTCGAGAGGCTCCTCCTGCACATCAGGTAGCGAGCGCATGGCCGACTTGGTGTGTGTGGACTGGGTGGGCGAGACGGGACTCTCTTGGAGCAGATTAGGCGGGAGGTCGAGCGAAGAGGTCGAGCTGGAGATTCGGAAGTGGCCCTTGGGAGAAAAAGTCGGGGTGAGAGGCGAAGCAACATCGGACGACGAGGAGTTGGTGGTGTAATAGACGTATGAGAGATCGCGGTCGCAGTCGTGGGATTGGACCTCCATCTTGCGGCGCTCTTCAACCAGCTGCGGGAGCAGCAGCGGCTTCAGCTGTGGCGACATGGTGCCGGCCGGTGGTCGGGGCCTCGACAAGGCGTGCGGAGCAAACGTAGCCGTGAATGTCGTCGAGCAACGGGTGGTGTGTAGTGCTGTGGTGTTTGGGGTTGAAGGTGAAGAGAAGGAGGGAGGAGGGAACGGCAGAAGTGGACGCAGGCCGGTCTAAGTCTGAAGAAGACTGTTGCGATGACCCTGCGGGTTGGTGTGGTGTGGCACAGCAAGGTGCTGGTGGCGGCGGCGCCGGCTGTGGATTGACCCTGTCAGAAATTGTGGGCAGGAGCGAGCACGTCCGTGGGCGTGGGCGGCGGGACGTTGGCACTTGCGCTGGCCGGTGCTGGCGTTGGGCTCCAGGCTGCGGTTGCTGTTTCTGGCCCGGGCACGGAAGAGTGGGCAAGTGCAAGTGTGCAAGGTGGGCAAGTGGGGTGGGAGCAAAGGCCTGGCCCTGCTTGCCTGGGCTCGCGGTACGTACCCGAATGACTAGGTTGCTGGCTGCTGGCTCCGGGTGGAGACTAGCTAGCTACCTGGGTACTTGGGAGGGCAGCGAACCTCGTGGAACCTTGGGAGAGCGACGGCTTCCCAGTTTTTTCTTCTTCGTCCCAGCGGGTCAGGCGGGTTAGCGGGCGGGCGAAGCTTGGCTTTGGATCCGGTGTTTGCGATGGGCTATAATGCTGACGTCTTGGTGCGCCTTGGGTGCTGCGCTCTCGCTAGGCTAGCTGTGTTTATTTATGGTGGTGTTGATGTTGATTGTTTGGCTTGTGTGTAAGCAGCCGTCGAGGGGAGCAACAAACCAGACACAGGCTCGTTCGTCGGGTGGTGGGCAGGTGATGATGGATGATGCAAACGATTTCCGTCTGCCTTGCTGGTAATTGGCCCCGTTGGTTGGCTGGCGGCGTGGCTAGCTTGATGTTGTTTGTTGTGACTCGTAACAATTCCAAGTGACTGTTCTCTTTTTTTTCCTTTTTTCTTCTACCCGCTTTTCTCTATAAGGGCGAGACAAGCACAAAAAGGAATTGCAGATGGTTTTTTTTTGGCCGTAAAAGTCCGCTTGAGAATAGGTGATCAGGAGAAGAAAAACTAGCAGGACATGATGGTTATAATCAATGCGGAGAGAACAAGGTCATGGGCATGTGCGTGGACAGGCGCGCGCATGGGATGATGGGCTGGGCAGCAGCGCGGGGGGTGCAGCAGCCGAACAGCGTCGAGGTGGTTGAGAATTGGAAGCGCTTGCACAGTCGTCCACGTGTTGAGCTGTCGGTTGGGCGCAAGTACATGGGCCAGAGGTTGCTTGATGCTACCCGCGGCTGTATCCGTGGGACGTCTACGGTGGTACTGGAGTCCTCCCCAGGCTGCGGGCGATTTGTGCAAATTTTTGGACTTCTTGGGCTGTCGTATGCAGTGCGGTGGTGCGTTGTGCTGTCCTGTGCGGTGATGCGCTTCGCTGTGCTATCCGTACTGTGCTCTAATGCCTGTATGCAGTGCTGTCGTGTTGCAAATGCGGGTGTGGCCAGGCCCTGGAGTGATGAGACTTCTGGATGGTGGTGCCGACTGTGGTGGTGCGCGTGCCGAGCTGCTTCTTTACTCTCAAAAGGTATAGCGATGCCGGATTATAAGCCCAGGATCAGACAGGGAAGATCTTTTGTGTTGGGTTCAATCGTGATGGTTGGTAGTGAGCGCTCGAAGGGGTTCGAGCGAGAGGCTGACTCGCCTGAGACCGTCCGTCTCCGTTGGTCGAGCCGGCTCTTTTTTGCTACTTCACCAGTGTCGATTGCGTCTCTAGCAGGTCTCGTTGTAATGAAGATTAATGGTAAAACAAGATTGGGGAATGAACCGCAATCATTTGCAAGACACGAGAGGCTTCAAGTATTCTGCATGTCCAACCTCTGGCAAGCCTCCTGCGCGATGTAATTCCCCCCTTCCTCCCACAGCCCAGGGCGGCTGGGAGACTGGCGGATGAATTGACCAGTTCCATTCGTGGTTGGGCCGGGTCTCTCGCTTCTCGCAACCCTGCAGTAAGCCCCAGCGGTCTCCCAGCAGCAGCACCAGCAACAGTAAGAGCGTGCGGTACGTGCCCACTCCGCTACAACTCCTCGTTACCCAGGCTTCCCGATGCGTGCGACGCGCTGTGCATGCCCTGTATCCGGAATCCCTACAGAGCAGAGTCGCCGCGGTACCGATCCATTCACAGGGCAGGGCCACAGCCTGTGGGGAAGCAGCGAAAAAGTCGGCCGCAGACAACCCAACCCCATTGGCATGGCGCTGCTGGGACCCAAGAAGCCGGGGCCCTGGTCTGCGGGCCGGGATCAGGCCTGGAAGCAGAAGAAAAGAAGCTGCCCATACGAGCCAGGCTCCCTGTCTGAGGGATGGTGACAGCTCTGTGCGAGGATGAAGCATCGAGCGCGCCCTCGCATCTAGCTGCTAGGTTCGGGTGCTGCTGGGCTGATTGACAGGCGACTCTGCCACCACGGCCAAACTGACTGACATGACTCTGTCCGACGAGGGGCAACGGCCCGGCCGCTTTGGCCTATCCCTTCTCCCACCTCCCCCGGCTGGCGGATGTGCGCCGAACAAGACACCGACAATGACACGCACGAGGTTGGCGCCGATATCACGCCGCATTGCGCTGCGACGACTCGTCCAATTTTTTTCTTTTTGGTCCTCGCTACCATTGCGGACTGACTCGAACCCCGCACTCCCCCGTAAGTCAAGCCGGTGCTCAATGCCCACGCTCATGCCCACGCCCGCGCTGGGTGGTGCTCGTCATTGGAGAAGCTGGTGGCTTGCTGCTGCCGCTCTGCAGGTGCGGCAGCCTCTGTCCAATCCGATCCTTCAGGAGGGCAAATCTCGGGGATCCTTTGCAGCATGGCTTGCAATTGGCAATTCTCACTGGGCAGGTAGGCAGGGGAGCTCCGAGACACATCGAACACCACATCCCGTAGTGGGTGGTTCGGACGGTAATGTACATACGGTGGCAGTGGTGGCAGTGGTGGTGGGTGTCTGATGCATCTTGAATGGGTGTGTGTGTGCCTCTATTCCGATGACATGGTAACAACCTCCAAAGGAACTCTTGACGTTGAGCCTTGTGGTTGATTCCCAGGGCCAGCAACATCTTCTCTACAGGGGACACACCGTTTGAGAGCCTCCCTGTTTAGCTCGTGCTTCTTGTCGGTCAGTCTTCTCGGCTCCAGTCGCTGGCCCCCATGCAATTTTGCTTCTTTCTCGGTCAATTCGCACCCATCGCCCGGCCACCCAGTTGATCAGAGTTCTGATACCGTCATTGCCCTCCGTGCTATCTCGCTCCGCCTTTTCCTCCCCCTTACCGTCTTGTCTTCTCATCCAGACCGCAATCGCGACAAACGGCAGGGGACAACAGCACCGTCGGTCCCCAGGGTCTGGCTCCGCCCCGGCTCGCCTCCCAAAAGTCTCAAATGCCCTTGTGTCCCGCCGCTCCGCTGGGGGTCCGGAACCCATCACCCCTGTTCCGGGACCCTTTCGATTGGGACCGCCCATCAACGTCGCTCGCCGCCTCCCGCCTCTTTGGTTCTAGTATGAAAACTTGCCCGCCTGGATACAGACTAGGGACCGTGATGACAGATACTGGTGCTCGTCAAACTTCTTGCAAGCTTTGCTCTGCGCTGAGCTGTGCTGAGCTGTGCTGTGCCTGCGCCTGTGTCCATGCGAGGTGCTCGTACTGCCTCGGGTAGGGCGCCGGGAGCCGTCAAACTCAAGGACCAAGATGGTATCTCCTCCCGAAGCCACCGACGGTAGAGGTGCTGCCCCCAATCCGCTCTGCCTTTCCAAGCCGCAGCTCAATTAATGCGCTGCGATTCCCTATTGTTCAGCCCGCCTAAAACTGCATTATTATGGGGTGCGACGTCGAAACCATTAGCTGGGCTGCTCATGATACGTCGATCACTTCCCCAAACCCATATACCGAAAGCCCAGTGGCCAGACTAGTGACGGCAGTGTCCACGGAGGCGTTCATGTCGTCGATGGCGTCTCGGTTGCCCCCGTTCACGTTTTTCCGGCCAACTCTGCGACAAGACTCCCTTTTCGCCCATCGCGGGGTGCCTAAGCCTCTCGCCGTATCCCTTTTTTTGTTTTTTATGGCAACAGTCATCTTTTCTCGCTCTCTTACCCCCACACTCCGATCTCGACCTTCGTGTCAGCCATCCCGGCTCATCCCACACCTAAGGCTAACGCGATCAGATCCATGTCATTTTGTCACCGATTCCGGTTCGAGCTGCATCGTATCTGGCTGTTGAAAAAATTTTGTATCCCTAGAATGTAAACCTCCTGTTAAGCTATCAGGGATGGTTGCCGGGTGCCCCTCTGAACGGCCCACGACTCCGAGGGCCGACCCCAGCTTTGTTCCCAGGACAAGGACCCACGATCCTTCAGGTTTTTTGGGACCGCGAGACTCGTGGGAACGGGGCACGTCTGCCCACCCAGGTATAGTGGCCGCTGCCGGAGCATTCCTAAGGGATGGAAACGACGCGGCGAGCGGGGCCCTAGAATAGGATGGAAAGGATCCTAGAGGATGAGGCGTGATACTGGTGGCTGCTCGCGCTCGAGACGCCGAGGGCCGCCAACGAGCAGGGAGCAGGGAGCGCCGTGGCCGCCGCCGCCGCCATCGCGCTCCAGAACTCCGGGAGACCGACTAGATCTCCTGCGTGTGTTGCTGATCAATTGCCCTTGGTGGCCTCCAGCTGTTTATGGGTTTATGCTGAATGCTGATCTGCCGCGAACATGTGCGTTGATCGCATTGATGATATTCATGAGACCTGATGGTGGTTATGGTTCTGGTGGGCGAGAGGCTAATCTTAATCCATATAAACATTATTTACTTTGCTGTTGACTTTGCGATTATGGTATAGAATTTGCAGGGTCAGCTTTTTTTTCGCGGCGGTCACGGGATGTGGCAAGTGTCTAAATCGAATCTTCAACGCCGCCTTTTCTGAAACCCCAGCGTCAAAAAAAAACCAAGCAAACACAGACCGACTCAAACCCTCCAACCCTCCAATCCACATTGAATGCGCCGTGGTCCGAGCTGCTGAATAAGACATCAAGCTCATGCTGGGGCTCCCATGAGTTCGTCGCTCGGCTCCGGGGCGCTTCAAGGTGTTCCGCGATGCACACAGCATGGTCGACCGCTTCACCGTACAAATTCGCAAGTTATCCCAAGAGGCGGCGGTATACTGTAGTGCTGTCGGAGGTTAATGGTCAGCATGCATTAGCTCCCAGCGAGAGGATACCTCGAGTCACACCGTCTAGCACACCAAATGACATGTTCCTTCCCCGGCCACCGCGGAAGCTTGCACAGTGTCCCGCTCACACGTGTGTTTCTCCCGTTGCGTCGTCCGCCTCTAGCCTCTCCTCTGGGCCCAGACTGGCATGGCCCAGTGTGGCACATCGCGGCAACCGACTGTTGGCAGTTCACATGAGCTTCGTGCATGGAGCTTTGACGTTTTCCCACGCCAGCTTCATGAAACCGACGAACCCACCATCATTCCAGCACGTGCATTTGAGACCGCCTGATTTGGACTGACAATGAACTGAATCGAGCAAGAGACACTTCTTACACCTGACCGATTCTGACGCGCTACGTCGTGAACCAGTCACTCCAGCATGATCGTGACGTACTCCGTACGGAGAGGGCAATTGAGTTTGCACTACGAGACTCATTGGGACACCACTTCGCCCTGCGCACAGAGGTCCAGTTCCAAGCCCGTAAATCGCGACTTGGATCAGACGAAAAAATCTGGTCCGCAGCTCCCACCCCTCCATTGCGTGGAGCCGTCCATCAACGGCCTCGACATCCCAAGGCGGCAACGCTGATTGCCAGTGTCGTGTGCTCACTGCCCGACCTCGGTGAGACGGCCACCCACAGCTGCCCGGCGATTGCCCTTCCTACTACAACTCCGGAGATGGACTGCGAAGCACATGCAGAGGTGAGAGGAAACCTCGGCAATGAGATTTTCCTCACATTGCTTTGTTGAGTCCATCCAGCAGTTGTTCCGCACCGGCGTCACAAGCCAAACCCGGTCAGAGTCCATTTTTGGCAGACAGGTTACATTTTGCTGTCAACGCGCATCAAGCCCTCGTCAATCGCTGAATCTGGATGCCACCCTCCCAGCTAAGCCCCCACACTTCGTGACATCGCAAACTTGTCCATTCCTGTTTTTTAATCCGACTTGAACAAGTCATTCTTGTCTAAATCGTGCTATTCCACTGCCCGCCCCAGAATTTCGCCATACATCCATTGGCTCGCGGCTCACTGTTTAGACTTTGCCGATCTTTTCCCCGTCAAGCGCAGCACCAACTCCCACGCCACTTCTCTTGGCCCGCTCTAGTCTCGAGCGCTGTCAATGCAACTGCCTTGATGCCTGGGCTACGAGGCATCAATATGCCGGTCACCCTTGTCATCTGCAGCTGGGCTCTGCCACCACTAGCTCAGAACCACCGGCTGAGCAACCGAACAACAGAAACCATAATAGCTGACTTATAGCAAATAAACAAAAATAAATGCGAATGAGCCAAAAAAAAAAAAAACACCAAAAGTTCAATGCCTTCAAGCCAATTTCAACGCAAAATTTGGCTAATGACTGCTTTGAACTTTTTTTTTTATTACAATCCTTGCTATTTTGTCATGGCAGAAGCTGGCTGCTCATCCCATCTATTCAGTCACCCTGGAGCTTACAAAGAGGCCGGCCAAGAACCACTTTTTTTTACCGATGGGATATCCCAGTATGCGACTCCCCTGAGTCCGTAAAGTGCCGTCATGATCATCCCAGTCCCCAAGCTTATCTATTCATCTATTTTGCGCCCAGACACTGCAGGCCTCAGCTGACAATTATGGCTCGCTCTCACTGCGCGCATAGACGCGATCTCCTCAGGGGCCCCAGAACCCGGTTGGTTGCAGTTGAGCTGAGCCCAAGCTCTTCAATAGCTGATTGAATACAGTCGGGACGAGTTGAGCACGCGCCATCGCGGGGTCTGTCCGGTTCAATCATCTACCTGAGGGAAGCCGTCTCGTCCCACCCGGTAAAGCCGTTTTGATATGCCAACAAACATATTGAGCCCGTGTAAGCGACCGGTGAACCAAGCTGCAACCAAGACGCAACATGCGATGGTTGTAGAAACAACTAGTTGATTTCGTTCCATTTCTCCGACCTAGCTCGCATCCAACCGAGGCGCCATGAGATGACAAACCAAGCTGCCCCGATGCATAAGCTGGACCATATGCAATCAATTCGTTCCTTGGTGACCCGGCACAACTAAATCTCCCCCGGTTCGATGCTAGTGCAGTGTGTTACGCGACAATGTCCGAACAGAGGTTGCATGCGCCGACGGTGCATTTCATGCGGCCAGAATTACGTTCATGTTAGCATTGTTGAGATGTCTTAGATGCGAAGCCCTCGGCAGTTAACAATCAAGGCGGCATTCGCATGATGAGATCTCGAAAAGAAATGAGATGCGACGAAAGGGTTACAGAGTTGCAAGGTCCAAAGAGGGGGACCACTCACTCAACAGGCCACTTGAGGTTTCAGCATACCGTATTGGTTGATCAGAGTCAACACTGGGCGATGTCACCATCGGGGAGTAACCACCCCGCATGGTACAATCTCGTGTTATCGGTGCTAACTCTTTTCTTCCAGCGCTTCCGGTTCCCCTCCTGTAGCCGGTTTGATTTCTTTGTTGGGGCTTGGATGGCAGTAAACGGGCCGTCCATCGGCAATCTGACCTGGTTGCATCGAATCGTGCCTCCACGAACCAGGCAGTATGCATACCACCCAAAGGAGGCCGAGAAAAATTTTTCAATTGGGGCTGTAGGGAACATTTCTTGCATACGTCCCTGTCCGATACCACCAAACTTTGCAGAAGGACCTCAGCCACAGCGTGTGCTGCAGGCATTCTTACACCACCCGGGACACCTGAGGGAGCTCAACACGACCTTGGCGGGGGCCAATGGCAACATCATGGGCCGCTACGCCTGCAGCGCGTCATACTCTTGTCACGTTATGGGGGAATGAGAAAACAAGGAAGCACGATTCCCAAACAGGACATTATTCCATGATGATTTCTTGAAATCCGCAGCCGGGCGAAAGGTTGCAACGCGGGCATCATCCCATGAGTTCTGCTAAGCTAAGCTTGCCCCTCGGCTCACTAAGAGCTTAGCAGAGAGCTCTCAAACTGTGCGCTTGCGATTGGCTGCTGGGGCCGGGGGGGCTGGGTGTGTGCGGATAGCTCTCACGTACCTGCAGCTGAAGCGGGCTGTGCTGACGACGACAGGTCCAGGCCGAGTCAACTTTCTTTCCCCTTCCCCTCCAACTAACAGAAAGGTTCTCTCGAGGAAGACTTTCCAAATTCGTCCACTCTCAACTGCGCTGACGGCATTTGCCGCATTGGTTCTCGGCCTCTTGGCCCTCAAGGAATCTAGACAAGGGATCCAAGCCTTGGGTACCATAGTTTCGAACCCTCCCCGACATGGCCCCGACTCCCTCCACGCCGTGCGCTGACAGGAGGGGCACGCACATGATTGTAGCATTCAGGAGGATGCCGAGAAAATCTGTTTGATCGACGAGTGGTCATCGTGGGGAATCGCACTGGAAATTAGCCGATCCCAGCACATCGGCGCATTTTCGAGACCTACCTTGCGAGGAAGACCTTGCTTGAACGACGCTCGTCAGCCTTCTTTTTGTGTCAAGGCTGTGCGTGCTTCCCCGCAATATTTGTGCAAGCAGATGAACGCGAACCCTCCAGTCTCATCTAGAGTGCCATGTGGTGCTGCCAAAATCAGTTCATCTGAAATCAGAATTGGCAATATCGCTGCTACACCATCTTGGTCCCTGGAATATGCCCTCCATCGGCACTGTGACTGAGATGATACCAATCGGCCATTGACTGCGCCGTAAGCTAGAAGGAAAGAAAAAAAAGCTCTGGTGGCTGATCCCGGCCGACTTGATTTGTGCCTGTACGGGCTCGCTGCGAGGGATTTTTGCTTTAATTGTACACCACAGCTTGACTGACAGCTCGCTCGCAGGACCTCGAGTTGGAGGGTTGGCGCAGGATGCCATTCGCTCCGCCAAGCCCTAACAGAGGGGAAGCACCAGCGCAAAAGCTTGGTGCGCTGTGTTCCTGACGATCGGGGCCAGGGTCGGGCAAAAGAAGTGGCCCAGATAGTGCCACACACGTACCACGCGCAGAGAGTGCCAACATCCCACATTCATCTATTCCGTACGGCGCACAGTGATCTGGCCTGAGCTGGCTGCAGGCAGAAGCCCTACGCCTGGGCCAAAAGGAAAATGGCTCCAAGATGCGCTTTTTGCTTTTTTATCCCTCTTCTATCCGTGCGGACGAGGGCTTTTGTTTCCTCGCGGCTGCTGGGAAGATGCTGGCTTGCCACGTCTACGCAGGGATGCCCTCGGCGAGAGGACGACAGAGGCGAGGCTCCGGTGGGAATCCACCTTTTTGGCTTACCGCCACCCTCTTACTGGTTCGATATGGGATCGGTCACTTTTTCAGGCACTGTCCCATTCAGAGTTCAGGCACCCGAGGTTGTTGAGTGGTTGCATGGGGCAAGGCTAAGAGGTGGGCGCAAGACCACAAGTGATTGACGGTTCTGGTTGGTGGCCTTTCGGGCTCATGATGAAAGTTTTTCACCTTGTTTCTTTTTTTACACGAAAATTTCCTACCATATGACTCCACCTGAGCCCTAAATGACGACAATTGGGCGTGGGACGCAAGGAAAAAGTCGTGTCGTCAAAGGCGCCCCAGATCGGCATTACACAATGGCTGGGCGCTCGGCGCTGGAGGGGTTCTGGTCGCAGGTCGCCGCCTCCCATGTGCGCGAAAGCCCTTCAAGGCTGGACCATGAAAAAGCCCTTTCCGCCAGAGGGCGCATCCCTGTTCCGGGTCGACTTTCCAGTGCGCCGTTTTGACGTTTCCGAAATCCATTTTGGATGAAACCTCAGGTGCGCTCCTGGTGCTGCAAGGACACACTGACAATTTGAACTTCGCAAGGACATCCTTTGTTGAGTCGTCCAATCTCGTTCCCTCGCCTCTGCATATGGTACATACATACATATGTACGTACATGTATGTCAGGCTCAACCTCTTTTTTCATTTTTCCATTTCTCCCCCAGCTATTGCGGATGCGCCGGAAACCCGGAGAACTGGGGCCCGCTCCAATTCCGGGTCCATGACCTGCAGCAAAGTCGCGCGAGAGGCAGCGCCGTCTTCCATAGTTGGCGACTCCCGTCCGGGAGAGTAAGGTGCATGTCCTTGTAAGAGTGCCGGTTTTGGCCATTGGTGCTGGACCCCCGTGGAGAGCGTCCCCCCAAACTGGGAGTCGGGAAAAGGGCGCTGCGGGTTCATCCTGTTCACCGCTGTGGAATCGGTTGATGAGATCTTTTTGGTCGCCTACTAAATTGCTCACTCGCTCAATTGCTCACTTGACAATGGCGATAGCCGCCCACGTCTTTTTTTTTTTTTCATGGGACCCAGCCCGGTGTGGCCCTGCAGAACAAATCCGCAAATCCCGGTCCGTGGCTGGCGCCGTGTGGCGAGCTCCTATTCGCTAGGCGCCCAACCCCATATGTCTCCGTTCGGAGAAAACCCTTTGGCGGAGGGAGACAAGAAAAAAAAAGAGTCACTGGTGGGGGTAGCGGGATGCCGAATGTCGGGCCCCATGGTTGGCCGCCCCCGATGGGGGGGGGGAAGGCTGTCGTCCCCCATGTCTCCATGATGAGGCCCTCTCGGTGTCCGGGGTTCAGATGTGAATGGCGTCGCGGTGGACATGTGATGAGATGCGCACAGCGCATGCCAGGCAAGAATGCCCATTGTCTAGCCTATCCATTGATGTGTCGCGCGAAAACAAGGCAGGGCAGCCAAGACTATCTGCCGAACCAAATTGTGAGCGACAGTAACGTGTGATGCGAGCGTCATGTCTCCCGATGTCGCAGCGCCCAAAGACGCGGGCGCTTACATGGCGCACAGCATGCTTTCTCTCGATGGTAACGTGGAGGAGTCTGGTTTGAAGAAGCCATCTCGAGAGCCAGTTGTTGAGGGGCGCAATCTTACCCCAGCTTCCGACATGTGATGCAGTTGCTCAATCGCCTTCTACTCGCCTCGCCCACAGCTCGCAAGCGACGTTGGAACCCATACCGCAACGTCGGCAGATGCGGTGCCCGGGGATGAGACGCCAAAGTCGCACCACGGTCGCAGCGGGACAGCTCTGCTCGCGTCCATTCACCCCGCGAGGCGGAACCGCGTTGGCGGCGAGGGAGATTACCTTGACGTGGCCTACTTCCATCCATCGGGCAGTTGTGGGCGCATCGGCCTTGTTGGCATCGGGCCTGATACCAGTCACCGAACCTGTTCGGCAGGAAGACGCGGCAGGCGCTTCGCTGCTTGGGGAGGTTGGGTTGGCCAGCTCGGCCAAAGTGCATAACACTGGACGAACGCCTTGATTACGTGAGGTGCTGTTTGCAAACCAGACGACAAGCGCGAGATGATTGGCGCCCAGAGGTGAAGTCAGCATGTTGCGACGAGTCAACTTTGACGACAGGTGATGTTTGCGCCCCCGAGAACGGGCGTAGATTTTCCGCTTGTCGTAATATTGCTGTAAATGTTGCATTATAGGAACCAAAAAGACTATGCGGACCGTGACCGAAAGTGTTTCGAATTGATGTGAATGCCGTGTTACCTGACAGTTTAACCATCGTGGATAGGTTCTGACAGATCACACTGGAAGTCGTAGTTGTGGCGATTTCCGAAGGTTTCAGTCGGAAAGGAACCGCAGTTGATTAAAGAAGATGGCTTTCTTTTCATCGTACCATTTCCTTGCCAATGGCATGACTCGTGTGAACCAAATGCCAGTCGCAACAATATGTATGATGGTGGGTATAGGGTAGGTGATAGCTCATGATGGAAACATCATCATTGGACGGGAAAACATGCTACAGGTGCATTTTTTCTATCTTTTCCATGTCATCTAGTACTACAGTATCATTGGAATGTTTTAGATTCAGGCTGGCAACCGGTGATTGCCGAGCTCCGTCATTGACTGTGGCGGGCGAGGCCGTCTAGTCAACCGCCTCAGCTGAGATGTGGGTAGTAGTTGTATCAAAACACGGATCAATGCAACCTAGATGAGTATGTGTATGATTCGATAGGATTTAATAAATCTAAAGCAACCAAGAATACTTCAGGGATCGAAGTGCGACCTTGTGTCGGCAGGATAGTTCCGCAACTGAGTTTGTTTCCAGGCTTCCGATAAACAACGAAGCACACAACACCCCCTTCCTTCATTGTAGTACTTACTGTCTGACGGAAAAAATCCTTCTAGTTGATCAACTGATCTACAATGCAAGAGTATTGTCAGCCGTTGGTGCTTATTCGCTCGTTTGAGTCTTCTCATGTTGTGGCAAAATGCTAGAACTACCCCCATAGGCGGAAAATTCAAGACGGAACCGCACGACACCACCAAAAAGCAAACATCGAGCTAATCTCGCCCGTCAGACTCATCACCAGTCCTACGGGGCTCCGGATCCTCGATCCAGCTGGTCCTGCAAGGCGATCAGTCACCTGCAGCCGCCGTCGTGGCTCGCGAAGACTAGCGCCGGTGGAAGCCTCCAAGGAATTTCTCCCGTTTGAAACAGCCCTCCACACTTGCTGCGGAGTCTAGATCCGAGAGGGTTGCGCTAAAAAAAAAAGAAAGGATGAGAAGAAAAAAGAGGACGAGCACAAGTTCCAGAATGTGTAAGATTTTTTCCCTGCGTCATGCAGCAAGCAGCTGATGTTGGTCAGCAACGACCAAAATTCCCAAAAGCGACGGAAGCCGGACCTTGTAGATCTCAGATCTCAGATCCGCGCGGAGCTCGATACAACCTCCAGGGTGATATAGGAGGGTTCCTGCACTATCGCGGGTATGCCAATGGGTGTGTGTGTGTGTGCGTGCGCTGCGAATGTGGTGCAACATGCGGGGAGGGACAACCAACACCCGCTCGTCTTGGTGGGTTGTTTACAGTGCTGATGGTCTTTTTTGTATGCACGCACGAGGTCATGTTGTTTCAAGTGCGTCCCATTTCATCTGGGTTGGGACACCCTTGGATATATACCAGGTAAACCTCTGCACCTCCCTCCACCCCTGTTCCATGCCCGCGTCCTTGAAAAAGTGTACTGGAGCAAACATCGCGGGATGCTTGTTTTTATCCCTCCCCCCTCCCCTTGTGTGCGTGGGGTTACTTCATCCCTCTTCCGCCGTCTTGGGTTGATTGGGCTTTTTGTTTTTGCTATTCTTGGACCCGTTCGTCCCGCGCATGTCCTAGTTTGATGCCATCTTGCGAGAGCCAACCACGACAGGGGAATGACATTCGCTCTCACGCCGATGTACCCCATCTGTGGGTGCCTATGCAAGTTAATTGTACTTGTGGCCTGATTGACGTGAGGAGACTGTTTCTCGATTCTGCTTCTGTCGACTACGGGGTTGAGTGTAATTTGTCTGCTCCACAGCACTGAAACACCTTTTTCGCTGCAAGTAACCGAGTAGGATTGTTGGTGGAAATATATCGTGAATAATTTCTCAAGTGCCGGGCCTAACTGGTCTCATGGTCTTGTTGGATGATGTATCTACGGATAATTGTGTTTTGATTGGGGGCGAAGACCGGTTTACCCCATTTAGGAATTTCCTCACAAGGGCGGAATTAGTGACGTAACCATTATGTCACTGTGAGTTTTATGAATTGAACAGGTAGACAAATCTCATAACTGAGATGATATTATCGGCACTGAGGAAGTTAGTTCATTCAGGGGTGTTCATGAGCATGCAGATTCAGAGCACGCTGATTGGTTCATTAGAAATTCTTCCAACCTCTGCTGCATGGTTCATTCAAAACTTCGAGGCATAGAAGAAAGGAAAATCTGCAACACTATTTGGAAATCATATGCGTGAATAAAAGTATGGGCCTGGGGACGTTGTATTGTCGAAACCTGGGACATGAGAGTGAAGCCATTTTCTGGATTATGCTTTTTCCCAGCTGAAATTTCTTTCTGGCCGCTGCCACAGATTCTCGTCGTCATCGTCTACCTCGTAGATTGAGCCCAGGTCCAATACGGGCTTGTCAATGCCTTCAACCTCCTTCAGCCGTGGCAGCTTTTCAGCCCGCTTTGAAAGTAATTCTTGGACGTGGTTATCGATTTCTTCATTGTCGCCCTTGCGGTAGCCATACAAGCATAGGTATTCGAGGTTTGAGGGCAGAGCATCGACGAGCCGGAATGGCGGCTTTTGCGAAAGGCGGAACGGAGGCTGGTGACCGAACTCAAGGACACCCATCAGAGCTTTGAGACCAATGCTAAGACGGGTCATTGCTGTAAAGTCGTGAAGCGACCCAATGGTGGTTCCATAATCTCTGGACTCTGGTGAATCTTGATCTCGAGTGTTGTTCATGCTCAGCTCTTCATCTAGCTGGAGATATCCCAGCCCATACTCCTCTGCCTCGTATTTTCTGACCTCCTCGCGCAATTGGACGTAGTCAACCTCTGCATCAATGTTCTCTTTACTGGCGTCTCGAAATCCGTCATGGGCGTAATCAATATCCAAGTCCAGAACCCTGAGCGTTCTTCGGTGTTGAAGAAGCGCCTGGCTTACCTTGCTCAGGTTCATCATAGGACCTCCACCTTCCAACTCCCGACGTCCCCCCATTGATACATGTAGCTCTTCAAGAGTCTTGGGAATCAAAATGATGGTGTGAAGTAATTGACTAGGGAGCGCGGAGTGCCCGATCCGAATCTTTCGGATATTTGATGTCCTGGGAACAAACAAAGATCGTGGAGGCTGGTAGTACGTTACTGCTTCCATTGAAATGCTTTGAATTGCGGGGAGCCGGTGGAATCGTTGGAAAAATGCCATAGAATCAAGTTCAAAGTAGAGTTGATCGCCAAATATGGTGTCGTCTCGTGTCACAATTTCGACGCATTCCAGCTTTTGCAACTGGGGCTTGGGGAGAAGGTTGTAGTTTGCTTTGAAGAGAAAGTCCCCAAGTAGATCCAGATCAACGTCCGATGATCCCACCCGTAGCGTTGCAAGATTCTTACAAAGAGATAAAATTATGATGACTGCAGTTTGTTGGTATAGGCTGTAGTTCATGCTGAGCTGCTCCTCCTCTTCATTATACCGAGCACAGTACTTTCTGCGTTGATCATCGTCTTTGAGCTGGTAATAGTTTTTATCACCCTCCTTGACGAATTTGCAGCACTTCTGGAGGACGTGATCAGCGTCCCTTTTACTGTAGTATCGAGCTAACCACTGCAAAGATTCCATCATTTTCTTGGTTGTTTCATCTCCCAATCCTAGGCCATGGATATGGGTCTGAATATTCAAATCGGGTTTGCCACATTGCAGCTGGGCATGATCAGTCGAATCGCTCTCCTGCGTAGAATACCTAGGGGAGGATGACCACCCCGCGCTATCTATGATGATCTCGGAGACGGATTCTGCCAGATATGGATTTTTGACGTAGGAAGACAGAAGAGGGTAGAGACGCTTAAAATCCTTGGTATTGGTGATCCGGAGAGTTTTATACCGAGTAAGTGTTTCCAGAGTAGACAAACAGTGGCGTTGAAATCTGCCCTGAGAGAGTATGTTACCGGACCGTTGGGATCGAAAGAGGCTTTGGCGGGCATATAGGGGGCTGAGATACCAAAATGAGGTCACTTGAGGGGACCTCATGGTTGATCTAAGACTGAAAGTGAAGGATTGTCGGGCCACCCAGCCATATCAGAGACTTGTTATGCACCGAATATTACCCGAGAATCTACAACGCCACCTTGAATGATTGTTAGTCTGGTATATTGCCGCATGGGCCCTTGCTAAAAGACTAGCAGGTTTAGTATTTTTAGCTAAATAAATCGATTAAATAATACCAATTAATTATTTCTCTAGGGATTATTGTTTAGGGCTTTCTAGGATTACTTTTTAGCTGTGCCAGGAGCTTCGCCAGCACGCTTCTGAATTGAACAGCTTGCTAGTCAAACTGCTCTTCCTCGTATGTATTCCACCCGTATCTCTTCATCTTCAGAACCATAGTAGTCGTCATCTTCAGGCCACGAATGTGGCTCAGGATCCCCGGCGCCTCCTGCCATAGCGGCAATCCGCGGAAGAGCATATTGGATTTCAAGCATCGCCTTGAACTTGTGCAGGTCCTCGGTGTACCTGACAACAGCGAAAGTGGTTCCTGATAAGATGGGCCGGCCTGAGTCGACATCATGACATTTGACCCGCGCTGTCTGTGTGCAACGACTGCAGCTCTCGTCGCAGTCGGCCAACGGCGCGCAGCCTTACTCATGGTCAAGACGAGAAAACATACACGTTTCTTGCTCTCTTTCCGCGTCGAGATCGACGTCGCGGGCCCCTTTATTGATGTTGGCGCTTTGAAGAGCTGGAGGTGCCTCATCTGGGCAGAAGGGCATCATGCGAAATTGAATCGTGATGATGCATTTTTTGGCATCACTTGGATGGATTTTGGCTCCGAGATACTTCAGTGCAAAGTATCCTTTGACCCACCACGCATGCAGTGTAGAGCTGAGACAGATTAGATTCCAGGTTTTGTCGGACGAGGCAATTTCAGTTGCGAGTAGGTGTTTCAGCTGAGATCTGATCTGTTCATCGTGTGCGAAAAAAGTTTCCAGAGTTGGCACAAGCTGTTTTGCGACTTCGAGGTCCTCGCTCCTGTCATTACAAACAAATGGGATTATATGACAAGCCTCAGGGTTGGCAGCGCCGGTGATGACGCATTCAAAACTGTCTAGCTTGTAACATTCACCGACTTGTTGGGTGCTTCGGTTCTGATAGACTTCTTCTGATTGAGAAATTATCCCGCTGGGCGTGAGTGGCCTACTGATCGATCTCTTTACCTGCGTTTTCCCATAAACTAGAAGGGTAAAATCAGTGTCAATTTGATACAAGGGCCAGATGGAGGTTGGTACAGTGGCAAGCGGGTGAATTGCACCTCTGGAAATGAGGAGGTATGAGCCAGAAATGAGCAATAGATTGGTCATTTTTCATCATGGTTCATACATTCATACCAAGTATCATTATCAACCCGCATTCAAGAAATTATTCACTGAAGCAAGCTAACTTTTTTGTCTCCTGTTATCCCGTCGGTCATGTTTGGTCTAACCGTGGGTCAAACGTGCATCGCGCTAAGCCCACACGCAAGCGCGCAAACAAATGTCTCCACTAAAATTTCTTTATTCCCCTCCCCCGCCATCATGGTGCATGCGACATACTTGGATTGAGAGCAAGGCATTGATTCCCTCAATTGACAAGACAACGGTCGCAACTCCCAAGAGAAATCATGGCATCTTCAAGTCCCGTCATTGGCCTTCTCGGCGGCGGCCAGCTGGGCCGCATGCTCTGCCAGAGCGCGACACTCGTCAACGTGCCCGTGGCCGTGCTGGATGCCGAAAATGCGCCGGCCAAGGAAATCAACAGCAACAAGAACCACGTCACGGGCTCCTTCAAGAACCCGGAAAAGATCAAGGAGCTCGCGGCTGCTTCCGACATCCTCACCGTCGAGGTCGAGCACATTGACACGCAGGTGCTCGAGGAAATCGCCACCCATGGCGTCCAGGTTCCCGGCTCCGAGACGCCCAAGAAGGTGGCCGTCCACCCGCACTGGAAGACGCTGCGCCTGATCCAGAACAAGTACGAGCAGAAGGAGTACCTCGGAAAGGAAGGAATTCCCATTGCAGAGCAGGTGGCCCTCGAGACGGGCGACGCCATGCTCGCCTCGATGAAGGAGGCCTCGGCCAAGTTCGGCTTCCCGTGGATGCTCAAGTCGCGCAAGGACTCATACGACGGTCGCGGCAACCTCAAGATCTCCAGCGAGGCCGACCTCGCCCAGGCTGTCGCCGAGTTTGGTAAGCTGGAGTGCTACGCCGAGAAGTGGGTGCCCTTTGAGCTGGAGCTCTCCGTCATCGTCATCCGCACCGAGGACGACGCCGGCAACACCAAGCGCCTCCTTCCTTACCCAGCCGTTGAGACCATCCACGAGGACAACATCTGCTCTCGTGTCTACATGCCCCCCAGGAAGGTTCCCTCCGATGTTTCCAGGCGTGCCCAGGAAGTTGCCTGCAGTGTCGTGGATAAGCTGTGGGGCCGAGGTGTTTTTGCCGTCGAGATGTTCCTAACCCAGGATGGCCAGGTTATTGTCAACGAGGTATGAACACCGATTTTTATCCCTTTTTGTTTCCTGGGATGCGTTCAGCTAACTCGCTGATACAGATTGCCCCGCGCCCTCACAACTCTGGCCACCACACTATTGAGGCTGTTCCCTACATGTAAGATTAAAATTTGGACCAATTCCTTACCACTTAAACTAACACACAACCAGGTCTCAATACAAGGCTCAACTCACTGCCATCCTGGACGGCCCCCTTCCCGAAGAGCTTCAGCCCCATGTCACCTCCAGCATCATGATCAACATCCTCGGTGGCGCCAACGCCGACTCACACCTGCGTCTCGTCGAAAAGGCCAAGTCCATGTACGCCAAGGACATTGGCGTCTACCTGCACCTCTACGGAAAGGAGTCCAAGCCCAGCCGCAAGATTGGCCACATCACACTCACTGGCCTTGTCTCCATCGACGAGCTGGACAAGTTCGCCCAGCCCCTCGTTGAGCTCGCCGAGGAGATCCGACAAGAACGTCTCCAAGCCTCCAGCAAGGCCCTCCGCCCCCAGCAGGCCCCTGCCGTCGTCCCCGCCAAGGGAAAGCCTCTCGTCCTCGTCACCATGGGCTCCGACTCTGACCTTCCTGTTCTCAAGGCGGGTATCGATATCCTCGACCAGTTTGGTGTCCCGTGGGAAGTGGACATCACCTCTGCCCACCGCACACCGGCCAAGATGGCACAAGTCGCCCACGCTGCTGCCGATCGAGGACTCAAAGTCATCATTGCCGCTGCTGGAGGCGCTGCCCATCTTGCAGGCATGATGAGCTCGCACACACCCCTTCCCGTCATCGGAGTGCCTGTGAAAGCTACGCACCTCGATGGTGTCGACAGCTTGTATTCCACCGTCCGTAAGTACCCCTGACCATTTCACATTTGCTTGGAACTATTAGCTAACAAGGATAAACAGAAATGCCCGTGAGTATCCCGTTGAAATCATACGTTTAAATAAGCAGAGAATATGATATACTAACATCCAGACAGAGAGGTGTACCAACCGCCACCGTGGCCATCAACAACTCGACCAACGCAGCTCTGCTAGCCATCCGAATCCTGGGAACCTTTATCCCCGAATATCTCGAACAGATGAAGAAGTACCAGCGGGACATTGAGAGCCAGGTCCACGAAAAGGCCGACCTGTTGAAGGAGATTGGCGTCACTGCCTACCTCGCCAAGATGGGTAAGAAATAAATAGGAAAGGAAAAGCGGGATTGGAAAATTGGACATGGGAGCGGGAAAAGGGAATGGATACGGAAGCATGCTAAGATAAACTAGATGGCAATTTCTCATACATGTTGATGAATATACCTTGATTTTACTCACTTGGATTGATTGGAACAGCGCACCCCATGACAGCCTCGTTGATATTTTCCGACTTGTTGTACAACACCAGGGCTTCTACGGTGACATCTGTCCGGGCCACAACAAAGTCTTTGGGATAAATTTGGGACAGCCAAATACCTGTAGTGACACAAGGGTCATCAAATTCATAAACCGCAATGTTTCTAGCCGAGTTTGAAAATTTTGAACCACATATAAATAATATTATCAGCCTCCAAACAAGAATTTGGCACATGTACCACGTTGGTAACCTCTCAGTCAAAAACCTCGACTGTTGCCCTTTGCGCGCGTACTATTGTCTCACGTACTCCTGTCCCGCAATACGGCGAGAAATCGCCATGGAACCAACACCAAAGGTCGTCTGCTTTGACCTGGACGGCACGCTTTTCGACCACCACCACTCACCGACCACATCATCACTTCCGAAGAGGTCGGACACGCCAAGCCCGATGCTCGCATCTTCCAATACGCCATCGAACAGCTTGGTGCACCTCTCCACCAAACATACATGGTCGGTGACTCTGCCGAGCCAGACATCAAGGGCGCCCTGGGTGCGAAGTTGGCCGCCATCATGTACTCGCCTGTGCTTCAAACATCGCAGCAGCTTCTATCTGGGCATCAAGCACCCGTCGTCCGCCACATGAGCCAGCTCCTTGGGTATTTTGGCATCACCAACCGCCAGTTCGAGCCCCGTTTTGCTTCCACCCCGGGGCAGTTGGTGATCGAGGGCATCGGGATAGACTTGGTCACCGAGCCGCGGCACTGTCTGCAAATATCCAAGGAGACTGTGCGGTTCCTTGCTGAAACAATGGGCTTGGTGATTTCTGCTGTTGCTCAAAAACATCATGTACCAGCCATGTCTCGCATTGAAGGAATGATCAGAGCAACTGCAAGAGCGGCAGGTCTCATTGACGAGAAGATGATACAAATCTCACTCCCAGGACGATACATGGCGGAGACGATAACCGACCGGCCCGACTGCCACATCATAGTTCGAGACCACAGCATGTGCGCCGAGTAACTGCAGCTCGTTCTTGATGCTGATTCGGAAAACGAGACATCTTTACGAGAGGTCACATCCCTCCTGCAGGGCTATTGCAATCATCTCATGAGAGACTGTCCAAGAGCGGCAATCGGCCAACTTCGTTCCGCGATGCTGCTCTTGGCTGAGCGAGCAGGGATAAAGAAGCACCAACTGATGAGCCAATAATCTAAGATCAAGTGCCAAGGGTAGTCAATTCGAACAACACAACATCAAATCGATCAAACTCAAGCATGGTCAATTATTTTCAGGGCATTCTAACTGCCGGGTGCGCCAACTATCAAAGACGAGGGTATCTCTATCCGCGGCGCAAAGCTGCGTCGTCCCATCTTCCCTCTACGTCTCTCTTCCCAAACTCCACAGTGATGCATCGAGGAAAGAAGTGAAAAGTCCAACACGCGCTGATTCTCAGCGTCAACTCAAACATGACAAGTGGTATCTCATGACCACTCCCAACGCCAAACGCAAAATGCAAAGTGTGTAGTGTGCGTTCTTCATGCTCTCGTATCGATTGGAAGCAACCATGTCTGCAAGCTTCCCTTGTCCTGAACGCCGGCAAAAACAAAAAACAAAAACTACGCAAAAACCGCAAAAATCGCGAAAAACATCGCAATCATCTCTCAGCCGTAATCCTAGGCCACCCAAAAAAAGCAGAGTAGCCACCGTAAATCTTATTAGTAGTGTGTAAGCATCTATGCCTGGGAGCGGGTTCGAGCCCGCGTCACTCGCTGGGGACGAGGTGTGCCGTTGGCAACCATGCCCAGGTTCTCAGCAAGCTTGCTGGTGCGCTTGGTCTGAGGAGTCGCCTTGGGCTTCGCAATGCCCGTCTTCCCCTGCGTAGGTTTGGTCTTAGATGGAGGCCTGCCCCTCTTCGGCTTGTCTCCCTGGACGTCCTCGAGAGGGTCCTTCCAGATGACGCTCTTTCGTCCCTTAGACGAGTCACTGTTGTAGGAGGGCGCATCTGAGGCGTCCGAGTCGTCACTCTTTGCAGCTTCTGCGACTCTAGCCAGAACCTGCGCAGGGTACTCCGCGTCGCCCTTATTCTTACGGGTGTTCATGCGCGTCTGGGCTGTGAGCTCTTGTTGGTCGCTGCGAACCGTCGAGTTCAAAACAGTGCCGCGGCCAGCTCCCGACCGGCCAATCTTGATAGATGTAGGAATGGACGACTTAGGAGCGGAGCTGTCCCTAGTCTGGGTACGGAGACGGCTCGATCGTCGCGTGCTAAGAGAGTCTTCATGAGCATCGTCCATAGCGAGCTCATCCTGGTCGTCATCATGAGCGGGTTGCTCAACAACAATCTTCTGTGGAGTGGGTGCAAGTTCATCAGTCATATCATTTTCCGGCAAGGCCTTCTGCTTGGGAGGCTTGATGGTACGGCGGACACGCTTTGGTGCGGGTTCATTGAGCTCCTTCGACTCCTTGAGTTCCTTAGGCTGCTTAGGTTCCTTGGGTTGCTTAGGCTCCTTCGACTCCTTGGGTTCTTTGGGTTCGCTGGCTTTCTCAAGTGGCGATGAGCCATCATCTCCCTTTTCAAGCTTGCGCTTCTTCTGAGGGCTGGGCGTATTGGGGCTCTTAGCCACCAAAGGCTGCCGCTTGTTAACAGGGGCCATTGGAGAGCCAGCCTCCGTGGTTGACGCTCGACGAGAACGCTTGATGAAGTCACGCATGTAATCACGACCAGGGCTGTCGTCATACACGTTCTGCTTGATTGCCACTGAGGGCACAGGCTCGCTCTCTGCAGGGGGCGTGGTCTTTGCAGCTGGCGACTTCTTTGCGGAATCCCCAGAAGGTGTGGCAGTCTTGTTTCGCGGGGATTTTCTGTTGACGGGGGTGAATGAAGTTGTGAGGGTGGGCTCAGCGGAAGGAGTGCCATTGGCAGGTGCCTTATCAGATGAGACGTTGCCCGAAGGGGTGGGACCGTTGCTTGCCACGCTTGGCTGTTGGGGTGTAGCAGTGGGTGTGGTTGCATTTGCGACTTTGCTGGGCGTCTCATTGACCTCCCGGCGTTCGGGTGATGATTCAAGAGGCGACAACGGCTTCGCAGAGGCTGGCAGATTGGCAAACATGGGGCTGGCACCGTTACCGATTTGAGAGACTTCGGGAGTGCAAACAACTGGCGACAGAGCTACAGGGCTACCCTCCTCTGCAGGTGGTGAGTTCATGCTGGGGGTTTGCTCAATCGCTGAGCTAGAACTCATTCGAGGAGTCTTGCGTGCAGTAGGTCGACGGCCGGCTGATGAATCAACAGATGCACGACGGCGGGCAGCAGAAGTAGGCGTATGATCTCCCTGAGTGTGCTGCGCGTGGAAGTTGATTCTGGGAGATGAAGAAACTGCTGATGGGCTGGATGAAAAATGAGACTCATCAAAGCCTTGGCTTTCAGGAAATAAATCGGCATATTCGACCGGCAACTTAAACCGAACAAAGAGTCTTCCATTCTCCTCTTTGACCACGACATTAGCGTGGCCTGCACATCCATTTCCAGCCATCTGCGCAAGCCGATGGACAGCGACAGGTGAGGAAGAAAGTTGAGCGCCAAAAATGTCGGGATTTTGGCGCGCATCAATGTTCAAAACACCATGTTCCATGGTGGGGGCATGAGCTGGACTGCTGGAGACAGCGGCAACTTCGGACTCTGTCTCTTCAGTTTCCTCGACAATGGGCTCCCCCGCGAGACCAGCACCAAGAGGGTTGGACCTGGGTGCGGAGGTGTTGAAGAAGGCGTCATCCTCTTGAAACCTAACCTTTCGGGGTGATGAGGACTTGCGTCGAGCTTGCGTTTCCAAGTGCTTGCGAAGCAGGGGTTCGCTCTGTCGTCGACGAGCGAGGTTGACGCTCTGGATTCTGCGAGGCTCGCTAGCCTGAACTGCAGTGTTGATCCATGGAATAGAATTGAATGAGGGAGACATCTCTCCGAAACGGAAATCAGCATTAGGAGTTCCGGCAGTGTAAGGGCAAGATGTCATCTGAGGAGTTGCAGCTGGAACCAGAGCTGCCAGGCCAATAGGGCTATCGCTGTACCCAGGAGTGACAGGGGCTTGAATAGGTGTAAACGCCTCAGGTGTGGCGGGTTCCGGTCGGTTCCAGCGGGAAGGCGTAGGAGCAACAGGCCGCGCGTACTTGATAGGCGAGAATCCCTCGTTGACAGCTGACATGTGGCTCACTGAAGGCGTGAGGATGGTAGAGTCGCCGGAATATGATGGGGCTCGGAATGTGCGGCCAGCGCGAGAAGGAGAATCGTCAATGCTAAAGTGCTCTGGCACATCGAGAGCGGCGCGGGACAGAGGGCTCGAATTTACTGGCGAAACAGCGCCCTTTGAGGGCGCGGGCGAAAGTCGAAGAGGCGTGGATGGGGCGGAGTCGGACTTGGTGGGTGAAGGCTCGGCCTTGGGGCTGGAACCGGGGACCAGCTTGACAATGTTGCTGGTGAAGCGATGGAATCCGTTCTTGATTGGGCTGGTGAGCTTAGCGAGGCGCTTCTTGGGAGATCTCCACTCTGCCTTGATGGTGGGCGGCTTGATCGTATGGGGGCTCTCGGGCTCGGCGTCGTCAGCAATGTCAGACAGGTCGGGAACGCCATGGGCAGCAAGACGCTGCCGAGGGTCACGACGAATGTCTCGCATGATGGAAGCGGTTTCGGCAATCGAAGCTGTGGTGAGGTCGACCTCTTCCAGACCATTTCGCATGGCTCGGATAATGATGGGCATGACTTCCTTGTAGAGCGGAAGCTTGTTTCCACCGACGGCATCGGTTCGTTCAGGCGCAATAGAACCGAAATATCGCTTGGCTGGGACGACCTGGACAAAGGTGCCATCTCGGCACTGTTTCTTCACCTCGAGGGATGTAGAGGACGAGTTGGCCATGAAATTGTTGGATACATGCACTGTCATCAAATTAGCCTTTGCGCAATTGCCCAAATTGCTCAAAAAACCTACCCTTGGCCTGCATCAGGACAGAAGCCATCTCAGCCCGCGTGCAAGGGCGACCTTCAAACTGAGCATCATCCGTACTAGTCTCGCACTTGGATCCTCGCATGCGGATTCGACGTGCGTCCTCCTCATCCACTTCTGGTTCAGGGGAGGCTTCTTTCGTGGCGGTTTTTGTGGTGGATTTTGCGCTGGCAGCTGGCCGCCGGGTGTTGAGGCCGACGCGCTTCATGATGAGCCCGGTGAAGGGAGTGGATGCGTGGGGCCGGATCGCGACACGATTCCATGCGGGGGGACGAGTGAAAGGGACCGGAGCAGCGAGGCTCGAAGCCCAAGACCTATGTGGGCAATCAGCATGAATTCGCGGGTATCCATTTGCTTTCCAAACCAGGCGTACATCTTGTTCGTGGTGACAGAGCCAGAGTGTTGTGTTTTGGTGGAATCGCAAGTCGAAAAGTACTTAGTGAAAGACGCATTGACGGGATTGCTAAAGAAAGAAATGGTCAGCAAAAACCAAGATCCAAACCGGAGTCCCAGCCGAGGTGAGGTGGTGCTCACATCTTCGCGGGCGGGAGCCCAAATCCCCAAATGGGGGCATCCGCCTCTGCCATCGCGACGGATGCAGTCTAGACCGGGCCAAAGTAAACAAAGCAGCACCGGGAGGGGCAACGAGTTGCGAAATGCGAGAAAGGTTATGGTTAAGCTTGTGCAAGCTGTAGAAATGGTGAGAGACCACGGGTGCGGGTGCGACAGTGTTTTGTGAGAAGTCGGCGATTCGCGTTGTGGGTTTGTGTTTATGTTAGGTGAGTAGGTGAGAGGAGGTTTCTTGGAGAAGTGTGCGGGTGTAGTGTAGTTTGTGTGTGGGTGGCGCGTTTGTTTGACGCGCCGAATGAGTGGGGCCAAGCGAGGGCCGAAGGTCCCCCTCCAAACCCCAACCCGTCTTGACGGGGCCATTCGCGGGCCTCGTGCGAGCTATTTCCAATGAAGCGTGTGTTGGAATGCATTTCAACTGCGGTAGGTTGCCTCCGAAAGGGTTTCTACCAAAGTTTCTGTGACATCCCAAGGTTATACTGCTTGCTTGTGGCTGAGTGGAAGGTTTATTAGTTGTATAGTAGGTGTGCTCATGATAACTACCACCGATTAATTGCCTTGAATGGAATGGCTAAATCTACAAAGTCTTCTCCGAATGTTTTGCTTTCTAATCGCACCTGCTATGGTTTTCTTCATGAATGGTTTGATACAAATGTATTGTGGTCCTACCTGGTTTGCTTCCTTCCTTGTTTACACCCATGTCTGCAGCGTATTCGCGTATCACGCAGTCGCTTGGAAAAACTAAAGTGACGCCCACGACGCGTCGCGAAGAAAAATTGGGCCGATCGAGCTCGCCGTCTCAGCCCAGAGACTCCCCAAAACACACCGACTCGTTGACACCGCTTCTGACGAGACGGATAAAGACCACTCCAAGCCTAACCTCCACATTGATAGCTTACTCAGAGGTGCTTTTCAAGCTCCAAGTTTGTAAGGATGTATACACCACCCACTATGTATAGACCATTATTTCTTTCAACCCGATTATAGTGTGCAAAATTACACTGAAGCTCGGATTTGGAATCCCCTTGAACTCGTTTAACAATCGCATGGGAAACTTTTCGGTCTTAGAGGCAAGAAGTAGATCCGAGATGATCACATACTTACATCCATGGGGCCCAATGGTATAATGATAGCAACTGGCTTGAATTAGGGACTATGTAAAAATTCTGGTTGCCCTGGCGGGGACATTATGGCGATTCCGAACTTATGGCGCATGATTGTAGAAGTCGAATCACAGAATGACACGTAAAAATGAGTTGGGCAAGACATGGATACCGCGTTGAGGTTGTACTTGATCAGGCTTTGCTGAGTTGTGCCCGAACTTGGAAGCAAGAGGGTCAAATATGGGTTACGCACTACATTCCAGTGAGTTCAGACTTGCATGTGCCATACAGCCATAACCTAAACCCAGTGCAGAGTACCTCAGAAAATGCCGTCTTTTATTCACGCTCTTGTTAGGTTATCTGATGGGCAGGGGGCAAGATCAACATGGTGGTCTATGCCGAGGCGTGTGCTTTTTCCTGACTTACAACAGACCCCCTCTTGGATGGGACAAAGCAATGCGGTACCACATGGGATGAACGAGACCAAAACAAGGCCATGGGCAATCCATTGGTATCAGATAGAGACGCGGTCGCTGTGATAGCGGCCATTGGAAACAATGGCCTGGGGGCCAATCAATATGCGAGCTGAAAGTGAGCACTCGTCAACCATTCGCTGTGGCTTGCAGTCAAGCACGGGACAACACACGGGACATGGGACACGGGACACGGGCCAGCGGGAAGGTTGTACCCGTCGTGTCATGACGAGCTTATAATACGAAAACCAAGCCAAAAACAAAAGTCGCGTTTAGGAGAAACGAGACAGGCCTAAGCGAGTGTGATTCGATACCCCATTCCCAAGTCTGTATTTTTTGTTCTTCATTGATTCCCACACCTTCATTGCCCACACGCAACTGGACGTGGGTGTGCTTAGTCATCTAGAAACAAACTTGTCCCAAATGGACGAGTGGGTGGGGTTTTAACCTTTGCCCCGCCATCAGGTCGTCGCAAATGGGTCACCAGTCAAACGTCATCCCTCTGTCCAGGCGGCAACTATACCAAGCCCAGGCTTCAGCATAACTCCTTACCTCGATGAAAACGCCTCTGGTCTGTAGACCCTAAAACATTCAAAGGCGTCCGGATCAGCGTGCCGCCCCCTTTTCCATCCCAGCTCCCACGCACACACCGACACACGGCCCCCCCCGCCCATCATGAACCGCCTCTTCGGCTCCAAACCCGCGGCGCCCAAGCCGACGCTCAACGGCGCCATCGGCAACCTGGACACGCGCATCGCATCGCTCGACACCAAGCTCAAGGCGCTCAACGGCGAGCTGGGCGCGTACCAGGAGAAGCTGTCGCGGATGCGCGAGGGCCCCGGGAAGCAGGCCATCAAGCAGAAGGCGCTCAAGGTGCTGCAGCGCCGCAAGGCGTACGAGGCGGAGAAGGAGAAGCTCGAGAGCCAGGTGTGGAACATGGAGCAGGCCCAGAACATGCAGGACAACCTCAAGAACGTCATGACCCAGGTCGACGCCATGAAGACGACCAACAAGGAGCTGCGCCGCCAGTACGGCAAGATCGACATTGACAAGATTGAGCGCCTGCAGGACGAGATGGCCGACCTCATGGACGTCGGCAACGAGATCCAGGAGAGCCTCGCCCGCAGCTACGACATCCCCGACGAGGTCGACGAGAGCGAGCTCGACGCAGAGCTCGAGGCCCTCGGCATGGAGGTCGAGCTCGAGCAGGAGTTTGGCGGCGCCGTCCCGGGCTTCCTCCAGGACGAGGTGGTGCCCGAGTTTGTCGACGAGCCGCCAGAGACGGAGGACAAGGTCAAGCAGGTTGCGGGATAAAACAGGGAGAGAGGACTGAAAACCCTCGCAAGAGCAAAGGCGAGGGAATGCCAAGGGGGGCTCGCGCATCGGCATGCCGCAATGAGGCGTTGGTTGGATATTATCCTGGCTCACAAGCATCACGTATTTCTTTTTCCTTTCATTACTTGAGGAGTCTCGGACATGGGCTTTACAAACAGAGAAAAGGGTCGTTATATTCATATTTATATCCACTTTTGTTCCATCCATACAGTCCTGAGTCCTGCGTCTCGTCTAGGAGTTTGCTCTTCCCATCTTCCGCCGTATGCATGCAACACGGCACGCCATGATTACCACGTAGGTTAGGTTGTGATGATACACGTCCCGTCACGGACAGCCACCTTTATCGAGCCCATGATACCGTAAAAATAAACTCCCTCGCTAAAACTGAATGCTATCTCTCCGTCTTGGAATGTTCCGAATTATAAAATGTAATATACTAGACAAGTCTCGCTCACGCGGCTTAGTCCACCGTCGCAAAGAATCGAACAGCCTCCTCCAGCTCGGGGTCTTTGTTGCAAAAGTCCCACCCCACAATGACGGGTGACTGGCTGCAGCAGATAATCTTGCGCGCGTCAAACTGGAGCTTGAAGATGCGCGCAGGCACGTTCTCCGCAACAGCAATGTGAGGGTGGTGATGCCCTGCTTGCTGGCCAGGGGCAATCTGTGCTGGGTTTTGCAGCTGCGCAGCCCCTTGGGGAGGTCCATTAGGAGGGTTGCCCTGGGCTTGGCCATTCGCCGGGGGCACTGGTGCCGCCGGGGGCTGGTGGCCGTTTCCATGGACCAGGGCAACGTTTGGCATGATCGGAGCGCCTGGCATAGCGTGGGGAGGGGGGAGAATAGGAGGGTTGGGAGCAGCGGGCATGTTGGGGTTTACTGTAGCAGCACCCATTGCAGCCACGCTTGGGGGCGGAGGCGCAGCAGATGCTTGGGCTTGTGCAGCCCGCTGCCTTGCCGTCTGGCTCAGTTGGATGGAAACAAGCGCGTCTGTGACGGCTCGTCGAAGCTGAGCCCTGATGAAGGGAGAAGCCTCTTTCTCGATGGTGGTCTGAAGATAGCTGTGATGTGCCAGCATGACAGGATACCTCGTCAGAGCATCTTTCAGGGCTGCCACGCCAAGCGGCACGATCTGATCAATCAGGTCCCTATACGAGCCCGCAATCCTATACGAGTCTCCGTGCTGGTCCCGAAGATGAGAAAATGATTGCCCTCTCAGACTGCTCGAGTTCTCAACAGGCTGTGCAGGGCCATTTTGTAGGAGAGCCGCCGTCGCAGCAGCGACTTCACGCTGAGCGGCAGCAGCAGCCTCTTCTTGTCGAAGATGGTGAGCAGGTTTCCAGACTCCTTCCTTGTCACGTCTCCAGATGATGATGCTGTGATCGTAGGATCCTGACACAATGCGGCCATACTTGCGACCACCTCCACCTCCAGGAGGAATCTTTGCACCAAAGGCCTGGAGATCCTCTGGGCGCGAGCTGCCGGCGTTCGCTCTACGAGCACGACGGCGTCTTCGCTCGAGGCTGTGATCAATCTCTCCAGCCTCAAGTGCACGGAAATACTCAGCGTCCACGGCCTTGGCCTCAGCTTCGTCTTCCTGCTTGCTGTACGGCAAGTCTCCGAACCCGGCTTGGACCGTACGAACCAAGTGAGCGTGTCCCCTGAGCTGGGCAACTTTGAGGCCGGTAGGGGCATCAAAAATGCTCACCTCATAATCGCTGCTTCCGCTAACAATACGCCGCCCGTCAAATTCAACACACGCAATCCCCTTGTCGTGCGCGGGAATCGTCTGGGTGCATACCTGCTCTGGCCAGTTCCACACCTTGATGTGTCGATCTCCTGAGACGGAAACAACGGTACGGTCACGGACTTGGATTGCATTGACAGCTGCCGCATGGCCGTCTAACCGTCCAATCATTGTGAACGCTGGCTTAATGGGAAGCTCTTGCGAGAGGTCGGGCTCGAAACCATAGCGTTTTAGATTCGTAGGCACGGGGTTGATGAGCTCTTGCGCGCCATATCCAAGGTCGCCATACCGCAGGGGACGACGGTTAAAGATTTTAATCGTCTTGTCCTTGGATGAGGTAACAAGAACGCGGTGATCAAAGCGAACATTCAAGACAGACTCGCGATGAGCCTTGGTCAGCTTCTGCAGAACCTCGCCAGTCGAAAATTTCCAAATAAAGACGTTAGAGTCACTGCTACCAGACACAATCAAGTCCTCTTCAGGATCAGCGTCAAACTGGAGGCAAAGGACAGATCCCAGATGACCAATCAACGGAGGTCGGACCAGCCGGCGAGTGTTGATATCCCAAATTCTCATCGTCTGGTCGCGGCTACCACTGACCAAATACTTCTTGTCAAATTGCACTGTGTAGAGACACTCCTGGTGACCTTCCTCAGGGTAGCTAGGGTGAGGAAACTGGAAGGTGGAGAACTTGGCGAGCTCCCAGTTGGACTCGAGCCTACGTCGCATGGTGTACAGATACCTCCAGTTGATGCGGTATCGTCCGCCGGCAACATCCCACATCCACAAAGGTGATGGGGGCATGGTACCCAAAATGTCTGTTGGGCCCGCTGCCGCAAAATCGGGCTCGCCGCTCGGTTCCTTGCGCTTCCCTCTGCTGTCAGACGATTGGCTCATGTCAGTGTCCCTTGCTCTAGAGTTGACACCGTCGAGGTCCATCTCGCCGAGGGGCAGGATCACCGGGCGGTTCGCCGCGAAGGAAGATGAGGGGCTGCCAAAAATGCTTCCTCCGGTGAAGCTGTCGTTGAAGTGGGCGTTTCGGTCGCCATCCGTCATTTCCAAATCCTCATCGCCGTTGATGGCGCGAATCTTATTAGGATGCGCGTCCTGTAACGACTGGAGGCGGTGCAGGTTGCGGATGGACACGTTAAGGCCGTTGTTGACCTTTGTCTCGCAGGCCTCAATTTCGCTGTATATCGCCTTCCACCCCTCCAGGTGATATAACCGTTCCCATATTTTTCGATCGAGGGCCAGGTCGTACCAGGCACGACATGTCTGCGTAACGTTGATGAGCGAGACCGGATCCAGAAAACCTAGAATCTTGAGGCAGATCTCGGCTGGAAGGTATCGTATAAAATCGATATAGAGCCTGGGGTTCAGGCGGTGGACAATCTCGGCGATGACGGATGTGGGCAGTGCGTCGAGGAGGGCCATTGTCAGATCTGCGGGACACGTTAGTTTGCCGTCGGCGGGGAGCTCTGGAGTCGGGATGCAACGCACCAGTCCGAGTCTGGATAGGAAGGAGAGAGGCATTTGCGGCGAGCCATGCTGGGAGGTCCGCGTGGGATCTCAGGCTGGCGAGAGCGGTGGGGAGGCTGCTGTGGGCGGATGGATTGAGAGGATCCTCGGAGTATCCCTCGTCAGGCTGGTGGGCGGCCGCGGGCGAGAAGGAATCCATGGGGGGGATGCCGTCCTTGCTGGACATGGTTGCGAGGCTCGCAGCCCCTTTGGGCAGCTGACTTTCTCGAGGAGGGAAAGGATGGAGACGGCGAGACAAGGGGTCTGGGCGCGAGCGATGGGATCAAGTCGGCAGCGGGCGATGCAAGGTGATGCGGCGGGAGGACGTGATGGAAGCAAGGGCCGGCGCAGGCGAAGAAAGGAGCGTCTGGTCAAGACACATCCGGGGGCGATGGGTGCCTTGGATGCGTGGGGGTCCGGCGTTGGACGTTGAGAGCGCGGCTCAGGACGCGGCGGCTGTGACAAAACGAGGCGACAACCAACGTCGGCAAGGCGTGGCGCGGAGAGCAATGAATGGCCGGATGGAATAGAGGTGAGGTTGGATTGGGCCTGGGCTTGCACGGGACATGGGATGCATCATTTTGGATGGAGCCTGGAGAACATGGCTTACAACGCATTAAGCCAACCTGGGCAGGGCAGGGTCGCGAAGCGGGCCAGTAGCCATCAATAGGCCAGGTTAGCGCGCGGCAGGACGCCCTTGAACCGCTCGTCAGGATGGATGAATGGCGTGGCGCAGATGGCCCCTCGCCTTCTATTCCTTCCTGTTGCCTTACGACTGCCTGCTTATCTGGAGCATCTATTGGAGAGCCTGCGCAAATCCCATCCCCTTCCTCTCCAGCCCATGTCTTGATGCCGGCACGCGCGCTGGAATGCCGAGACTTTCACGGAGCATAAACGATCACCTAGCGCTGCAAGGCTCCCGGTCGGTTGCGAAGAGAGCATGCGGATAGCGCTGCAGAAGGGCCCTGTCGTAGGTGGGGGGGATTGCCCAAAACTCATGCCCTGATGGGCTGAGATGCTGGCACCCAGAGGCAAATGTGGCCGCTAAGGCCAACCTTAGGTGCCAATCTGTGGAGCAGTAAACAGGACGGGACCGGGCCCAAACCGCTGCGGGAGATGTCTGCCGCTTACGCTGGGGGCGCCATGCCTCAAAGCCAATTTCTCAAAAGGCTCCCGGGTAGCCATGAATGTGTAGGTTTCGCAACGATGATAACTGCCGATTTTTAGCATGAAACAGTTGTTAGCAGGTCAATTCATTCCCCTGTATTGGCTGGGCTCTTTTTTTTAAAAAAAAAAAATATTGCTTAGCGCCATGCTTTGGCTAAGCTTTTCATGTCGTATTTTTGCTTGGCTACTTTGGACCCTGTATCACTAATCAAACTGACAACCGTAATCACTGCACCTAACCGAATATTCGTACACAGCCTCAGTAACACATCAACACACAACTCATGTGACCTCAACCATCACTACAGAAAAGACAAACAAGCGTACGCTCTGCATATACTAACCCAGGGATACCGGACGTCATGCTCATGTAGCCCACGTGACACACACTCACTGACTTGTCATGTCCGTCAAACAACGTGTATGCGAATGGCGACCCCGATGCTCTTGACCTGTCGATCAGGCCCCGCTTCCTATTCAAAAGTCGAAAAAAAAGCAAGGGCTCGGTCTACCGCTGGGGTTTGAGATGCAGACCTGCTCTCGGCCGTTCCAGAGAGGCAGGTGTCAGGTAGATCCTCCCTAGACTCATCCAAACTGCATCAAGTGTCTAAGAACACCCTGCCAACCTGCAAGCGAACAAAACATACCAAGAAGCGAGTACAGGCGAAATAGGAAGTTGGGAAACACAATCTACGCAGGGGCGGTGGCGATAACCCGGGCAACATAGTTGTTTTCGGCAACTGAATAATAGGACAGGAGTCATCACAGATTGCAGGGCACTCTCGCGCATCATTGGCCGGAAAAACCAAGCTGAAAACTGAATACATGTTTTCGATTCAGCACCGAATCCATCCAGCTGAGCCGCTTCCTAATCCAACAGTAAGTCAGTCAGGTTGATGACTGAATCTCCGGGATCTTGCCTGTGTCTGACAGGCACGGTACGGCACGGTCAGATGAACCGGTACTTGTTCTCACACATGTCCCGCAATTCCAAATACGGCAATATATCACGATACCGGGCCGATCCTTGGTAATTGATCTTGGAGGTTGCGGAATCCGGCGCCTTAAACCGGCTTTAGACTCTCCAGGAACCATTCGCAGGATCTGATTTCCCGAGGCTGATGCAATTGCTCTGCCCATCCTGGAACTCGTCTTACAGGAACGGACCTGTTCTCCGCATTGGTTGTGAAAAGAAAAAAAAAAGACTGAGCTGATATGCGTGGCAAACTCGAATTGCCTGACTCGTCACGCTGACTGTGAAACTGACATTGATCCTTCCTATCCTATCAAATGGCCATGCTGGTACTACGGCAAACCCGATGTGATACATCTTATTCGCTCATCACGCGGCGCTTACTGGCTGTTGGTGATCCGCAACGCTTGGGGGCTGTGGAGGAAGCATATTGGCCGTGTTTTTGAGCCAACATGCAAGGAGAGACAAAGAGTGACCCTGCGGGCAGGTACCTCCCCCCTCCTCCGTATTCCGTTGCGTCAGCAAAAATCCTCCGGAGCGATTGGGTGTTCTAGAAGCTAAACGGACGCTGTTCGCCGGCCCGCTATGCCAGATGCATCGTGTTAGCCTTTCAATAACCCCAAAAAGTTGGCTGCTTTTTTCGGAATTGGTGCTGTCCGCTTTCGGCAAGCCGGTTGCCGAAAAAAACAATAATGGAAATAGGAGAGGGCCAGAAAAAGAACCGTGTTGCATCACCGAGTCTGCGAGAATACGAACGTGGCTGTGGAACCTCTGGACGGACGCCAAGTGTTGCTTTCGCAGCCTTGGGTTGCGCAGCTGTCAACGTTTTAGGCAGAGTTTGCGGCGCTCGTGTAGGCGACGATGCGCGCGGATCCAGCCAACGGGCTACTACCGGATTTGGGTGGTATTTGCAAAAAAAAAAAAAAACCACACCACTTTGTCTTGGTAGCGGATTCCTTATGGAATCCCTTTTTACGTTCAAGCCCGTATGCGGTCAGCGAGGGCCTGGATCCAACTCAGTTGGCCCTAATGCAAAGCCTCAGCCGACAACTGCAGCTTTGCGGTGGCCGTCCAGCTGGGGTAGAGAAGGCGGCCAACAGCTGGAGCCCTTGATGGGTACGAGCTCCGATGTGGCAAACTGGCAAACGGGATTCATGCTGGAAGTTGGACGAAATCGCGAGGGCTGCATACGATGTTACGCTGGAGATTGCCACCACTTGGTCCTACGGTTCCGCCCAGCAGCGGCCCCTGCGTTGCGGTGTCCACGGTAGCTTGCCTGGAGCTTGCCTGGAGGGAGTGGAATTGTTGAGCTTGGAGTCTTTACATCTGGGTCTGATTTGAAGAAAAGCTACGGCAATGGCTCGATGATCTGCATTGGCACCCCAGAGGTGAGCGCATGAGCTCGGCAGAACGGTTGTTTCTTCCTGCCAACGGTCAACGGCCAACTTGAGCCAAACAGCTCGCTAGATGTAAACCCCCTTGACTTGGAGCCGAAAGGACGGCCCTCTGCGTTTACGTGTAGACTTTTGCCATGTTGCAGCGGCGTCCAGCCCATCCGCGTTTCCCTCTTGTCTCAACCTGCCTGCAGGTTGTCAACTGACGCGAGCTGGTTGGGAGCCCATGTCCCGCATCGGGGGCGGCCTGTGCATCGACCCTACTGTTTCAGAGCCGTCCATGTGTGCATGCGACTTGGACTGAAGCTGGTGAGGCCCGAGGTGGTGGTGGGGAAGGCCGAAAAGGGCATTTCAAGGTAGGAAGGTGTGCGGGCTGCATCGAAAATTCCATGAAACATTCTTCGGGCCAGCAGTCGCCCGCCTAGGTCCCAATTATGTAAGGGGAGGCCGGGTGGCCGGGTTATCATGCGCGCGAAGCCGTCGCAGCGCCGGCGCTCGCTGCTGCGTCTGGGCTGGGCGTAGTGCTTGCGCTTATCAAGATGCAAAGCGGAGCGAGAACTCTTTGACCCTTTGACCGCAAAGCATGTGTGCTGCACACGGGATTAGGCTGGGCCAGGTCACGAGCCGGACTCGCGCGCCAAGCGGGTCGATTGAGCGGTGTTTGGATCCTGGGGAGGAATCGCCAGCAGAGCGGTAGCAACCTGTGCAGTATTGCGGGCTGAGCCAAAGCCACATCGCTTCGAGCCGAATTCAGACGAAAGTGCAAGCACAAAGGGCACGAGCTGGCTTGGGCTCATCCCATCGTCAACGCAGCCAGGTTTGACGGGCGGCCGCGGGGACGCGTTTCGGTCATGAGCTGAGCATAACAGAGCAGGAGAGCTGAAGCTGCACCGGTGAAAGAAGGATGTGGTTGCGGCGGCTGGCAGGTGGTATACGAATCCGACAATGCCATCCATGCCAGCCAGCCCTGCCCGCATCGATAACTCGGCGACTCTGGCGAGGCGCCCATATACGTGTTATGCCATGAACAATAACGCAGACTCGATCCGCTGATAGGCTGCCCGTGATAGGGCCTCTGTCGTGTTTCGGGAACGTCGACAATGTACTTACCCATGCGGCGTCCTGTGACTCTACTGGCTGCTTGGCCTCCGTTCCTTGGCCCTTGGCTGCCGGGAGAGGGGACGGAAGCTTTATCGAAACAGACCATGTACTGGCCGAGTGTCATCCAGGGGTATCCATGTCAGGGACTCCCATGGCTCGTGGAGGGTTGGAGAGGGGGTTTTGGGGAGGGGGTCTGCGCCGTCGCCTGCAATGGGACTCGATGTGATTCTGCAGACAAAGCAAAAGCGTCTGGGCCGCACGGGGCACCGGGGGGTATGGGGCGAACGTGGGAAGCATGGGATGGCAACGGCATGGCCAAAATGGGTAAATTGCATTAGCAATAGCCGTGGGAGTTGTGGTGATGGCGCAAGAGCCGCGGGCGGCATGTGGGATGAGAGGCACAAGCCGGGCAAAGGCACGGCGGCGCACCTGGCTGTTGCGAGGTGGGCGGCGGCGGTGGTATGCGCACTGTTGCCATTATCGTGACGGGCTGCAAGGAGAGACGAGGACGCACGCCTGGCGGAGAGGGCGACAAGGCCGAAAGGCCTACTCCGCAAAATGCAGTCAAATGTAATGCACTGTCGCCTAAGAGGGTGTGGGCCGTGGAATTTGGACGCATTCAAGCGGTGACGTATCACTCGAACAGGGAGAGGACGTGTGAGTGGTATATTTAAAACAGCGCAACTAGGAGGGAAACGCCGAGGAGAAAGAAGAAAATAAGAAGGAAACAAATGAGAAAAAAAGAAACGAAAGGCAAAATGCGCTGCACTGTAGAGTGAATAACGTGCATGCGCATGCAGGCAAAGTCCTATGGCAACGCAACTCTGCGAAGGGCGCGTACCGAGTAGCACAGCAGAAGCGCATTGCTTCTCATACTATATGGGGCCGTGGTGCACTGCACATGTAGTGTCTGCTGATAGCCACCACACACCGTACTGTAGAGCATGGCATTACATTACATGGCATTACATTACATTGCATCCAAGACACGGACACACACGCACGCACGCACGTAGACCATATTTGCATGGTGGCCGTTTATCGTTCTGTCGTCATGGCTGACTGCAGCCCTCTTGTGTCTCTTTTTGCCGTCACAAATTGCCGACTCATCATCTTTAACCATTGATTCGAACTGAATGCATCCCACCTGGGCAAAAGTACGGCGGCAGTGTGCACAAAACACTGGCTTGGCCCGAAAACTTGCTTCTGTGCCGCGGCCACCCCCCCTCCATCTCGACGCCGCGAGCCTCTACCGTCCGCCAGATACTCACCTTGCCGTCCTAATTGGCCATGTAGACTTTGGCTCTGTATCCGGCCACCCGCCTATTGAGAGACGTCGCCGCGCCCTTCCCAATCCCCCACCACCATGTTCCCAATGCTGTGCCCTCCACCTGGGACTCATTAACCCCCCCTGCCATGCCCCGAATTATAAACCAACCCATGAATCGCGTGCCTACAGGTTCGCTGCGGTCCTCCCGACCTGACTGAGCCTTGAGCCCCCGGGGTCAGGCTGGCGCAACCACTTTAGCGATGGTGCCGCGTTGTAAAATTTCCCGGTTAAATGTGCACACTTGCGAGAGGCTAGAGGGTCCTCCTTTCTTCCATCTGCCTTCTTTCATCAAACAGCAACGCTAGACAGGAGACCAGAGACTGGGAGACTGATCCTGAGGGTCCACACGGCCACCGGGGAGGCGACGCGGGACTATTCTGTTTCCGGTTTGGCCTGGGCTCGGGCTAATTTGAAACAGACAATCCAACCCATCTCGCAGTCAATGCCCAAGTGCGCACGCACCACCCAGTCCATGGGGTCCTGTGGTACTTGTGCCCTGCGTACCGGCGTTCTGGTGCTCGCAGTGGCTTTTTTAGTGGCGCAAGGCGTTGCAATATTGCGGTAAGCTCACTAAATCGTACTTGGAACGGGTGCGCGCTGCCCAGCGGCCAGGCCCAGCGCTCATCCCTCAGCGCATCTCGCTCTGGTGACGGCGTGCCCATCGGCTTGCGGGAGCCGTGGTTCAGTAGCAAGAGACAATTCACTAGAATCATGGACGGCAGGACAGCCCAGTTCAGTTCAGGTACCGTGGTTTTATTTTTTATTTTTATCTTTAGTCTCGTTCCAATTTTGTTTCTTTTTCCTGGCCCCAATTTGCCCAATCTCTTCACCAGTTTTCCCCAGTGCCAGCCAGACGGGACCCTAAAAGTACCGGCCCCCCAAGTACCCAAGCATCCCCCGCTACGCTGGTTGATGCCCGCCTAACCTCACCTACTGCGCTGTACCCAAGCTTGGGTACGTACTGTACCTCGACCGGTGTACCTCTGCCGCCCACTCCTCCTCCCTCCCACTCATCAATCTTTCTTCTCCCGCCTCCATCAGCCTTGTCTTCTCCCATCTCACGACTTCCAGAGCCCAGCGTCGCATCCTGCGCTTCTTCCCCCCCTTCGACCTCTCCCGCCCTGTGAGCAGTGGCTTCCGTGAAGACTTCAGCGCCCGTCTTCTCGCCTATTTCCTCGACCTCCTTCGCCACCGCTGTTAGCGCCTCCCGGATCCGCTACTCTCCCTCGAATCGCTCCACCGCCTGACCGGACCGTTGTCCTCGTCTTTCTCAATCACTGCTTTTTTTTTTCCTTTTGGCCCAACTGCCGACGACAAAAGACGACTTACACCGAATCACGACTCTCGCACCAGAGACACGATCCTTTCTACACAAAACTGCACTCATTTCGCTCCCAGGCGCGCGCGTGTCCTGTTGTGTCCTGCCACCAATCCGCCATCGAACTAGTCCGCCGCCTCTCCGGAGAGAGCGACCGTTTGGAAGTCGATCACCGAATGACGCACGCCGAATACTGAATCGCTCTCGAGTTGTCCCCCGACGAGTTTCATAGCATTTTCCGCCAAGGCAACCTCTCACCTCCCCCACGAACTCGATACCGATTCCCCCACCACCGTTGACCAGCTCCCCCATCCCTCCGCCGAACCCGCCACTTCGTTCCCACTTCATCCACCACCATCACGGCGGATGGAGTAAAGGCGATGGCTCATGCCCCGCTACTACGACAGAACACGGCCCCGGTCTTTCCAAACTCCAACGGATTCGGCGGCCTACCTCAGAACAGCATGAACCATGCGCCGCGCGCCAGTCAACTCTCGGGCGCGACAGCCGTAGCTGGCTCAACCGCGTCCCTGAGCTCTCTCGCCAGCGCTGCCACGGTTGTCCCCCACAATGGCGGCCCCGTCCAGGCAACTGGCAACATCATCAACCAGAAGGCCGATGCCTCCCGATCGCTCTACCAGATTTGCATATCCCTGAAGCAGCGTCTCGGCCAGGTTCCTGGCTTCGAACCCTTCCTCGATGATCTCGACCCAGATGATCCCGTCGACTCTCTGTGGAATCTCTTCCGTTCGGGTTACTCTCTTCTTGCAGTCTACAACTCTCTTCAGCCCGCAGAGGAACTCAGGGTGGAGGATCCCAATGCCAGCGAGGCAAAGAAGTCCAAGATTGCAATTTTCAAGTTTGTTCAGGCGTGCATGAAGGAACTCAAGGTTGCTCCCTCTGAGAGCTTTGTCATTACTGATTTGATGGGCAACGATACCAGTGGTTTTGTCAAGGTACGTTGATCCCAAAAGCCCGGAGTAATTTTCTGGGCGTTGCTGACGTTTGCTGACCACCCCTCCAGGTTACCCAAGTAGTCAACTATGTTCTCGATCTCGCTGAGCAGCGCGGCTACTTGATGCAGCTCCAGCCATACCCCGAAGAACTACCCACAGAGCCTGGTGCCGGCTCGCAGATGACCTACCGAGATCACATTGTGAAGGAACTGGTCGATACTGAACGCAAGTATGTCCAAGATTTGGAAAACTTGCACGATCTCAAGAAGAACCTGGAGGAGAAGGGTGCCATCACTGGTGATATTGTCCACCAAATTTTCCTGAACATCAATGCCATTCTGGATTTCCAGCGACGATTTTTGATTCGTGTTGAAACAACAAATTCGATGCCAGCAAGTAAACAACAGTGGGGAGCACCCTTTGTTACTTACGAGGACGCATTCGACATTTACCAACCCTTCATCGCCAACCAGCGCAAGGCTGCTCTTATGGCCAATCAGGCCTTTGATAAGATTCAACTTTCCGACCATCCCGTCGCCGCCGACTTTAACACGCTCGATGGATTCTTGCTTAAGCCTATGCAGCGACTAGTGAAATATCCATTGTTGCTCAAGGTATATTGACAAAAAGGGAAATTTCGGGAACAGTAACTGACACTCGGTAGGACTTGGCAAAAAAGACGGAGGATGCGGAGACCAAGGCTGACCTAATTGCTGGTTGTGAAGCTGCCGAGCGTGTCTTGAAAAAGGCGAACGAGGCTGTCAACCGAGACATGTTGGATGAGGCTCTTGAGGATCTCATTAACCGAGTCGACGATTGGAAGAGCCACAAGGTAGAACAGTTTGGAAAACTGCTTCTGCACGGTGTTTACGGTGTTATTACTGGCAAGAATGACCAGGAGAAAGACGTGCGTCAAGATTGATCAACAAGTTTGGCACCATTGGCTAACTGGAAGACAGTACGAGATTTACCTGTTCGAGTGTATCCTTCTCTGCTGCAAGGAAATTTCGCCCAACAAGAGCAAAGATAAGAAGGACAAGACGAGGTCCCAGGGACCCAGAGTCCGAAACCGGGCTGCTCGACTGCAGTTGAAGGGCCGTATTTTCATGACCAACGTGACCGATATCGTCTCGTTGTCTAAGCCTGGTAAGTCATCCTCATTGGCCATCATTCGCATATTTTACTAACTCGCCCTTAGGTTCTCACAGCGTCCAGATCTGGTGGAAAGGTGATCCTGGTGTTGAAAACTTCACCATCAAGTTTATGCAGGAGGAGGTGATGAAGAAGTGGGCTGGCGGACTCGAGACCCAGAGGAAGGAGAACGTGCCACGAACTTCACACCACTCGGATAGCGCAGCGCCCGACTTTGCGTGGACCAGAGACCAGGCTCACGCCCTGGAGAACCCCTACCTTCAGCAGGACGACGATGATGATGATGAAGACTACGGCCCAGCTACGGCCCCTCCTCAATTCCCCATCCACTCAACTGCTGGCCAAATGCCGCGAACCGCTTCCAACAACAACTTGCGCGCCAGGGCCGGAACAGGTGAGAGCAGCCAGTCTCTCGCCACCATGGTCCGGGCCGCTCCTCCGCCTCGATTCCCCATGCCAGCACCGCCAGCACCTCTCAGCCTGCAAACTCAGTCGAGCGGCGCTCAGTCGCCCGGTGCGTGGGCAGGCGACAGTTACTTTTCCCCTACTGCCGAGTCCCCAGCCTCATCCCGCGCCAGCACGGCCAGCGGCATGTTTTCGACGCCAAACTATGGCTTCTCGAAAGCCGGCACGCCTCAACCGATGTGGGAGGACAACAACCGCTACACCGCCCCTGCCTTGCCCCGTGCCCCGTCTCGTGATGGAAGCTCCCCTAACCCCAACGTCATGAACGGGCGCAACCCTCGGGGCCCCTCGCTGCCGGCCATGGCGTCCCAGAGCCAGACTGCGGCCCAGCAGCAGAGGAGCCGATCTTACAGCACTCCCGACATCAACGCACAGGGCGTGCCCCGGTCCCGGCAGCCAAGCCAGGGCAACATTCCTGCCGTGCCTGGCATCCCGCAGCACTTGCATCCGGGCCACGACAGCCACGTACCTCGTGCCCAAAACGGATCTCCGAGGAACGATCTGCCGATTAGAGCCCAGACCAACAGCCCTGGTGCCCAGCGAGAGCGGCTGCACCAGCACTCGGGAAGTCTCGGAGGCACCATGGCTCACTTCCCCGTCCAGCCAGTCTACTCTCGCGGAAACACACCCAACCCCGGGGCAAACCCGCTGCGAGTTGACCCTGCTGCAGCCAACTCCCGGACGGCGTCTCCCGCGCTGGGAGCTGGGCCTGCGCCCCCACCATCGTCCACCCCCACCCCCGGGCCCCTTGCGACTCCGGATCTGCCTCTACCCACCCAGCTCAAGGTGCGAGTCAACTGTGAGACAGGCAACTACGTAACTCTTGTTGTGGCTTTCAACATTACGTACCAGTCTCTCATTGACCGCATCGATGCAAAGCTGGCGCGGTTTACCAACAGCAGCATCGGCAAGGGTATCCTCAAGCTGCGATATCGTGACGAGGATGGTGACTTTGTGACGATAGAAAGCGACGACGATATCCAGATCGCCTTTACCGAATGGCGCGAGGGTATGCGGAACTACGCCGGCGTTGGAGAGATAGAGCTTTTCTGCGTCGGCGATACTTCGTCCTAAACGCTTGCGCGGCGCCCATTCGGTTAAGAATGGGCTTCTGGGAGAGGGGAGGATGTGGAGCATTGTGCTAGGGATACCCAAGGATCACACGCATTTTCGGCGCACGGAATATTCATCTTTATTTCTTCGACTATGATCTAGGGCACGATAACGAATGATCGAGGGCGTATTCAGCGAGCGGCATCAATCATATAGACACGACATGGCAGCGACTTGCACCAACAACTTTTGAAGTACATCATACACCGACTATACACGCGTTTCTTCTCAACGCCTACTCAAGCCGCTCCTTGGCGCCTTTTATTGACTCTTTTTGGGTTTATGGCGCTTTTTACGCCTAACCTTTTGGTTTTACCACCCACTCTTTGCATACGGACTTGTGTCAGGGACGCAACAAACGGCGTCAATCAACATACTGATGGGAATGTCCTCTTTTTTCTTGGGCTTAGAAACCAACGGGGATTTGATCGGGGTTCGTATCGCGCTCTGTTTTTTTTTATTGGGACTCTTGCGAATATCTTTACTTTGTGGCCTTTACTTTGTGGTTTTGCTTTATCCAGGGATCGACATTGTCAACTTTTTTTTTTCCGTTTCTTCATTATTCTTACCTTCATACGATATGGCGCTATTGTCGAATTGGGGCCACTGGGAAGCACGTATTTATTGTTGACCATTTATTATTATTTCTTCTTTTTGGCTTCGTGTCGATGGATTTTATTCTTACATGTTGACGATAGTAGAAGGTGGGAGGAGTGTATGGTGGGATTTGGACATGGGTAGTGGGGGTCCAATATGGCATGCATTGCAGCAAAGATAGAGGAATGCAAGCACTTTGACCGCGTCTATATCATAATAATTGAGTGAATCGCCACTTTTTGACCACATCCATTACACCTTGGATGTTTCGAGTGAATTGTTTGCATGTCTTGAGAGATTCATTGTCATTGTATTTATTGTACAGCGCTAAATGTACATTTCCACTTCAATCGTTCCTGGCCGTGTCCCGGTCATGTTGTACAGGTTTTCCTCTCCAATGCAGAGCTTTCTTGCAAAAACGCCCCTGGATGCATTTGTCGTAACCACCTCTTACCCGTGATAGGTCGTGATACCCGAATCACCCCGCCACAGCCATCCTCTCGGCTCTCCTCACACCAACCCCTCCAAGCCAGCGTGCGCATGAATTTCCTTCCCAACCCGTTCCATGGTCGCCCCATGAATTCCCATTCCGCGTCCCAAGCATCTGATTTTACATTTCATCATATTTACTTTTGCTTCTTGGGCGCCGTCACATGCTTCTGCATACGAGACAGGTGGTAGTTGATGGTGTTGGGAGCGGCGGGTGGTGCGGGAGGACCGTCCATGCATCTGCGAAGCTGGCTCTCGACGGCTGCGCAACCGGTGGCGTTGTAACCGGCAGAGGCCCAGCATGCTAATTTTTTGAAACCGGTTAGTTTTTTGACTTTCTCCTGGTCGCATTTTTGCCCCCAAATATTCGTGGTTGAAGAAGTGGTCTCATTTTGGGCGCAAATCGCTTTTGCTTGCCGATGAAGCCACCCAATTCAACCACGGGGCAGGGTTTCGGCTACATACCGAGGACGCTGGACATGACGGCGATGCACGGGTTCTCAGGTGTTCGCTTAGGGTTGTGCACACGCAGCGTGGTGAGGGGAGGAAGACGAATGGCTTTATGGCGGCCGGTCATGGTAGGCGAAGAGGACGAAGCTTCGGGGGGATTATTGGTGGTCAATTGAAGCCGGGTCGGGTCTCGCGATGAGGTGGACGGGACAGAGAGGGTTCTTATTTGGTGCCGTTAGCGCTTCTTTTCCCCAAACGTACAGAGCTCTCTCTCGCGATAGTGTCAATTGGCGAGTCCAAGGTGAAAGTTTGGGAAGTTTGGCATGGTCACGTGCGGGCGGTGAAGCGGAAGATGTTCGGATGTGGGGTCAGTTGCAACCAACCTGTGATGCTGGCTCAACCACCTTGCTCAAAGGAAAGTAATCCTAAAGGAAACTGAGAAATGATCTGTAGATAGCGACATAATCAGTATACCTTTTGTTTATCAATTTTGGCCGGAAATTCCGAGATGTGCAATTTGTTTCAAAGTGTGGAACTGACAACCAATCAAGGGTTGCATTGGACGTTCACAACGAGTTTTGGTACTATACGCCTGTCTATGGTCGTTGAACAGGTAATCTGGTGACAACAAATCAGTTGGGGAAAAAAGGGAAGATGAAAAATATTAAACTGAAGTAGTGATATTATACGGCAATTCGAATGTTGATTAGAATGACTCGGACTGAAAATCTCCCAATCCCGGTATATACGATAGCGGCTAATGGAAAATACGAGATCCCGTCGAGTTTCTCATCTATGTTGCAATCTACCATATTCAGCAGAAACTTTATAAATTTGTTATAAGCCCAAATAATCGTATATGATTGCTTAGTATATATTGGTCGAGAGCTAATTGAGGAATGGTACATCTATGCCATTGTCTCATTATCTGATACGAAACCACTGTACCCACCACCTAACATTTTAATCACCGCACCCCGAGACTCGTGTTATTGCTTTTTTAACTAAATTGTAGAATATATGCTATATTATGAGAGATCCCTTTACCTTAATTCTACTTTGTGCTGTTGTCTATTCTCCCTTGAGCCCCATATATTTGGCTGAATGTAACTGTGGTATACGACGGCGATGGCGCCAAATATTTCGGGGGCAATGTCGCAACGTCGCAGTTATTCAAGAGAATAGAAAAATGTGACATTGAATGTTCAGCTGTAATATTTTGAGCTAAATTGGGACGGAGTTTACCAGCGCCAAGTGCACCATACATTGTGGCAGCCGTGGTCATGACTGGGATTTTGAGGCTAATGTTAAAGGCTGAGGTCACAATCCAAGATACTGAGCTAAATTAAATATCACTAAATGATTAAGAAGATTGGAACGGTATTTTTCTCAAGCTCATGGCTTTCTCCAGCTCGTTTTGTGTATGGATTAGGCTGCGGATGGCGTAGGCTGTTGGACAAACTGGATGGCTCGATGGATGCTTTTGTAAAAGGCATGCGTAAATCTATCCGTGAGAAGTATTTGAGACAAGTGTGACTATTTCAAAATTCCGATTACTTGCCTATCCGCGAAGGACACTACCGGATTGACCGCTGTGTTAAAAACTGGGCCAACAGTTTCAGGCCGTCTTTCGGCATAGTCACAAGCTAAGCACACTTTCGTAAGCAGCGATTTATCGACTGTTACAGCCAGCAGAATTTCTGGGTTTCATCGAAGATAAAGGGATCTCATAACAATGCCGATCAGACTCATGCGCTTGTAGTTATGGATCCGCTTGATCGCCATGGGGGTAGTCGCTACTCCGAACATGCCTTCTTTGGTCCATCAATTGGTCTTTTCAACATTTGCTTTAAACTTCTGAGGTACTTTAAATTCTTATTGTTTTTCTTTCAAGCCATTGGTACACTCCTATGCATGGCCTCTGTGACTTCCTCCTCAAATGAGCCTCGGAGGTCTTCAAACTCTCGCTTCAGCTTCTCAGGCGGCATCTTTTCGATTTCGCCGCGCTCGTGTTGAGATTTCGATCAGCGTTCGTGTTTTTAAGGCCGTAGATGGCACGAATAGAGACAGGCTCAAAATTAGCTAGCATAAATTTGTTTGGCATCAGTCTTGTGGAGTTCTGGACTAGTAATTCACTGGGCAAAGTTATGAGAGCGTAGAAGAACAGGCAGAACTAAGCACAGAAATTTTAGCCGAGAGCGAAAACATTCAGCCTAACATCACGGGCACTACCAGTGACCAGGGTCAATTATTTGCATTTTAAACGTAATAGTGCTCGAATTCATTTCAGTGATAAACTTCCGATATTGCCGACATATCTTTTGGTGAAATTTGCTGAACGTCGCGTCTTGCTTGCTGATGCCAGCCTTGACCTGGAACCCGCCCTGAGCTGCAGCCAAAAAGTCTTCGCCCATCCTTGATACTTGTATGTTGAAGGTGCTTAGAAAACTTATCGTTAATCACCTGTGCTTTGATCATCGTTGTGAGCAGTGAGCAGCTTCAACTGGGGGTCTATCTAGTCTTTGATGCCAGGAAGGTGATGAATATCTGGATCAGCAATGTGGTCCCTTGAGAAAAAGCCATCAACTGCGTGCAAAAGATGGCGTAGTCCGCCTCATAGCATTCTATATCCACTCCTAGAGACTCAATCTGTAGGACTCAAGGCTCTTGTATGTTATTCACACGATCTCACAAGTGTTGAGCGACGGGGCTAGGTTCATTTGTGCATGCTGAGCTTGCTGACGGGTTAATTAAGAGGGAGCAAATACACAATATCGGCTACACGCAGATTTATGACCAACTTATGGTACTTTAATCCCATAGGGGTTTCTACGTAGGATCTCTCGGCTGCTCTCAGCCCTCAACACATGTTCGATGAGAAAAGGGGTTTCTCGAGAACTCTATATATGCTTTTCCATGGTTTGAAGGTGACACCTTGGTTGGAAATGACTTGGCCTAGGGTATTCAAGACAGGGAGACAGGCTTCTCACTCCTTGTATGCCTGGATACCAGCCTCGATGCCGTGAAGTGGAAGTTTTGGCCGGATCTGACGCCCCTGAGGGGTTGAAAGTCTGAAAAGTGTATAGGGACTGAGTACCTTGATGCTGTAACTGGACTCCCAGGCCACATGACACTCACAGTCATCTTAATTGAACGTTGCCGGTGTGTTAAATGTACTCAACAGGGCGATGCAAACATCAAGACTGCATGAATTCAAACTGAACTAAGTTCTGAGGCTGGTCAAGAATGAGTGGGAAAGTATTGACCCAGTGCCCATCAGCAAGCAAATTCCGCTCTTAGCTGACAAATTCTGCGTACTGGAGACGTTGCGCGGTTGAGCGGATTGAGACGGGGCTGAAGGCATGCGGATGGCTTCTAACAAGCTGCGGGTGCCAGCGGTGTTGCACGCCAATATTTGACCGGAGCCCCTGATGCGCAAGAAGACGGTAGCAATCCCCATCATCAGACACATGGTCAACATACACCAGGAGATTACACCCGACCCGAGTCCATTGGACATCAACATTAGTGGCGTGTGTGGAGGGGGAGGGGGGGCACGGTGTCAATTGGACCGAGTTGATTCATCGGTATGGCAGTCCCGCTCGGTTTATACCTTCTGACTGAAGATTTCAGGTGCTCCACAGTGTGAGAAAGAACAAGATGGTGGACAATGGCATGGCATCTTAGGTACTCGCTGCTGCGCTATAACTTGATGTGGGGTTGGAGGAATATATGTGGCATTTCTGGGAAACAACCCCATACTCGTGACTTGACTGGAGGCCCGCAATACCCGAATTGATAACGCGGGCCGCAACTCAATGCTATCACATACGACCATACCCACTAGAGAATACGGGATCCCGTCCGCTCTCCCATAGTCAAGCTGGTGAGGGGTGGATTAGTAGTTGAGTCGGTGACGATCAGCGAATCCCCGCTGTTGTATGTTTTTTTTGTAGTTTTATTATTTTTGATGTGTTAATTCATTGTGCTAGGGGCTGTTAGGCCAACTTCAATGGGTGTTGGATGACTGCAATGGCTTGTGAAATGCCCAGTTCTGTGGAGCTGGCAGGCCGGTTGCTTAGCATCGATTTACATTTCCACGGAAGTTCAAGGCGGCACTTGGGCTTAATTCTTGGCAAGACTACTGTGGATCACGGCTGTGGTAGGTTCCACGCATCTTTCTTTGATCGTATCGGCTGTGGAGGTGGCGCACTAGACAAAGCCGAACCTTGCAACTCAACGAACCTTGAGGTTTGATGAATAGTGTTCAAGGGCAGTTCAATTCTTGGGCTATAGTCAAACAATAAGCTAGAATCATTAGTGGTATTTGTAAGCTAAGATGGCCGTCTTACTTCCATCATCAATATTATCTATCGCCTTGAATAGGTCTAAGTTTAGTGAAACCAATATTTGCAGCTGGACCCGGGATAGAATACAGTTCCGATAATGCCTTACCAGGGTACGATGAAAATCGCAAAGTCAAACTGACCCAATACAGCCAATTGCTCGTAAGCGGCTATATGGATCCCCTCTCCCCCTGCCGCCGTTGAAGCTTTGTCATTTGGTTGAGCTGAGATGAGCGAGATGAGATTTCACCCCGGCCCAAAGAGAGGATGTTTCTGGCTCGAAACAAAAGCCGTGCGTTAGGTGTCCTTACGTAAATTCCACATCTAGCCTCGATATTGTTCGTGTAGCTGAATAGCCTTGCCAGTTGGGAAAAGGCACGCCGCACAATAGCCGCAAAACACCACGAGATAGTAGAGTTTGGGGACACGCGCCAAAGCATTACTAACAACCACCTCATTGGATTTTAGGGCACGGCACATGAAACATTGGCCTTACAGATGGGGTGATGCAAGGCTACGGATGGAGAAGGTTCATCGCGCATGGCGCAAGGATTTGGGAAACTACATCTGCAATGCGCAAACCCACGAAAGGATCACAACGGCTCATCATGCCATGCCATCCATCATCCATGGCTTGCGAAACGGTCGGGCTTGCGCAGGCCGGGTTCAGCATGCTTCGGCATGGGGCGCATAGTTTAATAGAGAGCCCACGTGCGGACTGCAGGCCGGCCGGCGCACATCGGACACACTCCGCCAGCAAGGAGAAGGCAGACGGAGGATAGGTAGGGTTCGGCGCGGCGCTTAGTAGGACCGGATTCACCGAAGCGCAATGCCCTATATATACGAATAATGGCCAAAGACACAGGCAAAAGAGGACGGCACTGGGCTTCCACTGCGGCACGTGCATTTGTGGCCGCGCCGGGGACAGGTCCTGGCCTTTGCGATGCGAGGTCAGCATGCAAGGTCAGCATTCTAATCTCCCGGACCCGAGCCACGACAGGCCAACAAAAAAAAGAAGAAGAGATACAGGTTGAGAAGATAGAATAGGCGAGCGAGCGATACAGAGACAGACACACGTACCAACAGAGCCACAACGCATGCGTGCATGCATGCATGCATATAGACGCCGTGTGCTCAGCCTGACGGAGATGTATGTTGGTTGTTGTGGCGTAGCAGCAGCAGCAACGGCGCTTCGAGAGAACACAGCCAACTCCATGATCGCCGAGAACATGCACCCCCGGTCAACAGGTCAAGGGTGTCAATATTATTTTATTTTGGTTTAAATTTTTTGCTGTGTTATTTCCTTGAGCTGATCGTGATCTACGCCCATCGGCATGAAGGAAATTGACAGATGAGAAAAGAAAGAAAAAAAAAGGCCGAAAGTGCGAGGAGACGCCGGGGAAAGAAAAGTTGTCTGTTAGTCGTTCAAACGGTTCGGATCAGCGCCTCACAGTGTAGAGCGAACCAACCAACCAACCGAACGGATCAACATGAGTTTGCGCCGCACCGACCTCTTCAGCTCGTCTTACTGCGTGAGCAACCCCACAGAACGATGGATTTGCCCAGAAAAGAGAAAGCAAAAAAGTAATTTCGCATCCTGAATGAAACGGGTTTTTTTTGCCCTTTCCCTTGACTGCTTTCTGTTCCTTCCCGGCTGAGACGGGCTACCACGAGGCGGCTTGCGCGGGTTCTCAGTGGCTAGCCTTCCTTCCTGTTACGAGGGCGCAAGAGATGGACTTGAAACAAAGGAAGCCATGGTAACTCATCCTGCCTCTGGGCCTCTGGGCTCCTTCCCCCCTGCTCGCTGTCCCCCTAAATTTAGAGTTTCTGGCATGCAACAGCGGGATTGTATGCATGTACCCGCTGCGCCTCCGTGTGTGTGTCTCCCCTCCACCCTCCACCACAGCCCGAGACCGAGCAGGAGACCACCACGATACAACCCACAGCTCATGGGCGGAGCAGCAAATGCCGTCGTCATGGCTTGTCCCATGGGTCCTGCCGCAGGCCGATTCCTTCCACGAGGCTTCTAGCCAAACCCTGCCTTAGTCTGCCTTGGATGCGCCTGTCGTGGATGCCCGTGGATGGCCGTGTATGGATATCCCTGCGAGTCCTCGTCATCCCCATCCCCCCTCCTTGCTCCCCCTTCGCGCCTCGCCAGCCAATGCCACTCTTCGAAACAGCAGGACCCCATGCCCAAGCTTCGTGAACCCTATCCGTCTTGGCTCGTTCGTTTGGGACCTAACCTCACTCGTTCCAGAACGAGGAGAACGCCAAGGCACCGCCCCAAGTCGGATCACTCGGGGGACTAGGCCGTGCGTGCCTGGCTGCGTCTTGCCTTTGCCTTGGCCACGAGATGAGATGAAGGATAACGCCTGCCAGCAGCTCTGCCCAGCCAAGCTAGACTCATTATGTCATTTGGCCTTGCAAGGATTCAAACAATATACAAACACTCGCTCGCTCCATCTCACTCATACACGACCCCCCCGTAGTTTCCAATTCAATTCCAGTGTTCTGTCTAACCTTCCAAAACTCTTCCTTTTCTTTCCCTTCTCTATCAACAACCTCTTATTCGCTTCTCTCGACCAATTTTCGCAACTCAATCCAACTTGACCTGTTTTCAACGACGTTCCCTTTCTTCGTCTTCCTCTCCAAAACATAGCAATCATGGGCCGAGGTGAGTCTTGTGCTGTCCTTGTTCATCTACAATGGCATCAACCAATGCTAATACAACACGCTCTCAGCACCTTCACCCACACACCAGGCCGAGCTTGACGCCGGCCCTCCTCCTCCTTCGTACGAGCTCTCCACCGTCGCTGGATCATCTTCCATGGCCGGTTCTTCCTCCCAGGCGGCCATGTCTCCTCCGCCAGTCAGCAACACGCCTCTCACCTTTGATCCCGCTGCCGCGCCCGACTTCAGCAAGCCCGATCCTATCCCCAACATGGCCAGCAGCTCGACGCTCAACAACAGCAGCTACGGCAGCAACAACCCCTACGGCAGTAGCGCTCCCAGCCCTCCTAACCCTCCTCCTCCCACCTTCAACCCTGCCGCCGCCCCCGATTTCAGCAAGCCCGAGCTCCAGCATGCTCCCACCGGCTACCACCACACCGAGGCCATGAGCCCCTTCCCCCCGGCCACCACTGCACCTCCCACCGCCGCCAACATGACTGTCGTGCCCCTCAACATGCTCCAGAGACAGCCTGCTCCCATCCTCTGCCCCAGCTGCAACGTGAGGGGCATGTCCTACGCTGAGAACAAGAGCGGCAAGTACATGCAGTAAGTAGCATCCAAAGAGAAGGGGAAAAAAAGGAAACAATTGCTAACTAAGACCCTCCCAGCACCGTTGCTTGTCTTTGCTGCACTTTCACATTAATGGGATGCCTGGCCTACTGCTTCGGTGGTCTCAAGGATACCAAACACAAGTGCGGTAACGTACGTATCAGATCTATCCCAACACGTTCAACAGATGCTAACAATCTCTCTCCAGTGTGGTGTCGCCCTGGCCACCTACCACCGAAGTGGTCGCACCGAGGTTCACAGGTACTCGAGGTAACGGCCCGACATAATCTGACTGCTGCTGTTTCACACACAAATACTGGTCTTGTCAAGATGGGGAGAACAATGGGTTGCATAGCCGGGGTTTTTTGTTGTATTTTATCACACTGTTTACGGGATACCTATTGTGTTTTGGGTCAACCATGTATTGGTTCTAGTCTAGCTTTTTCTTTTTTCTCTCATCATACCTCAAAACGGACTGCCTTAGAACGGGAGGTGGGGGCCCCAGTCGTCGCCGCCTGGTAGAATTTCATAAATATCTACATAATGAAAAACTCACTCATCAATGCTTTCGCCTCGTCTTTCCTCTTCATAAAGTTGCGTTTGATTCGATTCCAGTTGGCCTATGTATAATAGTGGCTAGCCCCCATGTCCCTTGCTGGCTCAATGCCAAATGAAAAGATAGCAATGCTTATATTACATGTAGATTTGTGCGACACCTGAATGACAACATGTTCGCTCACGCTTTTTTTGACGAATCCGAATCTATCATGTCATGCCACATACAACTCCCTGTTGGTATCACCGAATTAAACAACATCGAACTTTTCATCGTCCAGGTCCATGGCATCATTGTTTCGTCGAGTTCCTCCAATCGCTGCCCAGGCCGACTTGACTGGTGGCGCGGGAGCGGGAGCAGCCTTGGGAGCAGGAGCAGCCTTGGGAGCAGGAGCAGCCTTGGGAGCAGGAGCAGCTTTGGCCTTGGCAGCTTTAGCCAGAGCGGCCTTTGCAGGAGCGGCCTTTGCGGCCTTTGCCGGAGCAGCCTTCGCGGGGGCCGCCTTTGCAGGGGCCGCCTTTGCAGGCTTACCAGCTCGTGTGCCTCTGGCGGCCCTGGCGGGCTTTGTGGGCTTGACAGGCTCCTCCACAATAGGCTCCTCCTCCTCTTCCTCGGCGGCTTCTTCCTCGCCGACTTCGTCTTCGCCCTCTTCATCTTCTTCATCCTCGTCATCCTCGTTGTCGTCATCGTCATCGCCATCATCACTCGAGTCGCCGGAACCCTCACTGTCACCCTCACTACCGGGGTCGTAGTCCTCTTCATCTTCTTCGTCCTCATCACCGAATTGGCCAAAGACTGGGTCAGCCTCAAGCTCTGCCTTGGCCAGTTCCGACATGCCATTCTGGTCATCCTCCTCGGCGCCCTCCCCGTCTTCGGCGCCGTTCTTCTTGGGTCCCCTATTCTCCGCAAGCTCCAACTTGGCCTTGCGCTGCTCGGCCATGCTGCGGTCTTGCAGCCGGTGGCGCTTGACGTACCCATCAATGCCGCCGTAGTCTTCCTGGTCCAGCATGGAGAACTCAATTTCTTCAGTGGCATCCCCTTCGCCGGCGAAGGCCTCAATGACAACATTGAATGTCCGCTGAAGAATGTTTGTGTAGCTGGTTGCGGCAACACGGTTCAGCGGGATGAACATCAGGGGCTTCTTGAAACCCCAGAGAATTCCCGTCTCGAGGAAAAATAGATAGCCATCCTTGGAACCCCTGAAAGCCTTGACATGCACTGCCTTCTCCTTGGGTCGGTGAGGTTGGCGAACCATGCTGTGGAACTTGTTGGGGTCCGCAGCGACAATCTCGACATCGTTACCAACGGCTTTGAGGTACCGATTGAAAGCCCAGTGGAAAAGAGACTTGTACGAGTCAGAAACAGCAGCAGCAGTTCCAGCCTCGGGACCAGCGACGGTTCCCTGCTTTGGCGCAGCTGCACCAACCGTGAACACGAGAGGTTCCGAGGTTGGTGGGTTTGTCTTGGAGGGGAGACAAGTGCCTCGGGGGAAAATCACGTAGTTGTGCTGGACCTGAGATTTTTCTGGGACGGGAACGTAGAATGCATATTCTGGACAGTGTTAGTATTGGTTCAAGACCAAGCAGCAAAACGAGCGTACCTATATCCTGCCAAGCATGTGTAATAGCTGGGATTGGCTCTGTGGTACCCGCCACACGAGCGTAAAAGTGGTTGGCAGTGAAGCAGAGCTCGAATTTCTTCCTCTGGGGAACCGAAACGGAAATCTCCTTGATCTCGAGAAGAACCGCCTCGTCGGCCGCGTTGGTGGTCACGGCAGCGCTCGGCTTGGTGCCGTTTGTGCTCCCGTTGCGCTGGTCTACATCAACTCTCCTCTTCTTGTGCGCCGGTTCACCATTTCCTTGAATCGTGTCGTAAACGTGGCTAGCAATGTCGTTGAAGAGCGCGACCCTGCTGGGCGAATCTGCGAGTAAAAAAAAAAAAATGTTAGCCTTGCACCGTGTCTGCAAGCAATTAGGGGCTTTTGTTTACCAGCAGCCTTCTGGATGCCCTCGAGGATGTCTGGGCGCGACTGAAAGACGAAGCCGAGCTTCTGCGTGTCTAGTTTGGCGCCCATATCTGATCCAATGGTCCGGGCCGCTGAAAATCGACGGCGTGGTGGAAATTGGAAATGTTTTTGTGTGTGAAGGCAGTTGGCTTCGTTGTTGTTTGGCAATGGCCGCCGGACGTGCGTGCAGCGTCATGGCAGAAACCCGCCAGACTGCGTGCGATAAGATAAGAGGATCCGCGGCTGCTTAGTCATTTCCTCCCGCCACTAGGGCGCTTAGCGGTGCCAGTTGCTGTGGTTCAAGGCAATTAGGCGCTAGGGTCGGAGTTTCCGGGGGCGAGACGGGGCCTGGACTGCTAAATTTAGCGGCTCCGTCTCCGGTTCACCATTTGACGTCAGTTGGTGCCCCGCTGTATTCGGCGTCGACGACGGTCGAAATACCCCGGCATTCCATCCCCCAAAACGAAGCCATCGTCGGCGACAAACAGGGCAGCCTCATACAGGGCTATCGCAAGTTGGCAAACATGGCATCCGCATTTCCAAACATCTACCACCACCGCCGGGTTGCCGACACGGCAGCCAGGGCCTGCGACATATGCTACAAACCCAGCTCATCTGTCATGATCACGCCGGATAAAAAGGTGCGCAACGCGTAGAGTCCGTAGCTTCTCTGTTTCCTAAACCTCATATTGCTAGGACTTTTTTTACGTCTGCCTCTCTCACCTCAAGGACCGCAACTTTTGCAGCCCAAAGGTCGACGAGGAGGCCATAAAGGCCAAGAGAGAAAAGGAGCTCGAGGAGGAAAAGGAGCGACTCAAGAAGGAGTACGAAGAGAAGCAGCGCAAAAAGAAGGACAAAGAAGAGAAAAAGGACAAGGACAAGGATAAGGATAAAGACGACAAAGACAAGGACAAGAAGGAGGATGATAAGAAAGATGACAAGAGTGACTCAAAGGCAAGTCCAACGCTGGTCTCACACACACAGCACCCGCCTCGAATTATAGCTTGACAATTCTTCTAACAAAAACTAGGAAAAAGAGGAGGAGGCGGAGACTCCCGAACCAGAAGTCCGAATATTCGAGCTGAAACCGTACGTAACTATCCCTCTGCGGAAGAGGATGCTAACAGTAGCAGTGGTTTCTATCAGCAGCGCTTGACAAAGAAGCGGCAGGCTGAGGCTGCTAAACGAGATAGAGAGCGGATGATGAAGCCTGGTTACTTTCCTTCTGTCCCTACCGAAGACCCCAAGTAAAGCTTAGTATCTTGACTGGCTCTGTTAGATGTTAGAGGGTGTGCGCGCATGGTTGGCGTCTTGATAGGGGTAAGTTGCGTCATATTTTAAGTAGAGAGGAGTTTGCTTTCAATTTATGTATTATGAGCAGTTCTATACTGGTTGGACCATCGGAATGCCAGTGCACTTGTTGATCGGCGATCGGCTATGCGTCTAAAGACTTTTCGCCTCATGCATTCAGCACCTGAGTTGTTTACAGTCGGATTCGGGAACATTATGAGGTCCATGCTGTTGTCTCCATTCTCTCATTCTTTGTGATTCGATTTCGTGGTAGACGACCAGAATGTCTACTCCTCAGATTCACCTCCCCCAGTTTCCCCCGTGACGAACAATCGCAGACCCGTCCTGAGGTATCCCGGCCAAGTAGGGCATTCCTCAGGTTCAACATCATTGACATGACTTGTTGTTTAGGGGCAATGTTTTACTAAAAGCCAGAGTCTTGATCAACCTACTCTTCCGTCACAGCCCGTTGAGGGGGTTGCTTTATTTTGGGTTTCCAATCGCATTTTAACTTCTCGCCGGCTGCGATCAGAAATCCAGCTTCGTTCAGAATTTGAGGGTCTCAAATTAATTGCCATTATGAAAATAGGCAGCCTGCCTTCGCAGTTTGCGTTGTAGGCCGCTGACTCGTTGTTCGTTTTGCGGAGACTACTTGGGACGTTCACATTAAAGCGGGAGTTGTCTGGCAAATGCCAGCTAGCTGATGGGAATCGAGGGGTGTCTGTACTCTCGACGCGCTTCTACTCAAACATGGTCCAGGGTCAAGGGAGGCATCTTTCGTTCTTCTCTTCTGGTCGAAGAAGGTATTTGTCAATCGCGAAGCAGTTGACCTATTTCCAGTACCTTTCGCAATATCTATATCCGCTTCTAGGCGCAATATTCAGCCAGACTGCAAGCTAGTTTTTCAGTTTGCCTATTATAGTAATTATTCGGTTCACGGAAGACGAGAAACTAATTAGCTTATCGTATAAAATGAAATGAAATGATAAAAAAAGCCAAAGTAAAAAGAGGATCCCACATGACTCACATGTAAAATCTCAGGAACACGAGATAGGTTCAGACTGTTGACGTCGCATTGTATGTTTACCATGCATTATTCTTATCTTTCATTGGCGACCAGAAGAAAGTAGGCTCAAGCACGTAGTTTGCGCTTCCATAAATATCCGAATCAAGAATATGGTTTTCTCACTTTGGTGTCGGCAATACCCTATAGGTACCCAAAGAATGAACTTGAACAATTCGCTGCAGAGGTCAACTCTGAGCTGGATTAAAATTTATATATATCTCAAAAAGCTCTTGCGGAAATCTGGCAGTGTTTCTATTCGAGGTTTTAGGCTTGAAATCGTGATTGAATGCTCGAGTTGACGATGAGGATCTCGAAGATTTGGCCTGTAGGCCATAGGATTGCACAAACTCATTCCGCAGTGATCATTATCAATCTCAGAAAATAAGATTACTTTTTAGACTGCACATAATATCTTTTCTAAGTAAAAAAAGTTGATGCACCCAAATCACAATCCACAGGCCCAGAACGAATACTAACCCAAATGTGTAACTTGTGGATGAAGCAGAGGATTATTCTACCCAAAAGCCCTTGCGTAACAATTGCTTTGTTGGATTTTTCTTCCTTCATATGTGGTATTCTGTTTGCGATTCCAACCTCTGGAACAGCGTTACGCTTCTGCGACTTCAAGGCTAGTTGCCTTCGCCTCGTGGAGGGCAGATTCTCCCGAGCAGGACACAGTTGGAATGACACAAACTTGAAGACTAAGAGTAAAGATAAACTCAATTTCCTTCTAGACTTTGATATTAACTAACAATAGTACATATATAAACTAGCGCTGGATACTATCCAAACGGATGGGTACGTCCAGCTTCACAACTGTTCACGACTTGGCTCATATCTCTACTGAATCAGCTGTGGACTCAAACACCATTTCTTAAAAATAACCATAAAAGAACAATCTCCATGCAACGTACTATTAGCTTTTCCTATAAACATCAAGTTAATCCTGTGGCTATACATAATTTGGCTCCATAATTTCATGAGATAAAGTTTGGGAACGAGAACCCATTTCGGTGACATGAGTATGTTGGTTCCATGAAACTAACACAAAAGTTCCATCTCAATACCTTAACTTGTCCGTACTGACTTTATATTGTAACAGTATACCACCCAGTGTGGGTTTCTCGACCCCACATAGCAGACAGTTCTCGACTAGTCAATGGGATATATACAAACACCAGCCATTGTATCAAGAAGCTTCAAACAATTCACCGACAAACACAGGATGCCTTCTCTTGTGTAACAGTATTCCACAATTTCTAAAAACGAAACTGCGTTAAGATATTTGCTTGCCCTGTGCTGAATAAATCCGCCGACCATCATCTCCTCGAAATGTCCGTTCAATTTAGCTCCTATCCCCACCGGCATTGCATGTCGCAGGATTCAGTCAATACACCGGACCCCGGATAAATCTACGGATGATGGGCATTGCAATCAAGGGCTGCTACAGTTGCGGCCCCATGGCTGCAACCCCGCCATGGCTCCTTCTGATCCGTCTGGATCGGCCAACGGCATCTCGGGGTTTATAACCGACCCGACTGTGCGTCTCATCTTCCGCCGACCTTCCACATCTGTGAGCAAGGCACAAGTCGCTTTCATGAAGATCCCTCTTTTGCGCGGACATCCTGCACTTACAAACCCCGGATCAGCGGCATCGACGATGGATCTAGCTCCTCAAGGATGTCCCGTCCCTCCTCCACCTCGTTCGAGCACCGAAAAAAAAATCCACCGAAAACCACCGTGATCATTTCTCACCAGAAAGCCGCGTAACTATCAACTAGCGGCGGCCCTGGGGCTCAGCGCTTCGGTCCCGAGCCGCGTCAGACCCCTAAAAAAGGTCGCCTGCTTTTGCTGACAGAAAAACGCACTGGCGATCCATCATCAACTTTGTCAGACGTTGGCCTTATCCATCCCCTCTAGCCCCATGATTTGTTGAGCCTCACGGAGGGGAAGCGAGCCCTTGGCGCCAACGGTAACAAGGACGCCTTTTACACCCGCGCCCCGCGTCATTGGCTTGTTTACGTCCCCCCCGGTCACCTTTCTTTTCCCGCGCGGAGGTCCACCTGGGTTTAAAGTGACGGGTCGGATTCGTGCATTTTGCCTAGCAAGGCTGCGACGTCTCAGCCCTGCTGCGGTAGAGGAAAAAAGAGCCTAGTCCTCTTTCCTCAGTGCCCGACGAGATGATAGCTGTGACCCTGTCGGACCCAAGGTGAGGTGACATAGCAGCCGCCTGCATTGTTTCGGTTTCAAGACGTCGTATTCTGCCCACTCGGGCATCTTCTTTTTTTTATTCCATCGTTTTTCTTTATTTTAATACGGGGCCGAGGCAAGGAACAGCATCGTTGGATCGTAATCTTATTACCTGATGTGGCGCGCTCCTTCGGACCTCATCATGAATCCCTGTTGCATTTTTGTTTTTTCGAATGTTGCCTAGAAGGCGGCTGGTCTTTTTTTTTTGTTTCGTTCTTTCGAAACCCGTGATCCCTGCAGGCTTGACAGGGCTGAGCTAACGCCGTCATGATCTAACCCCCCTCCGCCAAATGACTCGCCCACCCCCAATCCTGCTGGTTCCAGACCGCTTCACAGGGATGGTAGGTCACGATCTGTCGGACCCCGGCGTATATTTTGCCTGGCTCCTCTTTGTCCTTTTACTTCAGTAACTAACTTATCAGGTAGTCCTTTCGAGAGTGGGCTGCGCCGGTGTGCGGTGCGCGGATCCCCAAGCTGGCTTTCTGCCGAGTCCCATATAGGTTCTAGTGCTTACATTGCTCACACGCTCTCCAGTTGGGTAAGCAGCCCGACCTGTGTGTTCTCTGCACACGAGTGGATGTTCCGGATCTCGAAATAGGTCCTACGCAGCGTCGCCGCGACGTCTTGCTTCTTCGGCCAGTACTGCTTAGGGCTTGGTGGGACTTGAATGGCCACTCAGTCATCATGACAGCAGGGATTGACGGGTGCTTCCACCCAACAGCGTGGCCTGGATATATCGGTCGCTGCATTCCAAGTCGGGCTAGCCAATGTGTGTTTGATCGCCTGTTCTTGGGCCCCATGTCACCACCAGCCCGCGCGGTTGTGTGTTGTGATGCCGGCCTCGCTCGATTCGACCAGCCCAACCAACACCTCCTTCAGTGACCGTGAACAAGCTCCCAACGTCTGACCTCTGATAAGCTTACCCGCCGTGCAGCCGTAAGTGTATCGGTATGTCTTGCTTCTCAAGCCTGCCCTCGAGTCAGATGGCGTTTCCCGCATCAGGAATAATGAGTAAACAAACAAAGTCCGACATGTAATCAAGCCACCCGAAGCTCTTCGGCGACATATGTAGACATTAGCCCCAAGAGCGTGCGGAATCGGGAGATCCCAACCCCTCCTCTGTCTCTCCGCTTGGCAGCTTTCCTCGTCGAGAATGCTGACTGCATCAACGGCGGGCCACCAAGAAGCCTGAAGTGGCATGCATGCGTCTCTCTTGTAGCATCAACCCTGATCAACTCTTTTTGGGTGTCTCTACAGAACACCGCAACCAGCACCACTCTGGATGGCAAGGACCACCACGCCATCATCCCACCCCCCTCCTGGGGCCTCGTCGAAGCCTAGTTGAAGCTATCTTCAACCCCAGAGCCCTTCCGCAAGGCTTCTGTTGTCGGCTTCCTTGCCCGGGTCCCACAAAAAGCCTCCAAAGTGACTACAACAAGTCTTACATGACGCATGAGCGTCATCGCATGTGACCCTCCACAGTGTTTTCCCCCCTTCGCACTTCTATTTTGCCTCGGAAGGATTATTTCCTTTCTGCCCTGCCACAGGGCAGCCAGAAGATCCAAATTTCCGCCGATTCATGGGACGAAAAAGCTAGCAGCCAACTACCGACAGATTGGATCTGCCGCCTGGGGGGCTGGGCGGTTTGAGAGGTGCGGATGCGACTCTGCGCTGTCAGCCTGGGTTGTTTTCCCCGTCGTCCACCCTTCCCACGCTGTCTGTATGTAATGCGATGTGGATGGAAGTCTTCCCCGGCGCTAGTATGGACAGGAAGCTCAACCAGTCCCAGGACCTTCAGAGTCATGCTGGGTGCATGTGTATGACGGGTCTGTCACCGAAAAATATCTCATGCTCGCTACAAGAAGTGGGTGTGTAGGGGAAAAAAAAAATTGAGTCGTCATGAACTGCCTTCTGTGACGGCATATTCAACCATCATAATCTCGAGGCGACATGGGCATGCTATAGCCCGGGGGTATTAATGTGATTGAGTTTCGTTCCCCTCACTAGCCTCATCGAAGAAGCGAAGGAGAGCTACAGCGAGTTTTCGAAGGCGGCGATCGCTCTAGCCATGGCTGACCCGAGGAAGCCCGGGAGGTGGCCGATGGGTTGGGGTTGCAACCAACTCGGGGAGGGTTGAGTAAGGACCCATGAGGAAGCGAAACGCACAAACTTGTTTTTTCCTTGTCTCCGCCAACGACTGTATCTCGGCAACTATGGCGTGCTTTTTAGAAGACAGCATGACTGAGTGATGCGGGAGAAGAGGGGGCGTGTGTGGAAAAGTGTACTTTGAGGCCGTCAGACCAGAGGTACTTGGGGCGGTTTGTATCCCGCTCTCGGCACACCCACCCCCCTCCCGCCAAGGAGCCCTGACCCACGGGTTCAAGCCCTGCAGAGCTATTGAATTCCATTTTCTTCACCAAGGAAGCCTAATGGTGCTCAGCCTTGTCAAGCCCACGGCGCTGCCTCGCCCCGTGCTCCGGCCAAAGTCTAGACGCGCTGTCGGTCCGAGCCTACCCATCCCTCCCCGACAGGCCGGTAAATAACAGGGGCTGCTTTCTTCCGGAAGGTCGGTGAACACGGGGCGGGGCTTTTCTTGGTAGTCCACCACACATGTCAATCTGCCTACCAAAGGCAGCAGTCCTCCTCTGATATCATCATGGCCAGCGTCCAGCATAAGATGTACGCTGACAAAGTCCCTGCGATCTATGCATACCCCGGTGGTTTTCTGTTGAGCGAGCCACCTGAACAGGCAACCTCCGGCGCGGGTTTGCTCCTGCTGCTTTTTCTGTTACTGCGATGGGGCGGCAGAGCAGCGAGGCCGCACCAAGAGAAACCCGCAATCTGATGTGTGACGCGACGAGAATGGGGCTGCTCGAGTACCACCTCGTCCTGTACGCCAGACTAAGAAGGGCAAGGGACGACGCGGTCAGATGCGGAGGGAAGGAAGGAAGCTTCCGGCTTGTTTCGATAGAGAGCTCACTGCAGATTCCAACACCCCTCATGGGTTGATATAACCGAGGCGAGTTGTCACGGGTCTCTCATTCGAGGAGAGGGTGGCGGGATCGAGGGAGGGGAAGGACAGGTCGATTCTATACAACGTGGCAGCCCTGAAAGGCAACCCCCGCGTGATCCTGTTGTGCATGCCAATGCGTGCCCCGAAAGAGGTATCAAGACTCGAGGGCGGGTTTGCGAGACATCGCACCTGTGCGAGCTGTTAATGCCGGGACTGGGTTACGTCACGACCTCCGACGCTTGCTCACGCACCTCATCTATGGAATAGCAAGAAAAGCGACTCTGGAATTGATGTATCAGAACCGCTCGCCTGGTACCGCTTATGTCCGGGGATGGTGGTCATGATGAGCTCCGGGCAAGTTGATAGGCCAATGAGACGGGGAGGTGATTTATCACCTCTGGCTGAGGGTCGTCAGCTTTCTGAAACATTACCAGCTAATGTAAGACATGAATAAAACCTCTCAAGGCATTTGGAGGTAAGTTTCAACTCTGATATTAGGTGATTCGGGTCATTTAGCAATGTGCAAGTGTTGAGTTGTCGCTCGAATAGGCAAGTGGTGTTTGAAACGTTGCAAGTCAACGTCTGTGTCCGCCACAACCTCTGCCGTGCCGTCTCGCAACGTTGAGCGTTGCGCATCATCATAATCGGTCCTTCGGCGAATGCGCCCATGAAATTCTCTTCGATGCTGCATAATCTGAGCATTATGGCAGCCAAGAACCGCCACTCGACGGCAAGCCACATTCTCACTCATGACGAATACCCGACTTTTCGGCAATCATCTCCCAATAGCAAGCAAGAAACAGCAACTGCCGTGGGATTCGCCTGGCATTGCCGCGATGGGACACTGTATTTGTCAAATCACAACTGCGTCTGTTGTGCCCAGGCAGTATGTGCACCGGCAGGAACTTGGTATATGCAAAAAAGACAACCCTATCGGCAATTGCGGCGAGTCCTAGCATGACAACATAGACATGGGCAACGTCAGACAGCGCTTGGTTATGTCACCGCCCGCCCGACGTTTCCCTAAATGGCAGGCCAATAGGGCAGAGGATAGTATAACAAGGCCATCCCAGTGAAACGGTAAAAAGCGGAGTACGAAATGGACTCTGCTGCAAAACACACCATCGAATGAGTTTTTTTGCTTTCCGACGAGTGATGCTATGCCCGATCCAGCGCGGGATGGCAATCCGGCTTTGGACGATGCTGCAAATGCACAGGGTCCTGTCCTGTCAAAGTCTAAAAAATTGATAGTGTCACCGCCTGCACAAGTTTCCAAGGACTATTGGGAGGGGAATGGCGAATGGCGAGGGGGGGGGGGGGGGGGGGGGGGCTAAAAGATGCAGGGCTAATTTGCGAGGTGTGTGTGGGATGTGCCAACAACCAAGGCCACGATGGATGGGGGTGGAACGACGATGGGGCATGCAGTCGGGGATCGTGTCTCTTCTTGGTGGACATGGCCGTTGGTACTTGACGCGTATTCTGTCATGTCTCAAAGGAGAAATCGACGAGAATTAATCTCACAATCGGAATCCTTAGTGCCAAGAATATCGAACTGGCGTCATGGCATCTCGTTCTCGTTGAATAACTCTCGAAATATGACGGTTTGCACCCCTCCTCTTCATGTCGAATCCTTTGGGTGAGATGGAGTCCTTGCTTGCACCAGGAACCACCCGATCGTCCCGTCGCCGTCTGACGATCTTTGCACCTCCCCCCGGCCTTTCCTATCATCTCATCACGAGCCCCCTCATCGTCTATTTCCTCGTTTTCAGCGGCCGCCATGGGGGGAGGCTGACCCATGCACAAATGTCCCTCCACCCCGTAAGCCCTAACGGCTTCCCGCCCTAAACCCACGCCCCCTTTTTTTTTTTCCGTCTTTGCTATTCAGGGCCCTCACCCTTGTCGCATGTATCCTCATTTCGTTGCCCTCTTACTCGACCGTTTCCGCTTCTGACATGCCGAGGGGCTCGATGGACGCCGATGCGAGGGAGCAAGGTGCCCGATTGAGGAGTAGGGTCTGGGCTTTGCAAGTGGATAACGCGGCCGTGGCCCCCCCTCCTGCTGTCACCTTGTCTTAAGCTGGGGAACGGGGTCTTGGTGGGGCTCCGGAGTAGGAGAAACGGGGATGTCGGGGTTTCGGGGCGTTTGGAATCGGAGCGTTCCCGCCGGCTGTTCGGACAACTTGACAGGGCCGTAAAAAAAAGGATGACCGATAGCGGTACGCGTTGCCTTGATCCTATGTAAATTTACTGCGCCAATCACAGGTTCCCGCCCCGTTGAACCATGCCCGGGGGCATACGGATTCCCCCTGAGCCGGGTCCAAGGGGCCTCTTGACAACGTCGTCGACTCTGGCGCGCTGGAGCGAGAAAGCCGGCGTGATCCAAGCGCTGCAGGAACACTTGAATCCCTTCCAGTCGTAGCGGCCAACGCCGGCTCCGCACTTTGCATTCGGGCACAGGAGGCGCCCGTTAAGCTCGCCCTGCTCAAGAACGCTGCGCATCCAACTTAAGGGTTCTATAAAGAAGTGCTGACAGGCGCCGGCTTGCTTATCCTCGGGCTTGTGGTCCACAATGAACGGCGCGGTAGCTAGCGTCCGACGGCACTTTTTGCAGCGGAGGCTGAGCCCAGATTCGTCGGCGGGCTGAGCTGCCTCGTCCTCGAATCTCAGCCTTGTGGGTGCCTGGCCCACGGCTAGGTTCTCCTCCACCTCGCGCTTATACGCCCAGCGCTCATAAACGGGATGAGTCTCAACATCATCCGGGCAGCCCATCTCCCACCAGAGAGCTAGCTGGTCCATGAAGCCGGGGTTTGGCTCCGCCATGGGCCTCGTCCGACGAACAAATGTCAGCGCGGCGTGCACAGCCTCGGTGGAGGTTTCCTTGCGGGGACGGGTTTGCGGTGTAGATGACAGCGGGTGAGCGTGCGCAGGGTCGGAGACGGCAGTTGGCGTAATGTTTGGGTCGAATCGGTTTGGATACCGCCAAAGGAGATAGGCAATAATGGCTGAGACAGATCGCGACTTGCCGGCGGCGCAGTGCACAAAGACGCCGGGCGCTTTTTCGTCGCCCCCAATGCTGAGCTGTCCAGCTTTTTGCTCAAGATCAACGCCACTGGCGTCCTGATTATCCACATCGTGACCACTTTTAGGTCCTCGCAAGCCCTCGTCGATGAATTTGACCATCTTGGGGAACTCAGCTAGGATGTTGGCATCTTCCACATCGTCAATGTCAAAGATGAGATGACGAAAGTCCTTGCCATACTCGGACCACGGCTCATCCTTGAAGTTCTTGACGTGAGACGGATCAATGCCGATGACGGACAGGATATGCGTGATGTTACGCTCCGTCAGGGAATCTGAACGGCGCAGAGCCCAAAGCCTGGGAAGTGCATGTCATGTCAGCGTGGCTTTCCATCACCGCTGACGGCAAAAGAGATCATACATACCCGCCCACATAGAGTTCATCCTGGCCGTCCACCCTGCTGAGAGCCATTTCCACAATGCTCTGCTTGAGCTGCTCTAGCTCCACGGCCTGAAACTGGTGTCCAAATTCCTCCCACTGGCGGAGGCGTGTGTTCTCGGGCTCCTGATCCTGGACCTCAGGGACCTCACGGGCGTGCGAAGATGAATCGTCCAGCATGAACAGCTGAATCCAGAAGTCGTACTGTTTCTGGCGGGGCGTTCCAGTCCTTGTGGCCCTCGCTATGTCTTGAAGTGTTCCTCGGGTGAAGTGGGCAGACTGCAAGGCGATTCACGTGTATTGGCTGCGCCGCAGGTGTTCATTCAGCTCTCGCCCGCGTGAGGGTCAGTGACGATGGCGAATTCAGAAACCCTTGTGCGGCATACGACGGCGCTGTTCCGCAGGTGTGCAAGTTGGCCAAGACACGGCTTGACTATCTATCCGGTTGATACTGGTTCTCAGCTTTTTCTCATGACTGCTTGCCTGGGTTTTTTTTCTCCATTTGCCCCTCCTTTCCAACTTTGTGCATGCGCCACATGTGGCAGGCAGCTAGTGTAGTGTTGATGACCTACCCCGCTACGGCCGCCGGTAAACAGTAGGCAGAGACTCCGGAGCCAAAAAGTTCAGAGTTCAAAAGAACCACTGGAAAAATCCAAACGGCACGCGCCACAGTGGCGTTCGGACGAAACGGAGACTCACCCAGAGACATCGCAAGCGCAGCCACAAGACAAGCCCGCGTGTCCGTTCAATGGCCTTCAGACGCCCCCATTTTGCGTGAACGGCGCTAAGCCCCAGGATTGGATAGGGCATGGCGCGCTAGCCGCTTACAGCAAGAGCTTCGTCAACGCAAAGTCGTCCCAATCGCCGCAAGTCAGCCTCACCGCGTGGCCCCATAGGGCTAAGGACAGTGCATTACGCGTTGCAAGTACAGCATCGTCCCGTCCACTCGATCCGCTCCGGGACGGTACTGTACATGACTAGCCCTGTGCCGCGAAGCGCACCCAGCTAGGTAAGCAAAGCAAGTCTTCTTAGTAAGAAGTGGCTATTTGGGGATACGCGGACAGTGAGAAGGCGATGGCGCAGAGGCAACTGTGCCAGATGCCAAGAGCAAGCATTTTGCCATGTCCATGTCCCTGATGCTCTGTTTCGGGGACCTTGGTTGCCAGTAAATCGACGCCCTCTGGTCCCCGGCATTCGCTGTCGTTCTCGCTAAAATGCTCCGTCCGGCATATGCAGCATGCCTCAATCCTCTTGACGACGCATCCTCATTTAACGTTGCGAATCGATCCCTGCCGGGCTTCCTTCGCCTTCAACTCAATTTTAGCCGTGTGCCGGGGCCTTGTCCCATCCGCGCCCTCGTCTCCTTCGGCGGCTTCCTCTTCTTTCCCGCTCTGAGAAGGTGGGTGGGCATCCTCGGCCAACATACGTAACCATTCACACGCCCCGGTCAGCGCCTCGTCTCAACCGGGACTAAACCAGCCTGCTTCAACCTGGCTGATGGCTCCGTTTCAGCCCCGGGCCCCCCATCCACGAGAGCGGAATTGCGACGACAAATTAAAAGAAAAAATAGGGACGCCAAAAAGCTTGGCTTCGCTTCCCCAGGCATGTTCTGATGGGATGTGCTGTCTCTGTGCATTGCTCCTCCCAACGCCGCACCCGCTAGTATGACGGCTCCCTCCACATGGTTCGCCCATCAGCTGAGCTGATGACCACTGGGCACACGTAAAATAGCTCGGCCGGTAGCCTATGGGCCTTTTTAGTTGCCATATGGCGTAGGCAAAAGTTACTAGCAGGTGAGAGCTGAAAAAAATCACACACCACACACACCATTTTCAAACACGGATTTCCCGAACAAGAAGCACGCATTTCCCTCTCCGCTTTTCCCACCTTTCCGCGCTGCTTGCCTGGCTTGTCAACAGCACCACGATGTCTTCGGTGGCTCTCCCAGAAAACAAGGCCCCCCGTCTCGGTCACCGTCAGATCGTCTGACCTCTCACATGCGCGCGCTGCTGCTGGTTAGTGTTAGTGTCAGTGGGAGCAGTAGTGCCAGCGGCCAGTGGGGACTGTGGATAATGTTTCTTTTTCAAGTCGCGCTCGACCTTGGAAATAATACTACTTTGTTTGTTTCGCTAGTCGATCTCTGTATCTGTAGAACCAATGCCGCACTCCAATACCAAACCATGCTATACCGTATCCTTTTTGTACCGTTACCCATGACATGAAATAGGCTTCATAGCGTCAAGCCGGAGCCTCATACGTACATAATGTGAAAAAATGCCTTCTCCATCATCCCTTGCCTCGCCATCTTGCGGGGTATATATAATTACAAACCAGAAAACAAAAAACACCGACCACAGTAAAATAGATGCTTCGGCCCAAAATGGGCCACAATGTGCTTCCGTGAATTCTCAATCAGACTTGTGCCAAATCGCGTGAGCAGAATATAACCGTGCAGGTCACCAAACGCCATGCTGAGAAAACAGGGATCTGCAGCCCAGTAAGAAAGTAGCGTCACCACGGTGCATGGTCCGAGAGCCCAGCCATGTGTGCCCGTCCTATGCCTCCGTCGTGCGCAGTGGTTCCGTTCAAATCGTCACCTCCATCTCGTCGTAGCAATGCGAACCCATCGCTGTAAGACCGGGCCAACTTGCTGTCCCGCAATGCCAAGATAAGCATGCCTCCCGCGGCTCCACTCTCCATCTGGAATGCTGCTGTAAAGCCACTTTTTCTCGGATCGGCTAGCTGTTGTGTTATTGCCAGCAAGGTCGATGCAATTTATGCACCAACACCACGCTCGCTCCTCGCATCATTCCACCGTTCCCGGAGATAGGCGGAGGTTGGGTAGGCATGGAGTGAGCATGTACGCCGCCGGGGTGCAGTCGGTGGCCGCGGAAAGTCCCGATTCGATTGCGGGAGATCAACGCACACATGCTAGCCGCACGTTGATTTGCTTTGGCATGGACGCATCTGCACGCCGCGCGCGCGCATGCTCAGGCCAAAACTATTTTTTTTTCTTTTCCTTTTTGTATTGTTGTGTGTTGGGTCGAGTCCGTGTTGGTAAGATGCAACGCCCTGCAGCCTGTACCGTGCCGTCATATGCTCGGATCCATGGCGCCCTGGTCCGATATGATGCGAATCCTCTATGGTCCGTTGTCCAGGTTGGATCGTCGCCGTGAATGCGCCCAATTGGCGTATAATGGACCCTGCTGACTCCTCGTCTAATACCCCGCCTCAATCAGCCTTGGTCGATACCCAATCCTCCCCAGCTGTCAAGATCCCTGTCCTGTCGTTACTCAGCGCCCGGGGTCTGATGACTGATTACCATCTCTTGGAATTTCCGTTCCGCGCAAAACCAATTGTTGGTGGTGATGTGATTTTCTTCACCTGGGTGTTGGGTCCTCCTCCAGCATGCAGGCATTCTCCAGCATATTTGTCCATTTCCCGCTGGTTCCGGCATGGCTGTGCTTGAGATGCTGTCGGAAGTGGTCTGCACGGTAGAACTTCTTGGATGAGTTGCACTCTCTAAACTTGTGAGTCTCCTGCAGGTGACGGATCCGTTCGTCCCAATCCTGGTCCGTAGCGTGCCTGGGGGCGTTCGCACCAGGGCCTCGACCCGACCTCGTAAACTCCTCGCCGCAGTAGCCACAGCTGTCAGCCTCACCAGGCCGGTTAGTCGATTCGTGGAAGGCGCGGTCGTATCCAGAAAGTGCCGAGCAAGACCAGGAATGGCGGCGCACATGCAGGGAGTTCTGGTGGCGCTCAGCCTCGTTTTTGTTCTTGAAGCGGTTTCCGCAGAAAGAGCAGTTGTATTGCTTTTCAGCCGCATGAGCCCTGTGTTTCTGGTTAGTCTCGTGGTTTCTTGTAACCTATCAATCGCGAGCTCCTTCGCATCATGAAACAGGCGGCAATTGAAGAAAAGCAATTTAGCGTTTAGACCAATACTTACTGTAGTTCCTCGGCGGTCTCGAATCGCTTTGGCTTCTTGGGGCAGCAGTCGCACATGAAGAAATCTTGCAGCTTATGGCCGCCAGGCTTCTGCATGTCCATCTTACGTGAGCTGGCGCTCTGAACCGACACAGTCCTGGCGTGAACGGGGCTTCGGCCAGAGACGGAGGTCCTTGGGCTGTGGTTCAGGGACATGGGAGTTGTGTATGGAGAGTTGCAGGATGTTGGGGAAATTCCACCAGGTGACAGCCCGGGAGAGAGGCGGCCGTACGAGTTGGCAGAGGTGGCGCTGGAGGGAGGCACCGACATGGCTGACATGTAGGACACGGAGCGGGAAGCAGATGGCACTGGCATGGCGGTGCCCTTGGAGATTGGGGTGAGGCGGAGTTCAGGCGACCCGCGAGATCGGCGACCATGGTCCATGTGTGCGGTAAGCAGGTGCTCATCAGGAGGGCTGGCGGCTCTGCGCTTCTGACCTCCGGCCAAGTACGCGTCGTCGATGTGCAGCCGCTTCAGAGACTGGGTCTCTTCGATTTCCATATCCTCAGCCCCATTGAGATCGTAACTGCCCTGTGTTGAAGTGGCATCGTCACTGTTGTTCCTCTTGGTTCGAAGTCGTGGAGATCGGTCGATGTCGGAGCTGTCGATGGGAGAGCGGTCGCCCAGGTGGAATGGGCCGCTTCGAGGAGAAACGGCAGAGTGCATTGGGTTCTCGGCCATGCGAATAGGGAGCTGCATGGAGGCACTGAGAGGGTGAGGAAGCCGGCCTTCTGCGGAGGGTCTACGGGGAAGTAGCTCGTTGACAGAAGCGCTGAGGAGGGATCGAGGTGGTGATTTGTCAAAACTTCTGACTGGGTCGAGCTTCTTCTTCAGGCTGTCTCCGTCGATTACGGCGGGAGATTGGAATTGGAAGCGGTTGTGTTGTAGGCCAAAGCCGGGTCCCAGAGAATCGCGTGACCTACAGGTTTCTAGTTAGCAACGGCAGCTCAAAATTGGCTACATGAGTCCTGCTCGAGGGCTCAGGGCGCTTGGTCGAGTGCACCCAGCAGCGTACCTGTCAGTGGAGTAACTTGAGTAGCCTTCATCGCGCTCACTCAGATCCCTTCGTTGGTAGTTTGATCGCTCCTCTGCATAGGAGGAAGCCATGCTTCCGTAACCGCTGGCGAAGGAGGCAGGACCGGGACCAAATCCTCTCTTTTCTCTGAAGTCTCGCATGTCTTCGTGCTGTGGTTCGGTGCCAGGAAGGAATCGAGGTGGCGGCAGGGGAGGAGGGGCGTCGTGTGGTTGTGTCTCGAGACCAGGAATGGGCATTGCAATGCTGGAGCCATATCTATCATGATGGCTGCGGAAGCCGTCGGGCCCCGGGGCTCTAATACTCGGGAGCGATGAGAATGCCATGTTTGATTCAGGAGGGAGTATGTTGACGTCCCGAGCTGAATGATGGAGCACGAGGCAAGACCAAGAGAGCTGAAGCTGGGGCGAATGGAACCAGGATGACGACAGCGGGAGCCAACGCGGTCATGAGGCTAAGGCCCTAAGAATTTCGCGGAATCGGATTGACTCGATTTGGGAGTCCCCGTTGCCTTTGTGGCTTCGTGCTCAGCAGCGTCGGCCAGGGTGAGACGTGTGGCGAACAAATGGATAGCTTCGGTCAGGCCGCTGCAAGGTTCGGTGCGGGAGCCGGCTGGGTCCGCCAATGCTGGAGGGGAGCGAATAGCAGAGCTGCGCTGGGGATGCTCCGGGGGCAGATCAGACGGGGCGAGGGAGGCGAGAGGTGTTGGTCATGTAAAAAGGAAGGAGATGAATAAGAAGAAGAAATTGAGCTGGGATAATATAAGGGACGAAGAAAGGAATGAGGTATGTATGAGAAGCAGAAGAGTAGAGGATGGGGGAGTGTGGGATGTGCGAAAGAAAAAGTGGCGGGCGGGATGTCTAGACTTTTTGAAGCTGGCGTGTAGTACCTGTTCTGTCTGCGTACACGCACTTCAGTCTTAGTTGGGTGCAAGCCCTGCGAGCCCTGCAGCGGCAGCAGCAGGGAGCAAGGAGCGGCAGCTCGGATTACAAGCCTCACCTCACCTCACCTCACCACGACAGCAGTGACGGTTTCTCTTGGCGGGGACTTGTAAACTTTTGCCCTTTCTTCTTTCAGACGGGCCACAATCTGAATCCCAACGTTGCGAGGTGGCGCGGGCGTGTGTAAGTTCTGTCGAGGCGGGTGGGAAAAATTGGAGGTGCAGCAGGCGTGTCTTGTTCCGTTGTTCTTGTGTTTCTGCCTTGCCCTGCAAGTCTGTTCCCGAAAGGCAGTAAATAATGAATATGAAGTGTGGATTATCCTGTCTCTGGTCTCCCCGTAGCCGTATGCAGGCAGTCAGTCGTCTTCCAAGGCGGACAGCGGGCAGCAGACAGCAAAGCAGGTTATAGACAAGCGGACAGAATGGTCGGGCGCATCCCAGGTAATGTATGTATGTAGCAGAGGCAGACCAAGCCCAAGACCAGAATACTACATGGATATACGTATTCCTTGCTTGCTTGCGTAGCTACTTACCAACGCCGTCGTGAAATTAGATAGACAGACCCCAGTCCACTGTTCCCGTTCCGCACAAATCTTTGTAACCTCAAGCCCATGCCCCAAGATGTCGGTGGCTGCCCCTGTCGCCTTAGCCCAGCTTCGGGGGCGTAGGAGGGGATGAGGCAGGGGTGTGGCCCTATTTGGGAACCCTGACGTAGGTCGGCCTTTGACGGTGGCACGGAGGACGGTGGGATATGCGGATGGGCGTCCTGCTTCATTCTCCATCTCCATCTCCATATCCATCCATTGCCATGTCTGCTCGCCATCCCCATGTCTGCTCTACTGTGCTGCACGCTACACCCCACCCCCCGCTCGTTACGAAGAATCGTTGCCGACACGAAGAAGGCAGAATCCAGAGCGAAGCCCTGCAGCGGGCCTGGAAAACCTTGGGCAGCCCTGGCCGGAGCCCTGTCGCCTTAGAAGGCTGGACGGTTGTTTGAGAGGGTAAAACACGGTTGCGTCGTACTCAGTGTGCCGGCACGACGACATCCAAAGGGGGGGAGGGGTGCGCCAGTGGTTGGAAGGCACGGCGCCGGGGGGAGGGGGGTATAGGGCGGGCCCGTTGGAGACGGCGCTAACACACCGCGGGCGTTGGTAAAGTAAAGGTACGCCGCCTTGGCGTTTGCAGAAGTACCTCGTCTCACTTTACACCATCAGAGCCCAGAGAGCTTGGCTTCTTCTCCCACACACCACCACCCCCTCCCTCGTCGCTTTCCACCCACACGCTTCTCCCTCTCCCTCGCTCGTGCTCTCACTCGGTGGGAGAGTCTTGTCAAGAGAATCAAACACTCATTCTCGTCGTCGCTCCCGTTCCGCCACACTCTGGCTTGCTTCAAGGCCTTCTGTTTCCTCCGCAAGGCCGGCACACACACTTTCTTTCTCACACACTTGCGTACGCAAACACTCGTCGTCCACACCCACCCATTCGCACATCCATCGTCACTCCTGCAGTCTGCTTGCTTCACTGCACCAACACCACCCATCATCCCCCTTCTCTCCCTGTGCTGCGCCCTTCCCAGAAATGTTCTCTCGCCTTGTTGGGCCATGCCATGCCTCATGCCCTGGTCTGCCTCCCCCTCTGCTCTGCTCTTCTCCTCATTCTTTCCTCTCTTGTACAACGTGTGTAGCAATTCGCGTCGACTCTGCATCATGGACCCCTCCCTCCAGTGTGATGTACTGGCAACTAACAAAACCCTAATACCCAGCGCCTCCCTGCTGAATCTTGTTCAACGGGCGTCACTCGATTCTATCCGCTGTTCCATTTGCCCTGGCCGGCTCGTATGGCACCTCCCGCCCCCCATAACAATTTTCCTACTGCCCCCACCCCCTGCTCTATTCCTGGCGGCTAGGCTGCTTTTGGCCCCAGTCGGCCTGTAGGGCGGACGGCAGCAGCCTTGGAGCGCAGCAGAGCCCTACCAACAGTCCGGAGCCTATTGGGTGATGCTGTCCATTCCATTGCCCATGTTTGCCGCGGACCTGGAGCCCTTTGGCAGTCTCGTGAACCCTGCCTATTCGGCCTTGGCTTTGGGCCCAGGCCCCCCTCTGCCTCTCCAACTGCAATACCGCTTCGCCATAACTCGTGGGGCTGATGGGGGCGCAGAAATTCGACAGACGGCTTGTTCCGCCTTTCCCTTACCCAACCCACGGGTTGCGTGGGCCGGATGCGTAAGTCTCACCGAGTGCCCGAGACGTCCTGAGCAGCACTGATGTCTTGCCTTGACTGATTTGCTTGCCTGTCTCTCTCTTGTGCGAGCAAAGCCTCCATGTGCTCCATGTGCCATGAACCTTGTCTAGCAGCAACCCAGAATCTGTCTGCGACTCGGCAAAACCTCGCCAGGCACCGTCTTTGTTGAATCAGTGGGCAAATGTCTGATCGCGTCAATGTTTCTAGCACATGACAAGAGTGACATGACTCTTGCGTCCACCTGCGGCGGGTGCTGTTTGGTTCTTTTTTTGCCTTTGGCAATTTCTCCGCGACATGTCTTTGACCACCGTTAATATCGATCAGCCATGATGTGGTTGTCGGATATGGAAACATTGTCCAGGTCCGACCTGGGGATGGCCGTCGAGTTCAGTGGCCATTAAATTACGCCAACCGTGCTGCGCCTAGAGGCTAATACCGAACGAGACGGATAACTGAAGCATTTCGTATAGATCTCTTTTTCTCTCCTTCTAGACCCCACGGGCCCCGATCATCTCTGATCTCGTAAAGCGGGCCCCTGTTCCATGTTTGGCTTTCGTCGAGGCCGAGAACTCGTTGGACTCTAGCCAAGGCTTGTCTACTTGCGTCGCCGTTGACAGTTGAAAAAGCAGTTTGAAAGTGGCTGACCAGATTCCAAATACTCAAGACGGACTAGCCAATGTGTTCGCAGTTGCCTGCCAGGTACCTGAGGCTCAAGGGGCCGTTCGGGAAGTGGCTGGTTCTTTTTCTGGAATCTTTGCCAGCCCTACGGAGTTGTCCTATCAGTGCGCCTCTAATACATCCGACATGCGACCGTCTGATTCCGCCTTATGCTTATGCACAGGCTATCAAGAAAATCATGGCTTGTCATGCGTGAAACTCTGAGAGGATTTCGGCCGCCTGAGCCCGATCCTGATCCTTCTTGAAGCGACAACACCTTTAACCCATGTCGCATCCCCAATTCGCTGTCCCGTACAGACCAGGCGGCTCCTGTGTCCTCGTCGCCCCACCTCAGCCCATTCGGGTGAAGCTCCTCATTTTACGGACAGAGAGCGAGATAACTAGAGGTTTATTTCCCCAACACCTACAAATAAAGACAGACAGGCACGGACGGCGTGACTGCCGTAGTAAAAAGTAGCCATGAACTGCCAAATGCTAAATACAAAATTGAGTGGCCCGGACTCTGGTGAGGTGAGAATGGGCTCGCATGGAACCATGCAATGCTCTGCCCCCTGCAACCTTGTGGACATGACATGTCGGGCGCGGCTCTGGATAGGCAGTCATGGCCCAAGCCTCGTGGGGATATCGGCGTCAAACAAATAGACACACAACCTTGTGATCCCCGGGTGGCCGCGATTGGGCCAGTCCTAGATGCATGTCTTGTTGGCGCTACCACCAAGGCCGGATGCACTCCTTCCGTTGCGCCCGCGTAGCCTCATCGGATTGGTACAGGAGGATTTGCAAGAGGCAGTGCCTCATGTTTGATTGAGCCTCCGCTGACATATGGCACAGCACACAGCAGTTGAAACAAAATCCCTGCCCTGCGCCGCCGCCTTGGATCGACTAATCAAATCCACAAACTCTAACAGTGCCTCACCCCAATCCAGTGCCAAGTCCCCCATATGGGGAGCGACATTGGATGATGGCGGCCAACATCAAGAGCAGTGACGCGAGTTTTGTGCGGGCAACGCCTCAGTGGATTCAGCCTGAAATGGTTGGCAAGACATGCACACGTGCAGAGGTTGGTCGGGGATTCGAGCGCCGGGCCAGGCTTCCGGCACGTCGCCATCATCAAGTTGCAAGCACATTGGCAAGGCAAACAAGCAAGCGACTGGGCGCCTTGCACCAACATGCATCTTGCTACAGCGCAGTACTGTGCATCTGCACACCTGCGCATCTCGGCCGCGACAACAACCACGAGCCACAAGCCACGAGGTCCCAAAACGACCACCGCATCGTGGCCCGTCAGCCCCTCAGCCCTACCGTCATTCCCAACCCAGGGATGAGACCGGGGGGTCCCTTTGACCTTGAATCCTTTCGTCTAGCGGCGGGCCCGCCGCCTGTGGTTGGCCCATCCTCCCGAGGCTACCGAAGCCAGTCTATCATAGGGCAGAGCGCCCAATGCGGGCTCCGCTGCGAGCTATCCATGGATGTACGGAGGAGTAATTACATCCCGAAGGGGTACGAGAAACCAAGGCTCGGTTTCGCTCACGAAGCGAAGCAAGAGTTCTAGAGAACCATGTTAGCGCTGGGTCTTTGCCCACTAATTCATCAGATCCCAAAAGCATCAGCGTGTCGTCTGAGCCACCAAGCGCAACTTGGTTCGTCGCCGTTGGCCTTGGCTTTTCAGGTAAGTTCAGTAGTACAAGATTGCCGCCCTCCTCTTCGGGGCCGGGGAATCCGTCAAAGCCCGTCTCCATCTCCATCTGTCGGTACTTGGTTTCGAATGTGCGCGATAAAACAAATGCCATAGCAGCCAAGCAAAGTCAATCGACGATAGTTCCAGCGTGATACACACCCCTCATAGCAGAAATGAAGGGTCCATCCCAAGAGGGATGTGAAAGCTTAACTGGTGTAATTGACACCTCTTTGTTGAGACACGAAGCCGGACTAGGCGGAATGAAAGGGAGGATATGTTGCTGGTCATGCCCTTTCGGGGGTCCAGGAGAGGCGTCAAGGACAGGGAGCTGCGCCACACTCGGTCCCAGCCAGGGCGGACGCTAGCCCACGGTACAAAGCATGTTTGGGGTAGCACCAGCCCGGACAGGTGTAGCGCGAGAGCACGGGGAAGTACTGCCTGGCAGCAGATACGTACCTTCCTGTTCCAGGCGAGGGTAAAGCATCACAGGCACGTACCACCCACCACCACCCACTGCCCCCACTTGCCGCTGAGCATACGGCACTTCACAAGTTACACACCTCCCAAGCAAGCAAGCACATGGCACATGGAGAACAAGACAGCGCAACCACCACAAACATCACGGTTTTCATCGCCTCACTCGTTTTCGCTCACCCATGACGTCTCAACGTGCTCAGCCATAGTCGTCACTCTTGCCATCGCCAAGAAGGCTCAAATCGCCATCCGTCACATCCACCGGCTCCGACGTCCATGCGTCACCACTTACAAAGGTTCTCGCCCGTCTGAGCCTCGACCATAACTCACCTTGTCCTGGCGCCCATGCGCACTTCGGAGTTTAATAAACTACACACTACGCACGATGCCAAGATGACAAATTTCCTCCACCTCGCTCCTCGCTCCCACCGACGTCAAAGGCTAGACCAGGCCGTCGCGCACCATACATGGTTTCTCTCCCGCAAAGGGGAGGGTAGGGCTGACGAGCAAGGCAAAAATGGCGAGCTAACCGCTGTCCCAAGCACTGAGAAGTGCCCTAGGATTCAATCCAGTAAGGAACTCGCATCTGCCGGTGTCCGTCTCCGGGTCCGAAACTTGTCCCCAAAGCCTATTAGCATGCAACTGACATGCGGACACCATAAAAACTCAAGTGCCACCACGGAGGCCCCCATCCCGGCCCCGGAGCTTCTACGTTTGGCGGTTGCGCAACTGCTCAACGCTGAGTGGCTGCAGTCGCAGGTTGGGTGTAAGAGTGCATGCCGGTAGATGACTCGCCTTCGAAAAACTCTTCGGTCAGTCTTCGAACTTGGCATCAGTTCGCCGATCTACCTCTCGTGTTCGATTTTTTCCCCTCTTCCAACCCGCCCTTGGAGTTGGTGTTGGTAACAATTGACAACACCCACAACTACGCTCAATACGCACTCCGAGTGTCCCGCGCTCATCGGTAAGCTCGGTGGGCCCATCCCGCTTCCATTTTTACACCAAGTGGCAACAAATCTGAGCGATCCCTACGTGCCAATTTGTTGAGTCTTCTCCCTTTCCATCACACAGCCGCGTATCATTTTGCAAGTACGGTCTCCGACGGCAATCATGCCATGTGAACTGTCGTCATCGCTCTCGCTCACGAAACCCTTAGAGAGCAGCACGGCCCACACCATTCACCAATGACCATCTCAGGCTCCCAGGTTGTGTGTAGGTTTGAAGTAACTGCCGGGCCATGGTGACTTGAAAAGCAGCAATCAGCGCCATGGATCAAATGTTTAATGTCCTTTCATTCCATATTGCTGCACCCAAGTGACCAGGGTGTTTCAGAAGGGGTGCGATGCTCTTGGCGAACAAGGAGCCGCCAAATTCCACAGTATCCACCACTTCGGATCCAGCCCACGCGTCCTTGCACCCGCTGTTCAATCGGAGGTTCGACCCCTTAAGTCACCATCACTCATGGATTGGTCATATGTACTGACGAGGGTTGGCGGGGCCGGAATGATTTGCCCCAGCCGGTTCCTCGCCACGGCTTGGCTTCGTGCTTGCGCCTCATCGCCGTACTTTAAACCCGTGTTAACCATGTCGCTATTGCTTGGCGGTTAATGCACATGTGAATGTATTCCGCGCCGTCAATAGGCGAGTTCAAATCGGGATTCAGCCTGTTGTATTTGCCTTAGTGCCGGCCAACCTCAAACAACCCAATTCAAACATTCAGTAAAAGAAAAGGGGCAAAAGCGCAACAGCCAAAGGCATCGAACCAGTCAATCGCATCAACAGAGCTCTTATTCCAAGTTTTTCTACATGGGCGATGTTTAGTGATGAGTATCCGGATATCCGGGTTCCATTCAACTTTTAGGTGCTGACAGACTAGACGATCGGGCTCGGTTTCGGGATGCTCTTGACGCACAGTCAGCGCCCAAAAAAAATGGAACCACTTTTTAAGAACCAGTTCCTTGAGCCACTGGTCTGACGGAACGGTGACTGTTTTGAGCAAAGCCCCGAGGACCCAGCTGAAATAGAGCCGCCGGCGGAGACCGATGCACCGCGGCGTTATTATAGTCGGCACTACCCGTCATTCCTTTGCTCTGAGAGGTCAGTTGGACATTTTGGACGCCAAATTAGGATATTCGTCGTCAACATCTCAGGGCTGGCGGCGTGGCTTTAGGAAAAAACATTGCTGCCAATATTTTGTCCCAGTACCGAAAATTGTCGGCCCCGTACCTATGCCTGCATCCAGACCCGGAACCACGCTCCAGCAGCAACGCAGCGGGCGGGAGAAGGGGATTGCGTCAGGTGCAGCTGATTATTAACTGAAGACGCGAGAGCCGATTTCTATCGGCATCATGGTGCACACCCCCTCCACCTTGTTTCCTTCGACGAGGTGCTATGTAGGCTCGGGGTATTGGATACAAGTTGCTTTATGCAGCAGGAAAATTCAATGCCTTCCAAGGCGCCCTCCCCGTGGCAATGCGACGTTGGTGGAGCGCCAGAAAGCTTGACAGTCTCCGCACGTTCTGCATGGCGACGATCTTCGCCCACCGCCCACCTTTGTCATCGGGGATATTCTTGTTTGCGGCGCTTCCGCCCTGCAGGCTGCATCATATTGCTTGGAAGTGGCCATGACGAGCGTATCACATCTTGAGCTTGATCCAAGTCCAGGATTGTTCGGCTCAAGGTTTTCACATGGCACGCTGCGGCCAGCCTGCATCGGGAATGTGGTCACCCTTTGCCCTGGCCGGTCGCTCAGCCACCAGATTGACGAAACTCCCGTCCCAGGGGTAGATTAGTGATCCCGTCCCTGACTGGATAGCGATCAGCTAGTAGTCGCTGACAGGGCTGGCGAGACATTCTCACAAATCGCACGTGTTGTCGAGGAATGATGCGGGTCGCCCTGTTTCAACGCCCAGTTTCTGGCGAGCATCTCTACCCAAAGGCCGCTGGCATTTCGAGTCCTGGGCAACTTACACATCGGTGCACACGAGACGTCACACATTTGGTGGTTCGAGGGCTGATGTGGTTAGCACAATCGCTCAACATGGCATCGCACCACGTAACCCGCAAATTACACATAGCTCCAGACTTCCGATCCGGTGCCACAGTGCTCCCTCCAAGAATGCACGCCCCTGGACCACCACCAGGAGGCGTCACCGGTACCGACGCCGACACGCCATCAAGACGGGATGTGGAAAGCGGGCTGCTCGCCCACTCCTTTGGAAATCAACTCCGACGGAGAAAAGCGAGACAATTTGGATGGCCTCTGCCTCTAATCCTGCACGCATGCAGGGCCACCATGAACTAAATTTTTGGGTCTTCTTGGCCACACAAGGTTTCGGAGGTCATGAGACTTCGAGCACCACGTTCCCTGAGACTGAGCCCTACGAAACCCACCCACCCCCGTGAAGATCATCAACCAGTAATGGTTGTCCAGTGTACTAAACGGCCTCCAACAGTTGCGTTAATTCATGAAAGCACTGAGAGGGGTTCCAACTTACTCAGTTGCAACAAGAGTGGAGAATCAACCATGCTCATAATGCTCCGATGTTAATGGATCATCGCCTCCCTCTGTATTCGGCGAATTTTTTTCTCACAATCAAGACACAAATTGCTCCAGCCATCCAAGGGCTCACCCCCCACCCAAGGTCAAGGTCAGAAAAAAAACAAAAGGTAGCTTCTCACGACACTGGCCACTAGTGGATCCCCCACGATACATCTTGTCCCGAGTCAGGATGGCGTAGACAACTCACGCAGCTACGATTCAGTAGCTCTTTTGGCGGAACCGTACAGTGTGGACTTGCCTCAAGCCACATTTAATGTACCAACCAGCGGGACGGGTACGGGAATCGAGATTTGCCTGTCAACCAAAAGGGGCGTCGCGTGTGCTCCAGCTGAACGCGCGTTACTTATGTGGGACACTTGGGACCAAACCAGCTTGCCTTGGATGCTGTAGGGCTAGCATCGAGCATTTGGATTAGCCCGCCCAAGCGAAGGCGCGCTATTGACATCTCTAGTACGAGCTTTGGGAGTGGTCACCACGGTGGAGAGTGGATAGGATGGCCAAGCATCTTTCATGTTGGAGTGGAGTGGTGGAGAGCATCCGTCAAAGTCACACTTTGGTCAAGTTTACTATTAGGACGTGGGAAAGAAGAAAAAAAAACACGCCCCAAACGCGTCTCAGGCGTTAGTGGTCCATTTATGGTCCATTTAACAAGAAGGGGGCATTGGTCGGAGGCAGCGGGTAAGCAGCCCTATGACGACGACGGAGGCTATGCAAGATGCCCGTTTTTACCTCTCCCACCTCCATTCCCGGGCTCCACACGCTTCCTCGGCCGCGTTGCCAGTGTTCCTCCGAAAGCAAATGCTCCGTCAACGGACCCCAAACTGTCCCGCCGGACAATTCGGACGGGGCCCATTCCCCCCCCCGAACAATGGTGACCCAGACAGCTGGAATTCAAGATGGGGGGAAGACCGGCACCGATTCGGCCAAGTACAAGACCACCATCCCAGACAAGCATCATCTCCGTAGTACCCAGCTCGCCACTTGATTGACAATGTGGCCTCTTTACCAGAACGCAAAGGCTGGTTGTCTTCGTGGAAACCGCCGAGACGTCACACGAGCCGCCTCGTTTCGCTCACCAACCAAGGATATGTTGAGATGGTTAATCCAATCAGGTTCGCAGGGACACGATCAGCTGAAAGTTGGTGGCTGCTCTGGCTTGCAGAGGCCGTGGAGACCTGTCATTGGGATTGGGTGTGGAGATGGCTGATGGGCCCAAAAAGGGGCCCCCCTCCAGGTCTAGTCAGTCCCATGCTGGGTTCTAATTCCGCACTGGAGAAGAATCGTAAAGTACGAGTGCCATGCCATGCCAAGAATGGGCAGAAGGGGGGCGGTAAGGCGCTTGGTCATTGCTCAGGTTGCGGGCCAATTCGTCCTCTACAAGGCGACCTTGGTCAGCTTTGGTCAGCTGTTGGAAACACTCGATCACCCTACATCTGCCAGATCGATTCAAAACCAACTAACTAGACGAGCGGCGTGATTGTTGCATGGATCAAACGTGCATGGTTGAATTTTTAGACATTCAGGGATTGATGCGCTCGCCGCGACCTCTACGGGCGCTGGCCGGCGCATAGAAATCGTGATTTGCCAGCCAACCAACTGAACATACTTTAGCGAAGTGCAGCACGGGAGGCGTCGTAACATGTCTCACTATGCGGTGCCCAATGCTGGGCACCCAAGCGGCCTTTGTTACAAGTTTGCCAACGCCAAGCACTTTGTTCCTTTTTTTATTTATTTTACCTTGGCGTGAACAATGCTGCAGCTTTGCTGACGATGCAGCGGCTTAAAAAAATAAATATAGTATCCAGCCACGTACTGCTACCTGAAAAGCAACTGGGAGAATGGATACATCGGAGATTGGTTTGTCGTATTTGGCCAATATTCCAACAAATACTTTCTTCTTGTTTGAATGGCCCCATGTTTCGGCGATTTACTACCTGGGCCGGACTTTGGGTTCAGTCCGAAGTAGGGAATGAATAGGGCTCATAAAATGCTACGATACTGTTACCCTAAAGAGTCATTGCTCCCTGCAACGGCACACTACACAGGCAGAGACATGTTACGACTAGCAGGGTAGTGACGAGGTTGCACATACGAGAGCAGCATATTTGGGCGCGCTGCCCGTCACGGGGTTGCGTCGCAGATTGACAGATTGGCGTGGCACAAAGCAGGGCAGGGCTGGGCAGAGGCCGGATATTCCTGGCTCAGGCTTTCAAGAGCAACCCCCCACGTCACAGCGAAAGAGGAGAGAGTACGAGGTAGACGACACACACAGGGTTGTATTGCCATAGAGAGAGATGGATCATCCGGTCCATTTGGTGGCTGAAGAGGAACCAACAGATCAATCGGATGCGACACATGCCGCAACATGGCCTCGAAATGTCTCGTTCCAAATGCTGCAAGAGGGGCACCGTAGGGCTGCCTTGGCTTTAGGTCGCTACAACACTATTGCCGGATTTCCAAAATCCCGCTTGCTCACACGGACTCGAGCGATGTCATCGCGCAGCCTGGCCGATCACGTCGCCATTGCCGCCCACCGTTGAATGTCCACAAGCCCGTTACAAGCTGAAACGCCACTGGCCACTGGTCACAGGAGGACGGCGATATTGTCGGCCGAGAGAGTGCAAGGAAGCCCCCCCCCTCCCCAACAGCGAGAAGGTGACGAGTGGGAATGCCACTAAAAAAACAATGTTGATCCTTTGGCCAGAAGCCAGGTGGGCTTCCTAGGGGCTTTGGCCATTGAAGGAGTCAAGGAACTGAGAGTAACGGTGCACGCGCACAGTGACACACAAACAAGGCCGATTACAATTGCAGGCAGGGCAAAGGAGGGTGGGAAAGCATTGCATCGACGATTTCGTACTCGCTGTACCTCGTGTGCCGATGGATGCACGTCTCGTTTCCTTTTGGAAAGGCAGCCGAGCTCAACGCCTTGGACCAAAAACGGCAATGGGGTGTCATGAGCTCCTATCACACACCCACACGTCCCAAATATGGCATTCTTCCAGAATCCTTCTCGAATGGTTTCTATACGAGGGGCCTGACCAGGGGTGTTTACGGTGCCCCAGCCTCGGCTCTTGGGCCAGCCACGCAATCTACTCCGTATGCAGGGAGGGTTTCGGTAGCAGACGTGCGTCCGGGTACCTTTTTTTCTTTTCTTTCCCTGGTCGTTTATTTGCCCACAATCAAGAGCAGTGCATATGTATTGTCGCAAGAAGAAAACGAGCCGCTGCAGATAGCTCGGTCTCACAGGGCTCACCTCGGTGCTTACGCGGATCATTGTGCTGGCTTCGGTTTCGCAATGACATGCCCAACTGCCATGCTTGGATCGCCTCCCCCCATCTGCCCAGCTTGGCTCAGCTTGGCTGGGGAAACAATGACATGTGAAAGGAAGCTGCACCACCACCCCGGACGCCAAAAAGAGGCTGAAGGATGATCCCCCGATGAGGATGAGATGAGGGCCCATGAAGGGGGCAAAAAATGGTCCATGTCGGCCCAATTCCGCTGCCTGGCCCAGGTCAGCCAGTGGAGGAGATGGGAAGACATCCACGGCGGCAGGCTTGGCTTTGGCCTTGTGGGAAAACAAGCCCTGTGGGAGGATCCAGCTGTAGCCCGACGCGGTTAGTCGGCTCCGGCGTGGCGTGCTAGGCCTGGGAGGGAGGCTCTCAGGGCTGTCGCAGGGCTCTCGGAGACTTGCTGCAGCCTCCTCACAGGGCTCTTTGTCAGGCAGTGGGTAGCAGCAGCAGAGCAGTTCCCTCCTCGTCCAACCAATGCTGGCCTTGGCCCACCCGAGTGCGTTGGTCCCTGATGCGACCATGGCATGTTCCGTTCAACTAGACGCGCAGCCCGCGGGACGCAACCTAGCATGGACCTTGATCTGTCGTTGGCAACCCCGGACCGCAGGCACCCTTGAAACTGGAGACTCTGGGCCAGAGAAACGCTGCCAATCCCCCCGAGAAAATGCCACTTGCTGCAACGAGGCATCGGGTCAGGACCGCCACCCGGACGAGCGTCGTTTGTGGAGAGGGGATGCAACCTCGCTGGGACCCAAACTTTGTAAAGCGGCCCATATTACGTGATTACAGCGACATACCCTCTCTCCGTCCCCATGGGTCTTCCTGGGAACCAGGCGACTTGGACCTCTGCTGTTGATCCGCCCTAAAGATTTGGTTGCGAACCCCGCATACACGGTCCCCTTTGTGGAACGGATGGGCTAAAGGGACGGCGCTCGAAATCTACGAGTCGGTGGTGGTCGATGGTAGCACGACGCTTGTCCATCGCGGGGCCCGGCCCTCTGGCGACCAGATTTCATTTAGGTTACGCCCAGCGGACCGATAAAAAGGGTCAGGGACCTTTTGATGGCCCGGGACCTTGTGCCGGAAGCGCATGCTACGTAGTACGAATGGAGGACAGGCGGCTCGCTGTAACCGAGAGAGGCCTCCCCACTCGGCGAATCTTTGACGGTTTTGACAACACAGACCAGCAATCTGAGCGCACGGGGAAAGCTACTCTCGTAAGAGGCTGCAACTCGTGGTACCATTCGAGCTATGAGGCACATGCATAGAAAGCTTCTCGAATAACCACTTTTGCCCGTGCTGACCTGGGACAGGGAGCCAGAGTCGAGGAAACTCAACTATAGGCCAACCACAAAGGACGCGGAACGACATAAGCTTAGCATGGCAGATATCAGTACGTTGGTTTCAAGGCAGGCAGAACATTGGGCAATCGAACGCTGCCATTGTTTGGTTCCCCCCCCTCCCCCTTCCCCTTCGCCTCTAGTTGGGGGCTAGATGGTGGTGTTGACGACGATCCAATGTTGCCGCGAGACAAGGGTTGCCCGAAGTGCCGTCCCACCCCCTCGTCTCTTCACGGCACTCGAAATGAATCTTGCCCTGCAGAAACGACGATCCACTCCCATGTTGCAACTGCGGTGGATGGTGCGTTCGCGTCACGGAGAAATAGGGAAACCACGAGGCTCAACGGGGCAGGGCTTCTATTGTTGGAAGGGCTACGTAATGGGTTGTGCTATATCGAGACCACTCTATGGCACCCTCGCCCTCGGCATACATAGGTACACACTCTCTGTTGGTGATTCGCTCTCAGGTTGACGACGGCAACGTTTAGTTGGCCGGAAACCACCCACTTCTCCTCTATTTTGCAGGGTTTGGGCCTTTTTACGGTCCTGTAAGGCGGACCCCACTCCTTGTTCAGGGCAACGTCGCCGTATTGGACCTTCAAGGAATTGGGATCGTAAGCGGCTCCCGGCAGCCACGGGGCATTCAATATGTCTAGTGTGGGGAGTCCGTCCATCGATCACAGAAGGGAAAGGGGTGGAGGGAGGAGGAGGGGGCCCTTTAGTTTCAGGATGTTGCTGCTGTTGTGCTGTAGGGCCTGGGCGAGCAAGGATGGCCAAGACGCTTTTGATAAGAGCCCGGACGGACTCACGTCATACCCTGTCAAGGAACCGAGGCTCCGTAGCCGATGCTGCCAATCTCAACCTTGAACCTCCGCGGCTAACTGGAAGCTAGTGAGTAAAGTTGGCAAAAAACACACAAACAAATCTCCCCCATGGCATGGCAAGGCAGCATGAGTTGAGATGAACGACAGGAAGGAACAATGCGATGCCGCGTTACGTGACCGGATGGCCCGGTTGGCGGGTCCCGCGCCAATGCAATGTTGCTACCGGTGCAGCCGATAGGGCTGGCGCCCATTTTTGCAGCAGCAGCAGCTACGTTCCGCCCTCTGGCTCGGTCGTGCATTTGGGTGCATTTGGGTGCATTTGGGAGGGTGACTAGCCAGCGGAGAGTGTGTGTCACGACGCCTTTTTTCGGGGCCGCGTCCATCGTGACAGCCGAACAACAAGTGCGCTGTCGGGGTTTGCGTTGTTTTTTTAGGGCCGCGACATGCAGCTTGTTTTGGGCCGTGGCGGCTGCACCAGTGTTGCCTCACGGGCGTTTTTACAGGACGGGACGAGTTGAAGGGCTGCTTTTCTGCAGCTCGGCACGTTTAGACTGCATGGTACAGACAGCCGCAGAGACGGAGAGCCTTGCACCCCTCCCTCAGTCCTTCCCTCCCTCTCTTGCCATTTTTGCTTCCGCAGGGTAGGGTTTCGTTTCTTTTTCAGCCCTGGTGGGATGTGTGTGGGTTGGTTGTTCTGGTGCGGGAGAAAGCTATCTGTCGTATAACTTTTGGGGCCATACGGGAACGGGGGGGCTTTGAGGAGCAGACGGAGAGCTGGTCTGAACATGTTCCCCTGTCTCGATCTGGCAATGTGTAGATGGCATCCCGACAGGCTTGTGCATGGGCGGTGGCAACATGTGCGTGTTCCGCCTTACAGCAAGGCTGTGGTAAACGGGCCGGTTTGGTCCCAGTGCGTCGGAGTCGTGTCTGGGGCTCCGACGGGGTAGGTTTCTGTCCGGGTGTATACTGTTTTTTTTTTTCACACGAGGTTCTAGACAACGCTGTGCCGCGTTCGTGCTGAGGCTAAACGAGGTTCTGGGGGCGTGGGCTCAACCCACTTTGTCGGTTGACGCATGTCCCAGTCCAGCTTCGTATCACTGGCTCGTCCGCTTACCAAATGTCTTGAGTCGTGGCAGGCTCTAACCTAATGTTTGGACTGCAGGTTCGCCTTCTTTTTTGTTGGCTCTTGTTTCGGGGGAGGCACGGGAGAATTTCCACAAGACACGAGAGACACGAAAGCGAGACGTTCGATGAAAGTATTGAAAGAGTTAGATTGCCAAGAGTTTTGTCAGTTGGATGGTCTTTGTGTGTGCTTTGATGGCAATTGTTTCTCATGACCGCTTCAGAGCGGCAAAGGGCCCAAGCTTCAGCATCATGTTAACAACAACATAAGACAACAACAGGCTCTGTGTTACCGCTCTATCGCAATCGGGTTCTTGGCAAACCCTATCTTTGCATACCTTGACGAACACGAGTTAGGCGGGAACGCCTTGAACCAACTCCTTCGGAAGCTAAGTCTCCGATAGTTGATTTTGCGAGGATCAATCCGCGTCCGCATCCGCATTCCGAAACTCAAATTTCCGGAAATTCGTCGACCTGTTAGGGTTGCTTCAGATTGATGACGGTGCATATTTCATGGGATGCTTGGGTTCCCACTTCATCTAAAGTCTATCACGCTGGCCCTTCCCCTCATGTAAACTCGTCCCGACCCGAAACTAGGGGGGGGGGTTCATGAAGGAGGAGGAGCAGACAGGCTCAAGGGCAAAAAGAGATCAAAGGGGGGCTCGTGGCAGGCTTGCAAAAGCTTGGTGAAGCTTTCTGCACCCTGGCAGGAAGCTCCACACACAGGGTTACTGAGTGAGGCGGAGATGGGAAGGGTTGTTAATTTTCGCTGAGCCACGGGATCGTCGTTGCTCGCATGGAGAAGTATAGTCGAGGTGAGGGGTAGACGGTGCGTCTGCTGACAGGTTTAGGAAAGGCATAGTGGCAAGTAGCATTGAAGGTTATTGGTATTCAAGGAGGGGTTTTTGCAAAAGACTAGTTTAAGTTATCAGGAAACAAGAGCGAGACCGAGGAAGCCGGCCACCCCGTGGGAACGGGCTTAAAATGGCAATTATCGATTCTGCACCGAAGACGGGACATTCTAGGTTACTTGGCATTTTTGCCTAATGTATGTAATATGCTTTGCGTTTTTGGAGAACTAGCCGGTGATGCACTGTATGTCATGCTTTCTAATTGTGTCGATTCAGCGGTGGTGATTGTGGTGGTTGTGCCAAGGAGAAGAACGTATTGATGCTGTTTTACGATACGTTCTTACAGGGAATAATACGAAGATTCATAAATCTCATGCAATTTATGTGATGTATCCTTTTCTTATACGCCGCGAATGACTGTTGTTTCATTATGTTTATCACTATTAGACTGACTGTAGGTCGTAACTTTACACGATTCAGAATACGAGTTACGGGACTTTGTATACTAATTTAAGAAAAGAGTACACGAATATTCACGTGAAGAAGCATTCATTCTCCATTGATTGGCGCATTATTTGCGCATTATCGTGTTCCGTAGAGAGAAGTGCATGGTGGATTACTTCCGTCGGATCAGACACAGGATACTGAGCTTGGGAATGACTTAAATGTATGTGGGTGAAGTGATTGATTGAGTACTTTTAGATACAGGTTGAACGGCGTAAATGGGTCAGGGGGGTTCAACAGTATGTATGCTACGGACCACATTGACAGAAACTTGATCGAGGATGAGACAAATGTCAAACATTTCTTAGTCTTTGGGATCTTTTCCTTGGTGTCAGGTATGCATAATTAGACGTAAAAAAAGTAAATCCAACTGAGAGAAGTCTTGAACTTTACTTCGCAAATCGTTTGTTCCAGTGAATTATCTTTGATTCAGCGTTGAGCCCTCCTTGCTCACCATTAGATGATGAACGATGCCAATATATGTACCGTTGTGATGTTCCATCTATCTGAAATTGTCTCAGAATATATTCTACGGCTCGGAGACTATTAAAAATAATTGTTTCGACCGGGATAGCGCAATGTAGTTGCCGTATTAGGGGTCTAGTTTGCAGAAGGGCAATGTCGTTGATCTCTGAAAAGACATGGACTCGTCAGACCAGGCGTTTACGGACACACATTCACAACCAGAAAACAGAAGGCCCGATTAACTTCAACTGTGAGTAGATATAACAAGCCGGTAAGCTTGTGGGAACATGTCGAACACTGTTTTCACATTCTCAAGCACAATGCCGCGACATGCTGATGCAGTGGACACTTGACTTCCATGTTGTGCCAGAAGACAGTCAAAAAACTACCAGTGTAAAATTATTTTCTTATTTCAATTGATAGATTATTCACGCTGTTGGACAGTCCCGAAGCTATCTCTTGCTCGGTCAGACGAGAATGCCCTGGCCTTGCAGAGGGCTCGATATTTTAATGGTCGTGGCCTACAACAATTCCCAGTACAACTCTATGATTCAGCGAATATTTTTCAACTTTAATCAACACTCGTATGATCATTTTTCAGTCTTATAATATCCATCTTACATGTTCTTCAATATCATCTACACTGCGTCCCGAAGTATTTTCCATCGAAGCAGCCACCTACCCTACACACAAGGGTTGATACCATATAGCCGCTTTCTTGTTCATATCACATCACGGGTATAATCTCCGTATGCAAAGTTTATTCTTATCATTCATTTTAGACGATAATGATTCATTTCGTAGAACGGTAATATGAATATGGTACGTTGTGCGAAATGATATTATAATGAGTTTGACCTTGGTTTTTTTGAGTCTAGCTCACGACCCACGGCATTTATCGAAGGCGGGCGATCTCGAGCCAACTCCATTCGCATCTTCCAATAAAACTAGATGAGATTCATCAACGGCCGCTGATGGCATGCGGGCTGGGTAGGACCTGGCAGGGACCAAGGCGGTCTGCATTGCAACGGGCCCGTGAAGCAATAGATTGGAGTCGCGTTGAGTTTGTAACTTTGTCGACCAATCAGCTCTCGAAACGACACTAAACTACTCCCACACAGTCCTAGGGGCTCTCGTGGTTCCAAACCAAAATTTGCGTCCCCTTTCCTGTCCTTCACCCCCCCTCTCAACTCTGGCTATTGTTTTCTAGCATTTTTGGCGCTAGCCGCCATGTTGAATGGCGGCGTACGTCAACTATGGAGCTGCAATTGCCTTGCGGCGTAGAACTTATGGGCTCCCCAGTTAAATTGGGCTAATGCTCATATTTTGCTGGTAAAATGTGGCTCGTGCAGTTGCATGGCACAATTTATATAAACGACGGGGTTTTCGTTGGAACGCGCGGGCTCCGGGAGCTCGACCGCTGAGTAATTTTCGCATACAGGAGAGCTTGGCACCCTATATAGGCTCGGTCTTCGCACTTCCTCGCAGTCCGAGTATCCAAAGCCAAGGTTCTGTATGTTTAGCGAGGCCATTGAATGTGAATAATCGTAGGTCCAAGTGGGAATAGCCCTTCGTTCGCTGTAGCAGATGTGAAATGTATAAATATGACTGTTTGGTTCCTGAGCGTTCAAAATGCAATCAACCAGCAAACCTTTCATTCCAATCCCATTTAATTTAACGATACAAAATGGTTAACGTTGCCGTTCTCGGTGGCTCTGGCCACGTGGGGAAGACCATCGTGGACGCTATCAAGAGTGACCCAAACCACTCCGTGATTGTGCTCAGCCGACAGGTTGGTTTTGTGACGTGGGTTCTATTTACTTTTGCGGTATTTCTAATCGTCCGAGGCAGGCTCCTACCGCACCTGATGCCGGCGCTCCTACTGTCCTGGCCGACTATGATAATGAGAAATCTTTGGCATCCATCTTGGAAACGCACCAAATTCATACCGTCATCTCATGTGTCGGGGTTCACGATGAAAAGCTCGCCGGAGTTGAAGCAGCGGTAATTCGTGCTTCGCACCAATCCAAGTCTACCAAACGCTTCGTTGCCAGCAACTGGGCACTGCCTAATGCCTCAGCGTGAGTAAAGCCAGGACATTATTTATATCTACTGTGTAATGTACGCTATGATAACACGGTTATTCTCTAGCTCCCAAGACTTGACCCCCTGGGCCTCGTTTCAACGCCAAGCCCCTGAACTCCTCCGTACTACTGACCTGGAATGGACCGAGATTGCCAATGGCTACTTTATCGACTACTGGGGAATGCCCTATATCAAAACCCATCTTACCGCCATGATTCCAGTCCTTGACATCAAGAACAAGGTGGCTGCCATTCCAGGCACAGGCAACGAGCTCATTGCATTCTCATACTCGTTCGATGTTGCCAACATGGTTGTCAAGCTGCTGGATCTGCCCAAGTGGGACGAGACCACATATGTCGTTGGCGACAAGCTTACATGGCACGAGTTTTTGAAGCTCGCACAGGAGGCGACAGGTAAGCCCCATAGAAAACCCATAGGAAATGAGATCTTTGGGGGCAATTCGTTGACTATATTGCATGAACAGGCTTCGAATTCGAAGTGCACTACGACGACGTGGAGAAGCTCTCCAAGGGACAAATCACTGAGCTCCCCAACCACGTGGGAGCGTACCCTTTCTTCCCCAAGCCGCACCTTCAGGGCCTCTACTCCATCCTCGAGAAGATGATGGCAGATGGCCACTTCAACCTGCCCGCCGAGAAGGCGATTAACGCCCAGTTCCCAGAGTATAAAATGCTTACAGCAAAGCAATTGTTGGCGCAGACTTGGAAAGCACAGGGCGGACAGTAGAAATAGAGTCCCACAACGAGGAAAGGTTGATTGCAGCTTATCAAAGCAGTTCAATATTGTATCAAGCACACGCAGTATAGGCTAAATTGAACCCAAGCTGTTTTATGCAGGATAATCAAATTCCCACCTAAACTCCATGAAATGTGTTTTTAGATAAAAAATCGTGGATGCTACATAAAAAAAAAGACAACTCCTACACGAAGCGGAACGAGATGGAGGCATAATTAAGCGAAAAGTTCAGTTAGGATATAATCATTCAGTCAAGGAGTGGTACACTCATCCAGGGGTCGCAGTCAAGTATCAAAGAGTGTAGGGGGTGAGCTAGCTAGAGAGTCCGCATATGCATTTACCAGTCCATAAGCACTTGTCACAATCCGGCAGTCAATTTCACTTCACATCCATTTTGCCACTGTCACCTATTTGCCCAAAAGAAGCACCAAAGACGCAGGGACCAAGCTTTGGAAACTTGGTTGTGCTCAATCGAGTTGCTTCCTTTTTATTTTATCGTAGTCCGCTTTTCGCACACATGAGGCGCTCAGATGCTTGAAAGATTCTGTCAAAAATGGGCGGAGGAAGATCCTCCGAGTTCAAAAGGTCGTTTAGGATGATGTCAGCAAAATTGAGTTCAGTTTGGGCAACGCGCATGTTTCCATCAATGATGTCAATCTCCCTCTGCAAGCACTCATAGCGGGTCATCAGCCTCTTATTGTTCCTGCGCAGCTGGTTTAGAGTCACAGACTCTGGCGAAACAATGGGCGGACGCTCCAAGGAAAATGGGCTGGGGGTGGTTGTGTTTGGTGCTTGCGGCACACCAAAAGGGCTTTCCACAATCTCAATCGGTTCAGGTGATATGAGAATTGGTGATTCTTGGACGCCAGGCAAAAATCTACCTGTGGTTGACACCATTGGCACATCCTCTGGTGGTGAGATGGGTGTCATGGTGGGTGATGAGTGAGGGGATTGATCCGGCGTAACGTCGGAGCTGCGCAATGGTATTAGTATTTGTGCATTATTCGAGTATGGGTTGGCATACTCATCAATAATAATGAATTCAGGTAAGCCATGTCCCTCTGGTTGTTCCGCGCTAAGTTCGTGGACGTCAAGTCTTTGAATGGCGCCTTGGGCCTTGGGCCTTTTCTCGGCCGGTTGAGCATTATCTGACTGGCCATAATTGGCTGGTCGTTTGGCCACAGAACCGAGGTTTCCAGAAACATTTTCTTGAAATACATTATGCAATTGTGTGACAATCGGAAGTATCGCGCAATCCAGCTGCGGGGGCATTGCCATCTGGGCTTGGTCCATCAATAGATTGTGTTGAGACGTTGCAAGACCCTGATTTTGTGAGCTATGCATTATGAGGGGTCGTATTTGATCAGTTGCTAGGAATGGTAGGTATTCCGTCCGTTGGGAGCTGCTGTGGACGTCACGGAACATATTCGTTTGCTCTTGAGGGTGCATAGTTGAAGTTGAATGAGGAATTTCATCCAACATCCTTTGTGCCACTTTAGGGCGCTCATGTCCGGTCGTGTTTTGGTACGGGGGTAGCGGTTGAGATTGATTGGTGGTGCAAGCAGAAAGCCTTTCCAGTCGATCTATGGGCTTTCTACGGGATGTTCAGTTGGAATTTCACATAGGAGACATTGAAACAAACCTGGAATACTCGGCGAGGGCTGCCGCAGGATGTCGAATTCTCATGTTTGTATTTTGGGTCTCAGAGGTATTAACTTGATGACCCTGCCTCTGACGAGTTTGAAAAGCCTGTATCTCTTGTCTAAAAGGTTTATTCTGATCCTCCTGATGGCTGCCGTGTGGGGGAGGAGGTAAATTCATGTTGTAATGAGCACTAGCCAGTTCAATGAGGACTGTGCAGGAGATCTAACGCAGCGCACGAAATAACAGTTTCGAGAAGCGCAAAAGTATTTTTTTTAAACAGTCAACAGCGGAACTCAAAGCTCGTAGCGGTAAAGACGGGATCTCGCAAGCATGAGTGTACGTTGCTTGAGCTGTTGTGGAATCAGGAAAGGACTGTCTGGTTGGTCACCATTACGGTTTCAAAGTGACGTGGCACGGCGAAAAAAAGAATCACGCAGCAGTACGAACGATGAGAGAGGCAAATTGATTGTGTAGAGGAGTGTCGAGAGAAAAAGAAGCAAAGGAGAAAGGCGGGGGATAACCAGGCTATCATAAGGCTGGCGGCCATCCATGATGAGTGTGGCTCTGTTTGTGCCTGAGGCATAGAGATGCACGCAGCCGAGTACGGTGACTTGAGGTGAGCGATTGGTTGACATTGGCCAATAATGCAGATGAGCTCGGAAATCCTGCATGAGTTGGTATTCATACAGGCTGTGGGTTACACAAGTGACATTGGCCTGGCCTGCTGAGCAAGGGTCGGGAGGGGAATGCTCAAGGACTTTTTTATCATGTGAAGCTGCAGGTAAGAGCAGCGCGAAACGCGGTCAAAAAGCAATTATCACAGTCACCAGACGAACTGGTGCAGACGGGGGCACTTGGTGTTTTGATGTTGGGCGATGGAGGGCACGAATATCAGCAAACGCTAGAAACGCTAACCCAATTACACCAAACGACTCTGCTGCGAGATTTCAAAGGCCCGTTTGCCTAGTTCATCATGCGCGACATCTATCCACATGACGTCCGCCACCCGCTCGCGAACCTCTGCCCAGGTCTGAGGTCCGGCTAATTCCTGGATGGCTTCCACCAGCCACGCCTCTTGGCTATCGAATACAATGATGGACCCCACTATAAGCAGCCACAGCTTCAGATCCGCGATAATAGCACTGTCTACCGGAATTCTCTGGATGGCTTCGCGTAGCTGGCGGCTCATGGGCTCGGATTTTAGCTTGATGCCGCGCACATTGAGGAACAGCGTTGACTCGTAAGCAAGGAGGCCTAAACGGATGGCCTCCTGCAGCGGGTGGAGCTCAACCGGGTACTCGAGGCTGAGCAGCCTGTACTGGACTGAGATCATGATTTCCTGGAACATCTCAGGAGGCAGCTTCTTCTTGCCCGACATGAGTGTTCCAGCGGCTTTGGAAAAGTCTCGGAGGTCGGTAAAGATGTTTTTAAGCCGAAAGTCCAAGTGCTGGATGAGGCTCTGTAGCGCCGAGGACGATGTCCGCTCGTAGGGTATGGAATTTTGGCGGAAAACAGGCTCGATGAAGGGCTCCCAGGAGACCTTGTCGTGGTACATGTCGGGCTTGGTGCCGTTCTTAATCGACGATCCCAGATCTACCCTAAAAAAGAAGCGTCAGCACTTTGCTGCAATCTTATCTGAAAGAGCTGAAGCGTACCGGCAGAGCTTGATTTGCAGCTGTCGGTTGTGCTCGAATCCTCTCAGCCCGCCGCGCATCCCTACGATTTGTTTCAGGCCCTTGACGTGTGCGTTGAAGGCGTTGGTGTCCCCCGCAGCGTCGGCCACCATGGCCAGCGTAACAACCACCGACGTCGTGATGTCGTCGATTTGCCCATCGCTTTCTTCGAGTTTTGCCTGGAGGTTCTTGATGGTTTTTCTAAGTCGCTTCTCGGTGCGCGGCGTGAAGCCCGCGAACCAGTCGAGGTCTGTTCCAGCGCCCGCGGCCTGCAGCTCGAGAAGGTCCTGGAACGCGCTGACCAGGAAGAGCACGGATTCAAGATATGCGTGGTCTTCTAGGAGCCAGCGGAACCAGCAGACTTTTAGCGCATCAAAGTAGAAGCACCATTCGGCGGGATACATGGTCTCCTTGATTGTGGTCAAGTCTGGAATTGGTCAGGGCAAGGCTCAGACGCATAATAGTGGACATATATGGAAGCTCACATCTAAATATGAGCTCTATTGATAGCTCGTCTAGTGGGGCTGCGTAGTTGAATAACCTTAGATCCGAGGGCAATTTGAAGGGGCCTGGGAGACACGGGGATTGTATGTAGGTATCCGCGCTGGGTCTCCCATGCGGGCCCCGAGTCATGATGGTCGTCGATGGGGCATCTCGTGTGGGTTTGGGACTTGGTCCCTTTGGCTGTGGGGCTGCCGTTCCATCTTGTCGCTTCTTATTCTTACCTCGCATGACATAGCTGCGGATGAATTTTCGGACGTTGGGGTCGGGCTTGCCCGCAGAATCCGACGAAATGAAGCTAAATTCTTTGGCTATCATGCCATGTCTCGTTAGAAATGTTTCTAGCTACAGATAGAATGCTTATGGTGACGTACAGGGAAGAGCTCGAGATGGTCTTTTCCGAGACCGAGAAGGGACCCCAGCGGTGGAATGCGGGAGCGGAGGCCCTGTTGCAGAGGGTGACGCCATCGGACGCAGTGAAGGTGGTGTTGGTAGTAGGCAGATGCACCTTGGTTCAGGAACCGGCAACAAGAAACATAACTCCGAAGTCTTTGAGAATAAAAAAGCAGCAAATGATGAAGAGGAAAAGAATCGATTGTTTTCCAAGAAGGGAAAATATTCAATGACGCACGCCCGGCGCAACTTGATGCGGCGCATCCATCGCCCGCCCCCGATAGCCCCGGGCCGCAGCGGGACGCTAAAATTCACGATTGTTTTCCTAATCGGGCAACGCGCCCGGGCAGCCCCGTCGTCAGCTGGGACCTGAATTCTGGGCAAGGTGGTCCTGTGCGATTATTTTTACGAAAATCTGGAGACGGAGAGGAGCCAAGATGTCGCACGCAAGATTGTTTCCCCAAAGAAGCTTGGTCTTGGGCTAGGCAACGTCGCTGCGACGATAGCTCCGGGTGGCTTTTTTTTTCCGCCTCAACACCGCCATGGCCAACAGCGAGACATGACGATGGATTGTTTGCCCGTTTGGGATATTGGAGTTTACGTCAAGAGGGCGAGGAAGAAGATAAAAGGGACAAAGGGATCTTGAAAATGAATAGACAGCATCAGCAGCAGAATGTTCATCAATCATCTCTTCAATTTGCAAGACGCCAGCTTTTCACTAATCCTCAATTACAAAGTGTCAAAACTATCAGTCATCATGTCAAAGACAATGGTGCCCAAATCACTCGAGTTGACCCCCATCAACTACAGCTTCTTCTCCTCCCAGTTCGCCAAGTCTGTGCCCATTCCAAAAGACAAGTCTCTCGCAGGCCAAACAGCCATCATCACGGGTGGCAATGTCGGTCTCGGGTTCCGGTGCGCCCAAGATCTTTTGGCGTTGGGTCTCTCGCACCTGATTCTGGCGGTGCGGACCCCGTCAAAGGGCGAAGAAGCCGCGGCTAAGCTTAAGATTGGATCCGAAAAGGCCAGCATAGATGTCTGGCAGGTCGACATGCTCTCGTACAAGAGCATCCAGGCCTTTGCCGCCAAGTGCGAGACGCTGTCGCGCATCGACTTTGCCATCCTAAACGCTGGCCTCGCAGACGAAGACTATCACACAAGCCCTGAGGGACACGAGCACACTTTCCAGGTCAACTACCTGTCTACTGTTCTCCTCGCCTCTCTTTTGCTGCCTACCCTGAAGTCAAAGGCTCCCTCTGGGCAGCCGGGCCGTCTGACCATTGTCAACTCTGGAACTGCCCTGATGCCCGATTTTTCGACAATCAAGAGCGACCCTATTCTGCCCTTCTTCGACGACAAGGCCAACTTCGGCGTCGACACTTACCCCTTCAGCAAAGCCCTTGGGCACTTTTGGATTGTCAAACTGGCAGAGCGGGTAAGCCCGGAGCACGTCGTTGTCAACCTCGTGGACCCCGGCTTGACCAAGGGCACCAGCCTGCACCGAAACATCAACCCCGTCTTCAGGTTCGTCTTCTACGTGGTCAAGCAATTGACCGGTCGAACCATGGAGAAGGGTGCCAGCACCTTCATCGACGCGGCCGCTGTGCGAGGCAAAGAGACCCATGGCAGTTATTTGATGGACTGGAAGATCTTTCCGTGAGTGACAACACATACACATCCCTTCTCCACAGCGCAGTGACATGCTTTTGTGGGTACGTCACAAATAAAGCCCTTGTAACTAACGCGAGCTGCCCCTAGGTACAACAAGGCAGTCTATGGACCCGAGGGACAAGCGCTCAGGGACCGCCTCTGGAAGGAAACCCTTGCTGAGCTCTCCTTTGCTGACATTGACGCCATCCTAACTAGCCTCACTGTCTAGCTAAGCTTTTACGCGGATTAAATGGTCTGGGGCACCCATGCGGATAAAGAGGGGCACCCGGATTTAGCGGTGGGGATGGGGGATATTTATCCCCTTTGGAGTTTGGAATCGGCATAATGTGTGTTTGCTGCGTCGCGGTGACTTTGGCGCTACTGATTTCGTATAATTAAATGGTCACGAGTCGCAGATAGATTGAGTTTTGGGTGGAAGCAACATAGACTGAGTAGAAATGACATAATTACAGCTGAAACCTTGATGGATGAACAGAGCACACTCAGTGACATTCACGGCACACGGACGCACGGCTAAATCGGATCCGAAACCAAGACATCAGCAACCGTGCAGGGGAATTGGAATTTGGGCCACTGAAGCCAAGACGGATTTTCGGACACGGAAAAGAGTCGTGCTTGTCCAAAGGCCCGACACCCCCACGACTCGTGCATAGGGCGGTCCACGTGCCCCCGACAAGGAAATCTACTGGCTGCTTTGGGTTTTTGCTTCTTCGAGAGCACAATGGCTGCACCGTAGTTGCAAAACGGCAAAGAGGAAGTCAAGATAGATAAACGACGGACAAGTGTGAGTGTATCTGATGCCGACGGCATAGAGGCATGGAATTCGTCATGCCGTAATCCCGGCATGTGGTGGCCGGACAGGGGTCGACGCCCAGAGCCCAAGATGCGGCTCGTCGGCAGCCAAGAAAACCTCAGAAGCACGAGAGAATTCACCCTAGGGCAGTGTGTTGCGCCTGTCGTGCTCACTGGAGCGCTGATGCGCAGGGGAGAAGGTTCGACGAGGGATTTGGAATTGCGCCGCTTTAACCTGTGCGTATTTGGAACTGATAACAGCTACCGAGGCATGCGTGCCGTTACGTGGTCAGCGTGTGAGGTGTGTTTGTGCACGGCGGCCGAGGCGCGCGACGAGTTCTGCTGGGTGGAAACCTCAAACGAGCGATGGCGTCCATGACACAATTTCTCATGCTTGAACATAATAATAGTTCACAAAGCCAAAAATTGGTTGAAACCAGTTTCGCATCACGGTGCTGAACCACAACCAAGATGAAAGCAGCGAGAGGACTAGCTGCATGGGGAAAGACACATGGTTTGACACGACCCGGGGCCAAGACAAGATTGGATCGATGGCAGCGCCGCCGAGACGATCAGGCCGTTACGGTGCCGTGTGTTCCGAGGAGGGGAGGGATAATTATGGGACCAATCTACAGGACCTTGGAGGATGCGAGGACGGGCCAAGAGCCTAGGCCAGGAGGGGGACGGGAGAGGACGATACGCGCACAGCGCAAGATGAAGATGATGAGCGACCAAGAATAGAGACGCCACCTCAAACCAATGCGCGTGTTTGCAAGCCCAGGCTGTCGCGAAGCCCTGGTGATGTGCGCTGCACTGTCGAGAGGGAACCCCCCGGCAACGCCGACCCGAAAGGGCACACCTGGCCAGCGTGCGCGCAGCTCTGGCGGTTTCTCGACTGTCTGGGCCGGAGCCAAGGCCAAGACCTATTTCTCTCAGGGCTAAAGGGGAGCCCGTGGAGTGACTGATCAGCGAGCGGCGATTCGTAGACCGGGCCCAATATGCGGAGGGACCCAGCACTTACGTACGGTAGCCGTCCGGTTGCATGTGGCACGTACATTGCTTGTCAGGACGAATTGAGTAAACCGGGAGCCGAAATCCCGAGCAGAAGCAGGAGCAGCACGATTCGTAGAGCATTCGCAGGCATGCGTCGGCGCTGCTGTCGTCCTCGCTCGCCGTCGTCGCCGTCGTCGTCGTCGCCGTTGTCGCGTACGTGTACTGTGCGGCGGACGGGGATCTGGCGCCAGGCTTGAGTGATATAATCAATTTGACTTCTTGCGAGCAATAAGGCCAGACAGAATTGGGCCCTGCGCGTGCGAGATCACTGGGGCAGGGTGGGCAAATCGACAGCCACCAAGCCTGGAGAGAAGCCGTCTTTGCCGTCCTGTGCTGCGACGGACCACGCTATGTGCAACGCACTACGGCTCTCTCGTTCCGAGCTGGGGACGCTCTGGGCACTGGGGCGCACTTTCCTCACCACTCAGAGACAAGGCAGGAGAGGGTCGCGGCCGACCTTCCCCACCGAAAATTCTCCCCGGGGCCGCCGCCACCTTTCGTCTGGTCTGCAGGGCTGCGCTGCCGGAGCGAGACTCGAGCAGAGAAGCCCGCGAGGCGAGGCGTCGCACAGTACAGTCGCGGCCGCTATTGTGCATCACCGCGCACAGCACGGCGCTGCTCGCCTGGACCTTGCCGAGGAACCCAAAAAACATGCCAGTGTGAGGCACATATGCCCCCATCCGTGTATACGCAGGTTGGTGCTAGTGAGACCCGGGCCCAGAGCCTGGAGCCGCCCCAAGTGCAGGCACAGCTGGCACCCTCCTCCTCTCTTGCCCCGGCACCCCCCTGTCGCGCCTGCCCTGTCCTGTCTCCTGCAGGCTAACATCATTCCTCCTGCCCTCCACTCTCCATCACAGCCACAGCCATCCGACTCACACCTGCCACTCAAACAAAACGCCTGCACTTTCCACTCGCGCTTCCCACTTTTTTGCTGCCCACTGACTGCCTCCGTCCACTGCCGCTGTGCCGTCCTGCCGTTCGACCTGTGTCCTCCAAACCACACCAGAGCCGCGACACCTCGCTCCCAACACTCCGGCCTGGATGAGACGACCAACCCACCGTGTCGACTGCCGATACCCGATCCTCCGTTGCTCTGAATCGCCCGTTTTTGCCGGACTCGGATCTGATCCGCCATCATTGCGCGAGCCACGGCACCAGCAACCCGATACCACGATTGCCCCCGTCCGGCTTCGTTTGTCGCACGCCTTCTTGAAGCCACACAACCCCGTCTCTGCGCTTCATCAACCTTGAATGGCTTGCTTGACCCTCGACTTGGGCTCCCGTCAATAACGAGAAACCCCCGATTGGATCCAAGCTCGCCGCACCCACTTCCCTGACGATAAAGGCACCTTCTCGATCACGTCACGCTCCAGCCTTCATATTTGGCCGCTCGTCGCTTCAAACACCCCCTGGCCGTCGCCTCGCCGTTTTGCTACGACGCGCTCAATCACCCTCGCTTGGGAATCTGACGGGCGCAGCGCCAAGTCATCGACCTGGAGAATTGAAGTTGCTTACATCCATCTGGCCCCGTGGCCATGACGGAACAGGAGAAGAATACCCCCGCGGGTGGCGCGACGGAGGTTCCGCTGCAGACTCTGTCCCGTCCGGTGTCTGTCCGCACGACGGGGACCTCCAGGACGTCTAATGATGGAGCCTCCGACTACAATGAGGTAATTCAACTCCAATCCCCCATCAGGATCCCCCCCCCCCCTCCGATCTCGAGCCAAGCGCCCACCGCATCTAAAGTCTTCCACTAAACCTTGTTTTCCATCTAGTCTTTTTCCTACGACGAGGACGATCTTGGCGACTACCACGCAGCTGAACAGGACCTTCATGTGACCGAGGACGATCTGCTCGAAGCCCGCGAACTTGCCTCCAAGTACACGCTCGAAGACGTACGCGGTATTATGACACGAGTGCATCGCATCCACGAAAAGGACCCCAATTTCCCCCTGTCCGTCATCGAGAAGATCAAGGCCTTCCTTGACAACGAGGATCTCTTCACCAACCCCGAGAAATATGAAAACCAGATCCAGGAGATGAAGCTCGAGTCGGCCCTCATTACCAATAACAGCCCCTACGCCGAAGTCCGGGCTGTTGTGAGCAACAAGGATGATACTACCATTCCCTGTTCGACTCTTCGTAGCTGGGCCATTGGCCTTGCTTTTTCTCTCCTCCTCGCCTTTACAAACCAGTTATTCGACATTCGCCAACCGGCCATTCGTATCATGGCCAATGTTGCCCAGCTGCTTGCCTATCCCATTGGTAAGGGCTGCGAGCGTTGGCTGCCTGACTATGGTTTCGAGCTCTTTGGCGTGCGCCATTCTCTCAACCCGGGACCCTTCACCAAGAAGGAGCACATGTTGATTACCATCATGGCAAACGTCGCCTTCAACACCCCGTACACCAACTACATTATTTGGGTGCAATACCTCCCGCAGTATTTCAACCAGCCCTACGCCTCTCACTTTGCCTACCAGATTCTCATCGCCCTGAGCACCAATTTCATTGGATATGGAATGGCTGGAATCTGCCGTCGGTTCCTGGTCTACCCTTCATACTGCGTCTGGCCTGCGTCTCTGGTCACCATTGCCCTCAACTCGGCCTTCCATTATGAGATCAACATTCCTGTCGAGGGACCATTTGGTAAGATCTGGCGCATCTCCAGGCTCAAGTTCTTTTACATCATGTTCGGCGCCATGTTTGTCTGGTTCTGGTTCCCCAACTACGTATTCACCTCGCTGTCCAACTTCAACTGGATTACCTGGATTGCTCCTTCCAACCGCGACCTGAATGTCATCACGGGCTCCAACAATGGTCTTGGCGTCAATCCTTTCCCCACATTTGACTGGAACGTTTTGCTCTGGGACTCGGCCGACCCCCTCATGGTTCCCTTCTTCAGCACCTTTAACCGATTTATCGGTGTCTTCATCTCATTCTGGGTAGTCCTCGGCTTCTGGTACGGAAACGTCTACGACACTGGCTACCTTCCCATCAACACGAACCGAGTCTACGATCACTTTGGCAACCTGTACAACGTCTCCCGAGCAATCAACGACCGTGGCCTGTTTGACGAGGATAAATATGCTGCCTACTCACCACCTTTCCTCGGCGCTGGCAACGTTGTCATTTACATGTTCTTCTTCGCCATCTACACGTCCACCCTGACTTATGCCGCCCTCTACCACCGCCGCGAGATTGTGACGGGATTCAAGGGCATCTGGAACAGCATGCGAAAGAAGAGGCCTGCCAGCACCGATGACCTGCACGACCTGGATGTGCACACTCGCTTGATGAGGGCTTACCAAGAAGTTCCAGAGTGGTGGTACATGGTCTGCCTTGTCCTGGCTATTGCCTGCGGTATTTCGGGCGTTGCCGGCTGGGACACGCACACCTCTCCTGGTGTCATCTTTTATGGTTTGGCCCTGTGCATCGTCTTTGTCATTCCCGTTGGTATCATCAAGGCCATGACGGGAATTGAGGTTACCCTCAACGTGCTGGCTGAGTTTATTGGTGGATCCTGGGTTGAAGGAAATGCTCTGGCGATGAACTACTTCAAGTCGTTTGGATATGTCACCTGCGCTCATGCTGTCATGTTCTCGAACGATCTTAAGCTCGCCCACTACGTCAAGATCCCTCCCCGACACACCTTTGCGGCCCAGATCGTGGCCACCTTTATCAGCACATTTGTCTGTGTTGGAGTCCTCAACTTCCAGATGACCAGCATCGACGACGTCTGCACCGAAGATGCCCGCTTCAAGCTGACGTGCCCTGGTGTCAACACCTTCTTTACTGCGTCGGTTCTCTGGGGAACCGTTGGACCGAAGAAGGTCTGGGGCCACAACGGCCAGTACAGCGAGATCCTGGTTGGATTCCCGCTTGGCATTGCTGTTGTGTTCCTGGTGTGGGGCCTGAACAAGAAGTTTCCCAAGTGGAAGTGGACACGACAGATCCACCCTGTGGCCATAATGTACGGAGGCATTGTCTGGGCGCCTTACAACATGTCCTATGTTTGGCCCTCTGTTCCCATTGCCTACTTTTCTTGGGTCTATCTCAAGTCGCGCTTCCTCGGCTTGTGGTCTAAGGTATGTTTGTATCAAGGTCTTGGTGGCATTCTCAAGCTAACTCGTTTTGCAGTACAACTTTGTGCTCTCGGCCGCTTGGTCATGTGGCATTGCCATTGCCGGCATCATCATCTTCTTTTCGCTGCAATACAACGGCAACGAGCTCGACTGGTGGGGCAACGACATTGCCTATCGGGGCTGTGAAGACACTGCTTGCCCACTGAAGACGCTTGCCCCAGGGGAGTACTTTGGTCCTCGGATGGGTACTTTTGCATAATAATACCAGCGATTGGCGAGTATAGAAAAGATGATTTTGAGCAATGTTTATGACTAAGCGTGTTTTGCATTTGAGCGGGTTTGGGAAACTGGATAATTTATACCCACGGATAGTTTATGATAGACTTTTGATTTATGGTATATACAATATACAGCGTTAGACTTATTTATTGTTCTATCTGTGATATTGTGACGATGACGTTCTTTGGTCTCGTAAAAGTTAAAAAAAATCATAAATGTATCCAAATATGTATGCCTGAGGTATCGTTTATAACCAAACGCCCAACTCCTTGTGCCCTTTCAACTCCTTCCACGCTAACATGATAAAAGAACGGAAATGGATAAAAAGAAAGACAAAGGAAAGAAAAGAAAAATAGTTTTACACAAAACAAAGTGTGTACTTTACTTTGAAGCGATTTGGAACCCGAGGGGAGTGAGGGTTCGGGCACTCTCATACAGAGCCCCCCACATGGACAGGCGGGCATCGCTGGGGGTTGGCGACAGCGGGCTGACCAAGTACTCGTCGGCGGCGAGCATCTTTTCCTCGACGAGGGTGCTCTGGACGGGCTTCTCGGGCACAACGGTGCTGGAGCTGACGTCGGAGCTGGCGTCGGTGGACAAGGACTGCTGCTGGTGCTGAGGCTGCTGGTGCTTCTGGGACATGAGCTTGGCGACGGACTCGTCGTCGAGCAGCTCGGCGACCTCGCTCATGTGGATGTGGATGTGAGGTAGGGAGGGAACGACGAGGGCAGAGATGCCCTGGGGTACGGGGCGGGACTCCTCCATGACGGTGGGAGGCAAGGGGGAGACGGGGCGAGCAGGGTCCTTGGACTTCTTCCAGGCCGGGGGCCGGATGCTCAGCGAGCGCAGGCTGTCGCGGCCGCGGAGGATGCTGTTGCGCCACTTGAGGGATGTGGGCTCTGCGTTGCCGCTGGCGCTCTTGCGTCTCCTGAGGGTGGCAGCAGTGTTGTTGTTGTTGTCGTTCTTGGAGCGAGGTGAGCTATCAGGCTTGAGCAAGTTGTTGCTGTTGTTGCTGCTCGACTTCTTGCTAACGGGTGGTGCGGGCAAGGGCAGGGAGAGTGAGCCGCCTTCGCGGAGGCGCTTGGCGACGAGATCGAGCTGGGCGGCCATGGTGGGGTTGTCAACGACGTCCTCGGGGGTGAAGACGATGGTGTCAATGTCTTTGAGGGAGAGCTTGGACAGGTTCCGGTTGAGGGCGGCGGCGAGCGGGTGCGCCGAGAGGAGCGGGCAGCCACGGGAGTAGAAGGGCGTGTAGTGCATCCTGTCCTCGGCGAGGTGCTGGGTGGAGATGGCCATGACCTCGTTCCAGGCCTCAGTGATGGCGCCCTCGATGTCGCTGCGCTGCTCGGGGAGCAGGAGGTGGTCGATGGGGATCTTGAAGGACTGCTGCTTGCTGCTGCTGTGCTCGGGGACCAGCGGGATTCTCTTCTCGGCGCGCTGGATCTCGTCTGCCGACGGCAGCATGGGCTGACCGAGCGTGTCCGGGTGGGTGAGCGTGCCCATGGCGGCCATGAGGAGCTGCAAGCAGTCGTGGGCGAGGGTCTCATCGACGCGGTCCTCGGGGAATTGCAACTCGATGTTGACGCGCTCGGCGCTCTCCATCATGGAGGTGACGAGCACGTCGGGCAGGTCGCGGACCTGGGGATCGACGCACTTGTAGGTAAAGGTGGTGCCGCCCATGTTGTAAGTGGCGGAGCCGTCAGTATGAGCCGAGGAGCGGTGGTGGACGACGGTGCTGTAGCGAGCCCACGAAGGCCACTCGGCGCACACGTGGCGGCGCATCTCGTCGATGCCCATGGCCTCGAAGCGGTAGTTGGACTGGCGCTGGCGCTGGATGCACTTCATGAGGTCGATGGGCGCGCTGTGGACTGCCGGGAAGCGCACACGCACAGGGATGGTGTTGGTCAGGGGCCCGACCATGGTGGTGAGGTCGGCGTTGTCGGGCAAGGCAACGTTGTGCCCGTGGACCACCTCGCCGAAGAGCACGTCGTCACGCCCCGAGATGGTTGCGAGCACCATGGCCCACGCCGCCTTGATCATCGTGTCGGGCGTGATGCCGTGGTTGATGAAGGAGCTGATCTTGGCCGTCTGTCGGAGCACCTTGACCCGCGATGTCGGCCGGCACGGCTTGGAGTGTGTCACCACCTCCGTCATGACAGCATCCTTCATCTGAACTGCCCAGTATCCAAGCACGTTGCCGTAGCTGTGCCTGGCTCCGCGCATGTACTGGTAGAAGCTGGATGCGCCCGAGGAACCCCTTGTCCCTTCGTACGAGCTGATCAGGTCCTGCACAATGACTGACGCCGAGGCCTCGTCGAACTGCGCCTTGCTGAGTCTAACAATCAAGGTGCCCTGGTCTCCGGCATCTAAGAATGTGAATCCCGTCACCGGCACGCTGGGCTGGAACGGCATGTTCTGCTCGATGCGGATCAGCCTTTTGGTTTCGTCCTTGAGCTGCGAGGTGATGCAGTAAGCCTTCTCAAACGACGGCTGGAACGAGTTGCGCATGACCTGGTACACCTGTTGCTGGTGGGATACAAAGGCCGTCCGGAGAATGGGGTGGAGCTTGACGAGGGCCTCGCAGGCGGACTCGAGCTTCTCAGGGGACACACGCCCGTTGAACTTGACAGCGAGGCAGCTAATGTCGCCTCTCGGCCTGTACATGGCCAGTTCGAGGTTGCGGATCTGCTCCGACGAGGCCTCTGCGACGTCGACAACATCTGTGACTCCACAGTCCAGCTTGGGTGCGATGACCTCCTTGACGAACCTGTAGTCAAAGCTCTTCTTCCTGTCTCCGTGCGAGTGCTTTTCCAGATCCTTCTTTGCGAGAACAGGTGACGCTGCGGACCGGCTGATTTCGGTGAGCGTGGCCCCGTTGAAAATGTCGACGAGTGACACCCTGATTCCGACCTTGCGGCAGGCGACGACGAGCTCCGAGGCTAGGAACTTGTTTCCGCCGACAGTGAAGAAGCTGCTGGTGCCCTTGATGTCGAGGGGAGAGATGCCGAGGACGCGGGCCCAGATGGCCCTCATGACCTCTTCGGGCCGTGTCAGGGGTAGCGGCTTCTGGTTCAGGACGACGCGCTGGATCTCGTGCGGGTTGTGGACCATCGACATTTCAACAAGCTCTGAAAACCGGAACCCGGCAGCAGTGCGGAGTAGCTTGCGGCGGTTGATCTTGAGCGATGTCGAGATGGGGAAGCTCTTGAGCGGGATGTAGACGGCCGGGATGCAGTGGTCCGGGAGTTTAGGGATGCCCGAGTCGTGAGACTCGAGCGACGCCTCAAAGAGTTTCTTGGCGATGAAGGCTCGCTCCTTGACCCGCTGGCTGACGTTGTCTAGACCCTCTTTGCCGTGGAAGAGGGAGTCTCCGAGCTCGAGGAAAGCTGCGAGCGTGCGAACAGAGTCCTTGGTGCGGATCTTGTCAACGGTGACGTCAATGCCGGGGCCGAGGCATCGTCGGATTCTCTGCTCGACTTCGGCCACGTCGACGGTTTGGCCGTTGACGATGATGTCGTCGTTGGCACTCGAGATGAACTCGATGCTGCCGTCATCCAGGTACCGAACGCGGTGGCCCGTCTTTAGGTACCGGCTCTTTTGCTTGTCCGATGAGTCTGAGCTGGAGGGCCTCTGCGTCACCAACGGCAGCTCGGGATCGAAGCGGTTAGGTGTGACAAGGGGACTATCGATGGCGAGCTCACCGATAGATCCCAGCGGCATGAGCTTGCGAGGGTCTTCAGGGTTCAGGATCCAGAAGCGTCCAGAAATGGGCGGAGGAATGATGTTCAGGGCCCTTTCCCTGTTAATCTCGGTGATGGAGATGCCGAGGGGGCAGACGTCAGGGGCGCCGTAGGCAAGCAGCACGTTTCGGCCATCCAACCAAGGGCCGTATGTGTCCTGATCGAGCTTCCTTGTTCGAAAGACGATCGTCTTGAGCATAGGTACCTGCAAGGGATTGATCTTGCGGGCCAGAACACTCGTCATGTAAGTCCATGTCACATGCATCTGGTCCATGACAAGTTGCAGGTTGGTGAGACGATCCGCAGCGGACGGGATGCAAATGCAGCCACCGTGGAACAAGGTGCCCAAAATCTCGACAAGAGAAATGTCAACGTTAAAGGCTGAGAGCTGCAGCACGCGGCTCTGGTTGTCCATCTTCAGAGCAGGACCCTGGGCGGCAAAGACAGAGCAGAGGGACTCGTGCGTAAAGAAGATGCTCCTCGAAGCCCCGCTGCTAGTTCTCTTGGGTGTCACAAAGGCACACGCAGCGTGCTCGGGAGCGGCCTCGGGAGAGACGTAGGACATGCGCGGCGGTAGCATGGCGAAGAAGGCGTCGTTGATGATGACCAAGTTAAGCACCACTCCTCCGAGCTCCCTCCACGCGGCCTCGGCAGCCAGGACAATCGGAGGGACCAGGTAGGCAATGGTGGACTTGGCAGTGACCTGGTCCTGACAATCAAGAGCGACAAAGCTGGCGCCGGCCTGGAGCACGGCAAGCAGCATCACAGGAGCCCACCGGTTCTTCTCCAGCACGACGGGAATCACCTTGCCAGGGCCCACGCCGAGGTTAACCAGGTAGGTGCGAAGCTTGGCCACGAGCGTGGCGAACTGAATGTACGACATGTCGCCATCCCATGAATGAATAGCGGGGGCATTGGGCTGCGTCTGTCCGTGGCGGAGGATGACGTCGTGGAGGCAGGCCGACACCTTCTGCGACTTCTGCGCCAACTCCCAGTCCCTAACGACGAGGCTGGCGTAGTCGCGGTCAGTGAATAGGCCCACCTCTGAGATGAGCGAGGCCGAGTGCTCGATGATGTTCTTGACGGCGGCCTCGAAGCTGTGCACGATGCTCTTGGTTTGCAGGTCGGACAGGAAGCGCGAGCTGAGGTTGGCGTGGAGCCGGTTGTTGATGAAGGAGGCTGTCAGGGAAACGTCGCAGTGGGTGCGGCGCGAAGATGTGACAATCTTGAATTCAAGGCTTGCACCCTGCGAGGCCGCGGCATCATCGTTTTCTGCAAAAATGCCCGAGTCCTGGAAAAGAAGGCAAGTGTTGAACAGCTCGGGCTCCTCAAATCGCATGGCGTGTTGAATCTCGGCCATGGTCAGGCTCTGGTGCTTCGTCGACACTGCAAATGCCTCGTTAACCCTCTCCAGAGTATCCTTGATGGCTTGGCCGGGAGCCAGCTCAATGACGCATGGCAGAACGTTGGCAAAACTGCCCACGGCTTGTCCAATACCATGCAGAAGTTCATCGTCGCGACCGGCGTACTGGTATCCAAAGACCACCTTGTCCACGCCAATAAAAATTCGCAGGACAAGTGCCCATGCAAGCTGAAGAACTGCCGCGGGGCGAGCCCCAGATGCCTTGCAAAAGCCCATTAGCTGGTCGCGCGTTACATCCAGATCGAAAGGGTGCGGCATGACTTCCTCGACCTTGGGAGCCAGGCGGGGAAAGAAGCACGGCCTGACGCTGGCGAGGCCCGCTTTCCAAACCTCGAGGCTGAAGGATGTGTCAAGAGAAGAGATGTGGTAGAGATAGGTGCGGTGGAGAGCCTCGTTGTGGATGGGCTCTTCGCCAGCGTAGACTTTGCAGAGTTCTGAGATGAGGTGATGGACGCTCGTCAACTGTGGCAATTTAGCTTCAAATCATGTTTATAAGAGGGCACTCGACTTACATCGCAGATGGCCTGGCTGGTATCCACCCGCACCATTGTAGTCGAGGGCGTCTGGCACATTGTAAGGCGATGGCGTGGCTCTGTAACAGGAGTCTTGAGGGGAGGGAGGTTCGAGAGCGCCTTGGCTGGATCCGACGACTCGAGGAACAGCATGTTTGGTGTAATCTTCTTCAAGACGACACGGTCAAACAGGCCATCTCGAGAGACGCCATCGATAAATATGCTTCGCAAGGCAGGCTTGTTGGCGACGATGCTCTCCCACGCCTTGCATAGGCGGGTGGCATCAACCGGCTTTCCATCTAGGTTGCGGAGCTCGTAAACGTTGTGGACATGGAACGAGTACATGTTTTGGCTCTGCGCCATCAGAATCTCCTGCTGGGTAGGCGTGATGGGATAGATGGTCTCGATGTCCTTGACCTGCGGGAGTCCTGCACCGGAGAGTCTGTCGGAACCAAGCTTCGTGAGCGCCTTGTACGTTGTCCTCAGGAGCGGGACATCGGAGAGCGTCAGCTCTGGCTCGTAGAATCGCATTTTGCTAACCGCCTCCAGTAGCAGGCTCTCGAAGCCGTGCACCCACTTCTCAATCTTCCTCTGCCACTTGGAGTTTTTGTTAAAAGAAAAGTCGACCTGGGCGCCCCAGTCATCAATGACAACCGACACCTCAAATAGGGCGATGCGTCCTACAAACGGACCAACATCGGACCCTAACACGTGGCCGCGCTGGTCAGGAACTGGGACGGGCTGTAGGATGCCGTTCTCGTGCGAAACACCTTGGTTGTCGACCCAGTTGAACGAAATCTCAACTGGAATGCCGGACGAAGTTCCGTTCGCGTTTGAAACCTCGGAAGTAAAGAAGGGGATTCCATCACGGGGAATGGCCCGACGAGTGTCCTTGATCTGCTTGATGGCTTGGATTAGACCAGTTGAGGGCTCTACGTTAGCACCGATTGGGCACAGGGAATTGAACCACCCAACCGTCTCCATAATGTTAAAGTCGTTGTGCATCACATCACGGCCGTGCTCTTGCTTCCACAGAGTGGGAAGCGGTCTGTCTGAAAAGGTCTGCACGAAGGAAAGCAGCAGCGACGCGAGGAAAACATCAGTCGCCTCGGTCCTCAAGACCTCGGGGCATGCTTTTTGCAAAACGGACAGCAGCTCTCCGGGAATAGAGAAGTTTCTCTTGGTGGCGCTGGCAAAGCAGTTTGGGTCCTTTTCGAGCCCCCAGTAGCTTAAATCAGCGGGGGTGACGGTAAAAGGAAGAGTAGGCTCGAACAATCGCTGGCTCATCTCGTAGTTTTGGTAGTCGACCCAGTGAGGAAACGGGATGGAGCCCTCGGACAGGAGAGTGCCTTCACGGAGGAGCTCATCGAGGTCGTGGACCATTATCCGCCAGGAAATAGCGTCTACAACTAGTTGGTGAGCGACCAGGTAGAGGAGGTGTTCGTTGCCGTTCTTGATATGCTTCACGTCAAACACGGGACCGGTGATCGGGTTGATGGTGGCCTGCGCCTGGTCGATCAGGCTTGCCTTTTCTTCGTCGTCGACATTTGTATGGTGGCTGAGCGTGTAAGAGTCAGGGGCGTCGGGAAGGATGATCTGCACCCAGTGCTTATGAACAGGCCTAAAGCGGGCCCTGAGCATGCCGTGGCGTGCAACCATGGCCTCGACGGCAGCCTCAATATCAGAATCCTCGGCTCCTCCCAGTATTCGCAGGGTAATGCTCTGGCTGTACCGAAGCCCCGGTCCCGCAATGGTCTGGGGGATGGCCAGCTCTCTTGAGTGGCCCATCGAGGTCGTAAAGAAGAGCTGCTGCATGGGCGCCAGCGGGTAGCACTCCATGTCATCTAGATCGTCGTCCATGTCATCCTCATCAGCCCATGCGGACCGGCGAGACTCAGCCCACGACTGAACCTGCTGGCGGCGCGACATGAAGTCGTGGGAGCCGTTCCGGGGTTCAGGGATCTGCAACTTCATAATGTCCTCGTAGTTGGCCTCGCTCAGGTTTTGTACCCACGTCTGTAGCGTCCTAGTGTCGGGCCGCCCCCCTTCGAGCTCTGCCATGGCTAGTAGCGGGATCCATATTTGCGGCCGGCGCGAGTCAGCCCCCCATTCTTGGACCGCCATTCGCAGGGAGCGGATCTCCTGCTTCTGCGTCGAGTGCTGGGACTGTGGCGGCAGGGCAATCTCGTCTGGGGAGTTCTGTTCTGTGGATTGGGAGTTTGAGCTAGAAACCTTGACTAAAGCCACTAGCTGGCCGTCAAAGAATCCGGCCCTGGGCGTTACCAAACAGACGTTGCTGACCCTGGGGCTAGACTTAAGTAGGCTTTCAAGATCTTGACCAGCAGATCTAGCAATGGGATGGTCCTGTGTTAGGCTAAAATCAGATGGCACTGAACCGTAACTAGATCCCGAGTAGGCTGTCTGCGCCGAGTATCTCGAGAGTCGGCGATCGTTGGCTGGGCTGAAGACGTCATCTGTGGTGCTCGATGGAACAGACTGGTCCCCATCCCCCTCTGACTTGACAGGGCTAGACTCTGCACTCTGAGCCGTGACCGGTGTTCCCCTCAGCGGCCATGGTGTCACTCTAGTCTGAAGCTCGGCGAGAGTCTGGCAGTTCATGATATCATCAAGCTTGACTTCAATGCCTTTTGTCTTACAAATCTCATGCAAGGCGTCGGCAGAAGTCTGGTCGCCTCCGAGGTCAATAAACGAGTCAAACAGCTGAATGTTGTCTCTGGGTGTATTTAATGTCTCGGAGACTGCAGATATAAGTAGCTCGGAAGCGGGCTCCTGGCAGACGACGCCCGTGTCGAGCTTGGGTAGTAGTCGCTCGACCATCATGTCGGAAAATAAAATAAAACAGAATAAAAGTGCGGACTAAGGGGGGTAAACGGCACCAAGAAAAGGACACCGATTAGTTGAGGATACCTCCTCGTCGTATGATTAACACCTCGAATAGGAAGAACCAAGGCAAGGGCAGCTGCACTTGGGGTAACCTTTTTCTTCTCTTTCCCCTGACCCGACGTTACATGCAGCGAGTTGAAGGTTGGGGATGCGACAGTCTTTAACCCAACATGACCGAAAACGGACGGTGTAGAAAAAAACGAAGAAAACCCCAGAAGCGAGTCCAGAAGCACCAAGTAAAGAGACGGCGGTGGACGCTAAAAAAAGAGATGGAGGCCAAAAAAGCAAAGATGATGGGCGGGGAGGGTGCTGCATGTACATGTAGTTATTCACAAGCCAAGCGCAGCAAGCAAAAAAAGCACAAGCACAAGCACAAGCAAAATACGGGCCTTTCGGAGCCGTTGATGATACTCGCCGTCTCCGGCTGGCTCGGGGGGACGTCCGTCTAAGTAGGATCCCAACAAAGTGGCCGCGACAGGGCGAGGGAAGGGCAGCAGGCCCAATGGAAAGGCATGGCCCGGTGTGTGCTAAGCCACTTGGGGGCCGGGAGAGAAGGTGCGGCTGCACATTGATGCGCGCACACATCCATCGCCAGGTGCATCCAAGGCATGGACATGGTGGCACTTGCCAGGCCAAGGCCACCAGGAGCGGGAGTGCATCGCCCATCACCAACCCCGGGCCCCACGCATCCAGGGCCCAAAGGCCAATCTCAGCCCGTCCAGACCTCTGGCTTTTCCCGGGGTCGCGCGCCAAGGGGGGTGATGGATGGCCCACACCTGCAAGGAGATAGGACGAGAGGGATGCCGTGCTTCGCTTCTTCGGACAACCGTTGCTGTGTTGTTGGTTCTGTTCGAGATGCAAGTGAGGCGATGCACATGCTGGCCGCTCCCGTGGCTGCGCCGGTACCGATCTTCCCGTGTGTGCATAGCGAGGCAGACGGCACACACACTGGGACATCACCAACAACGGGCTGAGCAAAGCACCAACGGAACCATGCCTCTCTCGTCCTCTTTGAGATGGAGGGGGCAGAAAATAGCGTGCTGCCCGAGATTTGACTTGTGACAGGGCCGGTAGTGCTCTAGGTACAATAGGGCTGACAGGCTAGGCACATGTAGCTGGGGCCAGGTCGGTCGGCTGTGCTCACGTCAGCTGAAACAATATCCAATCCATGATCCGGCCCCCGCATCGAGACAGCAAGGAAGTAAAAAAAAAGCGTACGCGTGTATATTATACAGACGCAACGGATAATAAAACATGTGAGGATTCCTGCCATGCTGTGCCGTGCCATGTAGTGCGCAACAGTCATCCATCCTGCGCACTCTTGCTCATATCAGACTGGAACTTTACTACTTCCTTGTTCTGGGCGTTTGCTTCCCGTGTGCGTCTTGCAAGGATATTGATCCCAGGGAAAAAAAACTTGGCCAAGCCTGGCTCGGCAGCGTCTTTCCAGTTCCAGTTCCAGTTCCAGTCCCTCTCTCTCCCTCTCCCCGTCGGGGGCGCTCAACTATCGCACGTTACCTGTTCCGCCGCGCCCCGGAGGAAGCACCAGCAGCGTCCGGCGGGCCCGCGGCTCGACGCACGCACTGCGCTGCGGCACTGCCCACCAACACCTGCACGCACACAGCCCTTGGCGTGCGTCCGTTTGAGATGTGACGACAGGCATCTCATGCGCCCATCATCACCTTATTGCTGGCCTCCCGGCACTTGACTTGCTCGCGCTTTCTTAACCGCCCTCTCCGCTCTCGCCTAGTTTCCAATCTGTAAATGAGAAGGAAAACAAGTAAACGCCTCCGCTAGCTCAACTTGTAACGTTTTTTCGAAATGAATGCCTCGCTCCCCAGCTTGACCCCCTGCCCCCCCGCCACCATAACTCACACCGTACGAGCCTGGCCACGCATCGCCGAGCAACCACGTGTAGCGGTCATCCTTCTGCCCAGGGGCCCTGAAATCAATCCTCTGCTCCATCCTCGATGGCATCCTGAGCCCGCTCGTGGATTGCATGGCATGGCTCGACTTTTTTTGCACAGTTGGTGACAATCTCTCCTCCTGCTGCCTATCCCGCACAATTGAAACAGCCACAAGCCCTGGAAGAGTGGCGGATTCGAGACCGTTGCCCACCAACAAGCACAAGAACCAGCCACTATCCAGACCTATCTCGCCTTAATCCTGCTTCTGCCTGCCGTATATCGCACATCTATCCCTCTTTGGATATAATTGCTTGGTCCTGCACGGGATATCGGCATGCACCTCTCCTCGTTCGACTCGGGCACACGCAGCTCGGTCCGCCTCGTGGTGTTGGTTCTGTCATGCTTTGCTTCATCACCAACTGAACAAACTCATCACACAGCTAAAGGTGCCAAGACGATCACATTGGCGCCAATACCCAGCGTCTCGGTATGCGAACCGAATGACAAATTCTTCATCCCATATCCATCGGGCAATTATGACCCAACAGTTGAAACAGCGACATGAACTGGTCCCAGATACGGTGCCGGCCCTTGCCGTCGTCCCCTCTTAGACACACCCATGTGCCCACTTCTCAGAACACATCCCAAAACAACTCCTGATCCCAGTCAATTTCATCCCAAAATAACCTGCTAAATCTAACCACCAGCCAAAATAGGGTAACGCTCAGGATTCACCGTATCTTACTAGCCCCCTCAATTGGGACATTCGTCTTTTTTTTCCCCTCCTTCCAGAGACTTCTGCTTACTGCTTAAACGAAATTGTCCCTGGTCAACAACCACTACCACCACGCGTGGCGTTCCTTAGTCGGAGACGGGACATTGGTTCATCTCAGCTAGGCCCTGCCAAGACATAAATATTCCATACAGTAATCTGTAAAATAAAGAAAAAAACAGCACCTCACTCATACATTTTTTCCAATCGACATTCTGCTCCATACGTGTGCCATCTAATCCACATCATGCATCTACCTTCATACGTACAATACATGACCCCACTCAATCCCAATAAATGCTAGATATATCGTACACTAATTGCCGGCGTCAACTTCGTTCATATACCAACGACACTTGTCGTCATTAGACCATTCCGGTGCCCGTCCGTAATTCCAATGGATATCTATCAGTCGTCACCCTCTAAGAACCCTACAGCAGTTTGCCATTGTTGAATTCAAACCACAACCTCGTCATCGTCTGGGTCCTCGATGCTCGTCCGCCGCTTGGCCTCCTTGACCTCCACTGCCTTCTTCTCCTCCCCCTCTCCAGCCTCATCCCCTTGTGCTCCAGAGCTGCCTGATAGCGACCCAGACCGAACCTCCTCCTTCTCTTTCTCCGCCTTTGACAGCCCGAACGGCCACAGCCCGCTCAGCCCCCTCGTGTTTCCTTCCTTGGCTGGGTTCACAGCCAGAGGCCGAAGCACCAGGTTGTCATCCCCGCCCCTCTCATCTTCTGCCATTGCGAAATCTCCAAACTCATCATCGTCATCTTCATCCTCGCGCTCGTCATCAGACTCGTTTCCATCCGTCTTGATTCTCTCGCGCACTACGCCTCGCCACCAAGCGCCGCGACCACCATCTTCGTCCGCGTCGTCGAGGTCTTCTTCAGTGTCTGCAAATGGGTCTGCCGGGTTCTCATCGTCATCATCATCAGTGTGGTGCAGCGTGGCAGACGACGACTGCGCGGCCAGGGTGTTCTTCTGGTGCATCGCCAGTCGGGCCGCCAGCTGAAGCCTCGCCCGTGAGGGGGGAATGTTCAGCGGGGGAGGAGGAGGGGGTGGAGGTGGGACGGAAGGCGGCTCCAGGGAACCGCTGGCATTGTTGAGGGGATCAGTGTATGCTCGGAACTATGAGTAGCGTCAGCACCATGAACTCGTCCAGTGACGGTGACACAAAGAAAGGTGACTCGGCGGCGGCATGGACATCCTGTGTAAACTCTGGCATCGCGACGTGATCCCCCGTTCCATTTCTTTCCCTGCCAAATTCAGCCCTAACTCTTGATCTTCCTCTGGCCATCATACAAGTACATTGTCCCTTTCTAGGCGTCTAATCGCATCATTGACCATATATGCTCATCCTCGTCCATTTCGTACATCAAAATTCCCACAACGCCTGGTATCTTCTGCTCAGGGTATTCCCTCGGACAGAGACCTCAGGAGCACCTCGAGGTCAATGTCCTCAAACGATTCGAGGTCGCCAAGATTCAAAATGTCGTCCTCTCCCACTATCCTATAAGAACCGGAAGCTGCCGGGTCGTGGGTCTCATAACGATATGCTCCATTCTAAGGTTCATCCGTCTCTCTCGCAGCCTGAGCCCTGGAAGGCTCCATCTTGCTCAGCGGCGCTCCCTCATCGCCAAAGTCCATGGGTGAGTCCATCGTCACATCCATATCCGCGCCGGTGTCGGGCGAGTCCACTCTCATGGGCTCGGGAGAACCCATGATGACGTCCTCCAGAGATTCCACCACGCCAGTGTCTCCAAAGGGGTCCACGCCCACGGGGTCACCGATATCTTCATTGGAATCACCACTCACCTCAGAGTTTACGTCTTCCTCGTCGCCTTCGCCATCTTCGTCTTCCTCGTCGCTGCTGCTGCCGAAGCCAGACATCAGCGTCCCGGTGCTGATGGCGAAGGGCCCGATGCCGTTTCCGGAATTCTCGTTCAGCTCGATTCCTCCGTTGAGGCCGGCCTCGGCGAGAGCGTTTGAGCCGCTAGAGTTTCCTCCAAGGCCCGACAGCCCGACGCCGGCCAGCCCGCTGCCGCCCATGGCCCTGCTGCCGAGAGCAGCGTCGGGTCGCACCCCGCCGAGAATGGCGTTGTCCCTCTCGCGGGTTTCCGCCAGCGCGCCTTCGACGTAGTTGATCCATTCCTGGCTCATAACCCTGTCAAGGACTGTCTCGGAGAGCAGCTCCGGGGGGTGACGCTCGGTGAACTTGACAACCTCCTCAGCGATGAGAGTGAGGTGGCCCATGTATCCCATGCGAGTCTTGGTCTTGGCTTGAGACTCGTCGCTGGCCTGCTGTCCGTTGATGATGGCGCTGGTGATGTCAGCAGCCTCAAAAAGGGAAACGGCAAGGTTAGGGTTAAATCCACGGTCCATAGGGCCGTTAAACACCTGCTGGACAATGTCGTAAACCACATTGTGCAGGAAGTTGTTCCATGGGTATGCAAAAAAGAAAGACTGGACGGCGTTAGAATAGCACTTGCGAGCAAACCAAGAAACTCACCAAAATAGTCGGTACAACACGGTACTCGACAAACTGCGTCTTCAAAAAGTCACCCACGACTGGCTCTCCAAGAACCGACTGGTCCCCGGCCGGCTGCTCGGCAGCCTCGACAGGGGCCTCTGGCTGTGTGGCGCCCTCGGGGGTGGTGTCCTCAGCCGCTGACTTCTCAGCTGGAGGGGGCTGCTCTGTCCCCGACTCGGGTGCCGAAGGAGCTGAGAAGAGCGGGGCGGGAAGGTCTTCGGGGTGGGGTGACAGCTCACGCGTGGTAACCACAGGCTCGGTCTCGGAAGGATGAGTGGCTGTTGGCTCGGGCTCGGAGGGTGTGGGGGTCATGATGACTGATGAATCAGAACCGTCCTCAACGATCGACTTCTCCTGGGTAGCCTTCTTCTCCTCGACCTTTTCAGAAAGCTCCGGAGCAGCAGCCTCTGTCTTCTTCTCGACAGATTCTGACTTGGGAGCATCAGCAGACTTCTCGCTGTGCTGCTCAGCAAGGGAGGTATCAGCAGTCTGGGGCTTGGAGGGCGACAAGGGTGCGACCATCAAATCAACCTCGTCAAAGTGCGGTCGAGAAGTGCCATTGTCAGGGCTCAACGGCTCGTCGACGAAATCATCCTCGTCCTTAGAGAGGGTTGAGATGGAAACAGCAGGGATGTCGACCTCAGCCTTGACAAATTCGTGCGAGGTGTCCTCGCTCATTTCTTTGCTGGGTTCCACCTCTTCGAATCCGTCATCGTCAGCAGCGTTGGTGACTTCAAGGCGTCGGACCTCATCCGAGCCAACGTGGCTCCTACGCATGGTCAAATCCTCCATAGCAGGCTCCTCCTCCTTGAGGGGAATAAGCTTTCCCTCGCCACGTAGTCGCTGTCGCTCGAAATCTCGAGTGGCAATCAGCTCCTCGGAACCCGGTTCGTTCAGCAGCCCCATGTTGCTGCAGTGCAGAAGCTCAGCCATCAGCTCGCACGTCTTGAAGCGGTCAAAGCCGAGGGGCTCAAGCTTGTGGCCGAACGTCGAGTCAATCTTGTTCTTCTGGGCGGGCGCCTCCATGATTAGGCTCATGAACTTGGGTACATTCTGGGCAAAGAGACGGAGCAGAGTTCCGAGGTAGATGGGGTCGCGGCTTGATGGGACAGCATTGGCCTCGGTGCCCATGTCTGGATCGTAATCTGAGTTGTTCTTTCGGATGACCTCAATGATGATTCCGACACCGACAGTCAACGGGTTGCCACCGCCGAGCATGTATTGGATAAGCTGCTCCACGCAAGGCTTGGAAACCAACTGGCGGGTGAGCTCATTAGGGCCGATGCACTGCTGCTCGTGCTGCGAGGCATTGGCGGAAATTGTAATGATGGCTTTGATGAAGTCACCAGCGGCGGTCTGGACAACCCAGTTGTTTTCAGGGCTCAGGCAGGAGAGGAGGGTAGGAATGATGTCTTTGGCAAAGAGCCACTGGGGAATCAGGCGAGTTAGCTAAATGTGGTGCGATTGAGTCCGCGGGTACATACCTCGACGATACCATGGCCGCCTTCGCTGCGGTCAAGAGCAATAATCTTGAGAAGGAGATCCATGACCATGGGGCACTCAACGTGCTTGAGCAGGTCAGGAACGGCATCAGGAATGCTCATCAAGAGCTCCATCATGTCCTCCGTCTTCTTCTCAAACAGAGACTCATTGACCTTGGTAAAGTAGCTCGCCTGCAGAGGATCGAGCGGAGCGGGGTTCCCGAGGAACTTCCAAAACTCCCGAATCAACAGTCGATTCTCGGCGAGAGCCTCGTAGATGGACCAGGTGTCGGAGCTGAGAATCTCGCAGGCGACAAAGGCATAGCGGTTGCGCTTCTTTTCTTGCTCCTCCTCGTCCTCGTTGCCGGTATCTGTGGCACGGGAAGAGGCGCGCGGCCGGGAAAATTGCAGAAGGCGGTTCTTGCCCTTGGTTTCGTCATCCTCGGCGGCATTCTCCTCCTTTGCGGGGGTCTCGATGGTTTCTAGCTTGGGGGCAACGACATATTCGAGCAGATTCTGGAGAACCTTGTCCTCCCGCAGGTACTCGATGAGCTTGGTGTTGTGCTGCTTGAGTTCCTGGATCAGGTCGCTCTCGTCAAGGAGCTCCTCGAGGGTGAAGTCGGTTTTCTCGAGGATGGTATCGATGGTGGAGATGTTGGCGTAACCGCCAAACCTCCAAAACATGGTGACGGTTCGAGACGGAGCCGCGGCGCCGGACGAGCAGCACCGGGGCAGGAGACGGTGGTAATGGGCTGTATCGGATCGGGAGAAGCTATCGGGGTAATGAGATCATGTAATCCGGGCACGGCTGTACATGCGGAGAGGCTGATTAGGAGGGCAGGCGGGTCAGGGGGGGGGGGCCTCAGGGTGCGTCGAAGAGGGGATTAGGATGCGCTGCGCGAGAAAGGCGAGGCCCGTCTATGGCATTCCGGAATGCCTGGGGACAGAGGTCGTCTATGTCAAGGAGCGGGAGGCGATGATCGCGCAGGACGCGGATCGCGAGTCGCGGGTGGCGGATTGCCTGTTGATGGGGTAAGAAAGTGTGAGTGAGAGAATGAGTAACCCAGTGGACGGGACCGGATGGGATAGGGCAGCGGTGATGTCAGCAGCCTGTGTTTTGGGGGAGGGGGGCTTTTTTTGGTGCGAGACGGGGGGGAGGGAACCGCGGGCAAACGGGCGGCAGCGGCAGCGATAGCGATAGCGCGGCGCACACACACGCACACACAACAGACACAGGAGAATACGGGGGCCAGCAGAAAAAAAATAGGGACGAGGCGCGCGCGCGCCAAACTGCAGAGAGAATGTGATGGGCAGCAGGCGGCTTGGTGGTTAAGTGTGCGTGCGCCCGGCCAGGCCCAAGGCGAAAGCGGGCGGCACCAAGAGGCAGAAAGGGCTGCAGCACCTAATGCTCTTGGCGCACAAGCACCAGCGCCCGGGGCGAGGACAGCACTCGCACAGTGGCGGGCGGCTCCCTGAAGCGAAGCGTTGCCCACGCGCGACCAAGCACAGGCGCAGCAAAAGCACAACAGCAGCAGCGCAGCACAGTGGACGAACCGGCCGCGACAGGGGGGTTGGGCCGGGTGGGCTGCGTCGAGACGGGACCCTAACACCCCAGCTAACGCACAGGCGGGCGGATACAGCGGCTCTGTTTCTATTGCTGCACACGTACGCAGCAGGGCCCGAGAGCGGCAGGCTGCTGGCGAGAGATTGCGGCCGAAACGGGGGCTTTTGCCGACGAAACGGACAAGGCTGTTGCTGTCGCTGGGTCGGCCGCGGGCGATGTAGTTTTTTTTTTCTCCGTAGTGGGCGGCGCGGCAACGGCTTGCACCTGCATCGGCCTGGAGCATCAAGCAAGGCTCCGCGCTTTTTCCCGGCCGGCCAAGGTCAAGGTGCTTTCTGGTTTCCCATGATTCAGGAAATATGGGGTATCCCCATGTCTTGTGTGTCTGTCTGTCTTGCGTGTCTTGCGTGTCTGTGTCCTCCTGTGCGTGGTGCGTGCCCCGTTGCAGAAAAAAAAGGTCGGTTCCAAAGACTCAACGTGGTGGGGGGGCGCAATGAGAGGAGGGGGAGGGGAAACGCGAGAGATTGGATGCAACAGACGAGTAGGACGAATAGAGGGGAAGCAGGACCAAGGAATCGCGAGTTCAACTTACAAGAATGGCTGCAATAGCCGTGGCAGAAGGGGGAAAACGGCACACAAACGGACGGTATCAAGCAGCCCGTCGATCCCCGCGCTTGTGATATGGTTGTCGTCGAGGTGCGTGTGCTGTGCAAGTGACGGAGGGGAATGAGGGGTGCCAGCCATGGCATGGATCACGGGGAAGAAATGTCGAAGAATGTGGGAATGTGGATAGTCGCGGGGCTCGCCTGCTTGAGCCGGATTGGTTGCGAAACGCTAGTCGGCCACGCGAGTTCTCTAAGCGCCGGCTCGGCTGGGCCAGTTGGTTGTCGCGATAAGACAGCTCTGTCATGATGCAACCGAGTTGCAGCGTCATGACAAATCATGGTGGGCGAGCCAGCGCCCGGAACAGGATCTGAAAGGCCTGGGGGATCCAATTCGCAGTGGCCCAAGACATGATGTGGACAGATGACTTGGTTAACCAACATAAACGGCCGGCCCTCTGTCCGCTAAGCCCACGGGTTGTTTTTAGCGCTGCAGTCAACCAACGCCTGAGCAGTCAAGACAATGGGTAGTGAATACACTGGCGCACGGGTCTTTTGTTTCATCATGTCAACCTGCCAGCTTTCCTCTTCTGGGACGTCGATTCACCATCAAATGAAACAGCGTCTACCGTCTTTCTAATTATAAAATCATTCCACGTTCCAATCCACCAACCTCCCAAAAAACACTGGTCGATCTATTGCGAATGCATCCTTCCGCACAGGAAAAAGAATGAGTGCATGACGAAGGAAAAAAGGGAAGAAAAAGGGATACACCGCTTTGGCCGTCTTGACCCGGCTCCCCTTCTCCCTTGTAACCTCACGTCTGTTTCCGGACCAAGCGTTCCCTTCCTCCCCAACCCATAATCCACAATCCTTGAACTAACCACGTTTCTGCGCCCCCCACGCTCGCTCATTTTGGGAGACCTGAGCCATGTGCCCTGTTTTCACGTGGCATCCCCCGGTCTCTTAATTTATCACATGTTAACCCGGGCGTATCACTGTCCTCGCATTGATTGACCTTGGCTTGGCATCGTTGTGCCGACCAGCATTCACCACGGGTGGAAAAATCTCACATTGCCATCCCTCGCATTGATTGATCGGCAAGTCAATCTACGATAGACCCGCCACTTGACCATAGTGTCCGTTTGTCGAATGGGATCGGCGTGGCTGCCACCGCTAACCCGATGCGATCACTTCATAAGCCATCCTACCCTAAACCAGAGTGGTTCTGACAATATCGTACCATAACCAACATTCATCTCTAGAAGCACTGAGATGCTTGCAGGATATATCGATCATGTCGCATACGGATTTGGAGAGTGTTGTTCTTTGGAATCAGGTGAATTCTACCCAGTATTTTACTTACAATAAGGAAAAAAAGAAAAGTCTAGTTCCCACCAGCATCCTGCATTCGCCAGCAAACCCGTGATCATAAAGGAGAGTAATGGGTAGAGATACACTTGTATCCAGAAGAAGGAAGATATAAGGAAAAGAGAAAAAAAAAACCAACCAATAAAAGAAAAACATGAAAAAAGTTTTTTTCCCGGCCGCTTACACTAAATGACAAAACCTACAACCCTCTATGTACCCTTAAGCGCTGATGCCGTTGAAGGCCATCAGGTTGACGCTGCCGGTTGTGTTAGTGACCTTGTTGGGGGTGGCCAGAGCCTTGAGGCGGGACTGGATGGCGGTGACGGCAGCCAGGTTGCCCTCCTTGGCCTTGAGGTACAGGGAGAGACCGGCGACGTGGGGGCAGGCCATGCTGGTGCCGCTCATGGTGGCAGTGGCGCTGGTGCTGGTGATTCCGACGCTGGTGATAGCAACACCGGGAGCCCAGATGTCGAGGGTGGTGCCGTAGTTGGAGAAGGAGGCCTTGTTCCAGGTGCTGTCGACGGCGCCGACGCAGACGGCGGTGGATGCGGAGCCGGGAGAAGAGTTGGAAGCATCGACGTTGCTGTTACCGGCGGCGGCGACAACCAGGATTCCAGCCTGGGTGGCAGCGTCCACAGCAGAGTTGAAAGCGGTCGACTTGCTTCCACCGAGAGAAAGAGAGATGACAGAGATGGCGGCACGACCAGTAGTCTTGGTGATGTTGTTGACGGCCCAGTTAAAGCCGTCAAGTACAATGTCCGTGGTTGACTGCGATGGTACCTGTTAGCAAGCACATTCCAAGCAAATTCCAAGCAAACAAGACAGGAAAGGAGGAGGCTTGTGAAAGCTGATGAGCTAGGGAAAACTTACGCTAGCACCGTCGAGAACCTTGATACCCATGATGTTGGCCTTCTTGGCGACACCGTACGTCTTTCCAGCAATGGTACCGGCGCAGTGGCTTCCGTGACCGTTGTTGTCCACGTTCTGAGTGTTAGGGACGGCGTTGTAGCCCCAGAAGGCCCTGCCCTCAAACTCTGCGTGCTGTGTGTAGACGCCGGTGTCGACCACATAGGCCCACATGCCCTTGCCGGCCGTGTCATCATAGGTGTAGTTGTTGGGGCCACTCGCCCGGTGCGAGATGGCTCCCAGGCCCCATGGCGGGGTGGCCTGGTTGACGGTGGCGAAGAGGGTGACTACTTTGACTGGCTCAACCGACGCGACCTGTACGAGGCGAGCCTGTTAGTTTCTGGGCCGAGGTGTGCGAGTGCTCTGCCGCGCATGGGGAATATGAGCTTCAACTTCCCCTTTGAGCCTGGGAGGCCGCCACGGGGCATGGCGATTTTCACTTACCTCATCCTTTTGGCTGATGGCGTTGATGGTGGACGAGTCGAAAGAGCCCGAGTAGCCCTTGAAGTTGGTGGTGCCGCCGCTGTAGACCTTGCCGACACCGGTTCCGGCATCGGTGCCACGGCGCTGGAGGGCGCGCCTGTGGATGTCTTTGACGTCGTTGAGGTGGTCGTTGGCGTCTGACGCACTAGTTCCGGGCTTCAGGGTGACAATGTACTTGCCCTTGACGATACCCTTCTCGTCGCTGTTGGCAACATTGGCAGCTGGAGCAACGGGAACAGCCAGAGCGGGCACGGCGGCCAGGAGAGTGAGAAGAAAAGAGGGAAGCATTGTGCTTGTGTTGTTGGTTGGTTAAAGAAGAGTTGTTGAAAGGACTGTGACAGTTGGAAGAACTGTGGTAGTTGGAAGTGTGATTGTTGATAAGACTGTTGTAGCTGGAAGGACTGTGATGGTTCGAAGGACTGTGGTAGTTGGATGAACAGTTGTCAATGTGTTGAAAAGGATTGTGATAGTAGTTTGTCAAAGGAGTGACTTGAAAGGAGTGATGCCGTCGAGGCAGTGGGTTTGCTTTGCAAGATGGTGAGGGAGTGGATGGCAGCTGATGCTGATGAAGAAAGGAAGAGCTGACTGGAGGAGATGGACGCCTGCTTATATACAGTTCTCGAGGCCCATGACGATACCTTCAGCTCGGCGCCAGTCTCGAGACGTCTCCGCCAATCCATGGTCGGTTTGGCCGAGCTTGGTGAAAGCCTCACTCCCGGTTTCGTATCGCAATGCCTCTGATGCAGCCCATTGCGCCTCATCCGCGAGCACTACGCTGCGTCTGGCACACATCTGGAGACGCCGCAGCAAGCCCACCTCCAGCCTCTGCATTACGACTCGTGCGAGCGCCGCCCAGTTGGATCACCCACCAAACCTTACACACGTCCAATAGGTCTGGATCTGGGGACGACGCTGGGCTTCTCGGTGCAGATCTTGCCAGATTAAAGCCGAAAGCTTCCGTTTTCCAGATTCGGCCTGCGTGCCCAGCAGTAGAGTTTACGCCTCCTCCAGGACCGGCAGCGGACTCTGGTGATGGTGTCCTGTCACTCTGGTAAAACTTCCAGGCTTCCAACGCTACGCCCGATGATATGCTTTAGGGAATGGAAACACTCGTTGGAGGACGCTTCGTCTGGCTCAAAGCAAGTCTTCCATGCCACCGAGGCGGCGACAGTCTCCGGCACGGCCGTCGATAACTCGCGGCCTTGTTCCAGTTACTAGAGCAATTGAAACATGCTGTGACGCCGCGCCACGAGACGTGGGCTTGCCGCCTTCCGCGAGCCACCAGAACAGTTCCAGAAACCTAGCGCCGCGTTATAGCCTCAAACCGACTGCGGAGGAATGTGTCTGTTCCCCAGGTTGGCCACCCGGTGCACGCATTCGGCCATCTTCAACTTGGGCGTGACGCTGGCGCATTTTCCCCAGTGCGGAGGGCCATATGGCGAGAAAAGATGCTGCAGCTTGTCGATCTATCGCTTTGGGCTGGGCTCTGAACGATCGACAGTATATGTGTGGCCAAAGATGAGGCGGCCGTCATGAGCTTGTTCGAGCAACACGTCCTGCCTGTCTGGTGATACCCTACCAGCATCTGTATGATTCAGGCGAATCGGGATAGTAGCTCTAAATATTGTTTCTTTCGCTAAATACACGGCGAATTCTGGACATCGGAACGGGAGAAAATAATCACCAATACGAGTGAGACATTGCCTTTGGCATCATATCGTGTTTGGTCATAATACTAAATAATGTCTACCTCTACCCTGGACGCTTCCAATTCCATGGCTTACAGGTCAACCATTTGCCTCTTACCAAACCAGCATTTGCTTTATTTACAGAGCCACTTTGTGGGTGGATATTGACCCACTTTTCAATCATCCTAGCTCAATCTATAGTCACATCACGCCCCAGCAACTGCACTCGCCATGACCCGAAGCCCTTTATCAAACTCGCCCTTGATGACTCGAGCCTCCATAACCTCTACAGGTAGGACGCCTCTCCACCAACCGTACCACTCCGCCACTTCGCTCAGGTCGGCATCTTCGAGCGCCAACCACTCCGTCAGCTTCTCGTGCCACATAGGAAACATGTGCTGTACGAGTACTTCCGCTATCTTGTTCTTCCCCAGCATCGGCGTCCACCGCAGGATTCCTGTCAAGACACCAAGATAAGGCTCCTGATCAGCGGGATCAACGCGAAAGTTGGTTCGCATGTACTTGCCCATGGATGGCAGCACGTGCGACATGACGAGCGATCGCCACTGGTCTCCGAGCACGCTCTCCCATTGTGTAAGACCCGGGAAAAGGCCTCGCTCAAATTCCCATGAGTCAATAAGGTGTCTGAACTTCCTTCTAACATCGGCCACGAGACCGGTGCCCTTGGGATCCAAGTGGTATGAGGGAAGATATTGAAGCCATGGAAATAGCCAAGTGTGGGGCAGGTGATGGCTCTGGCGGCGCTTTTTGGGGTTCCATTCCGATACTGCCGTTTCGAGCTTACGAGCAATGTTGTCAATAAACTGAGCCCGAACAAATGGGGGGAGCAAATTGTCCCAAGCTTCAAAGAAGCTGAGCATGGGCGTGGCGTCAAGGACATCCCAAGAGCGAACCGCCGCGAGCGCTTTTGGTAGCCAGTTCTTGTACATCATGCTCTCGTAAGGCGTCGTGGATTTGTGATGGCTCCGATAGACGTCGCCGTCGTTTACTTCGGAGGATTGCCATTTCCCGAGTGCTTGGTTTCGCTTGCCGCCCGTTGGCATGAACAAGCGAGCAAGGCCGCTAAGATCTGACGCAAACTTTGTTGGCTCTGTTAGAGGGTTCCAATCCGATTCTCGAAGGAATGGATGAACCGCTGCGACGGCAATGCTAGCCACCTCTTCCTGAGCCACTCCGAGCTCCAAAGCTTGCTGGAGACATTTGACCAGCTGATCCCAGTCCGCAGTGGCGAGTTCTCCAGTTACCAAGTTGGAAAAGGTTTGCAGTCTTTCGAAATCCGACCGCAACTCTTCAATTTCCTGCTCCTTCTCTTTCAATTCCAAATCAATCCAGGTTTTCCTTTCTTCTAGACTCTTCCACTCGTCAGAGAATGCAACCAAGTCTGCCTGTGCACGTTTGACGAGCTTCCTGGCTTCTATCACCTCTGTTGACTCGGGAGTGGCCGTCCCGGTTGTGGGTGTCATGATGCCGCTGGTAGACGTCAACATTTTGTTTCCCGGACCAGTCATATCCAGAATAGGTGCGAAGGCATCCGGAATATGCAACCCAGGAGCTGTTGCTTTCAGCTCTTCCGCAGTAAGATATTTGGTCTTTTGGCGGCGCGGAGTGCTGGCGGCGCTGTCAAAGGCGCCCCCGATTGTCTTGGCCTTGGCTTTTCTTCGCTTCCTCTTTTTCTCCTCCTCGTCAGAATCTTCAATAGCTTCGCCGCGCATTTCTGCCTGTCGCTTTTCTTCTTTCCGCTCCTGTTCTGACTTTTCCTTAACAGCACCCAATCCCACGCCTTGTGGTCGAAGATTGGCTTCAATGATGATGTTTCGTCCCTGTCCCTCCTTTCCCAAACCTTCACCTTCTTTGTAGCCCATCTTTGCCATCATTCGAGCTCCAAATGATTTTGCATTAATTTTTCCCTTTGCGCTAAAGGCACTTGGTTGAGGCTTGTTCTTCGGTGTTGGGCTTCCATTCTCCGCCGGCTCCCTCAACACAGGTTGCCTAGCAGAAGAAGGGACAAACCCCATGCCCAATGGGTTGTTTCCCTTGAACTTGGTTCGAAATGATGGGTACGCGGGCGAGTCGTCGCCAGTCTTTGGCGTAGACCCGTCTGAATCGCCTCCAAATGGTCCCATCGTACGGGCGGTGCCACCAAAACCAAGCCCAATGCCAGGGGCGTCATCCTCCTCCTCGTCATCGTCGTCATCTTGGCCAAGAGTGTTGCCTCCCAAAACCGGTCGTGAATCTTCGGAATCGTCGTCGTCGTCGTCGTCCGCCTTGTCCTTCGCGCCTGTTGAGACAAAGTTCATGCCCTTATTTCTTAAATTCTTCTTCTTCCATTTCCTGGCGGGGCCCTCATCCTCGCTGTCCGATCCAAAAATACCCAGTGCGGCCTTTTCTTTGCTGTTTCCCCCTACGCGACGGCGTTTCCGTGGGTTTGCATCGCCAAAGTCGTTGTCGGGGTCGATTCCAGGCGCAAGGTAGTCGTCTTCGGACTCGGACCCAGAAGAAGAGTACTCGGCCGCCGCGGCCTTTGTGAGGCGCGACGGGTCAAATGTAGGAAAAGAAGCTCCACTCATGATTTCTGAAGATTTATGCAATTCCAATCATTGGAATCGAAAGTGTGGGTGCTAGATCGCACGCGTGTCGTTGTTTACACCAACAGGCGCAAAGTCAAGCTGTTGCAGGCAGTCGCGCAGGCAGTCGCGCAGGCATGACGATGCTGGACAGTGGAAATCCTTATCTTATCGTAATATCACGTGACGTCAGATCAAGGCGATGGGTATAGACCCACGCAATTATATATCCAGCTCCAATACAATGAGCAAATTAAAACGCATATGATTTTGAGGCGCTTAGGCTTCCAGGGATTGGATCTCTCTAAGAGTGTGCCAGGGATTTTGGCGCCTGGTTCGAGAAGTTGCAAGCAGCCCCAAGGTCGAAGTGTAGGCGGCCAGGCCTTCAATTCTCACATCCTACCGTTTGTCTGTCTACCTGTGCGATATTGGACATTAAAACACGGAGAGAATAGTTCGTTTATTCTTCTAGGGATCTAAAAATTGTGGTCAAAGTCAATGGGTAAACTAATGCAACATGTATACTCTCACATGCTATTGAAAGAGTTTCACAAATTAGAGAGACAGTCTTTCATGGACAAGGGGATAGGACACTCTCATCTCCTCCTCACTTAGAAAGAAATACTTAAGAAAAGATTGAATAAAATCAAAAGTAGTGATTCTGAATCCATTCGATAAGGACTTTTCTTCGGGACCAACAATCTAGATGGAGTACGTACATAAAATGACGACTTACCCTAAACAACAGTCTGTCGAGGATCTTGGTATCGAACCAAGGATGGTGGAAAGTATAAAACGCCATCACCTGTTTCGGACTGTGACCCGATATAGACACCTCGGGGAATTTGTGTGGATTTAAACATTATATTTGATAGCCACACTGTCACATTTTCTCTAATCACAATCCTTCAACTATCGAGCAGGAGACTGAATGCTTCGAGTGTATAGAGAAGTGTTTCCAGAGGATTCTGGACTTTGGAAGCTTCTCAACCTCATTCATTCATGATCAATGCTTGGAAGTTCTTCAGCAGCCGCCAGTCTCACTCGATTTGGAACAATCTTTAGTCAGTGGCGCTGGCATAAAAGATCCTGGCCCAACAGCCAATGGGAATGGACTTTTCGCCTTGCAAAACGCTGCCGAAACAACGCCGCGCATGACAGACTTAGAAGCCATGGTGTTTTGGAATAGCAAAAAGGAAAATTCTCCTGCATTTATATATCACGGAGATGCGATCCATCACCTGGGTTTACCTGATAGAGTGATAGATCCGGTATCACTTCGGTAGATACGAAGGTAAGCAATGACTTGCATTGTCACAAGGAGCATCATGAGTCGCGTGCCTCGAATAAGGGTGGGGCTAAGAATAAATAAATTGAATAACGGAACCTAAAGTAATAAACGAGAAAATTTGGCTAGACTAATTTATCATTTATTAAATATTATTATTTGATACTTTGGTGAATTTCCTGGATAGTCTACTGTGTTGCCCTCTAATTATACGTTCATAAAGTAGGCGCAGATAGTGAGTCGTGTTGGCTGTTCACGCATTTGCCTTTCCTTCAACTTCTCTGCTCTGCGATTGCGCTGTCGCCACCCAACATCGGTATTGTGATTAGCAACTGCACCAGCACTGCCGGATATAGATGTTCATCTGGTCAACAACACTCTCAGACCATTGTACTTTTAGAGTCCAAGTCAACATTGTCGATGCCTTAGGCTACAATTGCGATCGGTGAGCGTTGGCTTCCCATCAAACAGCCTGCAGAGCTGTTTGAGCGGGACCCACGCTTCGAACAGCCTCGCCCAAGAGCTTGCCAAGCAAGGGCAGGGCTCCCAGCTCCAGCCAATGCATCGTCGGATCAACGAGAACCATTGACGACCACTCAGGCTAATCGCAGCAAGTGCTTCATTTATTTTCCGTTGCCGGTCCAAACCCCGGCCAAATATGGGGAGACCCTGAGGTTGTCATGTCGATGCAAGGTACATCGCGGTGTGGTGGGTGACATATGCCCTGTTTCTGGGGCAATGGGATGACAGCTGGGCGTGGATTGGGCGTCAACAAATCATGTGAAGCTGCGGGACAACGCAGCATCCCTAATGGCCCCGTCCTGCTTTATGGAAGCCTAGCCTTGTTTTTCTTTTTGGGACGATCGGTTTCTTCACAATTTACACAAAGTATACAAACCCAGCCCGTCCCCGAACGCCAAGTTGGCAAGCTAATTATCTACTACCCGAAGCGTCTCATCAATCTGAAATTTACGGTACATTCCCCCCTTGGCCTAGCGGCCCGCCTCACCCCCTGCGCATCAGGTGACGCTGCTTGTTGACTTTCCCCTCCACAACAACGAGTTTGACTGTACATCATACCTTGTCCTTACAACAAGGATTCCCTCGTGGTAGCAGCAGCAGCAGACCGGCAGCGCAGCAGGCTGGTCCGGATCCTCCTTCCTTGAACGCATCACTAACTCGTGCGCCCCGCGCCTACTTGCAGAAAGAACAACGCACTTGCTTTGTTCCCGGCGCCGTTATTTCTGCCGCCGACTGATCTTTGTCCACGATACCCATTTCTCCGCTCCTGCGCTTGCATTTTCGGTATGTTTTGTCAACCCGCTCCAAGCTGTTCGGTGCTCCTGTCCAGTAAATCGCTTGCGTCAATATCATGGTGGCCCAAAGACGTCGATCCATCCGGAGACTGATATCTCGAGTAATAGAACGATTTGCCCGATCACCAAGCAAGCCCGCAGTTTCTCGCGAACGACACTCAAACACACGCTCCGTTTCACACAGCCCCCTCTTTCCCGCAGTCATGGCGGACCAAGAAGAAGACTTCAGCTCTTTGCCGATTGCAGACCGCTTCACTCACAAGGTGCGCTTCCCGACCCTAACCCGCCACGTGCTCACATGATTGACAATTGTGTCCAACAGGTTTGGAAAGTTCGCAAAGCTGCGTATGAAGATGCTGCCAAGCAGTTCGCCGCGTCGCCCGACGAATCAGACCCTTGCTTCCGACCATTCTTGAATGACCCCAGCCTGTGGAAGACCGCAGTGACAGATTCCAATGTTGCCGCCCAACAAGAGGGTATCATTGCGCTGTGTGCGTTCTTGAAGTTTGGTGGAACAGACTGCGCTCTAAGGACAAGAGGCCACACAATCACACCAATGGTCGAAAAGGCCCTTTCTTCAACACGAGCCGCTACCAAGCAGAACGCGATCGAATCACTGCTCCTCTACATCGAACTTGACTCAGCAGGCCCTGTTATCGAAGATATGCTGCCGGGCCTCGGTAACAAAGTTCCCAAAAATGTGGCAGCGACGCTCCATGCTCTCACCCAGATCGTCCACAACTATGGATGCAAGATTGTTGACCCCAAGCCGATCCTCAAGGGCCTCCCCAAGGCATTCGGTGCCGCCGATAAGAACATTCGAGCCGAGGCCACAAACCTGACAGTGGAACTTTACCGATGGCTGCGCGAAGCGATGAAGCCCATGTTTTGGGGCGAATTGAAACCCACTCAGCAGAATGATCTGGAAGCACAATTTGAAAAGATCAAGGCCGAGCCACCGCCCAAGCAGGAACGACTGCTCCGATCACAACAAGAAGCTTTGGCGTCAGCACCAGCTGGAGGGGAAGAGGGCGACGAAGAATACGAAGGTGAAGAAGAGGTGGCCGAAATGGATGCATTCGACCTCGCCGAGCCACAAGACGTATCTAAGCAAATTCCGCCCAACTTCAGTGAAATGCTGGCCTCATCGAAGTGGAAGGACCGTAAGGAAGCGGTGGACGCCCTTCACCAAGCTCTCAACGTTCCCCGAATCAAGGACAGCGAATTTAGCGAAATCAACCGAGGATTGGCAAAGTGCATGAAGGACGCCAATGTTGCAGTTGTCACACAGGCCGCTCTGTGTATTGAGGCGCTGGCGAAGGGTCTTCGTTCAGGCTATGCCAAGTACAGGACCATCGTTATGCAGCCAGTTATGGATCGATTGAAGGAGAAGAAAGTGACGGTAGCAGATGCTCTGGGTGCCGCTCTCGATGCTGTTTTCTCTTCCACAGATTTGACGGAATGCCTCGAGGATATTACAACATACCTCAGCAACAAGAACCCCCAGGTCAAGGAGGGTACTATGAAATTCCTGATTAGATGCTTGCGAACCACGAAGAATGTCCCCAGTAAACCCGAAATCGCTGGCATGTGCGAGTCCGGAAAGAAGCTGCTTTCCGAGTCCAGCCCTGCCTTGCGAGATGGTGGTGCCGAAATCTTGGGTACCATCATGAAGATTATTGGAGAACGAGCCATGACTCCTCACCTTGAGGGTCTGGATGACATCCGAAAGACCAAGGTCAAGGAGTTCTTTGAAACGGCCGAGGTTAAGGCTAAGGAAAAGCCCAAGCCTGCTCCTGCGCCTCCCAAGGCCGCCCCTGCTCCCAAGAAGATGATGGGAGGCAAGAAACCTGGTCTCAAAAAGGCTGCTCCGGCGGCTGCTACACCCCCCCCAGCCGCAGAGGCGGTGGCTCCTCCGCCAGCTGCACGACCCGGCAAGCCAGGTCTCGCCAAGTCTGGTCTTGGCGGACTCAAGGCTCCTGGAAAGCGAACTATTGGTGCTCCAGGCACCTTGTCCCCCCGTCGGGCTGCCCCTGTGATGCCTGTTGAAGATGAGCCGACCCCTCCTCCGCAGCCTCGCACAGGACTTTCTCGTGGGCTCGCCGGGCGATCGCTCGCGAAGCCTGCAGCTGCCCCCCCTCAGATGCCCCCATCCTCGCCTCCACCATCCAGTGGCTTGGCTGCCGTGGAGAGGGCAGAGTTGGAGGAGCTTCGTGCTGCCAACGACCGACTTTCCCGTCAGGTGGATGATATGAGACAAGAGCGCAGCAAGTTCATGTCCGAGATCCAGGAGCTCAAGAACCAGAACGCTGGCCTAATCGAAGATCATACCCGAGACGTGCTGAGCATCAAAGCCAAGGAGACACAGCTGGTTCGCGCAAGAAGTGATGCCGAGGCGACTGAACAGGTGAATGATAGGCTTAGGCGCGAGTTGGAGCGTCTTAAGAGGGCGCTGAGCCGTGCCGAGGGATTGGGCACATCCCCGAGCGGAATGGCCAGTCCTGGTAAGACCACCATCCCCTTCTTCACTGATTATCCTAACACTTCTTTTCAAGGTCTTGTGTCACCTACACACGAGGATATGTTCCGAGACGTTAGTTCAGGATCAGGAAACCGCCACCGCATGAGCATCACCAGCACCATGTCTGAAGAGAAGGAGAACGGCGAACCTATCAACCCTAGAAGCAAACTCAGCCCTGAGCTGAGATATGCTGGCAGCAATCCGTCATCAGGTCGTGGCTCTCCTGCTAGAGGCTTTAGGAGTGCAGCATCTCATCGAGAAGATGACCATGGCTCAAGCTATTCACAGCGGCCGATGTCGTCGTTGCCCCAGCCGTCTGGTGGTAATGGGGTGGAGAGCTGGAGGAGGGCTGCTGAGGTGACGAGTCAACTCAAGGCCCGAATTGAACAAATGAAGGTATGTGCATGACGTTTGACATTATGGGTTTACCTGGTTCACTAACTTGATTCGCAGGCGAAGCAAGCATACGCTCGACCTTGAGGTACAGTGGTCGATTCAACCACCAGATTGCACCTGCATGGCACATAGTCCTTTTGGCCTTGCGTTCTCATGATGATTCTATCGGCGATGTTTTTGGAGCTAGAGTGTCTATTGTCTGGACGGTGCATTTTTTAGGGCGTTGAGCTTATACCACCAATGCTTGCTTCAAGGGGATCCCGTAGACATGGCTGGCTCGGGCTTTTTTTTCATGAGTTCTTTGATGTTACCCGAAAAGGGATAGAGATACCTTGTTTTTAATGCATGAATTTGATGACCAAAATTTACTGTTTTCAACCACCGTCTCCGAAGGGATAAATAAAAGGGCACAATGTTGCTGTTTTTGCCAAGTGACAAGCGGAGGTGCGCGGACAAAAATGTGGATTTTTCTCTCTTCTGTTGTCAAGTTCAAGCAAAGTTATTAGATTGTCGAAAACAAAATATTTACAGGGGAAATGCTTCATATATAACCTCATTCAACCTCATTCAACCCTAGCTGTTCATGGTTTAGGTTTAATTTTGGCCTTCCTCATTTTTGCTGGCGTCATCCTTTTCGGCATTGCCATCTTTTGCCTCGTCCTTGGCCTCACGCTGGCTTTCATCATTCAACTCATCGCCACTGGCCTCACTTTCGTCTTTGCTATCTTGATCCTTACCGTCACCGTCATTCTCATTGTTCTCGTCATCATCCTTTGCTCGTTTTGGACCGGACTTTTGAGATTTCATTTCTTCCTGCTTCTTCTCCTGTTCTTCCTTTTGGGCCTTTTTCTCGGCTTCTTTCTTCTCCTTGCGCCTGCGCTCCTTTTCTTCCTTTTCTAATTCGACCCAATCTGTTGTGTGATCAGCGAGACTGGGTGTATCCTTGATCCGCTCCTCCAATCCCTTGTGGGTGAGACTCTTGTGCTGGCCAATCCTGGCACGACCGACAAGAGAAATGAAGAGTGCAAGCCCGACCATGGCGGTGAGCAGGAATCTGTATGTACCATACCAGTAAGGGGCCCAGCCGCGCGCTGCTGCACGGGTGTCGACAAAATACAGTCCTACAAATGCAGCAAACTGTGTTGTCATGGCATATTCAACCGGCATGAAGAGCGTGGGCCACGCAACAACCGGGGCAGCAAGCCCAATGCCATAGCGGAAGCGAGTGCGTTCGGGATGTGGCTTCTTCTCAGCGTACTCTAAGCCCTAGTTCCATGGTTATTAGTCTGAGGCTTGCGTTTTAGCTTGGCTAAAGCCACTTACCCAGTGGATGGCACCCAGAAAAGATATGATGACTGCTCCATATCCCAGCTGAATCGGCTCAATGACGCTCAGCCAGTGCCTTGCAGTCTCGTGATCGACAAAGATGGAATCAAAGAACCAGTTGCCAGTCGGCCATTTTGTGGTAAGATCCCATGATAGGAATAGTGTAGATAGCGAGGTACCGAAATAAGGCAACGTGCCGGCGAGACCGAGAATGTGGGATTCGCGAGGCACATCGGAGAGTTTAAAAGTGTCTTTGATAATGCCCTAAGTTTGGTTAGTTGGATTCTGATTAAAGCAGAAATGATAAGGCGAAAACAACCCACCATGTCATGCTTTATGTCAGCAGACATGTCATGGTCATCATTTTTCGGTGCCTGTGATTCCTCAAACACATGTCGCACTGAGCTTTGCGTTGTGACGGCCTCAGGGTCTGCCTTCAGCGTTTCTCTGGCATTTTTGTTTGCATCCTCAGGAGGTTTGCTGGAGAATAGAGCAGTTCGGAATGTTGGCTTCACATTTCGGGCGGAGAACCGCGGAGCGCCACGGATCACGGAGACAGTGGGAGAGACTCGCGAGGCGGCCTTCAGCAGTGAACGAGATGTACGGAGCATGATGAACAGGGTTGATTTCTTGGGGAATGAGGGCTACTCTGTTATCAGAGAGGGCTTAGAGGCAGCTGTTTATTTTCAAGGTGAAAATATCTGGATTTGATGAGCAGGATGGGAATTGTAACAATGCGACATGGCATCTGACTGCCGCGAATCCGGATACAGAACGTCAATTGAACCTTGGTTACTCAATTGGGGATTCGTGCTGTCACGACGACATCATCGACCATAACCAAAGTTATCACCTAGAGCTTGCTTTTGGGGACGGTCGTGACGTCATGCTGCTACACAAGGGGGCCTTCTACATTTTTGTGGACTTTAGCTCTCTCCCATCAGCGAAGGAGGAGGGGAAGGGATGACTGTGATAGGGATAGGAATCAGGAAACGAAGATAGAAATAATACTAGTTTTGAATAATGAATATATCGATCCAATTTCGTCGGTGGTAGATGAGACAGCACCAATGTAGAGGGGCAAGGGAAAATGCGTCGGTCGTAGCTCCGAAGCTAGCTGGGTACGTTGGTTTAAACGAAAATGATGATGCAGAGGTTAGTTCAGAGCCGATCGGGATCAAAGTCTGGAATCTTGGGCAACCTTAGTGCCTGAAACACTCGTCGGAGAGCGCCCAAAGTGCCCCACCAGCGCCCCAGCTTTCACCCCAAGGCCCCAATTAAGAGCCCATCACAGGTCCCACGGGAGGTGATCGACCAAGCACAGGCTGAGGGAGCCCAGCGGCCCACCAAAGGATTGACGGTACCTGCGCGCACACTGCCTCCAGTATGTGACGGGGGGTACCGCTCGTCCTCCCTACCTGGGCTGACCGGGGACGTGAGCGTCATACAAGGCAGCACCATGCCAGGTTGGGCTGGCCTGTGCCTTCCCACTTTTGCTGAAGTGACGCACAACCAACCTGGGATTGCTGCTGCTCTGCCCAGCTCAATCAAGCACAACCAACAACATCCCAACTAACCCATCACACTGTCAATTCCAAACCCTCAAAAAAATTCCGAAACACCGCACCGCCCTAATTCTTGCCCTGCCGAGTCCCTCTACCCTGTCTCCTCGCTCGACGCGGAGCCATTTCATCCCGATCCCGTCCCGGCCCCTCTGCCTCGATCACGGACACGGACGCCTAAGCACGCCTCGTCGACAGCTCCCCTCCATCCCGCCGCACCTCGAGCTCCCTCACGCATGGCATCCGCACGCGCTGCACGCACTCGGAGCGGCAGATGAGGGCCCGATAGACGTCCCGCCACAACCCATACACTTCGCTTCCACGGCTCGGCCCACGGCCCCCCACCGCCATCATGTTGGAAGGCCTTGTCGCGGGGTTGCTCAACCGCTTCCTGGGCATGTATGTCAAGAACTTTGATCCCACCCAGCTCAAAGTCGGCATATGGTCCGGAGATGTGAAGCTGCACAACCTCGAACTCCGCCGGGAGGCCCTCGACCAGCTCAAGCTCCCCATTAACGTCATGGAGGGTCATCTCGGCGAGCTCACACTCATCATTCCCTGGTCCAACCTGCGCGGCGCCCCGGTAAAGGTCTTTATCGAGGATGTCTTCTTACTGGCCAGCCCCAAGGAGGAGGCAGAATACGACGAAGAAGAGGAAGAACGGCGGAAACAGCGCCTGAAGATGGAGAAGCTCGACAGCGCAGAGCTGCTCAAGGAAAAGAACCAAGAGGGCATGAGCCCAGAGGAGCAACAAAAGAACCAGAGCTTTACTCAGAGCCTGGTAACAAAAATCGTCGACAACCTACAAGTCGAGATCAAGAACATCCACGTCCGATATGAAGATTCCATCTCTGCTCCCGGCCACCCATTCGCCCTCGGTGTCACGCTTGAGGAGTTCAGTGCCATCAGCACTGATGGTCAGTGGACACCAACATTCATCCAGGACTCAGCCTCGGTCACCCACAAGCTGGCCACTCTTGGCGCCCTCGCAGTATACTGGAACACAGATACAGAGCTGCTTGGAACTGGCCGAGAGGCCGAGACGGATGAGTATCAGATGCTGCCCCACGATGAGCTGGTCGACAGATTTAAAGCCATGATCGGAAAAGAATCTGAAGCCAACGCAGCCCACCAGTTCATCCTCAAGCCAGTCAGTGGACAGGCAAAAATCGAGCTTGACAAGTCTGGCGATATTCGGGTGCCCCAGTTCAAGGCCAACTTGTTGTTTGAAGAGATTGGTCTCGTCTTGGATGACGACCAATATAGAGATGGATTGATGATGGTCGACCTCTTCCACTACTTCATTCGCCACCAAGAATACAAAAAGTATCAGCCGAAGGGCGTCACACCAAAAGAAGACCCGCGCGCCTGGCTTAAGTTTGCAGGAAATGCTGTCCTCTCCAAGATCCATGAAAAGAATCGGCGATGGTCTTGGGACTACTTCCGCGAGAGGCGTGATGACCGTATACGATACATTGAGCTCTTCAAGAAGCGGAAACAACAGCAGCAATTGACGGCCGATGAAGAAAAAGACATCCAGGCCCTTGAACGGAAACTGAGTTACGAAGATATGAGATTCTGGCGATCCCTTGCCCGAAACCAACTGAAAAAAGAAAATGCCGAGGCGCTTAAGAGGCAACCTCCGCAACAAGCGCAGCAAGGCTGGATTTCTTGGATGTGGGGTTCTCAACCTCAACAAACCGTCGAGCAAAACGGCGAAAATACAGAGATTACTGAGGAGCAGCGAAAGGAGCTGTACGAAGTAATCGACTGGGATGAGAAGAATGCCATTTCTGAGGAAGTTGATGTTCCTCGAGAAGCTGTCAAAATGTGCATTGAAACCTCCCTTAGCACGGGAAGCTTCACTCTCAGACAGGGACCGCATGGTAACAATAGAGATCTCCTGAGTCTGCATTTCGATGTATTCAAGGCCAAGGCGCTGCAACGAAAAGACTCTGTCCTCGCCAACATCAGCCTGGGTGGTTTGCGTGTCAATGATGGCACGACCCCAGACAGTCTTTATCCTGAGATTGTCCGCGTCAAGGATGCTCCTGATATCAACAAGCGCAAGAGGCTCTCCTTGGCTGAACTGGAACAGAAGAGCGACGAGACGCCATTCTTTCAATTTGAGATCGAGCAGAACCCCATTGAGCGCGCTGGCGACATTGCCATTGTCGGTTCAATGAAACCCTTGGAGGTTATTTGGAACCCCAACTTTGTTGTGGGCATCGCCGATTTCTTGAGGCCCCCCGAGAGACACATGGAGTCTATCACCGCCTTGATGGAGACTGCTGGAGCCACGGTCGAAGGTTTCCGCGAGCAAACTCGGGCCGGTCTTGAGTTTGCATTGGAGGAACACAAGACCATCAATGCTGAGCTTGACTTGCAGGCGCCTCTCATCATCGTGCCTGTAAGCATCACTACCAAGGACTCGACTTGCCTGATTGTCGATGCTGGCCACATTCATGTGAACAGCCAGCTTGTTGATCAGTCTACCATGAAAGAGATCCAGTCAAAGCAAAACCAGGCGTATAGTGACGAGGATCTCAAGCGCCTTGAGTCGGTCATGTATGACAAATTCATTGTCAAATTAACGTCCACACAGGTCCTCATCGGACCATCCATCGAAGAAACTAAGGCACAGCTGATCGAAAAGGACGACGACGCACATCTCCACGTCGTGGAACAGATCAATGTCGATTTTGTAGTCGAGACATCTATCTTGCCAAAAGCCCCGAACCTGACCAAATTTAAGGTGTCGGGCCACCTTCCCATGTTGCATGCCACTGTTTCAGATTCCAAGTATAAGAATTTGATGAGGATTATTGATGTGGCGATCCCCAAGTTCGGAAATGACGAGCTCCCTGAGCCTGCCCTGGTGGATGACGACGACGTGGATGAGCCATCACGACCTCGCGTCTTAAGCGATGCCTCTACTAAGTCAGCACAGCCTGGAGTACGCGACAGAAGACAATCCAAACCTTTCCCCTTCTTAATGCAACAATCTACTGCTGTTGTGCTGGATGACATGGATGAAGATGATGACAACTTCGAAGATGCTAGCGATGGCGCCGATGCCGAACAATTACGGATACAGCAGCGCAGCTTTGAGTTCAAGTTCAAGGTCGACACCCTCAAGGGCTCACTTTATCGAAGCGACCCGGACAAGAAAAAGCCCGATACTCTCTTGGTGGAGTTGGTCGCTGAGCGCTTTGACCTCGAATTTTATACACGGCCCTACGACATGGCAGCTGAAGTTTCGTTGGGTTCCGTCACAGTCGATGACTTTGTGGACAACCCTCCCGACGAGTTCAAGGCCATTGTTTCATCAGGCGACACTGATGACTTAAAAGAGGGCCGCAGCCTCGTCCATGTCAAATTTGTCAAGGTCAACCGCCTTTCTCCTGAGTTCATGCCGGTGTACGAAGGTGTCGAGACCAATGTCACGACAAAAATATCCACAATTAACCTGATTGTTACGAGAAAGACTCTTTTGACTCTTTTGGACTTTATCCTGGTGACATTCACAGGCGGAAACAATGATCAACAAATGCAACAAAAGGCCATTACCGATTCCTCAACAGCTGATGTCAAAGATGTTGAAACGGAGCTTCAGGTTGCACAGGCACAGAATGCCAATGCTGGCGCTATCCGAGTCAAGGTTGATCTCAAGAGTATTCGGCTGATTCTGAACAACGATGGCATCCGACTGGCTACGCTGTCCTTCAACAAAGCTGATGTCGGCATCTTCCTTCGCAACAACACTATGCGTGTGTCGGCTAAGTTGGGTGATCTTTCCTTGGTTGATGATGTGAATCTTGGGGTATCCGAAGACTCGGCTTTACGGCAACTGGTCACTATTCAGGGCGATGACCTGGCCGATTTCCGATATGAGACTTTTGATTCCACCAACACTAAGGCATACCCTGGATATGATAGTTCGATCTACCTTCGAGCTGGTTCTGTCAAGGTCAACTTTTTAGAGGAGCCGTTCCGGAAGATTATCGACTTCCTTGTCAAGTTTGGAAAGATGCAGGCGCTATACAATGCTGCGCGTCAGGCAGCCATGAACCAAGCGAACCAAATGCAGCAGAGCCCGAGCCGCATCCAATTTGACGTTGTCGTCAAGACGCCAATTGTTGTCTTTCCCCGTGTCATTGTTGCGGGTCGCCCCAAGCGTGATTTGGTCACTGCCTACCTGGGTGAAATTTACGCCCAGAACAAGTTCACACCTCTCGACGACAGTGAGGATTCAGATATTGGCATGAAGATCTCGGCCGGCATTCGTAATATCCGGCTGACATCGGATTTGCATTATTCTGACGACAGATCTGAAGAGCTGGAGATGATTGATCACGTTGATCTTGGATTCAAGATTACGTATGCAGAGCATAAGCCCGGCGCCAAAAGACCCGACACAGAGATCGAAGGAACAATGTCAGATATTAAGCTTCGGCTGACTCAGTATCAGCTCAGATTCTTGATGGAAATCTCCAAGTCTGTGCCCGCAGCCTTCGCCGGGGAAGATGGCGACGGCGACGCGGAAGCCGAAAAGGCTGTTGACGAAGGAACCCTGCAGCGTGCCCGAAATGTTTCCCCCGATAAAGGATCTGATGATGACCAAACGCTTGTCGATCTGGGGCCTGAGCTTGGCTCATTGGGTCAGACATGGACAAAGCTGGACCTTGTTTGGCATGTCGGTACTGTTGGACTGGAATTGATCATGGCTGAAGAGGACGAGCCCGTTGGAGATTTGGTCCAGTCCAGCCTGTCTCGCTTCTCTCTTGACGAAACCAAAGTCAAGACCAGGATGCTCTCTGATGGGTCTCTCGAGGCAGAGTTGCTGATTCACTCCTTCACCATCAATGACAGCCGGCCAGGCGAGACGAATAAATTCCGCCGCATCATGTCCTCGTCTAATAAGGAGGTCCAACAGCTCATGGCCAGCGTGACCATGTCTGGTGGCAAGGAAAGAAACGTAATTGCCATGGCTACAATCGATAGTCCCCGTGTAATTTTTGCCCTGGATTACATCTTTGCCATCCAGAAATTTGCCCTGGAAGGATTAATCGACGAAGAAGTCGGACCTGCTGAGGAAGAGAGCATTTTGGAAAGTCCAGATGAATCAGACACTGATTCTATGCAAGTCACTTTTACTGGAAGTCGCTCTCAAAAGACACAGTCTTTGGCATCAAAGAGCCAGACCACGGAGGTGTCGGAAGAGCAGGCTCAACCAACAATGAGCATTGCTTTCCGAGTTAATCTCGTCGATGCCCAAGTGATACTCATTGCCAACCCTCTCAACTCGAGCTCCGAGGCCATCGTCTTGGGAATTCGCCAGATGCTCCTATCTAAACAACATTCCCTGACCTTCCAGGTTTCAGAGATTGGCATGTTCTTGTGTCGCATGGACAAGTTTGAAACGTCTCGTCTGAGAATTATTGACGACTTTTCCATCCAACTGAGCATGGACAACACTAAGCCAAACAACACCAATATCCACCTTGAAGTCGAACCTCTTATTCTGCGACTTGCCCTGCGAGACATTTTGCTTGTTCTTCAAATTGTTAGTAAGGCTAGCGAATTGTCGGGAAGCGAACCAAAGAACGACAAGGAAACCCCCGCTGAGCAAAAGGCACGGCAGTTGCGAAATGCTGGGCTCAAGCAGAGGACTGCCAGCGGAAAGGGAGCTTCCACCACGGCCGCAAAGACAAAGGGCGCTTACCCAACACCAGCGGCCATCGAAGGACCAAAGGAGCAGGCTGTATCAGTTGTGAAACGCATGAGCGAACAGTTGACTGCCACGGTGGAGGGTGTTCGTATTGTATTGATTGGCGATGTCCACGAACTTCCCATTCTTGATATCGGCATCAAAAACTTTACCGCCGCTGCCGAAAACTGGTCCTCCAACTTGAAGGCAGAAACCGCCATCGACCTGTACTCCAACGTATACAACTTCTCCAAGTCTAGCTGGGAGCCCCTGCTGGAGCCATGGCAGGTAGGCTTTGGAGTTGCCAAAGAGCCCGAATCGGGATTGCTGTCGGTAGATGTGGCGTCAAAGAAGACGTTTGATGTGACTGTGACAACGGCATCTATTGCTCTCGCCTCTAAATCATTCGATTTCTTGACCACGGAGCAGGATGTTTTGGACAAACCCCGAGGCGTTGAAGCACCGTATCGCATCAGGAACTACACAGGCTTTGACGTTGTCGTTAACTCTAAGAGCCCCACGAACGATGAGCCTATATCTCTGCGCCTTGAGGATGGCAAGGAGGGCCCCTGGAGCTTCGAGCACTGGGAGAAAATGCGAGAAAACCTTCTCACAGAGTCTAACCAGACTTATGTGAGCATCCAACTTGAAGGCAGTGGCTTTGACCCCGTTAAGAACGTCCGACTGAACCGCGAGGGAGAGTATTTGTATGGATTGAAACCCAAGACGGAAAACATCTTGCACCGCCTGTGCGTGGATGTTGAACTGGGAACCGACAATGTCAAATATGTGACATTCCGGTCACCGCTACTGGTGGAAAATGCAACACAACTTCCAGTCGAGCTTGGTATTTATGATGTCAAAGAAGGCCATCTTCTCAAAATCGAAAAGATTGCTCCAGGCGATGCCCGCCCTGCACCTGTTGGCGCTGCATACGAAAAGAGGTTGCTTGTTCGGCCTGATGGCGGATTCGGATACCAATGGAGTGATGAGCGGCTGTATTGGGCAGACCTGCTTTCCCGACAGACGAAGCAAGTTGTGTGTCGGGGAGACAATGGCGACCCTTTCTACTTCCAAGTGCATGCTCATTATGACAAGTCGAACCCGTTAACAAAGTAAGTTTACTCCTATCGCGTCGCGTTTCTCGCGCTAATTGTTTCAGGCAATATCCGTACATGAGGATAAAGCTTTCCGCTCCCGTCACCCTCGAAAACTTGTTGCCTTATGACTTCAAATACCGAATCTATGATAAGAACACCAAGAAGGACTGGACCAACTTTTTGCGAAAGGGCGGCCTCAGCCCTGTGCACGTCGTGCAAATATCCCATCTCCTTTTGCTCAGCGTTGATATGCAAGATACCGTGTTCAAGCCAAGCGATTTCGCCATCATCAACCCCGGAAATGCTGAGGACTTCAGAAAGGAGAACAAGGTGGTAGTTAAGGACGAACAAGGGCTACCTTTGAACCTCAGCTTGCACTACTTCAAGATTCCTCACAGCGGCGGTGCTTTCAAGATTACTGTTTACAGCCCGTACGTGGTGCTGAACAAGACGGGCGTGGACCTTCAAGTCCGAGCCAAGGGCTTCTTGCAACAATCTAGGCCGGCGGCGGGCCAGTTCCCTCTTATGGACACCTCTGACCAGGAACGACCCAAGGCTTTGCCCTTTATGTTCTCCTTCAGCAGCGATGACCACCGTAACCGTGCGCTATTGAAGGTTGCGGACTCTGAATGGAGCAAACCTCAGAGTTTTGATGCCATTGGTAGCACCTCAGAAGTTGTTCTCAACTCAGCCAACAAAAACCGGGAGATTCACGTCGGAATCACGGTAAAGTCTGGCGAAGGCAAATATAAGATGACTAAGGTGGTAACACTGGCACCTCGATTTGTCCTGAAGAACAAGCTGGGTGAAGAGATCCTCATTCGGGAGTCTAGCTCTTCTGGTTTCCTCACTCTAGACTCAGGAGCCCTGCAGCCCCTGCACTTCCTCAACAAGTCTCGCGCAAAGCAACTTTGCTTGTGTTATCCTGGTGTTAGCAATCAGTGGACTTCTCCATTCAACATTTCTGACATTGGAACGACTCATGTCAAGATTGCAAAGGCAGGCCAACGCCAGCGTTTGGTGCGAGTGGAGATCTTGATGGAGGATTCCACCATCTTCTTGAACTTCAGCATGGAGACTAAGAACTGGCCGTATTCGATGCGCAATGAAAGCGACCTAGAGTTTACATTCTACCAAGCCAACCCCACTGTAGATGAGGATGGGGTGGAAGATCGGAGCGGCTGGAAGCCTATTCGATACCGCCTTCCTCCTCGCAGCATCATGCCATATGCCTGGGACTTCCCTGCAGCCAAGTTCCGTGAAATCATCATTTCTGCCAATGGCAAGGAACGACACGTGAAGCTGGCTGAGATTGGTAATCAGATTCCGATGAAGATTGGAGTCTCGGCCGGGCAGCAAAAGATCATTGACATCAACGTTGCGGCGGACGGGCCCACGCAGACATTGATTCTGAGCAATTTCCGCGCTAGCAAGAGCAAGTACAAGCCAAAGGCATTGCAGAGAGCCAACACGTCAACTGAGGCCTTTACGTTTGAGGTGAAGGACCAAGATACCGGTGCCACGTTCCGTGCCCAGCTCAAGCTCTCGGGCATTGGAATCTCCCTTATCAATGCTCAGATGAAGGAGTTGGCCTACCTGACACTTAGAGACGTGCAACTGCGATTCAGCGACTCACCGCTGATTCAAACTGTCTCATTGTCGGTGAAGTGGATGCAAATTGATAACCAGCTTTACGGTGGTATCTTCCCGATGATCCTGTACCCAAGTGTTGTTCCCAAGAAGGCACAGGAGGTCGAGGCTCACCCTTCATTGCACGCCATGGTTAGCCGAGTCAAGGACGATTCATACGGAGTCATCTATGTCAAGTACGCGACCATTTTGTTGCAGCAGATGACGATTGATCTGGACGAGGACTTTGTTTTTGCTCTCCTCGACTTTACCAATGTCCCGGGTGCCAGATGGACAATTATGGATGACGAGGGCAAGCTGTGCGATGATGACCTTGATATTCCCGACCCGAAGCAGATCCAGGCTGGGCAGGATATTTACTTTGAGGTACTCAACATCCAGCCAATGCAGGTTGACCTGAGCTTCATGCGCACGGAGAGGATCAATGCCGAGGATAAGACTTCATCGCATAACCCACTCATGTTCTTCCTCAATGTCATGACGATGGCCATTGGCAATGTCAACGACGCACCGATACGATTTAACGCCCTCATCTTAGACAATGTCCGAGTATCTACGGCGGTCTTGATCCAAAACTTCTCGAATCACTATAGCCAAGAAGTCATGTACCAAATTCACAAGATTCTTGGGTCTGCCGACTTCCTTGGAAACCCTGTGGGCCTCTTCAACAACATTTCATCGGGTGTGACGGATATTTTCTACGAACCCTACCAGGGGCTTATCTTGTCGGACAAGCCCGAGGAGTTTGGACTGGGGATCGCCAAGGGCGCAGCATCGTTTGCCAAAAAGACGGTGTTTGGCTTCAGCGACAGCTTCTCCAAATTTACGGGCAGTCTCAGCAAGGGCCTCGCTGCAGCCTCGCTGGACAAGCAATTCCAAGACCGTCGGCGCATCACGAGAGCGCGAAACCGGCCCAAGCATGCCCTTTACGGAGTGGCAGCCGGAGCCAACAGCCTGGTTACTAGCGTTGCATCAGGGCTTGGCGGACTGGCACGCAAACCCCTGGAGGGCGCGGAACAGGAGGGTGCGGTTGGATTCTTCAAGGGGGTTGGCAAGGGAGTGCTTGGCTTGGCCACTAAGCCGGCTGTGGGTATTCTCGACATGGCCAGCAACGTGAGTGAAGGAATCCGCAACACTACAACGGTGTTTGATGGACAGGAGCTTGATCGCACGCGATACCCGCGCTTCATTCCACTCGATGGCATTGTTCGGCCTTACAACCCGAGAGAAGCGCTTGGACAGTACTGGCTCAAGCAGGTGGACAATGGCAAATACTTTGACGAGCAGTACGTGGGCCACCTGGAACTCCCCAAGGAGGATATGGTGGTGATGGTGACATACGCACGAATCTTGCTGATCCGCTCGAGACGGCTCACAAGCGAGTGGGATGTGCCGCTGAAGGACATCCAGACTATTGCCAAAGAGCGCACGGGTGTGAGCTTGATTCTACGAGGCGGAGCCAATGGGCCATTTGTTCCGGTTGGGGGAGGCAGTGAAAGGGGCTTCCTCTACAAGATGATTGGAGTGGCAGTGGAAGAGTTCAACAGGAGGTTTAGGAGCGGCGAGACGCGATGAGCAAGAATGGAACGTAGCTGGCCTTAAAATGCGGCAGCATGTGGGATGGGAGTTTGGAGTTGCAGAGGAAACTGGTTGTGTGTAAATAATGTAGGCAGTGTATTATGGTTGATGGGATGAACTGTGCATTGCCCACTGTGTGTGATGAAGACGGGATGAACGACGGGCGCTAGCGACAGCTTAATCGTTTGTGGGAACTGGCCAGTTGATGGTGGTTGCATCTGCTCACAGGCTAGAAGGCGGGGTGCATGAGCGGCGTTCACCAAATTGGACTCTTGGGGTGTCGCGTGTCACTTGGACGAAATAGGATGGAGGGTGATAGCTGGGACTGGATGGATGTAGCAAGCGTAGCAAGCATGGTCGGACCCGGCCGAGATGCAAAGGAAACGGCCGAAGGGCCAAGGTGTCCAAGGGTGGTGAGAGAGATGAGAAGAGGTGAGGGCGACAAGGATGGAGATATCGGTTGGGAGAAGTTGGGCATTTGGGTTAGATAGACGGAAGATAGACGGAAGATAGACGGGAGATAGACAACGGATGGTCAGCTACGTGGGTGAGAGGTGTTGGCTTTCACATGCTCGAGCAAGGCTGAGATTTGAGATATCGTGTTGATATGGGATAGGGTCTGATGGTGCGGCTGACTGAGTGACTGGGGGAGGTGAGGTGAGGTGGGATAAGCGCGAAAGTGGACATGTCGGTTGTAAGGTTGAAAACAAGATTAAGCGGAGGGCAAAGAATAGGCTTGGCGGTTGAATGCGAGTGCAAATGCACAAGAGGCACACAGACCCGGGGGCGGCGGGGGCTTATCTTGGGGTGGATGGCAAGATCTTGGACAAGGATGGACACCGAGGCGTCCACGGCTAGCGTCATGGGCAGGGCACACGATGCGTGTATGCAGGCATGTTCTCTCTGGTTGGAAGGGAGGGGGAGGACGCGATCCGGTTGGGCTGGATTTACGACGCGCTGGCGGGAGGCGTCTGTTTGGTTGGCAGACGACGATGGGATCATGATGGAATTACAAAAGAGCCAGGCTAGGCCCCCGGGGAGCTGAGCTGGAGGGAGCGCGTGGTGGTCTTGGCTCACCTACCTATCGTGGACGGCCGAGTTATCTCGATGGATTACATGGGTGGCGTCTCGGGGTGGCGTCTTGGCGGTAGGCGGCAGGCGGCTTTGGTGGTGAAATTGACGGCATGTGGCGTACGGGGCTTGAGTTTATTCGTATAATGCAGGCAGGCTGTTAATCATGTCGAAGCATTGTTTGGGCAAAAGGCCGGAGGGAGCGAAATGAAGGCATGGGCGACGGGGTGGGGAGGGGGGGGAGATGGGGGAAGCTTTATCGAGTCTTATCGGGAGAGCTCGAGCTCGACCCTTGCTTTTGCGATCAATCAATAACCACGCCGCCGGGAACCTAACCTGAGGGAGTCTGAGGGCGACGCGAGCTTTGGGCTTGGCTCACCCGGATTCTGGGCCAAGTGATTGGCGTGGTCTCCCATGCGGACCGCGATCCAAAGTTCCCTTGGTCAGAATCGGGACCCCCGGACGCCCGTCGGATCCGGGTAGTGAGACGAGGATGGGTGCAGATGCACGCTGCTGGAATGGGGCGAGGGATGTGCGCCGGCGGCCAAGGCAAAACGATGCTGGGCCAATTGACGGACGGGGATTTGCATGTATATTTTGTTCCTTATTTCTGTAGCGTGGTACGTCTCTACTTGGTGTGTCCACGCCGTGTTATGCCGTGTTTCCCAGAGTTGAACTCTCCGGCCGGAGCTAGGTAGGCAAGGTGGGTAGGTATGCTGGGTTGGTTGGGGTCTATCGTCGATGGAACCATGAGCTTTCGCCCAGGTGAAATGAAGTCGCGATAAACATGCGCGGCAAAGAACTGAGACGCGCACACAAAGAGAGGAGAAAAAAAAGACTCGGAATAGGGTTGAAGAGTTTTTCGTTTTTAATGAGCAGGGTGGAAGGGGCCGTATCATTACCGCGAACCAGGGATCGGGAATTGGTGAAATGGGAAAAAAAGGTTAATGCCGTATATCTCACGCGCGGCACGACTTTGTTGCACGACGCAGAGTTTGTCGTATTGAGTGAGGCTCTTGCGCTTGACGTGAACGCTAGGAAACCGAAAAAATGGTTCTTGGTGACATTCTCTGCTGGCTCCTGGCCATGATGGAGACTTGTTCCATGCGGTCGCATGCATGTTGTTCGAGCTCCCAAGGGAATCAGTGGGTTGCGCTGCGTTGCTCTTCCCGGGCAAAGGAAGCTGTTATCACGAACGGGGTGTGGGGATCCACTAAACCCCGCTATCGACAGGACGCCGCCCCGGAGTCCCGTCCCTTTCAGTAGCTAGCGGCTTTTCAAAAGGACCAGGGGGCCGATGGCTGCTTGTTGGACCAGAGGGAGGAGCCGCCAGCGGGTTTGCTGCTGTGCTGCAGCGGGTTTTGCCCTCCTCCTCCTCCCCTGTACCTCGCCCAGAGAAACCCGGAGGGCGCTTACGTCCGTGATTCGCCGGCGGGGGCTGCTAGGGGCTCCAGCACCGACCCAAACGTTCCAGCAACCTTCCAGAACGGGCAACGAGCCGGCCTTGGTGTCGCCGAGGGTGTGGCCGGGATTGGTGGCAACGGCATAGACGACCTAGGCTTTGTGGTGCTGTAGCGAGAGTGAGCCTCGCTGCTGTGCGCTGTGAATTGCCTGCAAATGCACGTCGATCCATCTCGGTCGCCAGATTGGGGGGGCACTGGCGTGCTGTATCCGTGCTGGACCGCGCTGTAATAGCTGCTTGTACGCAGCAACAGGCACTTGTATCTCTTATCAGTACGTACCGTGCCTCGGCGGAGCCACTGGTACCGATGCTCCGTTCCACCCCTCGCTCATCATCTCGACTGGTCCTCGTCTTGGGACCAACAAACCAACGGGGACGACACTCGGAACCCAATCCATGACGACAAAGCGCCGGCCTCAAAGGACGAATCACCGGCCGGCATCTGATAGTTTCAGAGAAAAAGAAACCACACGGCCAACATGCCAAAGGGTCTCACGTCGTCCCGCGTCCCTCGTCCCTCTTTTCCACCCCGCAAAATCCCCCCCGACTAACCGACCGATGGACCGTTTTCCCTCGTGCGTGGTCGCGTGTCTGTGGAGACGCATCACCTCTCTTTCGTGATGAGATGACAGAGACCAAGGTGACGAGGATGTGTCTACACCCCCGGCTGATAAGCTCCCCTCTCCCGCGCCTGGCCGGGGTGCCATCGTGTGTCCCGATGCCAACCCAAACCCAGCAAAGGCTGTTTGGTGCGCGTTCGTCTGCAAGCGCACCTTCTCCGCGACCCTATCTGCATTTGACAGGGAAGCCCGAGAGGATCATGTCCCCAATTGGGACTGTCTAGGGGACCCAGGCTAATCTTTTTTTTTCTCTGCTGCTCTCGTCTGGTTTGCTCGTGGGGTGAGCTGAGACGATAATGTTGCCGTCCATCTTGTATCTATTGCCCCCCCGTGTGACCCTCCTCCACTTCCCACAGCTCCCCCCAGCTCTTTATTAAAAAGCTGCCGCGGCGCCTCTCTTCTCGCTCGCCCTCCTCACGCTCCCTCTTGTGGATCTGTCGTGCTCTCGCATTCCTCGAGCTCTTCAAGGCTTCTTTGTCTTGTCTTGTCCTTCTTGTCTCTCCCTCGCCTAACTCGCCAACGGTGATGAACTCGGATTGAGCCGAAGCACATCTTCGCCCTTCTTGGTTTAAACGAGCGCACTCAACGTCCGCGCCCCAATTCCCACGTCGCATACCATTCAATTGACTTCCTAGCTCGATACTCAAGCTAGGCGCAACAAATTCATCATGGCGGACACCACCACTCCTGCGGCCGAGGGCTTGCGCCGGAACTCGGACCCGGCTCTCGACCCCCAGAACCAGCATCAGCACCACCACCACAACCACTCGCCGCGCGCTGTCGACGACGAAAAGGACGCCGTTTACACCACCGGCACCACCCAGGACCCGAGCAACGTGCCCACCCAGAGCCCTCTCCACAAGCACGGCGTCGAGACCAAGGCCGCTGAGGGCACCACTCCCCCCGACTACAGCGACCATGAGAAGCTCGAGGGCGGCGTCGTCTCCCACAGCGGCGAGGAGGGCTCCGAGGCTGGCGGCGCCCGCTACGGCGCCCTGGCTCCCCTCTACCGCCACCGCCGCATCTTGACGCACCTCTTCATCGGCTGCCTCTTTACCGGTTGGTGGATCGCATCCCTCGTCCTGCACAAGGACGACAAGAACTGGGTCGTCCCGTTCCTGTTCTGGCTCGCAATCATGCTGCGACTCTTCTTCTTCCATGTGTCCATCAAGTACGTCTCGGGCCCCATCCGCTGGGTCTGGCACAACACTGCCGTTGTTGTCTACGACAGGATCCCCCCCAACCTGCGCACCCCTGCCGGTGCTTTCGTTGCCATTGCCTCGATCCTGGTTGGATCCTTCGTTTCTGAGGAAAGGGAGGACAACACCCGCGAGAACCGCGCCGTCAGCCTGTTTGGCATGCTCGTCTTCATCTTCGTGCTCTGGCTCACCAGCAGAGACCGCAAGGCCATCAACTGGCGCACCGTCATTGGAGGCATGCTGTCCCAGTACATCATCGGTCTCTTTGTCCTGCGAACCGGTGTCGGTTACGACATCTTCCGCTTCGTCGCTGACCGCGCTGCCGATCTGCTGGGCTTCGCTGGCGATGGTGTGGCGTTCCTGACCAGCCAAGATGTTGTCGACACCTACAGCTGGTTCCTGCTGAGCGTCTTGCCCGCCATCATTTTCTTCATTTCCATTGTCCAGGTTCTGTACTACATCAACTTCCTCCAGTGGTTCATCGTCAAGTTCGCCACCTTTGTCTACTGGGGTCTCGGAGTCTCTGGCGCTGAGGCTGTTGTCGCCGCTGCCACTCCCTTCATCGGACAGGGCGAATCTGCCATGCTGGTCCGACCTTTCGTCCCTCACATGACCAAGGCCGAGATTCACCAGATCATGACTTGCGGTTTCGCCACCATTTCCGGTTCCGTGCTGGTCGGATACATTGGCCTGGGCCTGAACCGCGAGGCCCTGGTCTCGTCCTGCATCATGTCCATCCCCGCCTCCCTGGCCATCTCCAAGCTGCGATACCCCGAGACTGAGGAGACGCTTACTGCTGGCCGCGTTGTCATTCCCGACGACGACGAGCACAAGGCTGAGAACGCCCTCCACGCTTTTGCCAACGGTGCCTGGCTCGGAATCAAGATTGCCGGAACCATCATGGCCTCGCTGCTCTGCATCATCGCCCTTGTCGGTCTTATCAACGGTCTCCTCACCTGGTGGGGCCGATACCTGAACATCAACGACCCCAAGTTGACCCTGCAGACCATCCTTGGCTACTGCCTCTACCCTGTCGCTTTCCTCCTGGGCGTGCCCCGCAACGGCGACCTGCTCAAGGTCTCTCGACTTATCGCCGAGAAGGTCATCACCGTAAGTTTTAACCCCTTCTACATCAGATACAAGAATGATTGTGAATAACACGCGCATTATAGAACGAGTACCAGGCTTTCTCCCTCCTCACCTCCGACGCCGAGTACGCCGACCTCTCCCCCCGATCCAAGCTCATTGCCACCTACGCCCTTGCCGGCTTCGGTAACATTGGTTCTCTGGGTATCCAGATTGGTATTCTGGGCCAGCTCGCTCCCTCCCGTGGTGGTGACGTCTCCCGTCTCGCCCTCTCTGCCCTCGCCTCCGGTGTCCTGGCCACCCTCACCTCTGCCAGTGTGGCCGGTCTTGTCGTGACGGACCAGATCTCGAGCTTCACCTCGACTTCTACTTAAAGGATGCGGTTGCAATTACGCAAAATGGTGTTGGGAGAGATGCAAGAGATACCCCGTCTTTCTGGTGCTTTTTTACTTTTTGGCCCAGAATGTTATAATGTATCCCATAGTCTTGTCAGGTTTACAAGATGACAAGCTTAATGATTGAATTTTACGTTCTTTGTCTATACAATGATGATTCTCAACTGTGCCACTATCATGCCATGTCGCGACTTGTTTCTAGCTCCCTGCACTAGTTGAAAAGACGCCGAACGACGTTGCCTGCCCCGCCGGCTGGCGTCCTGAACATCGGTAAAAACGGCCGGCATCTCGTCATGCTCCACCCCGCGGCATCCACACAGAGCTCGCCAGCGGGCCATTGCGCAAGCCGGGTAGATCTCGTACCATGAGATTAGTCGACCCCGTTTTCCCTTTGCAAAATTTTCTGCTTGACCCAGCGCCTTTTCTCTAGACGCCGGCCCGGGCCATTTTCGCCCAGACTTTTTTTTCTCTCTCTCCCGTCCCGCGCGCTCTCTTCTTTCCTTCCGCTTTGTTGCAAGGCTCTTCTTATCTGGGGAAATGACTTGCATACGTAGACCCTGCTGTCTAGCGGGTGTTTGGGAGATGAGATGAATGGGCGGATTGCGTTTATTTTGTTGAGAGGCATGACGTTGCCCGCGGGTTCCAGAAACAACTCATCCACACCGTCGAAAGGTGTGTGGTCTTGAACCCATCAGCGCATATTTCCAAGTTTTGATACCAAGTCCCACGCCATTTATATGCGCTATCCGTTTTCCCTCTATTCCCACTTCGCTGGTTGCATCACCCCCCACTTTCAGGGTCCGTTTCATCGTTCGTCGGGTACATACGTCGTGGTGGATCATGCAACGTCGCGGCGGTGTCTGCTACAGTGGAGAAGAAGCGGCCCCTCTTCAGATGCAGACTGATGTAACAACCGCGACTCCATTCGTGGCTGGTACAATAAGCCAACCACTTCAGCAATCATCTGTTCACCGCCGCAACAGAGGATCCAGCAGAGTAGATCACAGCCATTCACATTGCCCATTGGCAGACAGCTGCCCATCAGGCCTATCGGTGGAGTTGACCCGACCCGACCCTGATCGAAAAGAAATTGAACAAATCCAATATTTTTAGCTATTTTACTTATAGAAGGAAACAGGATTGCAACCCAAGATAGATGAATATATTCTATAACCTTCTGCGATGCGTCTACTTTTAAGGCACAATACATACTGGGCAATTTCAAAACCACATTTTGGAGAATGACCGATTCACTGCATGGAGACAACATATCATTAAGCTGGGTACATTCCGCCTTTGAAATTTCTCGCAAGAGCAGTTGACAGCAGGATGCCAGTATTATTATGAGGCTGACGTGAATATTCCTCGGATTCCAACAATCGCTTGCTATTCCAGTTCTGGGCCTCCCACAACTGAGCCCAGATACTCAGTCCATATTCTCCGGGATCTTTCTAGGATTGGCCTGTCAAACGGAATATAGGCTACCATTGTACTACGCATTAGCAGGGTGTCACCTCACTTTTACCATAGCCGTCAATTTGACACAAGCGATTGGATTCTGCTGACACATTTCTCCAAAACCCAAGTACTTATACGCGACGTAGGTCGTATCCAATTCAATAGAATCCTATCCAAAATTAGGTAGAGAATAGAGTAGTAGTTTGCAATTCTAGGCATGTCATTGTGGCGTGATGGGAGACTTGTATGTGCCTAATTGGACAATCAAAATGGTACTTGGCCAATCTGAGAAGGGACAATAAGCCACAGCTGAGCTGGCCCCGCACATGCTGGCTTACTGCTTATGTTGATTTTCTCGCGAGATATGGGTGCCAGCCTGATTTTCATTCTGCCAACTTGCGTGTTTTGTTTCTAAAATCCCAAGCCTTCCCGTCCTCAAGTTGCATGACCCGGGACTTTGATCTTGGACCAAAAGCCCGCATCAGCAGCACTTCCCACTGTCAGGCTGAAATTATGGGCAGAAATAAACCAGATCAGGGCAGACTGAGTCGTTGGGCTCAAAAGTGCTGCCCTTGCCTGAGGGACGACGATGAACCACATGGTAGCGGCGCGTTGGTTGGTCACACTATCCCATTCGGATTCCGTCAGCTAACTTGATTGGAACTACTTAGCTTCCACTGGAACGCCCTAAGGGACCAAAGGCCGTTGAGTCTGAGCAGAAACCTAATGGGTTTGAAGTTTCCCTGGCTTCTCCTAGCGCAGCCTCCCCCGGTATAGATTCTCGTGATGGAACGTCACCCAACAAGGCTACTCCTGACGAAACTTCGCGCCGGCCTGCAATTCCGAGCCTCGAAGAAATGTGGGAAGAGGCTTTAAAACAAGTAGAAAGCTCGAAAGCCGACAGCAAAATCGTTAGCATCATACGAGGATTTGCGAAGAAGTCGACTGAAGACGCCAATTGTATATCCAAATCACAGAACCTGGCTGATATCAGGAAATCTATGGAGCAAGCCATCTCGGACGGAGAAAAAGATCATGAAGACGGGACATTGAAGAATATATCAATTAGCGGAAAAGAATACAATTTGCGCGGGTTTGTCGAGAAGGCCATTGCTATCCTCAATAGACTCGCGGTAGTTGCTGACATTGCCGTGAGCGCTGACCCCATTCATGCCGCTTTGCCATGGGCAGCTGTGCGGCTTGTTCTTATGGTACGTTGGCGCGCTGCCAGAAATGTATCAGTTATTAAGCTCACTGCTCTTAGGCTTGTTCTGCGAGTAGCAAACTGAGGAGCGACATAAGCTTTGGGCTGACCAAGGTCACGGCGCTAATCTTCCAATGCGACACCTACCGGAGATTGTACACCGCGCCAAGCACATCCAGCGACCTATATTTGGATCATCTGAGCCGCCTAATAAACGCGATTGTCAAATGTTTTACTCATTCGCTGCGATTTCTTGGCTTTGCATATCAGCAATTTGGAACAAGCAGTGCTACTGCGCTTTTCAAACTTGACGACGTGGGGACATGTACCCAAAACCTAATAGATATCGGGAACGAGCTTTTTCAAGCTGCGAACCATTGCGAGGAGTGCTGCAGTCATGAGAACCAGGCCAAAGTCACAGAAGTCTTTCAGCTTGCAACAGAAATGCATGAGGCTATTCACAATCAAGGGTAGGTCAGGTATGCATCTCCGTCAACAAGTTTGGCACTTACGTCCTGTAGGAAGTTGATTGTAGATATTCGCCAATACCTTCTCTTGTCCGAGCTAAAGACGGCCGAAGGTGCTGAGTACGACTCCTTTCATAACGCCAACGACCCTAGGTGCTGCAGAGATACCCGTGTGGATCTCCTCGACGCAATTCAAGCCTGGTTCTATGACCCTAAGGGGAAACCCATCTACTGGTTAGGAGGAAAGGCAGGAACAGGCAAATCCACCATATCCCGCACTATTGCCGAAAAGATGGACGCTAAAGGGGAACTTGGCGCAAGTTTCTTTTTCAAAAGGGGTCAAGGCGATAGGAGCCATGCCCAGAAATTCTTCACGACTGTCAGCGATCAACTCTGTCGCAAGAGGCCTTTGTTTGCGCAGTACGTTGAAGAAGCGATTGCTATCGACAAAAGGGTTGTAACAAAGGCACCCAGGGAGCAACTCCAGAAGCTTATTACAGCCCCCTTGAGTGCTGTGGGTAAAGAGACTGATGGTATTTTGAGAATTCTAGTCGTGGTCGATGCCCTGGATGAATGCGATGACGATGAGCATGTGGAGACTATCATTACAGTCTTGAAATCAGTAAAATATCTGGAGGAATTTGGGGTTTACCTAAAGCTATTTATTACAAGTCGACCAGAAACTCATATTCGGCTTGGGTTTGATGAGATCCCCGAGTTTCATGAAGAAGTGGCTCTTCATGAGATAACGCAGGGGTCAATCCAGCAAGACATTTACACCTATTTGAGGCAGGATTTAGCAAGGATCAGAGACAAATATAACAAGCGGAGTCGCGAATGCAAGCTACCGGAAGACTGGCCTGGCGAGAAGAATGTGAAGAGGCTGGCCGAGTTGGCCACCCCTTTATTTATTTTCGCCTCGACAGTTTGTCGATTCCTGCGAGACTATCCAACGGACGGACTTGCCCAGGTCTTGGGCCAAGCAAGGAACACGCACGACAACCAACTCAATGCAGCATATCTCCCTGTCCTTCAGAGGTTGATAAAAGGGGAAGAAAACAGCACCATCGCCGATAGGGTTGTGGAAAAGTTCCATAAAATTGTGGGCTCCATTGTGCTTCTTGAGGAGCCCCTGTCCATACCATCTTTGGCGCTTCTCTTAGCTATCGATGAAGACAAGATCATGGATGTGATTGAGCCCATCGATTCAGTTCTCGATATTCCCGCACCTGATACAAATATTCCCGTCAAGATCTTTCACTTATCCTTTCGTGAATTCCTGATTGATAAAAACAGGAATAGCGAAACAAGGTTTTATGTTGACGAAGAGAAGACACATAGGGGACTGGCGATAAAGTGCTTGGAGCTTTTATTAAAACCGGGTACTCTGAAAAAGGACATTTGCGGCCTAAATAAGCCCGGAAAACGTAAACAGGAAGTACAACCGCAAACCATCCGCGACAATATACCGCCAGCTACCCAGTATGCTTGTCGCTACTGGGTACGACACCTTGTTAAAGGTAAAGTCAAAATCAACAAGCAACACCAAGCATACCAATTTCTTCAACACCACTTTCTCCACTGGCTAGAAGTTTTGAGTTTCATGGGAAGACTATCAGAGGCTACGGGCCTCATACAAGAACTGCAGAACCTTATTGATGTAAGTCAGCCCTATAGCGATCGAAGGACACGGTGCCAACGTAATCATAGACTGGGGGAGGTGACGAGTTTCGGGGGTTTCTTATCGATGCGAATCGTTTTATTCTCCACTCCTATGCGGCAATTGACCGGGCACCCCTCCAACTTTACTCCTCGGCGCTTATATTTGCTCCAGAGCAGAGCCTTGTTAGGAAATTGTTTCAGGGGCAGCATATAGGCTGGGTGAAACAAAAGCCACGTGTGGATAATAACTGGAACCCATGTCTCCAAACGCTTGAAGATCATTACGATGAGGTGTTTGCCGTAGCTGTCTCCGACAACGGCAAGATGATAGCTTCTGCGGGACTTGACATGACGGTTAGGATTTGGGATGCAGCTACCGGGGCACTTCGATGTGCGCTTAAGGACCATCCAGATGTGATATTTTCAGTGGCATTTTCCAGCGACAACAAGATGATAGCTTCTGGGTCAGGGGGCGGAGAAATTAAGGTTTGGGATGCACAAACGGGGGGGCTCCAGCACACACTCGACTGCGAGACGAATGCATTGCAGACGAGCCTCGCATTCTCAAAAACCGGGTTGCTAGCTGGGTCAAGTGGCGACGCAATTAAGGTTTGGGGTGCATCAACAGGGAGGCTTGAAAAAACGTTACAAGGCCACACCGATCAAATCGAGTCAGTGGCATTTTGCGGGGAGAGTACCCTGCTGGCCTCAGGCGCAAGGGACGAAACAATCAAGATTTGGGACGCAGCAACAGGCGAACTCCAAACTACACTGACAGGCCACAGTCCTTGGGCCACTTCGGTGGCATTCTCGAGTGATGGCAGGCTGCTGGCCTCAGCCTCACGAAACACCATCAGGATTTGGAACGCAGCAACATGGGACCATCAACATACGATCCAAATTGAGAATACCGGCGTCGAGTCGTTCGCGTTATCAATGGACAATACGCTTCTGGCAGCTGGGCTATCTGACAACACCGTTAAAATATGGGACCCAACAACGCAGGAGCTCCGATACACTCTTGAGGGCCATACCAAGAATGTTTCATCAGTCGCTTTCTTAAAGGAAAAAGACACAGTCATTTCAGGCTCATATGACGGAACAGTCAAGATTTGGGATATTTCGCAAAAGAAAATCCGTGAGGATCATGAAAGTGGAGTTTTTTCTACTACCCTCTCTTCTGATAGTACTCTGATGGCATTGGCATTATATGATGGAGGGGTTCAGGTCTGGGATGCAGCAGAAGGGTCACTGATACATACGTTCGAGGGTGATGGTGAAAGCGCCTGTTCTGTTGCCTTCTCGCCTGATAATAAACTAATAGCAGTTGGACCATATAATGCACAGATTCAGGTCTGGGATGCAGCAGGAGGGTCACTGATACATACGCTTGGGGTTGACTATGGGTGGGTCTGTTGTATTGCCTTCTCGCCTGATAATAAACTAATAGCAGTTGGATCAAATAATGGACAGATTCAGGTCTGGGATGCGGCAGAAGGGTCACTGATACGTACGCTTGGGGTTGGGTTTTGGTCGGTCGGTTCTATTGCCTTCTCGCCTAATAATAAACTAATAGCAGTTGGATCAAATAATGGACAGATTCAGGTCTGGGATGCGGCAGAAGGGTCACTGATACGTACGTTTAAGGGTCACTTTGAGCAAGTCTGTTCTATTGCCTTCTCGCCTGATAATAAGCTGGTAGCATCGGGGTCAATGGATGGCACGGTCGGGCTCTGGGATGTGGCAAAAGGAACACTTTTGCAAAGGTTCCCAAGCAGAGGTGGATTTCTGAAAGTATCAGCTTCCAGCACAAGTTCACATTTCATTGTGGACCCAGGGAACATGCTGATAGATGCTTCCGCATACCTTCATGGAGGAAGCTCTCAGATCACTGCCGGGGCTGATAATAGGATAGCATCTATCGGCCCAAAGCTGCTTGATACTGGCTCTGATCAAGCACAGGACCAGTCCTGTACGACGACACAGCTTCACGGTTATGGCCTGAGCGTAGGATTTGACTGGATCATGGAGGACGGGGACGAAGCAATCTGGATCCACCCGGATTACCGTCCGGGATATGGCATGGGCTGCTGGGCTATATCTCCCTCAAGAAAGATCATTGCTATTGTCACTGAATCGGGTAGATTCTTTCAGATTGGCTTTTAGATCCAACTAATTCTACAATCAAGACAAAAGGCAATTAGACCCTAGAGGTCCGCTGTAGCGATAGCCAATCACCTTCTTACATAGCATGCAGAAGGTCCATCTTACCTTGAGCCATTTCAAAGGGCTTTTAGGGCCTTTAATTGATCTGTGTGAAACTTCAGATTAAACACCTTCTTGCATGATATTACTCAAGACTATCCATATGTCTCAGCACTTCAACAGATGTCTACGATCTAATTTCTTATTTGAACTATGTCAAAAGTTCTGGGCCAGTAGCAGACAGTAGCCCTGACCTAATCGTCATTCGATTTCGTCGCCGTCAACTTAAGCACCTTCCATGCCGTACTGTTGCGTCCATTCGCTGCACTTGAGCACTTCTTCCTCCCCAACAGAGGGCTTCGTATTTCCCACAGCCGCAAACAAATCTGCAATTGACAATGGTGGTTCCTTGAGTTGCTTGGCCGGAACTTGGTTCCACCTCATGGGCATGGCACCGCTGTCGACTGCGTTGCAAGGCGTGAACCATTCACCTTGCTGATCCCGAAACTAAGCATGTTTGTGAGCATTAATCATTGAAGCCTTCACTGTATAAAGGGACGTACCTTGCGAAAGTGAGTCGCAGTGTGGACTTTTCGAATGGGCATCATCAAAGCATCCTGGACAAGGTTGGCAATGTCACTGCCGGAAAATCCCTCTGTCCTCCGAGCAAGGTCCCAAAACGCCATGTCGGTGTTTCCTAATGATGCACTCATATCACCAAGATGCACCTTGAATAGCTCACTGCGAGCCGCTTCATCTGGTAACGGGACATGGATTCTCTTTTGGAACCGCCTTCGCACTGCTGGGTCAAGGGCCCAAGGCAGATTAGTGGCTGCCAATACAAACACGCCGTCGTTGTTGTTCCCGAGGCCATCCATCTGCACCAGAAACTCGGTCTTCATGCGCGCCGTGTCCTCAGCGTTGGCACCGTTTCCATCGCGCTTGCCGCAGAGGGCATCAAGTTCGTCGATGAAGATGATGGATGGCTTCTTTTCTCTGGCAAGAACAAAGAGCTGTCGCATGAGGCTGTGGGTTGAGTTAGCAAAAAGCGTCTATTCTTCACGCAGGCGCCCAAACTTACCCTTCGCTTTCACCCATCCACTTGGACATGACATCACCGCTGCTGATGCTAAAGAGTGTATGATCTACCTCGGTCGCAACAGCTTTTGCCAGGTAACTTTTACCGGTACCAGGGGGGCCGTACAGCAACAGAGCTCGCCTTGCCTGGCGCTTGCCACGGAACATTTGCGGGAAGCGGAGGGGGAAAATAATGGCCTCCTGGAGTTCGGCCTTGGCGGCCTCGAGACCAGCGACATCTTCCCACTTGATGTTGGGTTTCTCGGAAACAATGGAGCTGAGGAGAGATTCCTTGAGCGAAGTATCCATAAACTTCTTGCCAAGCTTGTCCATTTCCGATGGTTCTCCAAAAGACGGCTGGTTTCCGCCGTAAGGGCTTGGGGTAGTGTACGGCGTGTCCCATCCTTGAAGAGACGGCGGCATCGTGCAGTCTGAAATAGTGGGTAGAGTCTGACCAGGCGAAACAGTGGGCGCAGCAATCGGCTCGGTAGTAGGCGCAGACGCCGTGCCAGGGGGCTCGCAGAACGCCTTCACTACCTTCAAAATCAAGGCGTGGCCGCACGTCTTCTGAGACTTCCAGCATAGTTCGCAGAGATCATAATCGCCACCGTTGCAGATTTGGCAGAAGTAGACATTGGTTCCGTTGGGAAGACGTGCCGTGCATCCATCACAGTATGCGGAATCACCGACAATATCTCGGTATTGAACATTGTTTGGCAGCTGAATAGTAACCTGGCACAGTTCGTGCTGGCACCTCTTTGACGGATCTGCGTAGCAAACCTGGCACAAGTCGAAATCCCCACCGCCACAAACAGGGCAAAAGAAAGTGTCTTCTCCAACATTAAGCCCGCTCGAACAGCCATCGCATGTTATCGCGTTGTCGGCCCAGCGAATCTTTGTCTTGTCCCCGGTGAGTCGAGTGTCAACTTGCCACATGGCCTGAACAAACTCCTCCTTTTCCAGCTGCCCATTCTTGTCTTCATCGGTAAGCTCCCAGATCTCGGAGAGGACCTTTCTTTCAAGGCCAGATGAGAGCAGGATGTGGGCAGCTGTCGAGCCGGTCAAGTGGGGTCGTCCACCGCTGTGGTGGTCGAACTCGCGCTCGTACCTATGCCGCATATTTACAGGCACAGCAGGTGGACTCAGATACGCAGGGATGTTGCTGGGGCGAGGAGCTGGGGACGGTTTATTGTTTTGAGGGCTCGGCTGTGGGGATGCCTGGGCCGGAGCAGGGGAACCATTGATGGACGCCGAGGGGATTAAATTATCTGGGGGTTTAATGTTTTGGGTTATCTGGACGAGCAGCTCTTGCGTGACAAGACCTGTAGGCAGTTTAAACGGGAATTGAGGGACGCCGTAAATCGGGAGGGCTTCAATGAAATAATACTCATTTGACCACGGGCATAGGGTCGTGCCCGGCCCCAAGGAAAAAATCGTGCCCCCAACGCGAACATCATTGAGAGTGTCAAGAACTTGGGCCATGTCCTCTGGCAGATTAGCCCAGAGCATAGAGGAGCTGCTGGTTTTGATCAGTACTGATTCACCACCACCGAAAAAAACGTCCCGAATCATGGAACGCTGTGTGGACTGAGCAGCGGGACCTGTCAACTCAAGATGTGGAGCGGCGAGCGTGTAAAAGGCATCGGGAAAACGACCCGACAGCTGAATAGTGCCATCACTATAGCTAACGAACCAACCGCCCAGGGGAGAAAAGCTAACGTGGGAAACAGTGGCAATGTATGACATTTGGAGCTGTTTCTTAACGGCATCTAACATGTCATTACAGTTGGAAAGCACTATGTGTCAAGGTTAACTAGGAGGCTCGAGCTTGAAAGTAGACATGTACGCACATTGGCCCTGCTTGGTCTGAATGGCATATCTGCCATCGGAGGCCGAAGTCATCCATTGGATCAAGGTGCCGGCTAGTTGCTTGTCCTGAAAGGGTTGGCCTAATTGGTCCCAGACCTTGCGAATAGGTTCAGGTAGGTTGTTTCTTGGTGAGGAGCGTTAGCGTGGGTTGAACTTTGACGTGGTCCATGTGCATCGTGTCATGCATCATGGGCAAATGCGGGTGGAGCCTCACGCCAGCGCAAACCTATCGTTGCCAAACGCCCAGGACGAGGGGTCTGGCCCGAAGTAGTAGAAAACCATGCTGATCCAGGATCACCCGGGGCCGCAGCAGGGGAGGGATGGGCGGAGATGACGATCGAGAGTTTACGGCACTTGGAGTACGACACTTGGAGTACGACACAGGCACTGTGGTTTGGAAACGGCGAGAAAGAATAATGTGAGACGGGCGTCAGAGAGGCAGAACTTCACAACAGGCTGCCACAACGTGTTTGTTTCGCGGCGCTTGTCTGGGAGACGCTGCAACAGGCGCGTTGCGTTTTCAGCTGTATCAGCCTGGCTTCCTAGTCTTGGCATGCCAGCGCATGATTGGATCGTGGCACCAGACCCAGGCTCAGGGACAAATCAAGGCACTTCTCAAGGCGCCCAACAAGGCGAAGCACCCCTCGCAGCAGGGCTAGGTTTATGCGGCCTCAGGCACAAAGTGGTTCGATGGGGCAACCACCAAGTCTTCGGCCTTTTTCGGGGCCTGTTTTTCCGAAATGCCTAACATTTGATCAGGCGGCGCACGCGACGATCAAAATGGTGGGAATAAGGAAATAGCGGGAAGGGCACGGAGCTAAGGCGTTCATAGTAGCATTGGGTCGTGTAATCCGGAGTTTCGGCATATTAGCAATCATGAGAGAAAATTTTAGCCTGCGAACTCGGAGTGTTCGGGGCTCCCGGCGATCCGGCACATACGACCCTGAGTGTGTCAAGGTCGCGCTTAGCAAGCTGCGACGATACAATCACCTTTGGCAGCGTGTTGCTGAAGATATTTTGCAAATAGACGATAATTTTCAGTGCTTATAGTCAATAAACCATTTAATACCTAGATACTATTGCTTTTTATCCTATATGCCCGCTTTGAACTATCTTCCTTGTTTTTGCTTGGACTTAATTAGAGGCCATGACCACGGTACCTGTACTTGGGCCAATGATTCATCTCCAGCGAATCAACCCAGCAACGTCGCGCAACCCGGCACTCAAAGTTAATGACGTAGGTGGGTGGGCCACTCGGTGCGCTCGCCGTCAAGCCGCCCGGGCTCCACGGACACACTCGACACACTCTGACACGCGCAGTCATGTCGCAAAGCAGGGTTCGGGCGGCTTCGTGGTTGGTGAATCGAAGCTAACCACGATTCGTATACGTACCCGGATACTAGGGTTCGACGTGCGATGATGGGATGGCAAATGCGTTGAGGCAAGCTTCTGAGGTCACATTCACACACGCACCACACACACCACACACCCAGATTCGCTGACAAAACTGACTAATGGCGTCCTCTCCTCGCCTTACATATCTACGAAGCTAATTCTTCTCACCTCTTCCACTCCATGCAAAACTCTTTCCCTCGTCCCTTTCCATTGGCATGAATGCCTCATGGATCCCTCCCAGCGTCCATCCCAGCCTGCGGGCCGCCATCTCCAAGTAGCTCCCGGCACGCCGCACCGCTCGCCCAGCCCGTCGACTACGAGATTCTCCAACTTCTCCAATCCTGCCACACCCAGCGCTGTCAGCGACATCGCCGGCGATTATTTTGATCCTCTGTCGGCCGCACCATCAAACGTATCACGCATTTCCGCCCCCCGCACTCGATCGCGCCCAACGTCTGCGGCCAGCCCTAGGCCTGGCCTCGAGAACACCGGCCGCCTTCCCAGTATCCGTCTGCGGCGACGCAGCTCGAATTCATCGCTCGCTTCCTTCGCCGCCGCCGCCGCCGCCAGCGACCAAGCCCTCGAAAATGTCCCTCCGAGAACCGATGGCTTTCATGGCCGCCCGCGAAGCATTTCGCAGCCCGAGCGGGCCCAACTGCCCGATGTGCCTGGCATTGCTCGACACTCTAGAAGGGTTCCCCAAATTGCCATGCCTCGCCTGACGGAAGAAGGCGGGCGCCCAAGTCTAGCAGATCTCGGTCTTAACGGTACCTCGCCCATCTCGCCGACACGATCCCTGCCCGAAACGGGGCCCGCCTTCGTCGACGCCGTCGCTCAGAGCGACCTAGAGGAACCCGATCGCTTGCGAAGAACCAGGAAATTTAGTCGCATTTTTTGGCCCCATCGACGAAATACTAATGACCCAGATGCGCAAGCGCCACTGAGCCAAGATTACGATGATGAGTATGCCCAGGAGCTGGTTGATTGGTTGGACATCATCGGTATGTATGCGCCAAGCATCGTTGACATCATTACCATCTAATGCAGTAACTCAGACCCCGAGGTTCAAACCCTGTCGACACTCACAAACATGCAGAACTCGCTATTCGTTCCTAACCTGGGTGGCCTTGTCAACCGCCGACCCACCTATGTTCTTTCAGATCGTGATCCCGAGGCTCAGTGGGCCCGTGGTGCGATCGCTGGGAGCAGTCGCCGAGACGCCGAGCAGCGCTGGGAGGCTGAGCAGCGCCAGAGAACCGAGTCTCGCCAGGGCCCAGAAGACTTGGACTTGGAGCCTCCGCCCATGCAGAGATCCAGCACCATTACTTCCCGATTGACGGACTCGCATTACGCAGCCCTGCCACACGGCACCAACCTGGAGGGCTGGACCGCTGAGGAAAAGCAGGAATTGGATGACCATGTTCGACACATGTTGCACTCGCGCCGCGCGCGCTTCAAGCGCAGACTCAAGGGATTTGGCCAATATGTTCGAAGGCCGCTGGGCTTTTTCGTCACATTATATGCTACTCTCATCACTCTGTTTGGATTAGCTTGGGTTCTCTTCCTCATCGGCTGGATTTATGTTGGAGAAAAGCAAGTTTATGCTATTCACATTATTGACAGTGTTCTTGTGGCTCTGTTTGCCGTCATGGGCGATGGCCTGGCACCGTTCCGGGCCGTAGACACCTATCACATGTTCTTCATTGCCCGTTACTCTCGCATGATCAGACGTGCAGAGAAGGGCAAGCTACCAAGGTCAAGACTACGAAAGAAGACGATCCCTGAAGAAGTCCGCGACAATGCTGACCTCGAGAATGGTGGTCGACTCACATCCCACCAAGCTCGAGAGATTCTACGATCGCAAGCCCCATTCACTCCGGAGGACGATACGAACCGAACGGAAGGCGATCGGACAGGAGAGCTGGAGAACTCTAACTCCCAGTCTTCGGAATCGACGGACCACGACCTTCCGGCATTGACCTTGAAGCAACTTGAAAGCCTCCAGCATCACCAGAGGAAGTTTGCCAATTCTCACAGTTTCTATAAGCCGCAGGAAACATTTACCCACCACGCGTTCCCTCTGAGCTACCTCATCGCCATTGTCCTCCTCCTCGACTTTCACTCTTGCCTGCAAATCTCGCTAGGAGCATGCACGTGGGGAATCGATTACCATACCCGACCATTTGCGATTACTACCGTCATTCTTTGTGTCAGTATTACCGCAAACATCACAGCTGGTTTGTTGATCAGCAGAGGAGACCGAAAGACGAGGAAGAAGGACGTGTGGGAGCTCCTCAACCGACAGGAACTCACGGGAGACGCCATCAAGCACATGGCAAAGAAGAAGAAGGAGCAGGAAGAGAAGGAGAAGGAACAGGAAGAAAAGGAAAAGGAGCAAGATAACAGCGACGGGCAGAGCGAGAGCTCCAACAGCAGGATGAGGAAGTTGGTCAAGTTGCAGAGCTAAAAGCGTCCACGACTTGATGATAGATGACAGATGAATCATACCCCAGGCGAGCGAGCGTTGAAAAAATGACCTAATACTTTAATTAAAACGCCACAGAGAGCGATCAGAGCCATTTTCTTGCACATTAATCAGCGTGATGCGATGCGTGGGTGGCTTACGCCAGATGACATGTGCATCTCACTTGCAGCTGTCTACATTGGGCCAGCGCCACCGTCGTATGCCAAGGTGCGCCAAGAGCACATGGGTGGTCCATTGCGCCTCGGGAGCGAAGGATTCTGCGTTGTCACTTTAATTCAACCCCGGAGAAACAAACCGGCCAGCTGACCAGTGAGATGGTGTAAACAGACGTGTCACGACAGCAACGTCAGGACTATAATTCTCGGCAGATGCCCACCGGCAGCTAACAGCTTACAGGTACGAGGAAAATGCGTGATTGAGTTCAATAGTAGATTATATTATACGCAGATCTCTAATTTAAACCTTTCTTTTATTTCCTGCTTGCTCATTTTCACTTTGGCACTAGAAACCTTAAAACACATCATCCTCACGGCAGTTCCTGGTGCGTGGGCGGGTGATTGATTGGCAGCTCGGTGTGGTAGTGGTGGTGTACTGCTGCGGCGGGCGGAGCCGGAGCCGGCGTGCTCGACAGCTCGGTGTGCACGGCGTGGCTGGCGGGCGAGAGCTCGTGGCGCGGCGGCGGCAGGTTGGCCATCATCTCGTGCGAGCTGGGGGTCGCGTTCGTGTTGGACAGAGGCGTGATGCTGGGCTCGACGACCTTGGTGGGATCGACGACTCCTCCCGCAACCACCGCCGGGTAAGACTGGGGCGGGTACGCCTGCGGGGGGTAGCCCTGCTGCTGTGGGTAGCTTGGCGGCGCCTGGCCTTGCGGATATCCCGGGACGGAGTAGCCCTGCGGAGGGGGCGCCTGGTATCCTCCGGGAGGAACCTGCGCGACCGGCGGTATCTGCTGCTGTGTTCCGGCGGCGGCGGCCTTGGCCTTGTTCCTCTTGCGGAGGAAGAAGGCGAGGTATCCGGCAATGGCGGCGACGACGGGGATGCCCACGCCGAGACCGACGCCCAGGCCCGTTTTGCTCGATTTGCGGTGCGGTTTGGTATACGACGAAGAAGAGCCGCTGCTGCTCCCGGAGTCGCTGCTGGAATCGGACGTCGGCAGAGAGTTGCTGGAACCGCTGGACGAAGAGCTGCTGACGGCGGCATCAGCAGTCGCTGCGGCGCCGCTGGAGGAGCTGCTAGCGTCGGCGGAGGCTGTTGCTGACGATGATGCGCACGATGTGAGCCCCGAGGGTATCAAGTACCCGAGCTCGCTGCATGTTGTCCTGCTGTACTGCTCAGCCTCGGTGCGGTCGCTGTCGGAGCAGTTTTCATAAAGGCAGCACACTCCGGCCTGGAGGACGACTTTGTTGGTGCAGATGCACTTGTAGTCGAACATGTTGCATGCTGTATCCGTGGTCGTGCCCGTGTAGGTGGAGAGGCAGCTTTCCTGGATTCAAAGCATGAGAGGGTTTTCTTTCGAATTGATGCAACAAACGCGTCGAGACCAGGGTGGATAAAGTAAAAGTGAATGAGGACTTACAGCACATGTTGGCAGAGTTGCTATAGACTCAACAAGACCTGCCGTCGCGAGCACAGCGACCAGCTGGGCGTGGAACTTCATCTCAACGAGTGTGCGCGATGCCAAGCTCTTGGCGTCGAATTAAAGTAAACTTCAGACATGACGGGCTCGGGCAGAGAGCCACGAGCGGGCAGGCCCCGTCTATCAAATATGAACCACAGCGCGCGCCCCCTTCGCCCCAGCTCGTCGGTCCCTTTTTGTTCTCGCCCCCTTCAGCTGAAGACAGGCCACGGCAACTTTGTGCCGCAAGCCACTATCCCATCCCCCCCCCTAGCTGCGTCGAGGCCGCTAGCGCAGGACGGGCTGCCAGTTTCGTCGCGGGCGATAAAAGATGCAGCTCGTCGGCTATGGGGTGCCGGATCCGAAGCTTTCAGCCGCTGCCATTGGCTGCGTGGCTGGCAGCCCTGTGCGACCTGAGTGGCCTTGTTTTCCTTTTTCTAGCCTAATCTCATATCATGGGGGAGCCAGGGGTCCGTCTCTGTTTGGTTTTGGTGACACGGCGAGCCATTCTATTGCTTGACTCCGCACTTTAAAATGTATGCATGGCGGAAATAGCTCCGCGGCTAACCGGGGTGTCTCTGCTGCAACGGGGTAGCACTGCGTCAGGAGCTGAATACTGGAACTTGGTTGATTCAAGACAGGACTGCGAGGGTTGTCTACATTATGTACAGGGCCCAACGTAGGGGGATAAATATTTCCACAGTGAAGATTCGAAACCCGATAACGCGCCTGAGCTCTCTTTCGGCCTCTTGAGTGTTTTGTCACGACTGATTTTTTGTTGGCAAGACATTTGTTCCGCCATGTGTCGATCAAGCCCCTTTGCACACAGACTCCATCTGGGTCTCGAGCGGTTAGGCGTGCAGCCGCAGTAGTGGGGATGTGCGGACCCAACGAGTCACCCGGGGGCAGATTCCTTCAACGAGTGATGGGAGGGGCCGAGCAGCAGCAAGGATGGGCGCCGACGGGAATTATGAGCAGGCGCAAGGCGCCTTAGTTCTGCCAGCCCCGGCTGCGAGAGATTTCGTACCACCAGTTGCGCAGCATCCAGCCATCAAAGTCGGTGATGACGTTTGAGGTGCCTGCGGACATGATGAAGTTGGTCTGGCCCGTGGGCATCCAGTCTGCGAGTATGCGTTAGTCTAATGCGCCACAGGAGGGGAAAGCAGATGGAAGGAAGGGAAAGGGAGTCGCGGAGTCAAGGCGTCCTCGCGAGAAGCCACAAAAGGTGGAGAGCTGCGTACCGTAGACTGGAAATTGGTTAGCTTCTGCTGGTCAATATCGGGGGGAGGTGGTGTGACACTTACAATCGTCAAGTCCAAAGGTGTGGCCCTGTTTCGACGCAATTGGCAATTAGCAAGTTGACAAATACAGGGCTTACCCGCCCGTCTCGGCCGAGTTTCACCTACCTGCTCGTGCAGAAGAATGGTAATGTCGTTGGCATCGACAGCATCCATGTAGTACTCGCGGCCCATCCTCTGGCCCCAGTCGCCCCCGGCGCCGCCCTCGAACCCGTCCGTCAGCCAGAGGGACTGGTCGTAGTGGTTGGCGGCACCCGCAGCGCAGCCGCTGTAGTTGTTGTCCTGGTGGAAGAAGCGGCCGCACGACTCGGCGCACTGGGGGATGCCCGAGTCGTCGACGTCGGTGTAGATGTTGAGCCCGCTCGTGTCGCCCTGCAGCAGGTTGCGGTTCTTGACGGCCCACCCGACCACGTTGACCTGGATGCTCGAGTAGGGGAAGTTGTCGTAGCCGTACAGCCACTTGAACCAGTGGTCGTACTGCTTCTGGAGCGAGGTGGCAATCTTGGTGCGCTGCTCCGCCGTCACGGCCGTGTCCGACTCCCACCTCACGCAAAAGTTGACCTTGCTGCAATCAATCAGTCAGAATGGGGGATTCGATGGTGCGGTTTGGGGGGTCGTTGGATCCCTACCCATTGTTGGCTCGCAGTTGGTCCCAGCCGTAGTTCTGGAAGCCAAAGATGTTGCCGTTGTTGTACGTCGACTTGCAGTGGTCCCAAACTTCCTTTAGCGCGCCAGCCATGTTCGAGGGGGGGCTCCAGCCTGACTGGCGCTTGAATGGTCGGTTTCGGTCCATTTCGAACGGTGATCGCTTGCTGATTGCCGCGTCATTGAGAGAGCTCCATACGGCCGGATTGGCGTCCTGAGCAGAGCCATCCAAAGCTGCGGCAGACGTGGCAAGTGCCAGCACACCTGCAGCGGAAGTAAAACGCATTTTGAACGAGTGGGTTAGATGTAGGACAAGATTAAGTGAATAATAACGATGATCAATTATAGTTACAAGATGTGAAAAATGTCAACGACTGAATTGTTCCTGGGCAAAAGACAGCACCTTGAGACTCCAACTATGGACATAACCAGCGCACCAGACAATATATATATATATCAAATAAACAGCTTGGCCAAGGACGATTTTCGATCCAGGTCGTTGGGTCGCGCCGCTGCTCATTGGCGGGAAAAAGACGATGGATGACATCTTGGCATTTGCGCATAGTAGCTCAGTGGGGCAAGGTGGTTCTTGGCAACAGCCCAAAGAAGCAACGACGAGTGAATTCTCCGATCGGGACACGAATCCGGACAAGCCGATGGCTCCCAGTCCCAGATGAAACAAGACGAACCCCAGAAACGGTCCCGGCAGTGTCGACCTAGGCGGCTCTTGGCGGTGCCCTCACCTTCCCGAATGGTGCCTTTTTGGATCACGGAGACCGGAACCAACCGAGCCTATCCCCCAAGCTTAAACCAGCTCATTTACGGGGTTACACCGCCACAATTTCCATCACGGGATCCAGCTGGGTAGGCCAGGCTTCGCTTGCCGAAATCCGAACGGTTTAAAGTTGGACGTGGTCAATCTGCGACATCTTGGCTGCAATAGTATGGCTTGGCCACGGAACGTGAGCCCAGTTTGGTTTTTACTTCAGAGCGCCGCTGCACCGCATCTCGTGAAGCTGTGGGCGTGGTTGGTCCAGACAAACACCGGATGGAGTCGCTCCGCTTAGCCCGCATCTATGATGCTTGGAAGGTTGGGTCGTGGGAGGCTCCTTGCAATTTAATTTGGTGTAGGTCGCCGTAAGATGCCTGAGAAAGTGAGATGTGCCCATGTCGCTTGGTTACTGGATTCAAATATCGGCGATCAACCAACAGTAAGTCATCAGAAACTGGGAAGGTTTATTTAGCTAGTTGATGTATCTAATGCGGGCCCATCATTGGAGGCTACCAGTGAACCACTCATCAAACGCTCTTGGATTGTACCTTGAAACCTTCAAAGGTGACCTTTTCAACGCTATGGCTCTGTGCATCCTTCGTAGCATATACACCAAAAATCGTCCCTGTGAAATCCTTTTCTCCAAAGGTCTTTGAGGGAACTGAGCCGACGGCAGACCATTCGCTGACCTTTGTCGCGAAGGAGAAGGTGTATCTTTCCAAATCACTCTTTATTTGTAGCCAGAGCTTCCCATCATGGGCAGAAGAGACAGGGACTTTTGCTACTATCTCGACCTTGGGCTGAACCTTTTGCAGGTGGGCTGAGCGAAGGACAACACTTGCGGAAGCTGATTCGTAGTAGATGTCGAGGTGACGATATTCGTCCTTGAAAACTGTCAATCCAGCCTCTACTTTTCGGTCAGAGGATGGTAATTGCAAAGCGACAATTGCAACGTCAGTCAACTGGCGCTGTCGCCGACCAATGAAAGATGGGGACGCAGAGGTGGATGAAAGCCCGATTTGACTAGCGTCCATGATGATGATTTTCCCGGAGATGTCATAGTCTGCCAGATGCGCATCCCGCAGGTAGATCCAAGAGGCACTCCCGGTTGTTTCCAACGGAGACGTGTCGGCATCAGTTGGCGCTATGGCGTATGTTGCAACAGAAACCTGTGGGTGAGGTATTCGGGGCCAGTCTCCCACAGGCCAGGTGACTGGAGTGAGAAATGTTTCCCTGCCCATGGGGTAGCTGCCCTGGTTGTAGCGAATGCCAAGACAGACACACCACCAACTGCAATGAACCTGTCAGTATAAGAACATGATGGGATTTCGTGTCGAAAACTTGCCTGCCGTCACGACCTTGGAAAAGCTCGCCGTGTCCTGAGTGCCGCACCTCCTCATCTTTCCCGGCTGCCGTCAAAAGCGGGTTGCAGCTAGCTGTCTCATACGGACCCCAAACATCACCAGTCGACCTGGCTATGGCGATCATGTGCTCTTCAAATGTGCCACCTTCAGCTGTAACCAGGTAATAACAGCCATCTTTTTTGTAAAGGTGCGGCCCTTCGGCAGTGCCTGTGCCCGCGTAGCCATCCCAAATGTGCTTTATCTCAGATAGCGGCTTTCCAGTGGCGATGTCAATTTCAAACTGGCGAATGGTGCAATTCAGCACATGCAGAGGTCCGTCACGATACGAACCCTGAATATAGACTCTGTCATCGTCATCAAAGAAGAAGCTTGGATCAATGCCTCTAAAGTCAAAGTATATGGGGTCTGACCACTCTCCGGACCAAATGTCGGACGTGGTGACGTAAAAGTTTTTGCATTGGGAATCATATGGCTCATCCCGTGCATAGTTGGTGCAGACGACGTAGAATATTCCCTTGTGCCAGCGAATCGTGGGCGCAAAGAGTCCTCCTGCGGCCACCAGGGTGTCGTTCTCACCGAGCGAGACGACACTCGCCGCTGACCCCCTCAAAGACAATTGGGATTGCCGATTGATGACGTTTCCTTTAGTTTGATAAATATCAGCTTAAAAATGCACAAGAATAGGCCACGTGCGATTGCTGCCATCGCATCATGCTTACCGATCAGCGTCCAATCTTTGAGATTTTTTGAGGTGTAAATGGGCAAACCGGGGAAAACATGAAAGGATGAATTGACAAGAAAATATGCATCTTCTGATTCCACGAAGACGACAGAAGGGTCAGGAGAGAATCCTGGAATGATGGGGTTTTGAAAGTCGATCGACATGGCTGATCTTTTTGCTGCTGGTCAGGTTGAGGTTGAGGTTGAGGTTGAGATCCGTGATCTGATCGACATGGGGTGGCATAGCCAAGAGCCATCTTATAGTTGCGTGGGCCTTCATAATTGAAGATGTTGATATTCACAAAAATGTTCTTTGAACAGATGGTGGAGGCCGAAATCATCCACATTAGCCTGGTTACTCCAACACGGCTCCATTCGTCCACCTCCAGCTCCCCACTTTCCGTCCACCCATCCACACGTCCACCCCGTCCACCCACGCAATTCATGTCAACACAAGGTGCCATCCCTGTCAGCATTTTGGAAATTTGTCTGAATACGGTAATCGGAGACGATTTTATTGACGTAGATGCTTTAGCTGGAAGACGCTACCCCGGATTTTCCCCATACCATAGACCTTGGTAGTGACGGGCAAACATTATTCTGACTTTCCGCGACCTGTTGTATTAACTAACCGGAGTTTGATTGTCGCCCATATCTTCTTTTACAATATATAACAAATTTCTAGTGTATACGCGATTTTTCCAGTTTGATTCTTGGAGCACGCAAAATTTGTTGTGCAATATCCCGGGAAATCCGATGACTAACAGCCCTGGGGCCTTGAGGAGAACCATCCCGCTTTGCGGGATTCCGTAACTATGCGAAATGTGGCCGACATAATTTGGAAAAAATAAATTGATTATCCTGAAGTGAAGAAAACTCGGATCTCGATAAATACACTAGAAGTATTTTCCCGAGGAGATGGACGGTTGCGACCGGAACCGTCCCGGTGAGACCTGCTGGGATCAACTAAGGCTAGAGCAACCCGGAAAACCCGAACGGTAGCCCTTGAGGGGGTTCCCGCAGCCGTCCACCCACTCCGTCCACCCTGAATCAACCACGAAAAGAAAATGGATAGTCCTGCCGCGCCTGGTGGACGGGTTCCCCAAGAACCCACAGCGGGAAGCAGGCCCTATTCTTGCACGACCTGTACCCGATCGTTTACTCGCCTCGAAAATTTAAAACGGCATATGAAAACGCGTGAGTGCGGAATTACGAGTAATCAGCCAAAGGTTCAAATAGTAACCCCAGCTTTAGATGAGAGAATATTGCCATTCAGTTGTCAGCTCTGCGGGAGGAGGTTCTCCCGTAGTGATCTTGCCAATAAACACCAGTTGCGACACTTGCGTCGAGATCCATTAGATTTGCTCACATCCAGGATTAATAATAATCCAAAATGCCATAGTCAGATATCGAAGCCCCAGTGCCATTTGACTACCAATAAAAAGGCTTATTCTGCATCCGGCCAAAGATCCGCTGGACATCGACCTGAGATCGGGTGCGGAATTGACAGCCTCTGCGACCAGGCATATCACGATGTATCTCCCCCGGCGCAAACTGTTGCAAGGGTGGATGGGGATGTCGCAAATCCTTTAGATTTGTGTGTTGATTTTAGCGAAAAGTCTGGTATTATGGACGCAGCTCTAATCCTCGAGGATCATGAGGTGATGTCTCAGATGAGCATAGACAAAAAACGAAACGAGACACAAAACGCTCGATGCCATGATCAGAAAGACATTTCCAATGTTACCTCTTGCGAACAGTATGATGCACCAACATGCTCGACGGGAATAAGTTTTACGAGCGAGGCTGAGATCTCATCACATGCTCTCATAGATGAGAACGAACTGGCTTATGCGTGGGACCCATCATCCGAAGATGTTATCCACCAACACTGCATCGTTCTCGAAGATGACAATCCACTGGCTTTGAATCATAACACGAGATTCGATATGAATGAAGCTACATGGTGTCGGATAAAACGCTTTTTGGAGCCGCGAGATCAAGTCCAAGATGACTTTACTCTACCTTCATTGGCTGTGGCTAATGTATTTGTCGGTCTGTTTTTTGAGAGCTTCTATGAACAGTCACCGGTCTTGCATTTACCCACATTAAACATAAACTCATTGACATCATCATTGCTAGTAGTCATGATGACCATTGGCGCTAAATACAGCAAACTACAGCACACGCGGCATTTCGCGATACTTGTACTGGATCGTTCGCGACAGAATCTTCAATACGATATAGAGACAGATGATAGCCTTGTGCGACAAGACCAAATAATCTACGCACTCTCATTAATGTGCTATTCTGGTCTGTGGAGTGGAAATAAGCGAGCATACGGCATCGCTGAAGGCACATGTGGAACCTTGGTGGCCTACACCAGAAGGCTTCAAAGGCAGGAAGCTGACATGCCAAACGATATGCCAGAGGACTACGAAGAACAATGGATGAAGTGGATCGGGCTGGAGTACAGGCGCAGGCTGCTTTGGTTTGTATTCATGATTGATGCGCAGCTTCCTGCGCTGCTGAAAACCAGAAGCGTCATGTCCTTGGCTGAGATTGCCAGCTGGGCTTGCCCGAGCGACGACGAGTTTTGGTTTGCGCCAAGTGCGCGGACGTGGAAAAGTTTACTCGGGTCGGCTGTGGTCCCTCCAGCTCCCAAATTTGCCATGGTGTCTGGCACCATTTTTGACCATCTGGAGCGTTCGTTGGATACCTACGCAACTTCAATGTCGATGCCGAGACTCAATCAGTGGTCGTTATTCTTGGCTCTCCTTTCTTTGGCCAGTCGCGCCCTGGAATGGTCGCATGAGTGGGCATTTGCCATTGAAATGACTCTTGAAACAACTGGCGAGGACGACCCATTCAATTTCTCGGTCAAATCTCTGAACACGCATATGCGTGAATTGATGAGGTCTCGCCGAAGATTACTCTGTACGTTTATTTCAAGCCATTTTTTTGTGAAATATCTAACCAAATAGCGGCATTTGATACATGGGAACACCTTTACGGGCCGTTTCAGTCCCCCAATCCTGGTAGACCGCAAACGGGGTCTTATTTCCAAAGAGCCTCCCGCATACTCCACAACATCGCCAAGCTGTATCTTTCAGTTTCCATTCTGGATGTCAAAGATGCGCTTGGGAAAGGAGGTCGGGCTAAACTCGATAGCGCCATGTATCGCTTCCGCATCTTATCGGTTTGTGGATATGTAAGTGAAACGGGAGAAGACAGATCGCCAGACATAAATGCCAACAGGACAGTGGGGTTCTCTCATGTGTCTACCATTTTTCAAAATGCAATTGAGGAAATCATCGCCATAAGTTCAGACGCTCATTTGCAATCGGCATTTCCCTATAGCTATATGAGCATCTTCCTCCATCATGTTTTACTTTGGGTTTTGGCCAGGACAGGCACCCAAGATATAAGACGAACGCTGGGTGAAAATCTGGATGAGAATTTAGATTGTCCAATGGAACTAAGAGAAAGGGAACTGAAAGACGTGGTTCAATTTGCACTCAGTGGTGGAGATGCGACTAATGCAGAGCCAAAGGCTGGTGTGATATTGAAGCATGGAGCAAAAGTGTTGACGGGGTTGGAGACGTGGGGTGCTGCGTTGAATTTGGCACTCTTGATGCAGTGGCGATCGAACGCTTGATTTTCAAGCGATGTTATTTAAATAAGGATTACTCTTTTCTGATTCAAATGCTGGAAAATCCATAATTGGGGTGACCATGAGGCGAGGCCAACAGCGTCTCGAAGAACGAGTCAAAGAATATCCAGTCATTAATCAATGACGCATCAGCCACCCTGGATAAGTCTTTTTCATCTTTTGCTGCCTCACTGAGCGGCCGGAAAGTGGAGCCTATTTTGCCCTGACAGACCGCCTGGGGGAGATTAAAGGACCCCCGGTCGTTAGAAGCGGGTACTGGACGGACACTAGGATTCGTGTCCCTCATCACATGCGAAGGATTCTCTGGGCCTCAAGATGCATTGCATGCGTTTTCTCTTATAGCAGGGCCTGATCGCTATAACTTGGTGGTTTAGTATTCCGATTGAGGACTCCTCATTTCGCACCTAAAAACCATGGAGAGGGTTAGGAGAGGACCAAGCCCCGGCGAGCTCAGGGTCAGAACCGGGTGCATTACATGGTATGTTAGTCGAAAAGGGTAATATGGGTGGCTTCGGGCTGACGTTCCTCGCAGCATGTTTGTAAATCCGTATTTTCTTTGAACAGACAGTCGTTGACCAGGAACTAGAGCCCGGCGTGTGGAATGCGATGAGCGGAAGCCCACGTGTCTTAGATGTGAAACTGGCGGCATAGCCTGTCGTGGCTATCCAGCGAATTCTTCTCGAATCGACCCAAGGGAATCTAGGGCACGCCAGCACCGCCAAGCGAGCTATCCTGTGGCAAACAGCCCTCAGAGCATGTCATTGGCATTAAGGCCGGGGTTGCCGACTACCCCCGAGTCACCATCCCAAGCCAACTTGCTGTATCATTTCCGGACATCCACGTTACCCGATCTCCTGGCGAGTTCCACGCGGTCCGATTTTTGGCGTCTCTACGCTGTCCCTCTTGGAAATAATATCCAACCCGTGAAATATGCATTGTGTGCCCTTGGGGGCTTGCATCACAGCTTCAAGCTTCAATATGGGAATACAGGAGCTGAAGCCGAGCGTGAGGTTGACCAGAATGTCATTCAGCAGTACAACCAAGCCATAGCCCACCTCCAGTCCTTTATGGCCGATGAAGCACAAGCCAACATGGTAGTGGTGCTTGTGTGTTGTGTCATTTTCATCTGCATCGAAATTCTTCAAGGTCGCTATCCTGAGGCTTTGCGTCATCTGCAGGCCGGGTCTAAGCTTCTCGCATCTTTAAACGCAACCCAAGGTACTGGTTCAAACACAACGGCAAATACCTCGCGCAGAGTTGGTCCTGATATCATCAACCACGTTTCTGCCATCCTACGCAATCTCGCTCAGGATATATCCTTCTATGTAGGCGGCGAGATTATACCCGATCTCACTTGCCAAGATCTGGAGACCGTGGTTGTCCGACATCCCATCACACCATTTTCCTCTCCCAGTGAAGCTGAGGCATCGTTTCGTATTATACAGAAGATGGACAATGCGGTCAGGCATCATTCTCAAAAGAAATCTCCACCTCCTGGTGAAAGACCAACTCGACCGCCCGCAGGTGAAAAACGAGGCCCGCCGCCAAAGCCCGATGCACGCGAGCAAGTGCTATGGGACATTGTCAATTCTTCTATGCATGATTGGGTCACACATTTTGAAATATTCAAAGGCCGAGTTGACAAGTCGACACTATCAAAAATGGAGCTATACAAGTTGCATCACCTCTCGGTTCACCAAGCGCTATGGAGACTGCTTATGGAGGCTTCTGGCCCTGGAAATCCCATGTCTACTGATGACGCCGAGGATATATTAGTTAGGATCGAAATCCTCCTCAACTTGATCACATCGGATCAACAAGCGGTCTTCACTTTCAACGCCGAGCTGATTCCAACTGTATATCTCGTTTTCATCGCATGCCCCGATCTTGCTATGAAGCAGAGATGCATAAGTCTTCTTCGTGGAATGAAACGAAAGGAGGGTGTTTGGGATAGTCAGGAAATAGCAGAAATCCTTGAAAGGGCAATTGTGGCACAAGGAAAAGGTCTTATCCGGTTCGACGACATGCCGATGGAAGTTCCGAGATTGGCTCAAAAACTGTCGACGATGAAGGTATCCAAATCAGCCAAGCAAGCTCTTCCTGAAGGAATCTTGAACTTTAAAAGGTGACCATTGTTGGAATGAAGCCTAGGAAATGGAGTGGTCTTTTGGATGCAGTCATAATGATCACGTCTTATTCAAGTCAAGATTCTTTTCAGTTTACGATTGTGACTGATCTGGAATTGATCTTAAGTACCCTGATTTTCACAATGCCAAAACAACTGTTGGTAGTTCCCAAAAAGGGACATTTGGATATTTTCAGTGGAGAGGATTCAGCAACATGTTTGAATGCCCAAGTAGATTTTCTTTCGAGGGCTATGATAAGATAGGTACCAGGGGATTCGTCGGAGAGATGACAGTGAACCATGGTCACGTAGGTCTCGAGTTAGCTCAGAAACATCTGTCAAATGCAATCTTTGGAACACTACATTCGAATTTATATATCGAATGCCATTAAAGCAACTTTAAATACTCCATCAATGGATGGCGATGATTGTAGATAGCTGAACAAGCTCAGGTCTTGTCAATTGGGGCTCTGGTTAGGACTCTCTACTCCCTCATTTTGCATCATCCGGTTTTCGGAGTGTGGCGTGCACGGGCCAAACCTTATTAATTCTAGACTCCGATTTGTGTATGCATGGTTTTATTTCGGTTGCATGGTATACATAAAATTTGTGACTCGGTCGGTTTCTAGGGTAACAGCAGATTCTTCGCCAATTCTTGATCTGACCATCACCCACGATTTTGATTTCTTTGTAGTACTAGCGTTTTCCGTATGCCCCCTAACTCCATGTAGCTTATATTCGATAAAAAATATCATGTCTACTAAAACTATTCTCTTCCGCCAATATTGGCCAAGCTAGCGTAAATGTCTATTGGTGGGTGTTGTACAAACGGTGCACTTGGACGGATCAATAGGAAATTTCGATCAATGGCACTACAGCCGCAATCATTTAATCGCGCTTCGGGGCAGCTTAGACAACCAGACTGTAATAACAATTCCTTGCTATGGCTGCATACCTAAACTGGGCATGATTTGATGGTTTACTAATTTCGCAATAAATATGGGACGCATGTTAGAAGGCTGTCGAATTCCATCACTGTCGCGAAGTTTAGTTGATCTCCGCGGCATTCTGCAGTCATCTAAGAGCCAGGCCTAAATATTCAGGGTTCTCCAACCATAGTGCGGCATTTTGTGCACACCGAGCCACTGTTGCACCGTCCAGAACGCGATGGTCGGCACTCCAGCTCAACACAACTCTCTGCTTCTTGACTATATTTTCGATTCCGTTTTTGTCCTTTTCAAAGGCTGGAACTTCTTCAATCTGACCAATGGCCACAATCGCTACCATCGGGGAGAGAATGACTGGCGCGACCACATTTCCTCCAATACTTCCAATATTACTGACCACGATGGTACCTCCTGTCATGTCCTCGGGCCTGAGTTTTCCATTCCTTGCTAGCTTTCCAAGACGTGATATTTCTGCCGCTAGAGAAAAGACAGAGTGATCTTGAACGTTGCGAATCACGGGCACCAAGAGCCCATTTGGAGTATCTACTGCCACCCCAAAGTTGTGAGAGCCTTTGATGATCAACTCAGGTTGCTTATTACTCTCTGACTGGTTTACATCCAAGACTGAGTTCATCATCGGAAATTTGATCAATGCTTGAGAAAGAGCCTTTAAGACAAAAGGAAGAAGCGTTAACTTGGTAACTGAGCCATTTGCATCGGTCAGGGATGAGCTTAGCGATGGCTCAGTCTGAATTTGCTTGCGGAGGCTCATCAATGATCCCACGTCGACTGTATGTGTATAGAGGAAGTGAGGAATAGCAAGAGAAGCAGTCATTGATTTAAACATTTGTGTTTGAACTGGAGATAATTGGATTTTGCGGTCCTTATTTCCGGCGCTGACAATCATTGTTTCGGATTCAATGCTCAGCTGCGATTCCTGGAGAGGATTATTTGCACTCGCATCGATGTATTTTAAGACGTCCTCTTTGAGGATTCGTCCGCCCTTTCCTGTGCCTTTCACGTTGTAAATGTTGATAGAATTCTCCTTGGTTAATCTTCTGACTGCAGGAGTAACCAATATCTCGGCTCCATTGCTAGATCGTGACTCGGAGTAAGCGGCGATATTTTGAGGATTTGATCTTGCAGCGTCTGAAAACACAGGAGTAATTTCGGCCTCCGAGCTTGGTAGTTCGGCCGTTGTTTCACTTTCATTATTTGCGGATGCAGAAACTGTCTTTGAGAGATTTGAAACGGTATCTTCTTCAACCACATCGATGTCCAGAAGGGGCTGTCATTTGTTAGCGGGTGCGTTGTGCTGTCGCCCCTTTTTTGATACTACATACCGAGCCCACTTTAGCTAATTCGCCCTCACCGTAGTGAAGCCGTTCAACAACACCTTCAAACCGCGATGTGATCTAGGTTACAGTTTAGTCTAAAGAGTTCTGCGATATTATTCAGATGGCATTGTAGGATACCTCAACAGATGCTTTATCCGACTGTACTTCACAGATCGGGTCAAACTGTTCAACTTTATCACCAGGCTTGACTGCCCAGGAGATTATCTGACATTCAGTGATACCTAAAAGCTATTAGGATAAAAGAATACAGATGATGTAACCGTTGCCGAGCTATCTGATGAGAATAGGATATGTTACCTTCACCGATATCTGCAAGTAGATAAGGTCTCAGACCGAAAGCTGTAGGCGTGAACGAAAAAGAACGATGATTATTGAGAATCTTATTGAAGATATTGCATTGGAATGAGGTGATGCGAGGTATAGAAGCAGCCCTCAATGCTACTGGGCCAATCTGTCGTGAGGCAAGCATACTGACAGGACATGACACAGGTATTAGACAACAAAGTAACGTAGAAGATTATAAGACTACCGGCAAGTTATAACTATATCGGTTAGTGTGTGGCGGTATAATGAACAAATCGCTAGGCAAGAGACGGCAGAACGATTCCCGAGGCACAGGTCGGGTCAGCATCGGCCTCGCCCACGCTAGGCCGCGTAACTTTATGAAAACCGATATTATCCGCCCCGGAGACCGGATGCATTTTAAGCCCGGCTAAAAAGGGAAACATGGTGAAAATAAAGCGATAGATAGCGGACAAGTAAATTGGACACTGGTCTCTAAACTGCTATTTCATCCAACAGTCCTCTTCTCATTCCCCCAATCAAGAACATCGACAATATGATCACCTGGGCGCGCGTTATTACGGCCCCAAGTACTAGGTACTGTTTGAGGGGTCATCATCACTGCATTCGGCGATTTTCCTCCACAACTGTCAACCATGACGACGCTGAGCTGTAAGTCCAAAGTCCCAAGCCAATCCACGGGGTGCACCAAAGCTCAAATCCACTTGTCGTGAACCGCAGTCCTCGTTTTCCAGGCGCTCTCGACAGCCCATACACCTCTAAGATGGAATGGATTGTTCCTTCAAATGCTCCGCGCATTCCAACATTTCGTATTTTGAACTTGGAAAACAAAATTGAGGACCGGACTCAGATCTCTGAAATTCCCAAGGATGAGATCGTCACTTGGTACAAGAATATGCTCACAAGTATGTACATCGTTTTTTGGAGGTTCATTTTCTTTTACTACTAACCATACCACCATTGAAGTAAACATCCTGGATAGTATCATGTTTGATGCTCAGAGACATGGTCGTGTGAGCTTTTACATGGTATGTTGCATTTGGTGCCTCGGGATACGGCTTGATCATTTTAGAGGACCTAAATACTTACATTTCGATCTTTTCAGGTATCGCATGGAGAAGAAGGCCTGATGATCGGCTCAGCGGCTGCGTTAGGGCCAGACGACGTCGTCACTTGTCAATATCGTGAGCATGGAGTGTTTTTACAACGGGGATTCGAGCTCAAAGACTTCATGAGTCAATTGGCCGCCAACCACAACGACCCCGGAAAAGGAAGGAATATGCCAAATCATTACACTGGCCGTGCCAAGACAGGTGCAGTATGTCGTACTATCTGTTTTCTGTGAGCTGTTGCAGATAATGTGTGATTTAGCATTCCGTTGCGTCAACACTTGGCCCTCAAATCCCCCACGCTGTTGGAGCTGCGTATGCATTAAAAATGCAAGACAGAGATGACCCCACTCGGCCTCCGCGAGTCGCTGCAGCTTACTTTGGTGAAGGAGCTGCCAGTGAAGGGGACTTTCATGGTGCCCTCAACATGGCCGCTATGATCCAGAGCCCTGTTATTTTTATCTGTCGCAATAATGGCTATGCAATTTCAACCCCGGCCTCAGAGCAGTACAAGGGCGACGGAATATCAAGCCGTGGAGCCGGCTATGGGGTGGAGACTTTGCGTGTGGATGGTACTGATATTTTTGCAGTGTATGAGGCAACAAAAATTGCCAGAGCCAAGGCCTTGGAAAATGGAGGACGGCCGATTTTACTTGAATTGATGAGCTACCGCATTTCTCACCACAGCACCAGTGATGATAGCAGTGCGTATCGCAGCAGAGAAGAAGTTGCTTTGTGGAAGGATTCGGCACATCGAAATCCAATTCTCAGACTACGACAGTGGTTGGAACACGAGGGCCTCTGGGATGAGGAAACCGATAAATCCACCCGCGCACAAATCAGAAAGGACATTATAATGGAGTTGACGCTTGCCGAAGCGGAGAAAAAGCCAGCTTTGAGTTCTATTTTCGACGATGTCTATGCAGAGATGACGGAGGAGGCGGAAGCTCAGAGACGTGAGCTGAAGAGGATTATGATAAAGTATCCCATGGAGTACGATACTTCAAAGCATGTAAATGGAATTGACGGGCTGTAGAATTGAATTAGTTTTATTGATTGAATTATCCTTTGGCACATCGAAGCTACGATATCACTTTACAATACGGACAGGAACTGGAAAGAGGTATCCAGTTGTGCCTAAGAATGTCGCTGTGAACCGGGTGTTACCACTGTGGAATTGGTTAAGCAGAAAAAAGCGGAAAATGAAAGTCGGTAAATGGTGATCTCAAGTGGTTATGCAATAGAAAAGGAAATTGTATGAAATAACAATGTGCCTCGATTGCTTTAATGGCAAAGAGACTATTGTTACAATTTATTGCATTTTTTAATGGGAAGTATGTACTCGGCGAAGCAAAGCAAAGCCCCGAATGCACTCTTTTGTAGCTATATGGACTGAACTCGCCCTCAGAGAAAGAATTATAGCTTGGCTGTGTGACTGTACTCTGTGAAGCTTATTGGTTGACTCGGATCACCTGGATGCTGGGCCTCAGGCTGAGTAATGGAAATAGACAGAACTCTAGAAAGCCTTGGAGTGGCAGATTGCATTCGCTAATCTTCTATAATCTGAAGAATGCTGTCGTAGACTCCTGTAGGATTTGGTCAGTACACATGCGACAGAAATAGAAGGAGTAATGCATACTTGTGACATCTGGGAAGATATATTTTTCCCATGCCAGCCCTGTATGGGTAGTTAATCCGCCAAGTCTCTTGACAGGGCTGTGTAGGCTGTAAAGGGCATTTTCTTGTATCGTTGCTGCTATCTCTGATCCTACGCCAAAATTGACCATACTTTCGTGAACAATTATTGCGCGGCCCGTTCTTCGGACGCTCTCTAATATTGTCTGTCTGTCCCAAGGATAAATGGAGCGAAGATCAATTAGTTCGACGCTGAGACCGGGTCTTTCTCGTTCCGCAGCCTCAATCGCAGCCTGACACGTGTAAAGAGGCGTCCCGTAGGATATGATTGTCAAATCACTTCCAGGCTTTAGGATCTCAGCCTTTCCTAACGGAAGGGTATATGCAACGTCTGGAACTTCCTCAACGGCGGCTCGATATAGAATCTTGGGCTCCATAAAAATCACAGGATCTGGGGACTCTAAGATTGCTGACAATAGAAGCCCTTTAACTTGCGTGGGTGATCGGGGCATAACAACACGAAATCCAGGCACGTGGCTAAAAAGGGCTTCTGGTGATTGTGTATGGTAGCTATTACTTGAAGTCAGCCAACATTAAATGGGAAGATGCTTTTGTGGAGACTCACAGAGCACCGTGGCCAACGCCGCCACAAGGCATGCGGATGACGAGGCCACCTAGATTCAGGCCGCTTGTTCCCTCACGGTAACGAAACTTGGATGCCTCGTTTACTATTTGGTCAAAGGCAGTGTAGACATAGTCGGCGAATTGTATCTCAACCACAGGCTTCATACCTTCCGCAGCGGCTCCGATAGCCACACCAACCATTCCTTGCTCAGTGATGGGTGTATTGAAAACTCTGTCCCGACCAAACTCTTCTTGAAGCCCTGCTGTACAGCGAAAAACACCACCGAATGCAACATCTTCTCCAAAACATAGCACGCGATTAGATGATCTCAATGCTGTCTGTAATGCAGATGTCACAGACTGAAATAGATTCAGCCTTGAGGTCGATGTACCGGTAGGCAATCCCAACGTTTTCGAGAAGCTTTCTTTGTTATGGTGCAATAATGGAGTGGTGCCAAAGTCGATAGGAAGATTCAGGCGACGGACTGACTCAGGGTGGGTGTGTGTCGAGTATGCAGAAACCTGCCGGGCAGGAAGCACCTTGGAAATTGTTGAAAGACGACCTCGCAGTGCCATTTTGGGCTCAGCGATAGCGAGTAGCAGTAATGGTTAGCGGAATTTCGAAATTTCAGAGGAATCGGAGGGAAAGGGAATTCTACACACAATTCAGGTCAAGTTTATTCTACGAGGAAGAGCAAAGCCGTTGTTAAGCGACTAGTGATGACCGAAAACCCGACGTCCATCTTTGATGCGTCTCGTCTAGTGATGGCCTAACTGTTTTTGTATCCGAGGGGTAGCTCGGCATAGCGAGCGACGCGATCATAGTGCAATGAATAAGGTTTGCGATCACATGTAGTAATCCCGAGGTGTTGTAAGCCGAACCCGGAGCTCACTGGGTCCTGGCCCGGGTCCGGGCGTAATCAATCCGGGCCAATGCGATCATTGTTTACTAGGAATAAAACGGTAAAGGTGGTTCTAGGGCGTTGTCTAGATTATTTGTGGTTGGTTGCTATTTGTGCTTGGCCGATTGAAAATGTTTCCGACGCTAACCCGTTGAAGGTGATGATCTAGGCTCTTCGAAGCAGCGTTTCAAACAACCATCGCCCGAGCTTCGTACCAAGTATCTGCTGTGGGTGTTTGAAATGAGGTAAATTGATATATTTGTTGAGAACACCGCTCATGAATGATTGAATGGTGTTGTTCGGATTAAGATCATAAGTTTGCTCAAGTTCAAGGATCATTGATTTGCCAAGTCTTTGTGGATAGAAAATACTGAGCTACAGAGCAGAGTTTCTTGATAACTCTCCCGAGAGATTTCGCGAAATGACTAAAATACTAATGCAATAGTGGAACTAGGTAAGGATACTGGTGATTCCACCAACAAGGAGGTGGTGCCACCTGTACAAAGTTTAATATTGAGCTATAAAGAACACAGGAAACATCTGATCTTGGCCGAAGAAGTTGGCAAGTCGAAAAAAGACCGATAAAAGCCAAAATGAAAACAAATACAACCACCTTTGACGCTCTCATTTTGGGTGGCGGACCCGCAGGCCTCGGTGCAGCGCTCTCATTGTGCCGGTACAACCGCAGAATTGTGATTTTTGACTCAGAATTATACCGCAATAGACCTTCCATGGAAAAGCATATGGTGACTACATGGGATCATAAGAGTACCAAGGACTTCCTAAATACTGCACATTCTGAGCTGATCAGAAACAGGCAAATCAGTGGCAAACAAATGTGTTTTCCCCAAATCCATTTACACCTCTGATACCACCATTTGTGTATCTGCTACAAAGAGGCAGTGGTCTTGTTCAGAATCCATCAGGTGAATGGGACCGGTTCTGTCAAGGCCGAGGATCATTTTCCATAACTCGAGATGTGCTAAATATGCTCATTTCATCGCGAGAACTGGAGCCCATCATGGTTCGGACCTTGGTCGTAGCTGCAACGAGGGATGGTATTTCTGGCGACAAGATTAGTCATTCCCAACGTCTTTTTGAGACAGTAGTACCGAAGAGCGAAAGTCGAATAGTGGAACATTGGGGGATGCGCCATCCATGGAATGTGGATAATCCAGATATATTTGCGGAGATGGTGATGTGCTGGATTACAAACAAGCCACTATCCGACGACTTCGAATTGATGTCATTATTCATTTTGCTGTTATTCATTTTCAGTCGAAAAATTCGCGACACTGTCAATTTGGAGTTCTAGCAACTAGCTCCGAGGATGCCAAGCAAATGTTTCGTCAAAAGCTTTGGCCGTTTGAATTTTGAAATTCATACTAATTTTTATCACTGTCACCCGAGCTGGAGTTTGTGGGCGCACAGGACATAGCATAAAAACAAGGAATATTGGCGTGTTACCCGACAGTCCATGACCTATTTGGCTAAGACTACTATTTCGAATGTAACGCAATTCCACCTTGTCACATGATGAATCCTTCCAATTTTATTGGCCAGAGTGGCGCATGGGCAATATTGCGCTGACATGAGATGTCAAAATCACAACCGACCCACATGGATAGCGCGAGTTCTGCCTATCGACGCTAGGTTGCCATCAAAAGAACTCAACGCCAAGAAGTAACATTGAATCATCTTGTTCAATTGTTTTGGAAACAAAAGCCCCCACAGAAATGGCTGAAACCAATCCGACTTGGTCTATCACTGTAAAGCGATCAGAACCTACGCAATTCGGTGAATGCTGCCCAAGACAGCCGTACGTGGAGCTCAAAGTGCCTCATGATGCCATATCCGTACGGCGCGTGGTCATAACCACTCTTTCTCACGATCAAGGTTCGTATGAAAGGTCGCTTACGGGATAAAAGCATCACTTACACCAAATAGGCTGGAGTGATGATAGAAACAACCATGGCACCTACAACGCGTCAAACACCTTCTTTGAGGTTGGCGCCATGACACCTTTGGACCATGAGCGATCACCTCGCATCAGATTTCAGAGTAATCTTCATGCGGTAGCGGACCCCAAGCAACATGTTAACACATGGGATATGGACTCAGGCGACAGCACACAACGCGATTGGCTGAAAACCATCCAAGCAGGTGATGGTATACAAGTAATTCCTGCCGTAATCTATCAAGCCTGGGTCAACTTCGTCTATGACATTGAAATAACGGCAGAAGGCGAACGTTTGATTCAGAATAATGACCAATCCGCGCAAACAACTTCAAAGACCGTTGTAGTGAACAAGGCCAATTTCTATAAGGAGCTGGACCTATTTCAAAACCAGACACGACTTTTGCATCTTTTCCCTGGAGCTTTTGAAGATCCTTTGCTTTGCAGCGTTAACAAGATTTCACTCAAGGATCCGGATCACGAAGCATATGAAGCTTTATCGTATTGCTGGGGCTCATCAACAGACATAGAAACCATCCAGTTACGTGAAGAAACCGATGATGGGCAAGGAATCATTACTTGGGACGTTGCGATAGGCGCAAACCTGTACAGCGCGCTAAAGCATCTGAGACCAGCCAATGGGCCACCCAGAAGGTTATGGGCTGATGCCATATGCATTGACCAGAGTGACGTGGACGAAAAGACTCAACAGGTCACGTCCATGCCTATGATCTACGCCCAGGCTGATTGTGTTTTAATCTGGTTGGGACCGAGTAATGAGGTAAGGGCCAGGACTTTTGCACCCCTCAAGACCATTCATGAACGTCTTCAAAATGAGTCAACTGCAACAAGTTGGGCGGATGAACAAATCGAGGAACGCGAGAAGGAACTAATTCAAGATGTGGTCGATGTCGGAATCGATTACATAGGCCGGTGGCGACAGTGCGACTTTGACTGGTTCAAACGAACGTGGATTTTACAGGAAATCTGGAACGCAAAAATCGCATTTGTTTGCTGTGGCTTTGATCAGGTGCGATGGAGCGCTGTCTCTGTCGTTCTCCGGTACTTCAGCATGGAGAAACTGATAATGAGATTTGTAGGAAATGGCAGGGTGCCGCACATTTCAGCTGGCGATGTCATCATACCACCCATTTTTGCTCGTGTGCTGAGAACGGTTGCTGATGAGATACAATCTCACAAAAAAGTGGGAGATGAGGGGATTCTTGATGTTCTCATCAAATCACACGGCTTGAAAGCTACCGATCCACGGGATAAAGTCTTTGCCCTGCTCCAGTTTGGAGCTGAAACAAGCAACGTAGCCAACCTGCCGGAAGCAATCCGACCCAACTATCGCAAGCCAATCCTGCAAGTCTTTTCGGATTTTGTTCGCTGGTGGATTTGCGAAAACAAATCGCTGAGAATACTCTCTGCCGTTCACACTCTCAAGTATCGCGGTTGGCAGCAAATGTACTATGGACAGCCCCCAGAACTGGGATCCCTGGATTACCCAACATGGTGTCTTTGGCATGTTGGAAATGAGAACACATTTGGATCTACATTGGGTCTCTCACAAAACTCACCCTACCATGCCAGCGGATCGACGACGCCCGACCTTGACCTCATTTCCTCGGAAGAGGCTCACGCTCACCCCGAAATTCTACGGTTGGCAGGCCATCGTTTGGGCACAGTTTTAGAATTGGGACACTTCCCGTTCTTTGACCAATCTGTCCAAGTGAAAGAACTGATGGAACCTTATATCCGTATTTTTGACCCGGCCTGCCACAGAACATCGCTGGCCCAAGACCAGAGTCTGGCTCAGGGAGTCATGTTTGATCAGACACGAAGAAGCTTTGTGACAAGACATTATATGTCTCATCATTACGGCTTTTTCCAGAAGCCTAATTTCTTCCCTTGTTTAAGCCGTTGCTTCTTCCAGGCCCAGGTGTTTGGCACTATGCGCAGAGGGATTTGCCCCCATTATGCAAGACCTGGCGATATTGTTTGCATGCTGTATGGCGGGCCGGTTTTATACTTGATTAGAGAGATTGATGGCGTTGCGACAGATCAGCCAGGCCAGAGGTTCCAATTTGTTGGCGAGTGCCTTTTGGAGGATTGCATGCAGGGTCGAATGATGGACGAAGTGCAGCAGAAGGGTCGAGAAAGGGAAATATTTAACCTGGTATAGTTGAAATACGATGTCGCAAAGAATACCAGTGTTGTATATTAAAAATTGGACCGCGACGCCTGCACATAATGGAGGGAGTACAGCTCCCACGTAAAACAGGCTGGTCAGTGCAGCATGTAGTGTGACAAATGGCCTTTAGGAGCATTTCCCCCTTACATCTTCAAAGCCTGCTCAAAAAAGTACTCTTGGAAACGTATCGATCAGTTTCCTGTACGTTCACTCGGCGTTGACCATGGCACAGAGATGTGATGCCTGAGGGTGCACGACGGTGTTTGGGTCGGTCCTTGTAAGCTAGCAAGTAACTCATGATCTAGATTTTAGGCTAATTCACATGGATGACGCTTGAATTCCACAGAAACGTGTAGAAAAAAGTGGCATTGGGTTCGGCCAGTGGTCACTATGACGAAGGATCATTCTACGTCATTCGTCGTCATAACAAAGTCTATAATATATTGCGCGAGATAGGGCCACCAATAAATGGATAAAGTCAGAGACATCTGCTCTGGCCACGGGCTAGATTACCTGGGCCACATCGCCTTTTTCTTTCTCCCTGTGGTTACCGTGGGCAGTTATATATCTCATGCAGCCGTCAGTTTTGGAATTTGAGGTCGCCCTGGTTTCATTGTTAATCTTTACCGTAATAACTGGCCCCTCCATAAAATCCAAATGCAATTGCACAAAATCCATTACATAAGCCCGAGAGGGCATTAGCTGACATATTGGCGACCAGTCATGCAATTTGACTTTGAATTTTGCATTGTCCCAGGTGTCAATGCCAGCTCGTTAGCCAATCAATAAGATAGCCAGATACCAAAGCCCTTCTAAAGATATCGATTCTCGTCTCACAATGAATTAGTCATTGTAACCTTTTCCAAATATAAATACATCCCCCACCCAATAACTGATAGATTGCCATCAATTTTTCGATACCAGCTGCAATGCGGATAGCCCCTCTTCCGACTTGTTTCTCCTATCTATACGCCTCGAATTTAACATTGAATTTACTGTTCCCGCAAAGCTGTCCGGATCCCCACTCTCACCTAGCTTCCTCCTTTGCCTAAAATAAGGCCCAAGGCTCGGCAAAGATGCAACCAAGACAGCTATGTTGCAGTCGAGACTTCCATACAATTCTATTGCTCCATGATTAGGATTCGTTTCCTAAATAGCGATGGATAAAGGGACGTACCTAGCGAGGTGAGCGGCATCGATTGATCAGCCACTGTAAGTTGAATCATGATGAAACGAAAAATACAAACTCCGATGTCGATAATTCCAAGTAAAAAGGTAAGATATACACCAATTCTCAGTGTTTTCTGCAGCTTCATGTCCGAGACAATAAGCCACGGGAGAACGAACACTACAAAGTTCAATCATTAAATGGCCCGCCGGCACAACTCTTCACATACCTAAAATATCCCCAACCAGATGCAGCGCCCAGGCAATTTGAAATACCAGAACCAAGCCGTTCATAGGGCATCCAGGCCCATAATGGTTTACCCTAGTTAGCAATTGTCAGGACAAGTAGATTCTAACGTGTGGATAGGACCTTTCTTCATCAACAACATACCAGTTTCTCTCAAGTGGAAGACAGATACAAAACTGCAGCAATAAAGTTGTTATGTAGGCAGAAATGATAAATCCAATTGTAACCCAAAGAAACCTTCTTCGTTTCACCATAAAATGTGGAATGGATTGTCGGTATACTTCAAGGAGAGTCCCTTTAGCAAGATAGAAGCTGGTCATGTATGGGAAATAAGAAACCCAGAATAGCTAAGGGTAGTACTAGGATTAGCTTTCTTCTTAATTATTATTCTCACTACCTCAAATTGACTTACCTTGCTGGCTAGTTCGACGTCTTCAAGACTGCCTTGATAGCCTTCCAATGTGGTCAACACAGTGGGTTTCAAGGCGCCCATTTGGTGAAACTTGATATCAAAGGCGGAATTCCCAACAGCAGCCGCCAAAGCTCCGCAGATGAAGACATCATTCAGCAATAATCTCCGCCTCTGTATCCTAAGCCTCAGGTTTAGCCGGGCAGCGACTGTGAGAATAATTATGCCCAAAACAGTCCATTCTGTTACCTAACATCGCAATGGTCAGCCAAGCAAGTGCGCGGGGCTGGGAGTCATACTAGAACAGCCCTGGCACTAGGTGCTTCGGGAGCCATGGTCACATTTCACCCAATCTCTAGACATGAAATCCGGTGTGGCGGAGCATCATGGCTGTGGAGATCAGAAGGAGGCTGCAGAGGCAGGGCGATATGGAGCGGGTTGCGCAACTTCTCTCGTTGGATTGCGGGGAAATGAAACAGACCAAATCACGGCTCTGGTATGATGACTCACGCTTGCTGAATTAGCCAAGGCTTGAGTTCTAAATCAGTGGTTCTGTTCTAGGTTAGCTGAAAACTTTGAATGCGGAACAAGTGCTGTTCCCATACTAGCGAGACTGCGCTCAGAGAGCGTGGAATGAAGCAATTCGCCCTGTCCCAGAGACTTAGACAAGTGCTCGAACTATTTTAAAAAATACAGGACTTTACGTCAAGAGGGGCCTTCAGTCATAATTTTATTAGCGCTTCTAAAATATCACATTGATTTACTTGTGGGCTTTTCCCCAACTGCCATAGTCTTCCATTTTGTGGCGTCACATGGGTTCAGAGGCCACCACACAGGCTATCCCCAGATTAGAGACGTTGGTAAAGCCAAGCAATTTGCTACATCGTTTTTTCTTTTTGCGACAGGCAGTTGATCAAGATCCATTCTCAGGTCAGTCTACCCACATCGCGGTGCAAAACAACACGACGGTATCGTTATGGAATCAGAGAAACAGATGACTTGGACGCAGCTGAATGCCAACGTTGATGGCCAAGTGCTCTCATGGCTTTGATATGGAGTCTCATGTTTAAAAATGAAATTTGGAGTCTGTGAATTCATTTATTCATATAACTTATGACCTTATTTGATGGATTTCTTCTCCAATACGATAAATTCGACTTTTTTCTCTGGACTCTCTGTGCGACAAGACCCCGCTCGCGGCCCAACTCAGGGCAACGTATGCCGCCATGCTGGCTAGCTTCAAGCACCCATCATGGCTGCGAGATGACTAAATGGGCCATGACGCCACTTTGAACAACGAAAACAGAGCGAGATCATCAAGCCTCCCTTGAGTCGAGTCTGAACCTTACCACGCTAACCCGGCCGCGCCTAGCTGAGGAAAGCTCGCATGTCGAAACGACCGGCAGTGAGCGACGCCCCGCGTCCGCGTCGTCTAATACCGGGGCCACCCCCCCCGGAGCCCCCGCCGCCCGTCAACGTCAAGATTGACAAGATCCCTCGCGCCGCAGTGGCCTGCAAGCCATGCCGCGACAGCAAGAACAGAGTATTCCCTGCTGATTACGAGAGGCCCTGCCCCCCCCTTCAATTCACTAACCTGCCGGGCAGTGTTCTGGGGCGAAGCCCACATGCCAACGCTGCGCCAAGCGGCACATCCAGTGCCAGTACCCCGCAAATCAGGGCGCCGTCGTGGCACGCGCCCTTCAGCGCAAGTACGATGATCTGCGGGACCGGGCAAGCGCCCAGGAGGACATTATAGAACTCTTGAAGAATCGCCCGGAACAAGATGCTCAGGACATTCTGCGAAGTATCCGGTCCGGGACTGACGTGGCAACCATCGTGAACCATGTCAGGGCCGGTGATCTCTTGCTTCAAATGTCTGTCGCGCCAGAGACCCGATTCCGTTATCAGTTTCCTTATCTATCAGAGATGCCCCAGGAATTGATGGTAGACAATCCCTACACGGATACATTGATCTTCGAGGCGACGTCGCTCTACTCTGAGGATCAACAGTCGCAATTGTCTCGTCACGTGGCGTCGCGCCTTGGCGCCGGCCGGAGTTCAGGCGAGCACCAAAGCCTCTACCTGAAGCCATTCCATGCAGCGCAGGTCATCGAGCCGCGCTTGACTACAGTCAAGATATCCGTCTGGACTGCTGTCTGCAGCGATGATGCGCTTATGAGAGACCTCCTTGAAGTGTTTTTCCGTTGCGAATACCAATTCTGCGCGGCCTTCCAAAAGGATTACTTTCTAGAAGATATGGCTGCCAAAAAAAAGGACTTTTGCTCATCTCTGCTCGTCAATATCGTTCTTGCTTATTCTTGCGTAGGCTATTATGAATTCCTTCTAAGAATCCCCATTTAACCCGACTTTAGATATGCTACTCACGCTTCTCTGACCGCGCCGAGTACTGGAACCCCCACAACCTTGGATACAGCTTTCTCGCTGAGGCAAAACGCCTGTGGGAGCTGGAGGCCGCCGAGCCTCACGTTACCACAGTACAAGCTGGGATTCTGTTCAGCGTCTTCCATAATCTCTGTGGCCTAGACAAAGTTGGACAGCCGTACCGAATTCAGGGCGTGGCCTTGGCTCACAAACTTGGCCTCTTCGACAGCGCTGCAGATGACCAAAATGAACGAATGAAGAGAGGGAGGGCGTATACCGCATGGACTCTATATAATTGGGAAACGTAAATACCTTGCTCTTGACCGCCTTCCATTGCTAAGTATTTCAGACTCGTCGCTTTCTCATTCAACCACCCTCCGCTGGTCAAAACGCCTCCAAGTTGGATCCTACCTGACCCATCAGAAGAACCTCAATGGTATGGAGAAATATGGGTCAAGTATCCGTTAAATTACGGACTCTCGCCATCTTATTTTGGCCACATCTTCAAATCAAAATCCCTCTTCCGGATCATTATGAATGAGTTTTGCGAGGTAGCCTTTTCCAATGCAGGAATGTCTCCTGATAAAGCCAATCATCTTCGTGTTCAGTTGAATGAGTGGTATCAAAACCTGCCAAGCCCTCTCCGACCAGAGGCAATTGCACTTCCTGGACACTTACAACTGCAGTAAGTCCCGGTTACCCAGCGATCCTTGGCATAGGCAGGGCACGAGGGTTTCCTATCTGCTCCCTCCATTGGCTTACATTCTCTGATATTCCATGACAACAGCATCTACTATCACCACTTATTGCTGAGCATTTACGAGCCTTTGCTGGATGTCACTGTAGCAGAAGGGCCGCCTCCAGACAAAATTGTCGCTGATTCTAATAAGGCGCTCCAAACTCTTGTCCGCATCTACTATCTCAGGCACGGATTCGAGGCCATGGATCTCTTCATTGTCATACCGCTCATGCTTGCAGCATTCGGGTGCATCAGCGCCATCGATGAGCATACGCCCGCAGCCAAGCTCGAATCGTTGAGATCAACCCTTATTCTTGTTGCGCAGGGGCTGTACAACCAGCGCCGCAATCACTACTTGGCCAGGGCGCTATTTCGCGTCGTGCAAGGAAAGATGCGCCCCCAAGAAGTGGCTCTCCTCAGGGACAGTGTGGATATTGAAGCTGATGAAGCAGAAGGCAAAAGGACAATGGAACAGGCTGTGCGAAGTAATTGGCCGGTTACTGTTGTCAAGAAAAAAGAGGAAATGGATTATTGCATCTTGGGCAATCTTGTGGAAGATTATGCCCACTTGAATGTGGGACAAAGACCTGAGACTGAAGAGGACTCTTAGAGAGCACATTGTTCTCTATTTAAAATGGGGATTGTTGGGAAGATATCCTCAGTGCAAGTTACGCCACCAACTTCTTTTCATCTCGGAACCTTTCCAATGTATTTGTTCGCCTTTGTTAGTGAACAGCTCATATTGCAAGTCAGCAGGATCAAACAGCATATGTGTGTTTGAGTAAAATATCATCTTCACAAAATCAATCGATGACGATTGAATTCTCCAATCAGATGCGCTCGGGTATTTCTTTGTTTCGTTGTTTTTTTGTTTTGTTGAACTGGCGAAAGTTAGCTGTGGGACCAATTCCATGTTCCACCATATTCCACACACTCTTGATCACACCCATAAACCCACACCTTGATTCTTAGAAATTTCACATATAAATCCAAGTCCAATCTCGCGACCAAGAAAAGTCATGTCACATTGGTCAACACAACCACCTACCAGCAAATCTCTCTTGTATTAATCAACAATGAAATCGATCAAGAGCCTTTCGGCAGCAGGCTTGAGGTGTGTCCTAGGATTATTTTCTTTAAATATCTTCAAGGCCATTATCCAAAGGACCTTTTTGTGCATATTTCTCCTCGGTCAACCAATGCGGAACTACTGTCTATTTTGCCAGTCCCTCGCTCTGTTTATCTTTGTCTCTTTATGTGTATATTTTTACATCCTTGTTCAAATTACCCTTGCTCTCCTCACCTTTCTTGCACGCTTGGCCATCACAGTTCTAGCATTTTGTGCCGTCATTATTTTGTGGAAGTGGTACTTGTCGTGGGCATCTGGGCACGAATATGTCACTTAAGATTAGTGATCTGATCCCAAGCCGGAAATGAAGTCTATATGATAGGAACTGGTGGCTCAAATAATCATATAATTATGATTTTTCGGTTGCACGGCAAAAGATCAATAGTAGGATGTTGTCAGGTCCTGTTGAAATACCGTAAGAACTCGAGAAATTGAGAATCGCTGTGGATACCTCTCATGCTTTTTATTGGCCATCTGCAAGCCTCCCATGAACTGCGGAGCTATTTTCGCTTTTTTTAGATAAAATAGAACTCCTTTATTGGAAAGCTGCCCGCTAATGAGGTCTAGTTTGTCTCCACAGCGATTCTCAATTTTTCGAGTTCTTACGGTATCTAGCTGAGTTCAAGATGATTTTACTTTTGGAACAAAATAGGCGAAACCTATTGCCAACGCAAACCTTCATGTGTGCATTTTTTCTTTCTTCCTTATTTTTTAAGTCACAATTCATCAATTACAATAGGAAGCTTCAAGGGTCAAAGTTCGGAGTTGGACACTGATCAGAAAAGATAAATCACCAAAACATCCAATGTAGGGTAAGTGAAGCTGTTCACAACTTCTTGGGCACCTCAAGTGGGGCCAAGAGTTCGGAACCCGTGATTTCCGGGTTTCCGAATGGCAAGCCCCAAACATGATTTTGATTTGAGACACTAGAACGTGGCGGTCAAGGGGCTGTCATACAGACACTGGAGCCGCGCATTGGATATGAGGGCCGTAATTGCTTGCAATCGGTGAGATACACTCTTCTCACGTACACTCTGGTATTAATTTCCTGTGGTTTTAGGTGCAGGTGGGGTAGTCTTGCTGTCCCGGAATTTCTGCAATTGCGACTAACGTGACCATCAACAAGGAGATCCAAGGTCAAGTGCAGGCACCGCGGCCAGGCGCCTTGCGCGGGCTGCGAAAAAAGTGGCCATGTGAGTACATGCCTCTTGACTGGCCCGGAGGTGACCCCCCGGTCTCCGAAGTCGCGTTTGCGAGCATCCAAGAGAAGGCGACAAGCCCACGCTGCGGAATCCGAGGCGCCCGGAGCGTCCACAATAGCGGCCACAGAGAATGATATGAAAAAGGTCTTTTCCCAGGTGCCGCGATCAACTTTTCTCCGGGCCCTCACTATCTCGCAAGCTCAATTCCCTGAACTTGGGTTTTTACACCCCACAGACCTTGATTACGATGTCGCGACTCTCAGCGACGCAGCCATGCTTCGGCTGCTGGCGCTTTCGGCTGTCGCGAACCGCTACACCAAAGCCCTAGACAACAACACTGTCCACACATGCTATAAATCCTTGATATTAATTGAGCTGCATAAACGTCTTGCGAGTCCGCCGAACCTGTACATCATTCAGACATACTTAATTCTCACCCTGTGCGACTGGGGCGATGGAGACGGGTTCAACGCCTGGATGCATGCGGGCATCGCCTCGAGGATGGCGCAAGGCCTGCTGAGCCCCAAGCTCTCTTCAATCGGCATCAAGACTCTCTCGGAGATGGAAAAGAGAACTTTATGGTCGTGTTTTGCTATTGATAAACTGCTGAGTTGTGGGAAGCGACGTCCCGCCATATTTCACTTACACAGCATGGACCTGCCGCTGCCATCAAATGACGACGACTTCATTTTCACCGATAGGAATACAGCAACTTGCACGCCAAGTCAGATAATGGTTTCGAATGCGGCGGATTTTGGACCCGACAACACCTTTCTAATACTCGTAAAGGGCCTCCATTGTTGGTCAAATATCCACTCCTGGACAGCAGAAGGGGGGCGGAGACAGCCCGGAATGGCTAGACTAAATGAATGCCCCTGGGAAACATCCTCGTCATGGAATATTATGAAGGGTGATATGCAGAAATGGAGAGAATCTCAGAGCGCAAGGTTGAAGTACCCAGATTCAACAGTGGCCTCGCATGCTCACGTCAAACAAGCAGAGAATTTCGGTCACATTAATCTGATCTACTACGTGGGGTATGTTTGTTCTTCCGTTATATCTTTTTGATGTTCTCGGCTAAGTCAAAGTAGCATGGTGTTCCTGCTTCGCGAATATATTCCATTCTTCCCCGTTGGCGAAACCAAGCCCAAAGGTCCGATCGAGGTGCCGCTCCTCGAAGCCACAGGACCGGATACATTTTGGAAAGAAAACGTAGCTGAACTATTTTACTGCTCAACCCAGATATCCAATATTCTCAGGGACTTGCGCCATTTCGGGGTTCCCCTTCAGACGCCATTTTCTGCGCTATGTGCCTTCACCTCGGTCTTGACGAACCTCTACGCCGCGTCGTTCCCACTTTTCATGAGTTTTGCCCAGGAGCAGGTTGACCAGGCGGAAGCTCAGGCAGCAGAGAGCATGAACGATCTTCGGGAAATCGGGCAAGTCTGGAAGATTGCCCATGAGTGGGTGGAAGTGGCGGACACGGCCAAGAGTCTTTTCCATCGCGCCGCATCAGGCAACGGAGGGCTGGTGAGGAAGTCGAGGTACGACTATCCTGAGCTAGAGGACTCCATCAACATGGCTCCACTGAAAGGGATGCCAAAACCTACATTCTCCAGCACCCATTCTAATCCCATGGCGGAGGGCTTTGTCTCACCAATTGCAGAGAGTGCAGAAATGGGAGGGACGGGTGAAATTTATGCCAGTTCGCCTCGGCGGATCCAAGAGCAAGCCTCGAAGTTTCCTGATGAAGGGATGGATGAAGATGAATGGAGGCGTTGGCTGTTATGGGATGACCCCCATCTGCTATCGACAGTAGTGGACCCAAACCTCAGCTTCATCGCACCTGATGGAGCGAATTCGGGTCTATAGGTGTGGCGATGGTTTAGCAGTCGATTCTAGAGGTTGAAAAATACCTCGTCCTTTTTGCTCTCACACTACCAAGTGTGCCATTTCGTATAATCGGGTGGTTATCCCCGGCATAGTTGTCGCCCCAAGGCTAGTATCTGAATCACTTGTGTTGCAATATTCACCTCTATTCGTCCATTACTTTGTCGAATAAAACAATATCATTACATTGAAGTGGGGTCACCGCGTTGCTCTTTTGGGAATCCCCTGAGAACCGTACGTGGTTCTCATACTGTGGGGCTGGTCTCTTTGGACCTTCAGGACATTGGCAGCCGCAGCATTTGCCATGGCAGTTTGATTTTCATTAATAAAGAGGAAATGAGTGAACAAAACAAAAATCAAAAACCATTTTATAGCAGATCAATCTCGCAAATTCGCTCCGTCTTGGAGCGGCACCTCGCACTTAAGCAGAGACTCGGGACGCTTTCTTCTTGATGCTTTCCCCGTCTATCATGTCGTACTCTTCGCGGCTTCCGACACCGACACCGGTCTGAACCATGCCTTCGAAGATTTCATCAACCTCCTCAAGGGTCTTGCCCTTGGTTTCGACAAACAGCCACCAGACAACTACCAGGATGATGACATTCCAGCTGCCGTTGAGCACGTAGTATTTCCAAGATATGCTTTCGATCGCGAGCGGGGTCGTGTAGAGGTTCAAAAAGCTGAACGCGTAGCCGATGGACTGGGCGAGGACGACTCCCTTGGCACGCTGCGAGTATCGTAGGACTTCGGCAGGGTACGTATAACTCATGATCATCCTGGAATCTAGTTAGAACAGGCCTTGTTCGGTTCCGGAGGTTATTGGGAAACATACCAGCTAGTAGACACTGCAAACAGGAACAGGGCCACCACGATGAGAGCAACAATGGCGTATCCCTTATTATTAGGTCTGATCTCAGTCATGTGTGTAAAAACAGCGAGCAAAGCAAATAGAATGATGGTAGCAGCAGTGCCGGCAACTAAATCAGGCATTAGCTTCAGTTGATTTGGGTGAGGGGAAACGGGTGATTTACTGAATGGCTTTCGTCGACCAACTCTATCGATGATGAAAACACCCCCAATACTGGCAAATGCTTTCCACAAAAGCAGGCCCATGTTGATTAGAAGAATGTCCCTTCTCTCAGTAATGCCGACGGCGCGAATAATAGAGGACGAAAAGTATCTATCGAGGTGTGAGTCAGGTTGGCAAAGAATTAATTCGAATACTTACAGAATCATGTTACCACCAACAACCTGATAGAAAATGTTGGTTAAAACGGCGATGCTGAATCGTTTCAAATTAGGTCCTATGAGGATTGGTCAGTATGTTGTGCACAAGGCATGCCAGAACTTTACGCACGAGTGTTGATAAGATCCATCCAGCCTCCGTCATGAGTCCTCTCATACTCGATAGCAGTGGTTATGTCCTCAATCTCCTTTACAACGACAGGGTCTTGGTCGTTTCCGTTTGCATGCAGCCGAGCTAGGACTTCGGTGGCCTATAAAAGGTGAGCAAATGCCGCCCATTGTGAAAAGTTTGATGAAACTCACCTTTTGAACTTCTCCCTTGTGCAAAAGCCAGCGAGGGCTTTCGTCGACAAAGGGCAGGATGCAGAGAGATATGATGGAAGGTACAGCCTCGCCCTTTAATAGTCGTTAGTTGAATTGTCCATTCTAGTTGCTGGGAATACTCACGAGAACAATTCCTCTCCAGGCCCAGTTACCCTTCTTGTCATAAATGCCCAGCATGATGCAAGTAACAAAGAAGGATGTAAATGGAATCGCAACAAGAACGGTACCCGACAGGATTGCTCGATACCTGGCTGATGCCAGTTCCATCACCCACATGGGAGCAATAGAACCATTGATGAGTGTGGCAAATCCGACAATGAAGCGCCCGATGATAAATTGGGCAACTTGGAAGGGTCAGCATGAAAGCCATCTACACAAGGAAATTCCTTTGGATGCGCTACTCACACTTCTTGGAAGTGCCCTGAAGGATAACTCCGACAATAATGCAGATGGAGCCCAGGCCCAACCCGGCCTTTCGGCCCCAGCGATCAACGACAGGGCCGACGACGGGCGCACCAAAGACAGAGCCTGCGCTCACGATGGCAGCATTGAGACCCGTGAGGCTACTGTTTAATTTGAAATCTGCCCAAGATCGCGAGCATGTCAGCAGGATGTACGGGGCGTTGTGGCTGCAGGCCGGCCAGACTCACATTTTCCGAACGGCTCAACAGCGTTCAGATTGTTGATCATGCCTGCGTCGTAGGACAAGATGCAAATGTTTAACATTGCCACGAGCAACATGAGCACGTGCGAAAGCACCGGGCCAAAGTTTTTAACCGCCATGATGGCAGAGGGTGTTGAAGAAATTCGGGGTGATGTGCAGTTTTTTTTCTTCTTTCCTCTTGATCGATGTTGAATCTCGAGCCAGGAAGGAAAAAAAAAACAAAAACAAAAAAGACTCTGCACACACAGTCTTGCCGGGGGACACAACAACCGCCAGCTGGGGTTTATTTGTATAGGATGCGCGATGCTTCCCTGGCACACCCAAGGGCATAGATAGTATCCAGCGAGATACAGGGCAAGATACGCGCTACCCGGGTTTCGCGGTGGCGATGCCGCACCCTCCCCCCTTTACGTGACAAGAATTGAAACTCGCAGATTCTCTCTCAGCCTCCGTTTCAATTGTGGGTCGTATCCCGGTGTCAAGCTAGCACCACCCTGGCCTAGCCTGCGCCGTGGAGACAACGCAGGCATCCGGGCTTCCGGCAGTGCATTGCTAGATCTACGCTACACAGCATGAGATGGGCCTGCGACACAGCCCTCCTGGGGGCCATGCGCCGCTAGACGGGGCCCTGGAAGCCCTGAACTCTGCCTGCTGGGAAGGGGAAGGGGTCCTCGCGCAGGGAGGGTGGCCCTCTCTTGCCGTCGGGCTCGATTTCCCGAGGCCCTGCTGGTGTCCTTGCCCATAAATAAACGGGGCCCTCGGCCGAGCATCGACAATATACACTGGCAATTCCCCCTCCTCCCACACACACACACACGCCCCCGCGCTCGTTGTCTTTCCCAATTTAGGACTCGGGATGGGAAATTGAAGATTAAGGGAATTTGGCTGATTGGGCAGCGTGGCATTTGACCACCAAAACGCCGATCGCCTCGGGATGCACCCCCCATCCCGTTGTTGTTGACGATGCTTAGCTTTTTTTCCCCCCTTCTCCCCAGCGACCACCATGCCGCCTGCAAGCACACCTCGGCGTCGAGACCCGCGCCGACGCGTCACCTGCCACTCGAGATACGATTTTTTCTAATGCCGGCTGGCAATTAGGAAGAAAATGCCACGGCGACAGTGTCGTTTTTTTGCTCGTCGGCAATTAGAAAGAATGAGACCCGAGGGAGGGGCACTGAAAGAACCCTGGCAGAGTGCGGACTGGCATTACGCGGGTGGACTACGTCGGGAACTGGGATACAAGCTCGTTGCGATGGAAATAGGAAGGTAATTCGGGTGAATTGGACGGGAAACATGGACAAAGGCAATATTTGGTCACAAGGCACATTTGATGCTTTTGCTAGCCCGATGAACCCAATCCGTAGCATCTCCCCCGTGTTTACCATCTTTCAAAATTGTGCCTCGTAGAATATCAAAAACCAAACCTGCTCAACAATCTTCATTGGAATTCCAAAACTAGCCTAGTTTCATCTTGGGTAGCAATGTTGATTTACAAACGTCATCCAACCACCTAAACAAAGTACGAGTCTAAGTCACTATGCATCCCCCATTGCGCCAAGGACGATCAATAGCCGAGATATTCGCATGCTCGTTCATTATGACGGATACTTCTATAATTAACTTGGTGATCTATTTCATTATGGATCCTGGAGATATCGATCTCCCCTCCAAAGCCGGTGATACCGTACTTTTTGCCTCCCTCAACCCTTTATTCCGAATGGAACTCGGATCGGAATAAGATTACATTGGGTTTTATTTACGCAAGGTTTGTCAGATGTCATCTACATTGTGACTCATGGTGATCAGAATAGTGACACGCGGCAGTTGACCAAATCAGATGTGTATGGTGTAATGTATTGCGCAAGCAAGGCAGTTGAAATGACATGGTGCAAGTCTATATAATAATCTTGTGGGCCTTTGCCCTGTTACAAGCCCTAGGCAGTGTGCTTGAAATTGGTGGATCCCCCGTTCAATAAAGACTATTCCTTCATCACTATAATCCTACCAACTAGGATTTCCGAGAGTCAGTGGATAGTTCTTGGACGACGACAGTGTAAGGACTCCACCCGCGGTACCTCCTCGGGTCACTATCTCATCCTTCGATTGACCAGTATCCTCCCGGAGGTGGAGGAACCGCGACATCATCCAGGTGTCCCGTGACACCGTTCTTGATATCTTCTGCCACCTTGGGGAACTGCTCCCTAGCCCACTCCAACGGGTCCCAAGGCCTGAGCTTGGGGAACCGCTTCTTGGCCCACTGCTCGGGGTTGGCCTCGATGTCATCCCAAGGGACCTCGTGGAAAGCATCTCGGTTCTGCTGACCGCTCTTGTGGACGGCGTTGGACCTGTGGTAGCGAATCCTCTGGGTGGCCTCCAAGGCCAGCTTGACATCAGCTCCCGCCGCTTCCAGGCAGTGAGCTAGCGTAGCGGCGTCCTCTAGCGCCTGAGACGCTCCCTGACCAGCGGTTGGCAGGTTGGCGTGGGCGGCGTCCTAGCAGCAGATTAGAATTCGGTACTAATTTATTTTAACCTGGCGAGGCGCCGTTTGGAACCACCTACCCCAATGAGAATGGTGCGACCGCCCTTGCTCACCCAGTTGTCGATGGTCGGACGATACACGAGCTTAAAGTCAATCGTCTTTCCAACCGGTGTGATCTCGAAGAGGGCCTGCGCATCCTCGCCGGTGAAGCCCTCCATCCACTTGGCGACGTGCTCTCTCTCTGCGATATTTGACCACGACTCGGTGGACTCCTTGTCATCCTGAATCAAGGATCGGCTACGTCAGTGCTGCTAGTTCAAAGCGGATGATTGGTTTTTGGCACTAACCGGATGAATTAGCACCCAGGCAATGTCCTGGCACTGGTTCCATACGAAAACCATCAAGCTCAGGTTGTTGTACATCCAGAACCTGACAGTGTCGTGGTCCGCGTTGTACAGGTCCTGGAGCTTGGGGTGGTTCCTCATCTCCTCGGTGGTCTTGAAGAAGCTTCTAAAAACAGACCAGCCGCTGTACGTTTCATCTTTGTTGTCGTCGTTGATATTAAGGACCTTGCTTCGTGCAATGGAGCGCGGGCCGTCTGCTGCAATTACACAGTCGCCCCAAAGAGTTTCGCCGGTCGACAGCACCACTCCCGCACGGCCTTCCTCTTCCAGGTAATCAACGACAGCTATACCGACCCTGATGTCGTCGACAAGAGTCTTTGCGTGGTTCAGAAAGATGGTGTGAATCTGACCTCGGTGGCCGGCATAAGTAATGTCGTGCTCGGTGCCGTCCCTCGCCCAGGGCACATTTACGATGAACTTGCCATCGTACTTGTGCAGCTCCATGGTGCGAATTTTGCCGCAACCGGTGTCGTGGATTTTCTGACCGACTTTGCCGCCATCCCATCTCTTGATAATGCGTCCGGCATTGGGAAAGAAGTCAAGGATGTCTGAGAGGACGCTTAATGTCAGACGCAACGCTGTCTTGTTTGGGAAAAGCCTGGTCCAAGGCCAGAATAATGCTCACCTCCTTGGCTGTTCGAGTCGGGATATTTCTCAATCACTGTAACATCCATGCCGCGGTGGGCGCATTCAATGGCCGCGGCCAAGCCGCCAAAGCCTGCCCCGACGATGATGATCTTCAGGCCCTTTGCTGCCATGGTAATTGCGTAATTTGCAAGCTTATGGAATGAATGCGACTCCGAGTCTGTTTGAGTTGTTGACGACACCTTTTCATAATTTCGTTTGCAGTAGATATATCCATTTCGTATCTGAGTTGAGCACTGTCCGGTGCGTGGGTCCTATTCACAAATTCCCGAAACGCCTTGTGTGCTCGAGGCTCCCAGACGGCCCGCTGCGGCCTTGATGATCGGGCCAATCGGACACAAAACCCGAGATGCCCGAGACGCCCGAAAGGGATATTCACGATAGGACACAACGCGCAAGAGCGTATTTGGCGTTTATTGCCATGTTGATTAGTTATCTTGGGTTGTTTACTAATTCGATTCCCAATTAGTAAATAGTAATCGTAGAAAAGTGTTGTTCTTCAACTGCGTATTTCCCATACGAGCCAACTTCTTCCCGCCTTACACCCGCTCAATTCCTCCAAGTTCCTACCACAGACTGCACATTAGACAGATCACCTCCGTCGATCACACTTAAATTTCCACTATGGAGCCTGATACCTCTACGGCCAAGAGTGAAGCCATTGTTTCGGCTAAAGGGGCAAAGTCGGACGTCTCCTACGTACCCAAGTTCGAGACCCTGCAAGTGCACGCTGGCCAAAAGCCAGACTCGACCACCCTTGCACGCGCCGTTCCGATATACCAGACCTATGTGTTCAATTTCCATAGCTCGGCCCACGCCGCCCGCCTCTTTGCGCTGGAAGAGGAAGGCGAGATTGCAACCAGGACAGGCAATCCAACTACAGCCGTTGTTGAAAAGCGTGTAGCTGCGCTTGAAGGCGGCGTTGCCGCTGTTGCGGTGTCTTCCGGCCAGTCTGCCGTCTTCATGACCATGGTTGCGCTCGCCGGACGAGGCGAAAACATTGTGGCAACCAAGCATTATTACCACGGCGCCTACAATCAATTCTCATTCCTTCTACCAGAGTTCGGAGTGGAAACCCGCGTAGTGGAAGAGACGCCCGAGGCTATTCAAGCAGCCATTGATGAGAAGACCAAGGCCGTGTACATCGAGACAGTGGGCCACCCAAACTTTAATGTGCCTGATATCGAGGCCATTGCCAAGGTAGCCCATGCAGGTGGCGTTCCTCTGGTCGTTGAAAACACTGTCGGATGCGCGTATTTCTGCCAGCCCATCAAGCACGGGGCTGACATCGTCGTGGAGAGCATGAGCAAGTGGATTGGGGGCCACGGAAGCGCAACCGGCGGAATCATTGTGGATTCCGGAAACTTTGACTGGAAGGCGGCCCCCCGCTTCCCGCAGTTCAACAAGCCCTGTCCTGGCTTCCACGGTCTCAACTTTGCCGAGACCTTCGGAAGGGAGGCCTTCATAATGCGCATTCGCGGCCAGATCCTGCGTGATGTCGGATCATGCTTGTCTCCATTTAATGCGCAGCAGTTTATTCTGGGACTTGAAACGCTAAGTCTGCGTTGTGAAAGACACGCTCAAAATACTATTGCTCTTGCCAAGTGGCTCGAGAGCCATGAAAACGTGGAGTGGGTTTCATACCCAGGGCTTCCTAGCCACCCGCACTATAAGCTTGCACAGAAATATCTCCCTCGAGGAGCCGGTGGTGTCCTTATGTTTGGTATCAAGGGCGGAGCGGACGCTGGCGAACAGTTAGTCGACAACTTTGAGATGATCTCTAATAATCCTGGGTGAGTAAACCTCTGTTTTCTTGAATTGGTGGGAGAGGATCCGAGTGCATGACTAACAAAAATAGATATGGCGATGCGAAAACAACCGCCATGCATCCTTGGTCGACTACGCATAAACCAATGCTGGCCCATGAAAAGATAGACTTGGGCGTTGCTCCCGAAATGATCAGGGTTTCGGTCGGAATCGAACATATTGATGATATTATCCATGATATAGAACAGAGCATGCGAATTAGTCCAGCTGTGCCCACAGGCAACTAATTGTCAGGGGCAGGACAAAGATAAACGAATTGATCAACATATCACAAATAAATAAGCAGTAATGAATGATGCCTTGAGATTTAATGATGACTTTATTCCCTCGCAAGTGTATCTAGGCTTTCTTTTTAACCTAAACTGTACCACGGTGATAAGCAACCAGCATGTAGTTAGAACTCTTTCCATCCTATGAAACGCCAGCAAATCACTTAGTACAGTCGCAAACATCAAATCACATTTGGGGCATGCTTATATTAACAAAATAGATTCTGTTGGGTAAATAATCTATGTCCTATTTCTTCGACTTGACAAATGAGACGGCCTCAGCAATATCCACGTCAAGGTCGTGCTCCCAGATCCACTTCAACTTAGTTGCCAACATTTCCTTAATCTTCTGGATATCGTCGCCTTCCTTCTCAAAGTGCCAGATGTATCCAGCTTCCCGGCTTGATGAAACTACTTTCTGAGTGCGCTCCATGCGGGCCTTGCTGAAAGCCTCAAACGCCAAGGGCAGGTCCTCTGCTCGCTCAACAGATTCGAGAATTCGGCCCAGCACATATGCATCTTCCACAGCCATTCCAGCGCCAGATCCCTGGAAAGGAGTGGATGCGTGTGCAGCATCTCCCAACAAACACACATTGCCTTTGTTATATGTATCGGCAGGGGGGTGGTCGAAGAGGGCCCAGATGTCCGACTGGCCCATCAACTGCACGATATCTCGGACTTCTTGACCCCACTCACTAAAGCTCTTGGTCATTTGTTCTTTCGTAGCTGGAATAACCATCCTCTCCTCGGTCCATTCTTTGGAGGACTGGAAGGCGACCACATTCATCATTCGCCCACCCGCCACTGGGAAGGTGAGCATGTGGCCGTGGTATCCAAGATAGGCATGGCAATTCTTGGCCTTCTCTTCGCCCAGGCGCTCCACTGCCTTCTCCATCGGCACCAAACCCCTGTAACAATACTTTCCTGAATAGGTCGGGTTGGCTGCAGGGTGATCGGCGCCGAGTAGGATACGGCGGGTGCAGCTTTTGATGCCGTCGCACCCAATCACGGCACTGTGAGTTGCAGTCGTGCCGTCTGCAAAGCTCAACTTAACCCCTGCCCCACCGTTATCCTCGATGTGGGTCAGGGTCTTGCCAAAGTGGGCAATCTCGGATGGAAGCAGCTTCACCAGTTCATCCACGAGATGGGAGCGGTTCAGCATCCAGCTTCCCGGGTCAGGGTGCTTGACTGAGCAGAGATCCGCGCCGGCTTTGATGCCTCTAGCTCTCGCGCCTTCGTCGCGCCCGTCCATGCCAATGCTGAAGTCGAACCAGATGTCCTTCTTCTCTGGCCAAATGTTTCCATTTGCGCGGGCCTCCAGGGCGACGGCGAGGGTATCGGAGATCTGCCGCATGGCCCGCACGGCGTTGGGCCCAAAAGCGACGCCTGCGCCGATTTCACCAAACTTTGGCGCATTTTCGTAAACCGCGACGGGGATGGACGTGTAGTTGCGGATGCAGAGCGCAAGGCACAGTCCACCAATGCCCCCACCGACGATAGCGATGCTCAATTCCTTTGGCGAGCTCATCATGGATAGCAGGGCTGGCGTGATTCCACTATGGATCCAAAAGATGCACGTAATTGCCGCGTAGATAGGGTCTATGCGTCGTTCTGCCCGAGAGATAACAAGTGGCACTTTGCTTGTTCCGCAGGCTTCAAGGCCCGGGTGGGCTGTCTCGTATCTATCTAATCATTCATTCGATAATGCGTACAAACTTAGAATTCAATGCGCCCGGACAATGGTACTATGGGAACTCCGACCCCTGTTTCCCCATTCGTTGTGCCTAACGGAAAATCCGGGGGGCATGGCCGACTGCCGGTCCAGTGGGCATTCCAGCCATCACCGCCTGTCGGCCGAATCCTCCGTGACTCAGCTTTGCCTGTCTGGGCACGTGGATCATGCGCGGCATTGCTCTAGAACAATCATTCTTGGCGGTGCAGAGAGTTTGGTGAGGCATTGCGCCTAGTCGCGATCTAGTGTTCTTATTTTGAACTCTCATCCGATCTTTTCTTCGGTTTGTTCAGACGAAGCACCGGAGAGAAGCATACGCATCATTCCACAATGTCTACCCGCCTCGAAATCTACTACAATCTCCTGAAGGCCTCCCTGGAGCAGTATGCATTCGCGGTGGCTGGGCTGACCAGCGTCAGCGCCATTCTGTTGGGAATGGTGGTTGTCTGGTCCTTTGCCGTCGAGATAAGATTGCCAAAGGTTCCAATTGCGATGAAAGATGAGGTTCCTGATCGGAAAGAGAGAATCGGTTTATTTGTGAAGGAAACACGGAAAATATTCACGCATGGTTACCAGAAGGTATGTGGCCCTGAGCTTCTCCCCTCCTAGTTCGCGAATGGCACAAGATTAAGCTGACAGATGGAATCTAGTTTCAAAATCAGGTGTATGGTGTCACAACAACAGAAGGCAAGTCGAACCTGCAACCCGCAGAATAGTTTATCTCGGAAACGCACCCTAACTAACTCTAACGCTAGGGACGAATATCGTCATCCCACTCAACCTCCTAGACGGCCTTGGTGGACAGAAGTCGTTGAGCTTTTCTGCGTTCCTCGAGGATGAGGTACGGGTTTCCAATTTTATTCCCAGCCATTTGAATAGCCGACTCTAACAGAATGCTTCCGGTATAGTTCAGCATGAGACGATACACAAAGGTTGGAAACTTGAGCGAAAAGGAAATCGCCGTTGTAAACAAGAAGTTGAACCCGTCGCTTCGTAAGCATCCCGTCTTGGACTATCTCACTAAAAGTTCTTCGTGTCACTAACGTGTTACGTGTTCCTAGCACAATACACACCAGTCATCCAACAGCTTGTCCAAAAGCATTGGCCCCTCGAAGAATACAAAGGTTAGTGTCATTTCTTCTCACCTGCAGTACGTAAACCTCCGCAGCCACTAATAGTTGCATCTAATAGAATTCTCAACGGTAACACCATGGCCTCACGCAATGCGACTTGTTTCCCGCGTATCAGCTCGACTTTTCCACAGTGCAGATGCCGCCGATAACGACCACTGGCTCGACATTGCAAGCGAGCACGTCCATTCAACCGTCATGTGGACAGAGAATTTGAAGAAATGGCCTGTGGTCCTCCGTCCATTCGTCTACCGCTTTGTTGATGGCCGTGGCATCATGGTGCAACGTTTCCGTGAGGGCATGGAGCTGGTGTCGCAAACCCTGGAAAACCGCAAAGCAAACAAGGGCAGACATTTGAGCGACCCACCAACACTATTGGACTATCTTGCCGAAGGTGAAATAGGCCCTGACGATGTTGAAAAGCATACCATTACACAAATCAACCTCTGCGTGGCTGCTATCCAGTCCATGGCCGCTACAGTGACCCAGTGCCTGGTGGATCTGGCTTCTTACCCCGAACATATCCCCGAGCTCCTGGCCGAAATCGATCAGGCTCTTAAGGAAGGAAATGGACAAATCACCAAGAAGGGGCTTTCGAACATGCTCAAGTTGGACAGTTTCATCAAGGAGACCCAAAGATTAAACCCGCCGGACCTGAGTAAGTTGAATCGTCCGAATCGTTACGCGAAATAAATGACTCACAAATCGTCAATTATAGCCAGCTTCCAGCGAAAGGCCTTATCGGATGTGACTCTGTCCAACGGACTTCATGTCCCCAAAGGCGCCCGCATTGTGCTCCCGACAGGAGCCATCAACATGGACAGGGAATTTTTCGAGGACCCTGAGAAGTTCGATGGATTCCGCTACTACAGGCTCCGCACCGCCGCCGACGAATTCCGAAACAGCTCCCAGATGACGACAGTGGGCAAGAGGGACCTGAGCTGGGGATACGGACGAAACGCTTGTCCCGGCCGCTACATCGCCGAGGTCGTGATGAAGCTGCTGGTCATTGAGTTTATCCGCCGATACGAAATCACACTGCCCAAGGGCGTAACAACTCGACCCAAGAATGTTGAGTTTGAAGGTTTGGTAAGTAAAAAGTCGCTGACGCTCCTTGTTCGAAATTTTTGCGTGACCGAATTGCTGACCAAACAAAGATTGTGCCCGATCCGAAGTGGGAGCTGTGCTTCAGGAGTCGTAAATGAAGATTTTGGATGAGTGAAGCAGGGGATGATTTGGTCCGAGATGTCTTTAACCCATGAAATCCTAGAAATATCCAAGAACGAAAGTTTCGCGGCTGGCACACGCTGTTTTCAACAAATTAGTTCGAGGGTTCGTGTTTGCATTGGTCCCGATGGTCTCGTGGTGTACGACTGTGTTTGACGAACAGATAGAAACGAAAATTGCACACCAACACTTGTGAACAGATTGAGCTTGTTGAGAAAAACATCATAATTAAAATTTCCCATCTTGATCCGGGCATTTGCCGAATTAGACTCTCTTCCACTCTGCAGTCTTCGCTATCGTGCAGTGTTTTATGTGCGCGTGCGCGTGAACACACTAGATAGGGTTTTTTTATGTGCTGCCGCCCGCAGAAGAAGTTACAAAGCTGTCCCAAGTCATTACAAAGTATGCGCGTGCTATTCGGGTAGGCATCCCAGTCGCGACACCGTACGGATGGAGTCGCGTCAAAATTCTCGCTAATTTCCCGACGCGAATCATACCTACCCTATTGCGCTGACCTTTTTTTCGAAAATATCAGCTGGCGATCTGCCTTGTATCAAAACATCTTAATGGCATTATTATATGCCTATTACGCTTAATTAGTAGAAGCCAGAGATTTAATCGGTTGCATCACTGGATGGTGGCGTGGGCAGAATCGCAACGATTAATGATTTGTAAGTTGTTCCACTGTAGACTTTCCCAGCTCCTCACGATATCACGCTGGCCATCTCTATGTAAAAAGAACAGCAGCCCAAAGCAAATCTATTGTATTTTTGAACCTCCGTTGACCCACATATATTGCCCATTAATAAATCGAGACCTCTCTTCTGCAAGAAACCCCACGGTCCACGCTACATCGTCAATCGAGGCTGCACCTCCCTCGACCGGGGTTTCTTTCATAAGCAAACCCTTTACGTGAGCCCACTCCTCTGCAGTAAAGTGCTCAACGAATGTGTCTGTCAACACTGGGCCAGGTGCCACGAGATTGACTGTGCAGCCGTATTTTGGCGGCAGCTCTTGAGCCCAGACTCGCAGGGAGGCGTCGAGGGCTCCTTTGGTCGCCGCGTAGATTCCTTGACCCGCTTTAGGGGCGCGCGAGGCGGCCGAGCCAATTATAATGATGCGCGAACCCCCGATGGCTCCCGACATGTTGGGAGGGTCCGACGGCTTGTAAGGCGTAAGGTGCGGGAGCGACGCCTTGACAAGAGCGAAGGCTCCGCGGGCATTCAGGTTCATGGCTTGATCCCACATTTCCATGGTGGCCTCCCACAGCGGAGCAAGGGGCACAAAGCCGGCATTGCTTACAAGGATGTCGATGTGGCTAAATTTAGCAACGGCCTGCTCGACAAGCGTGGCCACACCCTGCTCAGTTGTGAGGTCGGCGCAGACGGCGATCCAATCCGTCTTGAGCGTTCGACCAACAGCTTCGCATTCGTCTTTCAGCGATGGAAACGGGTAATTGAGAACGATATTTGCCCCACGGTTTGAGAGCTCGACCGCGATGCCGGCGCCGATGCCTCGGGAGGAACCAGAAATGAGAGCGGTCTTCCCCGTCATGGTTTTCTGAAAGCCGGCAGAATCCATCGTGCAACTGTGATATAGGGGGCACAATTATTGGGTGAAAAAGACCTCGGCTTAAGCCTTTATAAATATGAAGATGAGTTTGTATATGATCTTACTCGGATCAAGTCGGTATTTACACGATATATAGCGCTGGACATCGCACGGCCTGTCTCTGTGGCTCCCGAGCTCGGGCGACGAACGCCGAGCTGTCTTGACCCACCACCATAGAACGGGACCCAAGCGGTAGTTGAACCATTTCTCCGATTGTTACATACTTCATGGGATTAACCAGACGTCACCGAACATTGGAGGGATGAAACCAGGCCTAGAACGGGATTTTTGGATACGTTGGATGCACATATTTATTTCATTTGTTGAGCCGAACTCCGCGTCCGAAATTTTGTCCTTTGTTGTCATCACCTCGGACAATAGATAAGCTCTATTACACTTCAATGGGGAACGGTGCGCCTTCTGCACCAGGAAGATCCTCCAGCCTCTTGGTGAAGAAGGCTCGTGGAATCTCGGGGCCCCAGCTAGACACGGTGGAGGCAACGGCGGGCTCGTCCGCGTGGGGAGAGTCCTCGTTCACTAAATCGCCGTCCACATAATGCTCCACAACGAAGCCGGAGTTGTCAAACCTGAACATCATTGTTAGCATTCCGCAAACTTGTTGGGAGGGGGAATTATTTCTGCGCTCGGGCTAATTGACGTACCAGTAATCGAAAATTTGGCTGCCGAGAACATGCCTTCCGACGCCAAATACGCTGAGGTGTCCCCGGCGAACCATGTGATGATGTCCCACAATCTGGCTGTCGATATCGTCGATTTCCCAGCTACTGTGGTGTGCCTTAATTCCCTCCTTGATATGGGGAGACCCCGCAATAAAGATATTCTGTGCAATCACAATCAGCTTAATTCAGGCCTTCGGGAGTTTGGATCGACATACGTGGTGATCCACAAATTCCTTGCCCTTGTCAATGTGGATGAAGATCATGCACGTCTTCTTGCTGTCGGCAGTGAACAAGCTGTCGGTCTTCAGCAGGTTGAACGTTTTGCTGTACCAGTCGTAAACGTTGGGAAGTTCGTCAATGTTCACTTCAAACCCATAATGACCGAGCTTGTGAACCTTGGAGGGTTGGTCTCGGTCGGGTCGCTGGAACTCGCCCAGGCGCTTCTTGTCCTCCCAGGTATTCCACATGACAGGCTTGGGGACCTCACGGGGGTCCGGGGTTCTGTCCTGCTGTCCATAAATGAGAGTGACTTCCTCCTCTAGAAGGTCCTTTACAATGACCACCTTTCCGCCACCGGGGGCATCAAAGTCGTGAATGGGTGTTGAGCCTGGTAGCTTGGCGGCTTTCTCTAGCTCAGCCATTGACTGCACAATCCAGCCGCCACCTCTGAACTTTCGCGACCCTTCCTCGGTCTTTTCTGCTACGTAGCAGAATGAATCTACGCCAAAGCCGCGGAAGTAGATCTTGTCATCCTTCTCCAGAACGGGGACCAAACCGAAGTCGATGTAGAAGTTCTTGGCCTTTTCAAGGTCGGGGTGCCCATATCTGCAGTATGCCAACCGGTCAAGAAGAATGCGGGAGTCTTGAGACATTGTGAAAATAAGTATGTATAGTCTTCGAAATCGAGCTTGGAGCAAGTGAAAATGGTTCAACGTATGAGACAGAGTCTTGGTCACCAAAACAAAATGTAATTCTTATATATTTCACTTCCCTTTCTGCATTTTACAGACCCCGAGTCGCGAGAGGCGAACCGCGAGGTGTGCTCGGTGAAACTAGACGCACACCCCTCGTGAATGCTTTTTTGACGGCCATTTTCCCGTCACGTCTCTATTCGGTGCCCGGAAGGTTAGTTTAGCCAGAGGCTCCAACCCGAGACCACCGTCGGCATTGGGCCCGCGCATGATCGTCCTGCTGCAAAGAGCCCGGGATTGCTTCCCAACTACCCCGCTAAGCCTTGGCTGGGGAAAATGTGGCTGCCAAGTACCCAATGTTGCACAGATGTGTAGAATCCCATATATAGATGCATTTTCTTGGTCAAAAGCAATAGAGGCCACCAAGAACAATTACCCCATTTCATCATCACCCTCACTCAAACTAGTCAAGATGTCATTCGATAACATGTTCCGATTTCTCGACACCAATGGTGTCGAGAGACGCGGAAATTTGAAGACGGCAATTCCTGCATCGGAACTGCCGGGCAAAACTGTCCAGCTTATTTCTGGAAGCTTCATGACTGGGTTTAAAGTGGAAACCGACACTGCTGAAGTGGCAAAGGTAAGAGAAGCATGTGTAAAGGCTTGAGATGTGTGAAGGCTAACATCAAGTCTCAAGGTGCTCTGCCCCATTCCAGCCACGCCCCTCATTATCTGCGCTGGAGTGAACTACAAGTCCCACGCTAAGGAGACAAAGGTAGGCGTTTTTGATCATTGGATGAGGCTCTGGTTGACTCGAGAAATAGTTCCCGCCGCCCAAGAAGCCCGTCATCTTTGCAACCCCAAGCGACCGATTGGCTGGGCCTTTAGATGATATCAACATCCACCCAGATGCGCAGGAGCTTCTGGACTACGAGGGTGAGCTGAGCGTTCTGATTGCTAAGGATGGCTACGACATCAGCGAAGACGAAGCATTGGACTACGTGTTTGGTTACACCATCAGCAACGACGTCTCGGCTCGCAACCTCCACGCACCCGATGTATCGGGCTATCAGATGGGCTATGCGAAGTCTTTTGACAACTTCGGACCCACGGGCCCGTATATGGTGTCCCCGAACCTGATCCCCGACCCACAGAAGCTTACATTGACGACCAAGGTCAATGGCGAGCTGCGCCAGAGCACCACTACCGACCAAATGATCTGGTCTGTCCGACAGCTCATTGCATTCGCATCCCGTGGACGAACACTGCGCCGCGGCACTCTGATCATGACCGGAACCCCCGAGGGCGTTGGCTGGCACTCCAACGGCTGCCTCAAGGACGGAGACGTTGTGGAGGTTGCCATTGAGGGTCTTGGCTCTATTAGCAACAAGATGGTGTTCCAAAAGTAGATAGATTCCTTGAGATAGCAATCGTCTTAGAACCAGAATAGAGCTACGGGCATGAATTGTGCACCCCGCATTCGCTAGGCATACTGCTACAGGCCTTGAGTCCACTGTAATTTTCCAACGTCTTGCCCAATTAGAGTATACTCCGAGAGATGTGGGGCCTTCGGATTTTCGGCCGCGGGGTCCCGGCCATGGCCTCGGCTGTGGACGGGGGTTGGACGGGGGCTAATGGAGCACCCACCAGCGCTAGCTCCCATACTTCACGGACCACTAACCCCAGTCCTCTGGGTGGCTTCACTACATAAACACTTTGGACCAAGAGCCGCATTTATCAAGGTCCCCGATCAGCAACCACAAGGGGTAAGCAAGCTAAGCAAATAAGGGAAAAATGGGACAAGCAGTTACAGCAGAGACCGGACCATCCATCCTTCTCAAAGGTGGCACCGTGCTGGTCCACGATGGCAAGGATAATGTGAACCCGCTCAGGGCCACTGATATTCTCGTCCAGCAAAATCGTATAACCAAGATTGGAAAGAATATTGCTGCTCCTCCTGGGGCTGAGCTTGTCGATTGCAATGGCAAGATTATCAGCCCTGGCTTTGTGGACACCCATCACCATTTGTGGCAGACTCAACTCAAGGGCAAACACGTGGATATGGCTGTGTTTGACTATATTCCGAGTGGTCAGTATTCAAAGCAGCCCAAAAAATATTGCAGATAACTAACTATTGATTTTCTTTCTTCCGGTTTAGGCTTCTGGCAAAGCTTTACATATACCCCCAAGGATATGTACTGGGGCCAGTTGGGAGGCGCATTGGAAGCGATTGACTCCGGCACCACCTTTGTCCTTGACCATGCTCACGGAAACCAATCTAATGAACACGGTGAGTAAAGGCAAACCAATCGCCTGCAAATGGTTGAACAGAAGCACTGACAAAAATATCAACAATAGCCAACCAAGCGTTGGCCGCAACTGTAGCCTCTGGAATCCGTTCAATTTTTGCCTACTCGCACGCACCTTACTTTACCAAATGGGATTCCAAGACCTGCGAGCTGTCTCGGGATATCCTGCCCGATTCCAGCATGGCTCATATTTTTGAGCTGGCTAAAAGCCAGCCGTTTGGTAATGGCAGAGTTAATATCGGCTTTGGGTTCGACTACTGGTTCCTACCCAAGGAAGCTGTTGTAGGCATTTTTGCAGGCCTTCGACAGGCCGGTGTTAAATTATTCACCTCTCATTACGCGAAAAACCCAACCTTTGGTAGGTTTATTCTTTTTTGCTTATTTTTTCTCGCCTTTTCTTTTTTTTCTTTTTTCAGACACCCCACTGACCGAATATCAGGCGCACACCCACTTATCCATACTATCAAGTCGTACGATCTGATTAAATCTCCTAGCGACATTCTCCTCTCTCACGCCACAGGCTTGGGGCCAGATGAGAAGGCCGTACTCGCGGAGACACAGGTACCTATTTCAAGTACCCCAGATACTGAAGCCCAAATGGGTTTTGGCTGGCCACTTGCTTTTGAGCGTGGTATCAACTACACACTGGGCGTGGACTGCCACACTAACAACACGGCCTCGATTTTGTCGCTTGCGCGTTCTGCGCTCCAGATGGCTCGTCAGCACGAAGCGGTTACTCACATGAAGGACGCCGAGGGTGCGCCTGCCCGCATGAACCTTGAATTGCGCGGCAGCACCCAGGACGCCTTTAACGCCGCCACGATTAACGGAGCCCGCGCTGTTCTGATGGGCGATAAGATTGGATCCCTCAAAGAAGGTAAACTTGCAGACCTTGTCGTTTTTGACGCAGCCAACAGCCCGGCCATGTCTTGCGTGTCCGAGTCGGACCCGTTGGCTGCCGTCGTCCGACATAGCGACATCCGCGATGTTGAAGCTGTCATGGTTGATGGTGTGTGGAGGAAGAAGAATGGAAAGCTTCTTCCTGTGACTGTTGAGGCTGGAAACACTTTGGACTGGTCTGGTGTGCGACAAAAGCTGCTGGAGAGCCAGCGTGATATTCAGAAGAGGCAGAAGGAGTTGAACATGGAAAAGGCTAGGGAATCACTCGTTGGCATGTTCCGCATTGACGAGAAGAGTCTCATCGGAAAATCCAAGAACTAGAATATTGTAGTATATTTTTCATGATAATTTAGCTATGGACTTCAATAATTTGTTATCAAGGCCAAGCCTGCGATTAGATATTGGTTAGATGAACAAAAGATAACTACCCAAGTTTACCAATGAAGTAGACCGCGAAATAATAAGTGCCATGGAGATGGTGATGACCTGTGATAGAGGCGTGTCGGGAACTCGGGTACGGGGAACCGCTAGATTGGCTGGATCGGGCTGTGGGGAATAGGCGCATCCCCTCAATGGCGATTGTCCAGATGAGATTTATATAAACCCTATCTAACGTTCTAATTCTGTCATCGAGACTTCTACCACCAAAACAAAGCAGAAAGATTTATCCCCCATCCCCCCCCCCCCCCCCCCCCCCCCCGTCATTTTCTTGTCAACAATGGAGGGATCACTGCCTCCCATGATCACGCTCGAGGAGCACTACGTATCTACTGAGCTCTTCTCCAAGCTCTCCAATTTGTATGGAGAACAGCTGAAGCATCTGCCCGAGGTGGCATCTCGCCTGACGGATGTCGGCCCAATCCGTTTGGCCGACATGGATCAGAACCACATTTCTGTCCAGGCCGTATCGCATGCCCCAGGTTTGGGCACTGAATCCCCGGATTTTAGTCGCTTGGCAAACGACGAGCTGGCCCGCGCGGTGCACGCTAACCCGGAGCGCTTTGTCGGGCTCGCAGTTTTGCCCATGGCAAACCCCGAAGCTGCGGCCAAGGAGCTTCGGCGGAGCGTCCAGGAGCTCGGGTTCGTCGGGGCGCTGGTTGACGCGCACGTCGACGGCGCGCACTACGACAACCGGCGCTTCTGGCCCATCTTCAGGACTGCGGCCGAGGTGGACGTGCCGATCTATCTACACCCGACATATCCGACAAAGGACCAAGCGGTGGCGTACGATGGAGATTACGAGGCGGGCGCCGCTCGGAGTCTTGGCTCTAGTGGCTTCGGCTGGCACCAGGACACTGGGCTTGGGGTGCTGAAGCTGTTCGCTGCCGGACTTTTCGACGAGGTGCCGACGCTCAAGATCGTCATCGGGCACTTTGGGGAAATGCTCCCGTTCATGATGGAGCGGGTGGAGAAGCTGTCGGTCCGGTGGGGGAAGCGGGAACGCAGCTGGCGTCAGGTTTGGGACGAGAACATATGGATCACGACGAGCGGGGTATGGAGCATCGCCCCGATGGCGTGCATCCTAAAGAACACTAGGATCGACCACATCATGTACAGCGTGGATTACCCGTTCGAAAAGAACGAGAACGGGCTCAAATGGATACAGGAGCTACGGGATAGTGGGCTGGTGACTCCGGAGCAGCTTGAGCAGATTGCCTATCGAAATGCCGAGCGGCTGCTGCGAGTAAAGGCAAAAGCGTGAAACGTCACATCGGTTCATTTATAAGCTAGCATGGCTAAGCTTTTTCTGGAAATGCTTAAATGCTGTTGCCGAAGTTCACCGAAGGCCGGGATTTTGCGTCCGAGAAGAAGTGTAGACCGAAGTGTCCTGCTGCCGAGCTGTATAGGCAAATTGTAGTCGCTGATTAGGTGGACTCATCCAAGATCCCATGGCATGAATAGAAGTCCGAATTAGAGAATTAGAGCTCCTGAAATTTTAACCCTGTGTCATCCACTCTTGTCTAGACCGCCCGACTCTCACTAAAATCCCACTATCGATTTCCTCTTTGAGTAGACATATCTTGTGACAAAAATGGCTATCTCAGAGCGAAACCATATCAAGCGCGTAGCCTTGGCCGGCGTAAGTTGATACGAGAAGTGCCAGACTCTGCAGGGTCTTTATCTATGGGGCTAATTATTTTCCCTCAGGCGAGCGGTAACCTAGGTAAAGAGGTCCTGAGCGCTTTGGTCAGGTCTCAAAAGTTCGATGTGACGGTGCTGGTCCACGCCGCAAGCAAGCCGATTAGTATCCCTGCCGAGGTCCGCATTCTCACTATCGATTACGACTCCGAAGACTCGCTGCGAGCCGCATTACAAGGCATAGACGCTGTGGTATCGACTCTCGGGAAGGTCAATGGACTTCAATGTCAGTTCAAGCTCATTGACGCGGCTGCGGCCGTTGGAGTAAAGCGGTTCTTGCCATCGGAATTTGGGGCTGATCTCCAGGACCCCACGGCGAGATCGTTCCCTGTATACCGCACCAAGGTCCAGTTGGAGACGTACCTCGAGAAGATTGCGGCCCAGACTGGTCTTACATATACTTATATTTACACCAGCGTGCTGCTGGAGGAAGGACTCGCCTCTAAAGCATTCGTAGATTTTGCCGCACGAAAAGTAGGCATTTTTGACGGAGGCGAGCATCCGTTTTCTGCGGCACGATGGGCCACCGCTGCAAAAGCGGTCGTGGGTATTTTGGAAAACCCCGACGCGACCGAAAACAGGGCCGTTCGCGTCCAGGATTTGACCATGACGTCGAACGAGCTCCTTTCTCTTTTGCAGCGCCTTGACCCAGAGCAGAGATGGGTGCCAGCTCCTGTCAACACCGAGCAACTCGTGGAGGATGCCAAGGCTGATCTGGCATCCGGCAAGTTCAGTCCCAGCGCATTTGCGGCGTTTGCCTTGAGGGGCACTTTTGCTTTAGGACTCGGTGGTACCTACAACGCCGATAACGAATTGCTCGGCATCAAAGAGATGACGGAGGAGGAATTTGGAGATATTCTCAAGGCTAGGATTGCAGCCGTTTGATGGACCAGCGTATATAAATATTACAATTCATTGTTCAAACAAATAATTCCACCCATACCCTACAAATGTTCCATGATCACTTACATAAACCGCGGGGCTGTAAAAAGAAATATGAACCATTCATCATGATACCACCCAATGATCTAACATACCCTATAAAATATTCATCTAACATTATGCTTAATTTCCTGCCGCAAGAGACGCTTCAATACCCGGCGTATTGAAGAATGCCGAGTCAAAGTAAAGCTGGACATCCTCAGCGGCAGCATTGCACGCATCCAAGGGCCCTGTCAGCGACAAGGCATTCTCGTTTGTATTGTACATTACCGACCCCACGTCTTGGCAATGACTGTCGGGGCTGTCAAGCAGGCCGACCTGGTTGAGATCAGCCTGCGCAAGGGTCACATTTTGGCGTGTGAGACCCGATGGTCCGTTTCGGTCTTGGACCGGCTGGCTTCTGCCGGAAGTGACCGAAGCAGACCGGCCTGATGAGGTTGACTGCCGACGCCCCAGTTCCTTCCGTCTCCTCCTCTTCGCTTTTTCCATGCTTCTCATAACTGATCGCCACTGATGTACGCGATCGTGGTTGACGGACGAATCCCACCGCAGTACAGCGTTCTGTTCTACAGCTCGCCAGGCCTTGTCGGCATCTCTGGTGAGTGGTCTATTGGACAGTTCGGACAAGATAATGGCAAAGGAATGCCATTCATTATAACACCTTGTCAGCCATGACCATTGCGCCACTCTTGAATCGGTTCGTAAACGGTAGGAATACGTCATGCAGTCTATCGCGTCTCGGAATACAAGTTTTCTTTGGTCCTCAGTGAGAGTCGTTCCCGACCCGAGTGGGTTCACTACTAAAAGCCGGAGATTGCATATTATTGTTTCCACGAATGAACTGATTAACTGGAGGGAAAACTGTCAGCGTGCTTGTAACGGGCGTGGAGCATTCTGGGCAAAGCGCTTACACAATATAATGAATCCTTTGAGTTTTTGTTGAGTGCAAGTCGCGTCTTGATCTTTGCCTCCTGCTTGTTGATCCAAGACTGCTTCTCCATCATCGTCATGGCTTTGAAGCTCTTTCCAGTATTCGGATCCACCCTGCGTGTGTCAATCATTGTGCGCCACATGTCTGATGACCAGCAACGAGCGGCCGTGAAGGACATGTCAGTGATTCCCTTGGATTCTACTGGGTAATCTGTCATGTCGGGCCTCAGATCCGCGTCGTTGATGTTGAGTGGAGGCCTTGCATCAAAACTGCTGAGTTCCATTCTAAACACGGCGTGTTAGTCAATGCGCCCAAATTAGGAGCGCTACTTTCAATGCTACTTACAAACTTGGCGAGCAAGAGTAGTCCTCGGAGGCCGGGGTATCTAGAATGCAAATGCTCCACCACAGGCGGCGGCGTATTTCCGCATCGAATGGGCTGAGGTTGAGGGTGCTTCCGTCCCTGTGCATGCCAAGAGATTGGGCGAGTCGGGCGGCCAGGCCAGTCATGTTGAAGGAATATGTAGGGTCATGCGATCGCAGCAAGACCAAGTAAATAACGAATGTTTGAAGCGTGAGGACATTATCAGTGTCAATCAACCCTGAGCGAGCGAGGGCGTTGTCAGCTCCACGCCGAAATTTGGCCAACAGACCCAGTTGCTCGGAGCCGAACTGCCGCTCGCACTCATCGGCGGATAAACTATTGACGGCTCCGAAATAAATCACAAACATCAATGCTTCCAGAGGCGGTTCCATTGGCTGCAGATTTTGGAGACCGTCGACAAGAATTGGTTCAATTGAAGGCACATGAAGAATGGTCGCGACGGGGTGAACGTTTGTTTTGAACAATTGCCAAGCACGCAATCTGTGCTGGAGAGGTGGGTGAAGTGAACTGAGTTCGTTTTCTAGCGCACAACTGCCGAAAATGGGAGCATAACTCGAAGAGGGCTCGGGCCTGAACGAAAAAGACTGAGCTTCTTGCTCCGACTCGTCATCTGATACCATAGCTTCATCCATATCGCCCTAGAAAACAGACCACAGGTTAGCATGGAAAGGCTCAGAAAATAAAGTTGGGCCTGAGCAACAGCTCGCATGAAGATAGCAATGCTCACCTGGGCATGTAACGCTTCCCAAAATGTTCCGCTAACGTATCTCCGCCTGCCATCGTCCTTGACTAATTTTCCACTTGTTGTTCCGTATGGTGACCAAGCTGCTCCCTCGTACCCCTGTGACGAGTCTCCAGTCATGGTGTGAATATCCGCGCTAGATGGTGGGCCCGCTGTGGAATCCGTGTCTTGTGGCGGCGACTGCTGCCCTAGAGAACTTTGTGTTCGATGCGATTCGGACTGTACCGCTGTATTTCGATCTTCCGAAGCGCGTTGAGGCGGTTGGATACTGGCGTTGACATGGTGGTTGGCAGATTCGACCGAGTGCGGAGGTGTAGGAGGAGGTGGTATTGTATCAATTCGAGAGTCGCCGCCCTGGGGATCCGCACGTAGTAGAGCCTGAGTGATTGCAGATGAAGCATTCAGTGCAGCCGGCTCTAAGCTTCCGGGCTCCATGCAATCCACTAGGCTTTTGAATACGGGCTCCAATCGTCGGAGCTGTTCCCACATCTGCGCATCTGGGAATAGCTGCCTGGCGGCGTATCTACCATCAGGAGGGTAAACACAATCGGCACCAGACTTTTTGCAGTGCTGACACGGCTGTTTCTTGTCACATCCTACTTTTCGGCGGCGGCACTCGGCGCACACTCGACGCGGCTGTGTCTGAACTCGTGATTGTGGTTTCCGTTGAGGGGTCTGCTGCTGCTGGGAACCTTTCTCGCTTGTTGGATTCCAGGCCGACGTGATTGAGTCTGCTACTTCCCCATCGTAGCTTTGGACTTGGCTGCCCTCTGGAGATTCCATGGCTCCCAATGTGTTGAAGTGGGTGGGGGACCGGCAGAGGTGTTGGATCCAAGCACCGTACGGGTGGTCGCTCACAGCAAAACAGGGGACAAACGGGATATTATGGGTGACGACGCCAAAAGAGAGGAGGCCCCCGGCCCGGAACAATTGGGAATCTTTCACTGATAGTGGATAGGTAGACCGGGTACTCTCAGCAGGGGCGGGGATCAAATGATAGGGGATTGATGATATGAACAGCGAGATAAGAGGCGCGTGGGGTTTTTGATGCCGGCTTGATGATAAACCCCCAGTTGAGAGTTTATTTTTAGCGTGTTAGAAGAGTTACCCAACCGTGGCAAAGTGCGGGGAAGCTCCCCTCGGCTCTCATAATCGAGGTCAAGAGGCACAGGCGCATTTACTTCACGAACGAATCACGCACACCTAATTAGTTTGACGGGTCACTCGGCTACCGCTGCTGTCACACTTCTCCCAATCTCTCCGGGAAAAGTGGGCTTGCGCAAGGTCCACTGGACGAAAGCTGCTGCTTGGCAGACGTACGTCTTGGGTGCATCTCAAAAACTATCCAGATCGATAGCGGTGGACGGGGAGACTGCGCCGGTGGGTGCGTTCCCCATACTTTGACATCAACCTAATCCCCTAGTCGATTTTTTTGAAAGGCGGGTCACGCTGATTGAGGACACATGAACAAATGATAGCGGCCGATATGCAGGCTCATGTGCGAGTAACACACTGAAGGGGTTGGCTATGCGTTCTGTTGTTGGCTGGCAAGTGGGACAGACACACCCCAATCTGCCTCCTTCGCGCCTTGTCACAACTGAGCCAGGATTCTTCGAGCGACGGCGATCCCTTTTTCTTTTTCTTTTTTTCCCTTCCCATTCACCTTTCTTCTTCACTTTTTTGCTTCCGTGGGGAAATGGTACGTGGCCCTTGGCTGGGGTTTCAAATCGGCGGGAAGCTCGGCCGATGGCTCCATCTTCGGGCTGCGGGTTTCTCGGCCGCCGTGAGCAGGGAAGACGACCAGCTAGCACCACACCATGGTTATTTAGTAAACAAAAGCAACGCAAATATGGCACAGACTGTTGAGCGTGAAGTATTGATATGCGTTTCGCCGTTTATCTGAATCAATTGACCTACGTCATCTCAAGCATCATGTCGAGCCAACCCGAAAATTCTGAGTGGTTGGTCTATGTGCCAGACTTTGCCAACAGCGCGGACCAACGAGCTGCCCTCTTTGCGTATGTGCTTTTATTACCGTTGCTCGCGTGTCTCCCGTCCCCTCTTCCCCCTAAGCCATTCGTGGAGACGGAGCCTGTGGCTGGCCGGATTCGTAAGCTAACGATTCATGATAGTCAGCATGCTGAGCGCCGCAAGACGGATCCCAGCGATTTCTGGGTCCTGGGAGGTGGGTTTTCGCCCCTCAGCGGATTGACGGAACGGAACATTGTTCGCAGCTAATACTAAGCCCTGTAGGAGCCACGCTAGAGGACCCCGTTTCACAAGGACAGCCCCCGAAGATCACCGGCAGTGCCATGATCGTGTACGCGCCCACTCGTCAGCACGTTTTGACGCGACTGGAGGACGACCCCTTGACCAAGGGACAGGTGTGGGATCTCGAGAATGCACAGATCCATCCATTTTTCCGCCCCAAGAGGGTTCCGGTGTAATTACGGCCAGGCCAATGCTGCGTGCAGTTTTAGATTCATGTATGGAAATAGCTGGGGCAGGGCCAATCCAGGTACAATCGCAACTCTAACGAGGACATGGCAAAGATCGACAAATAGACCGATGTTTACTTCGCCTCACTGACACATCGAATTCAAAGGGACTCATCATATCGCAAGGGGACAAAAATTCTATTTCCGGGATTTTGCATGAAAACTAATTGTGGACTGGACCTTTTGCTTTTGAGCAGAACCCATCAATCGCAGCCCTCAAGAGACGTGATGACGAGCCCAAATCTCTTTCCAAAACTCGCCAAGAAGGCTGACGCTCTGCTCATCTCCAGCAGGGAGGACCTGACTTACGTACAAGCCTCCAAGGCCCCTATCACGGTTCACAAACCATCCTATGTTTGGCATGCCGTTCCATGTCAAAGTTTTCGCAGGCAGATTGGGCACCTCGCCCTGCACCACCAGGCCTCCCACGCCAAACGCAACGCTAGGCGAGCCCGTGCTGTCCCCAGTCAATTGCTTGTGCATAGCCTGCTCACATACAAAGTTAGAAATTAATCATTGGATACTTGTATGGCGGGTCTAGTGAGATACACGTACCGCTTGTTTGAGTAATCCGGCATACTGAGGCGTTCCCGGCTCAAATTGAGGGCTAAACATGGTCTCAATTGTCTCGGGCCTGAGAAGCACCGACGATTTCTTCAGAAGCTCTTGAAGAATTTTGATGAAATCCGAGCTGCTCGTGACCAGACCCATACCGCCACTGTCATCGCGCGCATCCCTCGGGTAGGGCGAAGGGATTGGGCTCAGATGGCCCGTGTCAGATCGATGCCACATCTGAGCCAACCGCGCCTCAACAGCGGGTCGTGCAGGAGTGTTGAAGGTCGAGCTCTGCAGGCCAAGCGGCTTGAAGATGTGTTCGTCCATGTACCCACCCAATTTCGTATTGCCGTTGAGCCTCTCCACCAGCACGCCAGCCCAATCCAAGCCCGACCCGTAGACCCAGTTGGTTCCCGGTTCAAACAGGAGCGGGAGTGAAAAAGCTTCCGAAACCTTGCCGCTCATGGTCAAGGGTGGCTCGCCTCTCGATTTTCGCCATTCCATCAGCACAGGGTGCATGGCGTCGTAAGACAGACCGCTTGTGTGCGTTAGCAAGTGACGTAAAGTAATCTTGGTCTTTGCCGGTGTAAGGGTGAAGCCCTCGTCATCGTTGGGAGTAATGATGTCAGGCTTTTCAAACTCGGGTAGAATCGGTGCAACTGCGTCGTCGAGTCCGATCAGGCCTCGCTCCACACATTGCAAAGCACAGATGGTCGTGATGAGCTTAGTGCAAGAGAAGCCACACCATGCGGTGTCCAGGGTTATTTCCTCGCCCCCCTCCTTGGCTTGGCCTCGAGTTTTCGTATAGAATACACCTGCATGTACGTGTAAGAAACATAACAAATAATTAGCTTGGAATGGTTACCGTCTTGGTTGAAAGCAGCCAACACGACGCCTGGAAGTCCTGTTGCGGGATTCTGCGTGAGGGACTCCAGGGTTTCTTCACAGGAAAGCTTCATTTTGATGGTTTAGTAACGTAACTATGAGTGTGAGTACAGCGTATCTTTGGCATCTACAAGGCAGTTTTATTTGGGGATTTCGGGACATTTTCAAGAAGTCCTCAGCATGGATTGAGTTCTATTCTCCTAGACTCCCGGTCTTCTTCTCTCGGTCTCCGCACGGATGCCCAGTCCGCGCTGATCTCGGCCGCGTCGGCCGAAGCGTGACGTCTCTGCAAATCCAACCACAGTGCCTCTAACATCGAGCTAAACTTGAGTGTGCTCTAAATCATGCAATGTGAATACGAATAAAAAAGTGTCAACTAAACATCTCATTGATCAAACAACGTGTTGCACTGTTGCCTCCCGAACCTTTCGATTGGGAGTGTTTTTAATTCACGAAACCGCCCAAAATATCAGAAACACCAAAGGTCAAACATGTCCGCAGAAGAACCGCCTGTGACAGCATCCTCATCAGTAGACAACTCATCGGCTGCCAACGTCCACTTACTACCACCACGGACCAGCAATGCTGGAAGGAAGCGACGATCATGCTTGACCTGCAGCAAAAGAAAAGTCAAGTGCGACAAGCAAAAGCCATGTCACAACTGCGCAAAAATCGGAAGCGAGTGCATCTTCCCTCGGGTAGCTCCGAGCCGGAATCAATTTCCCTCGACTCCCGAAGTGGTTGAGATGCTCCAAAGGTTGGAAAAGGTCGTCGAAACTCTCAAGCCAAGAGAGCACGAAAAGGCAGAAGACGTACAAAACCAAAAACGTCGAACCGGAGCCGATGATGAGGAACAGAAGTCTCCAGCGCCGCCGGCAAACGCAGATAATGCAGTAGAGATGACTGGCGTCGAGTCATTCGAACAACACGAGCAAGTCGAGGAGGAGAACCAAGAACCTGCATGGTCTGATACGATAGCACCTGACATACAATCTGGATATAAGGGTCAAGGTAAAATTATCCGCGACCAAGGAAGGGATATATATGTTCGCCGATGGTTTTGGGATGACGGTGATGACGAAGTAAGCAGACAGGATGAACGTTTGACCCATATTCTTACAAGAGACAGGATACAAGCGATTTCATGACGGATGATGAGGATTTTACTGATCCAGATGACGGCCCACATCCTGTATCGGCAGGATTGGGTGGGCTTTGGTCCGAGGATGTGAACAACGGAGCGAACATCCAGACGCAGAGTTTTGCAGCCAAGACGATACAACTATCATCCGAGCAACGATTTCAGCTATGGGCAATATACAAGGAGAGAGTAGATCCCGTGGTTAAAACGTTTCATGTACCGACACTCGAGCAAGCCTTTCTTGAATCTCACGAAAGGAACCTCCCAGATGGCATGGAGTGCGTTTTTTTAGCCATCTACTACAGTGCCATAACCAGTCTCACACACGATGAGTGTATGGGTATGTTTCGAAAGTCACAGGCATGCATGTTGGGTCGCATCCGAGGAGCATTAGAAATAATGTTCTCCGAGGCTATGCTCATACATACCGGAGATATCCGACCACTGAACGCTTTGATATTGTATCTCGCCTCTCTTCGGCATCATGATCCGAGACGATCTTGGAACCTGTCCGGTTTAGCGGTTCGACTAGCTCAAAGCTTTGGACTACATAGAGAAGGCAGTTTGTTTGGGCTGTCAAAATTTGACATGGAGATGCGGCGCAGGCTCTGGTGGCATATTGCAGTGCTGGACGCCCCATCGGCAGAAGACTACTCAGGAGAATATACGCTGTGAGTATTACGCCGGCGGACATTGGGTGACAGCACTAACCACTCTGCATGTGGATAGTCTGGAGATGGGCAGCTTCGACACTCAACAGCCGCGAAACCTCGATGATATGCAGCTGCATCCTGGACTGTCCGAGTACCCTATGGAAACACTGGGTTTTACAGAAATGACCTTCACGCTTCTAAGGTGTGAGATAACCAATGTTTATCGTTGCATGATTGACTCGAGACGAACATGTGGAAACACTGGGAAGAAATATGCAAACCTGACGCAGCAAGAATTCAGTGATTGGATTGACTATTGTGAAATGCAATTTTTCGACCGATATCTTTGTGATTGCAATATTGCCAACGACTTCCATTGGGTAAGCTGATCCTTGGGAATTACCTGATTGTGCTGGCAGAATTGTGGAGGGCTAAGCCCAGAACCTCATGGTAGCTGACATGACCAAACCAGATGACGGGCATTTTAACACGCATGCTTTTTAACAAGGTTCGGTTGCATGGATGCAATTCCCTGAGGGATATCGAAGCGGTGTCGGAGGAGCACCGTGAACGACTGTTCATCGTAGCAGTAGAAGTCATCGAACTGAACTATCAGCTCAGGACAGATCCGCGAACGCGACCATGGTGTTGGCTCTTCAGTTCTTACTACCAATGGCACGCACTCTCTTTGGTCCTGGTGTGGCTTCAAGCGAACCCACTTGGCAAGAACTCGCGCAGAGCTTGGAAGGCCGTGGAGAAGGCAATGGTGCTCAGATGGGAACACCCATCACCCTTATCCAATGGCGGGAAGCCTCAGCAATGGCGCTCCGTCACTCGGATGCTGGAAAAGGCTCGGTCGATTCGCCGAGAGGCACTCAGCAAACGCAACCGGAGAGGGTCGAGGCATCTTTCGACTGGAAATAGTGTCGGATTACCTCAAGGTGTGGTGCCCATGACTGACTCTGTCGAAGCGGGAAAGAGTGTGAACCAACCAGCACAGCCATCGAGCAGCTGCCAAGGTTCTGCCCAACAGCACAATCTTTTGAGACATAACACATCAAATTTGGTAACCTCATCAGCACCCCTGGGGAATATTGCAGTTCCTGCCATATCAGGACCAGAACCGAACATCACCCTGGAGCCCCCCGATGGACTCGATGGGCTAGACGGGTTCCCTGAATTTATGATGGATGATATACCTGATATCCAATCCTTTGCCAATTGGATGTCAATGGATTTGGATCTTTCCAACAGCGATCTACAAAGTGTACCGAGATTTGAGTAGTTTAGAAACAGTACTTTCGTTTATGTTGAGACGTAACTTTGGTTGGGCAATGATAATGAATAATGCTTTGGGAAAATTCGTTGATTTTTGTTTTGCATAATTAGGGCCATTGGTCATACTAAGTTGTGATTCTACTGAATGCAAATTAACCTAGATAATACAGAAGTTCTTCACGGTTCACTGCAAGATAGGGGCGGCCAGTTCAAATTTTCCGTTCAATTACGAATCTTGAAGAAACCTTAGCTATCTAAATGCATGATACATCGGAAGTTTTGACATGTGCCTAATCCTTCTAGTCTACAGGGATGGCTTCAATACTTTTTCGTTTCCTATCTTCTTGTGTATCCCGCTGTTTCCTTCCAATCCGGCGTGCGTAGCTTCATCCATACCGGGAATAATCATCTCAAACGTATCCCGAATGACGGTGTACTGGAAATATCCGCATCGAGCGATAGGTTGGGTTTTGCGAATGTCCAGTTTGCCATCAGTGATGACGTCATCGCGGATATGCACAGCAACTACTTTGCCAATGACAATGTCGACGGTACCCATGGGGGGCGTTGCGGGGAGCCTCAATGTGGTGTGATACTCGCATTCGAATTTAACAGGGCTGTTCTTGACCATGGGCAATGGATCCCCGGACAAGGCCTGGGTCCACTCCTTCTCGAGCCCGGCGCGCTCAAATTCATCAACTCCGTAGTCGACTTGTTGGGCCGAGATGTTGACGGCTTCACGTAAGTCCCAGGTAGCCAAGTTCCAGCAGAATTTGCCTGTAAGCTCGGCATTCCTAACTGTGTCTTTCCGCTCCTGATCGGGCTTTTGGTTGGCAGAGAACATGACATATGGTGGGTCAAATGTCAGATTGTTGAATTGCGAGTATGGTGCCAGGTTGTGCTTGTTGGGATCTGTAGCTGAGATGGTCGAGATCCAGCCGATCGGGCGGGGAACGACGCATGCCTTGAAAGGATCATGGGGCAGGCCGTGCTGGGTTTTTCCAGGCTCGTAAAACATTTTGAAGCGTGATTATGATTATGATAAGATGTTTTCGTGTGACTGTAGTCTTGGGCCACCGCGGTCTTAGTTCTAGGTGTTGATGCCGTTCTGGCTGACAATCCACCAGGGCCAAACAGAGGCGTTAAGTAATCAATAACTATTTCTACCATTGGCACGAACTCTAGCACACCGAATTTACAAAAAGGAGACTCTCGGGGAGTGCTTACCAACCCATCCCGAACTCTAGCCTCCCCTCACCGCATCCCCATGGGGTACGGAAGTGTGGCGCGGGTCCATCGGACGACTGGTCGGGGCCACGGCCGAGCTCCAGATGAGGCGGGTGAAAAGTTTCCAGCATTTTCCGGCGATCAGACGCGCCCGGAATTTTCACCCGCTCTGCGAGCATCTGCGAAAAGGCAAAAGAGAGTCGTACGTTCCAAGAAATAATGCATATATTCCAGCAGAATCTCGCTAGGCACTGGATTTGTTTTCAATCGTCAGCGACTATTCACTCAGATCAGCGCTAAGACCATATTTCATATCATTACATCTTATCTACTCCCCTTGATCCACAATGGACCCCAGTCTTGATGATGATGTCGAACTTGGCCCCGGCCGCGATATCCCCACTGATGGCATCCCCGTAAACTTCGTACCGGCAAAGGCCGGCGATGTTATCAAGCTGGGACTTATCACTTGCCGTGTACTTGAGGATGGATCCAGAACAGGTAAGCAGCACGGAGGAATACCCCATCGTGTGTGCCAGGGTCAGGCAAGGGAATAATGCTTACGTTTGTCCCCGAAAAGACAACCGCATTGGCGCGGCCGAGTTCACGCTCCCGCCAGGTCTCAAGGGCCCACCCCCACACTGGCACGAGATGCATGATGAGACCTTCTTGACTACCAAGGGTACAATCCGATATCACATCCCCAAGGCAGATGGCACCGAAGATATCATCGACGCCAAGGAAGGTGATTATGTAACGGTGCCCACTCGAGCACCGCACACCTTCAGCAACCCAACAGACCAGGAGGCAAAATTCTTTAACACTTATACCCCAGCTTACTACATCAACTACTTTAAGTTGTTGGGAACGTACGTCCAGGAGGGAAAGCCAATCTCGGCAAAGGAACACTTGGATGCCATGTCAAATTATGCCACTATTCCAGTGCCAAAGAAGTATATGGAGAAGAAGGATTAGAAGAAATAGTCCGTAGATATGCTTCGGAGAATACAATACTATCCTTTACTGCCTTATCTAAATGGTGTACACCGGTTGCATTAATCCGTGAAAGCTTCTGCACAAATCAATCACCAACAAAGATAATGACTGTTCACTCATTGGGCTGTCTGGCTGTAGATATGCATTTTCGTCACCCCCCTGTAATATTTTACCATGATCCTCGTGAATGTGACATTCGGCTTCTAGCGTCCGAGAACCGAGCATACTGCACACGCCTCCCTCCGAGCCACACCATGTCAACTGCCCGAGATGGTCCCGCCTCCACCCCGCTTCTCGGGCCCCACGGTTTCGGAGGCTCGCGAAAAACCCGACGCGCCAATGAGTTTGATACGAGTAGTAGATATCGCAATAGCTCGGATTGGTCACAAAATCAGAAGACTACGTCGGTGGCATCCGAGCAGGCCTTCAGCCAATCAGATCGTCGTCGCACAATGAATTACCTTTATCAAGGCTCAATTTCGTCTTTTTGGTAGGAATCGAGCAAGTAGCCATCACTTTAGCGTCCTATATTCTTGAATCTTCAATTGTTTATCTCATCGACCCTCTGCGCTCGAAGAAGCAACGTTCTCATTGCTGCACCGAGTAACTTGGGTCAAAACCCAAGACCAAGGCGGTAGCAATGTATCTCATCGCTGTACCCCTTTTTGCAATCGCAGCTGTTCTAGGCTATGCGGTTCTATGGGTCGCCGTGGATTATGTGCGAATTTTGCGATTGAGGCAGAAAATGCCCCCCAGCCCATTCCCTCTGCCTTTGTTTGGAAACATCTTTCACATTCCAGGTACCAAGCAATGGGTCAAGTTTCAAGACTGGTCGCAAAAATTCCAAAATCCCGTCATCACGGTCTGGGATGGTCACACGCCAGTCGTCATCTGCAACGATGCTTGGTCCATGTCTGACCTGTGCGATAAAAAAGCCAACATCTACTCATCCCGCCCCGTGAAAACTCTCACTGGAAAGATTTTCGGGCTTAATAAGTTCAACCAAGCTGGGTTGGCATACGGCGAGCAGTGGCGGCTGCATCGCCGACTGACTGTGAGTACCAATTTTACGTCAAATAATAAATAAAGACAGACCTAATATTTTATTGTTCAGCATTCTGCTGCCAACGCCCAAATTGTACAAAACTACCGTCCCATGCAGGCAGACGAGTCCAAGATTCTCATCAATGACTTCTTGACCAACCCTGACGGATATGTTGATGCGGCTTTGCGATTCACTGTCTCCATCGTGTCTGTCATCGCTTGGGGACGACGGATTGACGGCGAGGGCGATAATGTCCTCAAAGTTGCCCAAGCCTTTGTTGGAAGTGCCAACATGGGATTCCCTGGCAAGACGTACACCGAAGCTATTCCCATTCTTGCTTCGTTTCCTTCATGGCTGAACCCTCTTCCTAACCAGCTGCGCAAATTGGCCTCAACCTCGAACAAGTACTTTTACGCTTTGTCGGTCGAGGGCGTGGATGCTCCTCAAGACAACTTTGCCAAACGTCTTCTCAAGGAAAAGGAGGAGCACGGCGTCAGCAAGGTGGAGATTGCAAACCTGGCAGGTAATTTCATCAGTGCCGGCGTCGACACCACCACGAGCACCGTCCTCTCTTTCATCTTGGCCATGTGTCTAAACCAAGACGTCCAAAAGAAGGCTCAGGAGGAAATCGACCGAGTTGTCAGCCAAGATCGGTATCCCGACTGGGATGATGAGGAGAAGCTTCCCTATCTCGCGGCCCTCATCAACGAGACATTGAGATGGCGACCGGCATTCGCTCTCGGTGGCCCGCCCCATTCTCCAATCGAGGATGTTATTTACAAGGGAATGCTCATCCCCAAGGGAACCTCTACAATTGGGAATCTTTGGGCCATGAACCGCAATCCCAGAGAGTATCCCGAGCCACACAAATTCTCTCCAGAACGGTTCCTCGATGAAGCAAACAGGCCACCCTACCCCAATAAGCGGGGCCACCATGTGTTTGGATGGGGACGTCGCGTGTGCAGTGGAGAGCCGTTGGCTCAGCAGAGCTTGTACTTCACCATTGCTTCCCTTCTTTGGGCATTCAATCTCCGCCCCGGCCTAGACGAAAACGTGAGTTATCCCGTGTGCTTAAGTGAAGAAGCTCAACTAAGACTGAATTAGGGACGCGAGGTTGTTTTGGACCCGAACGCGTACGGCGTCAGCCAGGTAAACCGGCCACTTCCATTCAAGGTCAGGTTTATTCCTCGAACACCAAAGATCGAGAAGCTGGTGAGGGAGGGGGCTGCCAATGCTCGCGTAGCTCTTCAAGAGTATGACGCTGAGACCAAGGTTACATTTGAGAACGCACAGTCAGTGTCTCTGGACATGCCTATTTCCCATGCGGAGAAGTCATAAGGCCGGTGAAGGTCTGATTCTGAAAGCGCCAATTTCGAGAAGTAGCTGGATATTTGATCAGATGCAGACATCATTAGGTGGATATGGGCACTTTCCATTTCCTAATATTGCAACCATAGTTGTAGTTTTAAAGAGCCCAAATCTGTCAATAGATGTACCCCCATAAATGAAGTACCTACAATCAAGAAAGAATAAGAAAACGTTTAATTTATTATGTCGACTCTGCCCTTGTTCGGAAGCCTCGGCTCGTGATTCGGGTACAATCTGATGTTATTACCACCGGCCTCTCAGATCACTGCAACACATTGGTAACTCAGCCCAGTCAACATTGAGGCTTGCGACTTGAAAGGTCTCCAGGAGGTCACTAAATGGTCGGAGCTTAAGCACATACATACATCGTCTGACCCATTTCATCCAAGGTCACAGTTGCAGCGATAGGGATCGACATGTTTTATGGTGGTGTGGAAAGAGTGGTATTTCGTAAATGACAGAGACGGATATATCTAGCGTACAATAAACTGGGTCCCTCTTTTACCATGCCAGGGCCTCAGGGCCGGCATTGCCTCCCAGAGTTGACGACTCGCAAACCCCCCGGCAAAATGCTTCATCCTCTTCCGTTGACTTGAGCATCGGGGCTCTGCGTGCAGGCCACCATTCAGATCCGCGCTTCTTCTCCTCATCCACATGGTCGTGGAGCATCTTCTTCACCAAACTGGTGACAAATGTGACTGCCTCTTCCACGTCAGGGTGGAAGGGTCCAGTAGTGTATGTATCGCTGTTTAGGTTAGCTTGGGCCCCGTTGGCCAGCCACTTGTCCTCTGCCTCCACCTGGCCAAAGAAGTCGAGCTTCTCCTTGAGCTGCTCGGGTGTCGCGCTCTTGGAGCGGTAGACCTCGTAACGCATCAGGCTGGTGGTCGCGGAGGTGGGCACAATCGACATCATGTAAAAGAAAATGGGTCTGGCACGTCTGTCAGCTTCATTGTGACAAATTATGCAAGTGTTGGGTGCACTACTCACGTTAAAGTGGCCGAGGCGTTGGGGAAAAAGTAAGTTGGGCTGACTTCACTTGCTCGACTTTGACCTTCACCGCCAAGATGTTCGACCCAAAACTTTTGGCACCCGTATACCATTTTTTTGTTCTTGTCCTGGAAGAATGGTGCCAGGCCTGGATGCGCTGTCGGGCAGTGGTAGCACTGTTATGCCTGATTAGCATCGATCAACTACTACAGAGCAATTTTGCGCTTACTTCGTTGTAGTTTTCAATCAGTGTCTTCCAGTTAAATTTGCCTTCCATTGACCATGTGTGGTCGTATTCGTAATTGTTCATATCAAAGTTTTCTAGGCGAAGCTGCTGATCAACTCCTCCAAACTGTTCTTCCCAGCTGAGAGTTGGCGTCTCCGCTGCATCAAGATTGACCCAGAGGAACCCGATACGATCTATATGGGTGTGGACTTTGTATAATCCGTAATCCTCTTTCTTGAAGCCTTCGACCTGGTCAAATCGAGGAGCTTTGGCCAAGTTGCCATTCATTCCGTATGACCACCCTAACCTCTCAGTCAATGCCAGATCCATCATGTTGTTGAGTTCTGTAACATACCGTGATACTTGCATGATAGAATCATAGCATCTCCCGAGTCCTTGTGCACAATGGGGAAGGCTCTGTGGCGGCAAATATTGAGGAAAGCGTTGATCTTGCCGGAACGATCTTTGATGATGAAGAAAGGATAGCCAGCCATCTCATAGCGAACATACTTTCCCACCTCGCTGAACTGAAGCGAGTGGGAAACCATAATCCATGATTTACTAAAGATGGCACGTCGCTCCAGCTGATAGAAGCCGGGCTCACGGTACCACGAAGCTGGGAGAGTGCTCTGCATGTTGGATAGTAGGTTTCTGAAGTGTCTTGTGTTTAGGGAATATGCGGACAGCCAACGGTACAGGTTTGAAGGTATTAAATATCACAACTTACTACTAGCTCGTCGTATCTCGGAGCTCGGCAAAGTGAATAGGTAACACGACGGAGGCTGAGTGGAACCCTGCGTGCGGCCGAACGATCCGCAATTGAGAGCCAGAGCGTGCGTCAAGCATCATGGGAGGGCGTAGGGGCGCAATTGCGGGGGAGGATGGGGACCCCCTATGGCACTAAGCCATTCACATTCCAGCGCTACTGCACCCGCCGAGCCAAAAATGATCCATTATAGAAACCCGCTGGGCCCCCATCACATGTTTTTGTGAAACGCGACGTTCTTGGTTAAGTGAAAGGCGCTGAACAGCGCCTTTCGCTATACGCCTTTCAGCGCTGACATCGGACACTGTCGGATGGTCGGCCGAGCAATCCGAAAATGCGAGGATTCAATTAAACAGCTCCGAGAATCCATTTTCCGCCAATTTATCGGGTTATTCTGGCCATGCTCCGCCGCAGAGAAATATTGACCCTGGTCTGGACACCCATCGGCGCCACCTCGATGCGACATAAGTAGCTTCGGATAGTGCTCAACTAGATCGAACCAATCGTAGTGTTTAGAAGTAAGCAGCAATCCATTGGTTAATTATGAAATATTTGTATCCTGATTGATTCTCACCCAATTTGCCCCAGTCTTATTCAATGGGCGGCCTTGTTTCGTTCTACCCCGCCTTTAACAGTGACCGTAGAGTCTGGTGAGTTCCAAACCTTGTTGCCGAGCCGTTTGAGTTGACGAAAGCTATTGAGGCCACCAAACAGTCTGGTTTTTGCCACATGAGTGGGTCGCCGATGACCACAAATGTCAGGTTATTTCTTATGCTGCATTACTTTGATCATTGCATTAGTAACCAGAGGTTTGGCAGCAAATTCTCCTTAACCGATAATAACGATCAGTACAGGTACAGCCTACAGTTCATCGGCGAACATAAGCCCACCAATACCATAGAATCTGATATTAAAGCTAGAGTACCCTTGAAAATATGGACTAGCACCATCATCGGCTTTCTTCTGACAAAATCAGTCTTCGAGCATCCTCTGTTCCAGGATTGTAAAAAAAATAGTAATATATTATAAACCCCTTGGTGAAGCAAGGAGAAGAGAACTGGGAATGTTGGAGTGAATCTCTTTTGTCAAGCTAATTTGCTTACTGTGTCCCTAGGGCGAGATTCCTTCGCGTACCGTAAAATCCAACGTCTAGTGTAACCAGATCCTCCAAGTACGACAGATCAATGCTCTTCAATTTGGAATCATCATCTGAGAAGAATTTCTGCACCCGTTTCGCTACCCACTTTGGGTTTTCATCCGCTGGTCATTTGTTAGAAGTTTGATCACTGAAGGGCTTGGGTTACTCACCAATCCAGTGCCCCGCTTTAGGGATGACGTCAAGCTCAGTGTTTGTGGATATGGGCTCATATGTTTGGCGGAGTAGCGATTTAAGACCCAAACTCGCCTCACCACCCATTCCCAACAACGGTACATCAAGTTTGCTTCCGTTCAGAGCAGCCTTGAAGAATTGCGAGTCATCGTAGACTGTGGCGCTGGAAAAGGGGCCCAACATTGCCCGAAGAAATCCCGGCTTGGAGATGCTGGTCGTGTATCTGTTGACGGTATCCTCACTGAAAGCTGTTGGTCCAGAATAACTCCCGTGATAGAAATACCACTGCAGGAACTGCTTTTCTTTGCCAGACATCAGAAACTCTGCCAAGTCTGGCACTTGGAAGAAGGCCAGCTGCCAATTCTGGTAGAGATCCCAGTACGGGGCCGGTGTGCTGGAGTCCTCGTAACCATATCCTGGAAGAACGTATTCCGCCAAGGCTAGCTTCTTGACAAGTTCGGGATACTGGATGGCAAGTGCTGTAGAAATGCCTACCCCCTTGTCGTGCGCAAACACGTATGCCGAGGAGATGTTCAAGAAGTCCAGCACACCTTTCAGATCAGCTGCTGATGCTGTCGCGCTGTAGTTTCCATCGGGAGGAATGCTCGAATCGCCAGCACCTCGATTGTCTGGGGCAATGACGGTGTAGTTTTGTGCGAGGATAGGGCCGATAAACTGCCATGTCAAGCTGAATTGGGGGTTTCCATGTACAAGAAGTAGAGGTGGACCCGAACCGGCATATCTGAAATGTATACTGACGTCTTCAAGTGCAACGCGGCCGTGCTCCCAGCTATCAAAATCGCTGATGGCTGCGGCGACAGAGGTGGCAAAAGCGCCAACAACAAAATTGAAGAATCGCATTTTAATGGAGAAAGTAGTAAAATCTAAATGTTATTCTGCAGAGAGAACATAACAAAATTCCCAGACGCAATTGCTCATTTATACTAGAATCCTCTATCTTACACTCCAGCCTCTTGCAGCTCTTGGTCAGCTCAGGTACAACTCCGGTGGCTCCTTTAGGAAGTGGGCCCATGGCGACCATGACTGATGACGTTGGATGAGCATAATTTCAGGCACGTTCACGCTAAAATACATTATTAAGCCAAAACATTCCATTATATGATGAAATTCTTTGTTTAGCACGAAGTAGGCCGAACACCAACCTGGGGTGGAAGATTAAGGTTGCTGCATGACCATGACAGAGGGGCTCGTGTCTGGGATGCAGTGCCAGCGCCGATGGAAAACAGACGTGTGATTTGGGAATTGGCGGCTAATGTCTTACCGTCCAACTGTGTCTTGAATACGCGCTTTCAACTTCGTATAGAAATTTGATGAGTTGCGTCTGCCACTTGGTGCAAAGGTCCTCCACGGCACCACCTGTCTGACCTGCACAGAATTATGCTCAGAGGTACTTATGCCAAAGGTGCTAGACGAATCAGATGCGCGATACCCCACCTAGACCCACCATTTGTCAGCAGTAAATCTCACCATGATTCCAACCTGGCTGCATTAGCTGATTGTGCATACTTCGCGGCTGACGAAAATCGCCATCTTGGGCCTCCTAATTGAACGCCTATCAGCGGACGTAGTAGAATCTCGGTCGAGCTCGCCGAGCCGCCGCTTCTATCCTAAATGGAGTCTCTTCCCTCGGAGATAATCCAGCACATCATCCTGCAAGTGTGTGGTCAGGTGCACATTCCCGTGGGCACAGGCTAACTGGGCCAGCTTGATGACAAGCGTGATCTATGCAATCTCTGCCTTGCGTCAAAGGGGTTGCACGCGGAAGCTTTTCCGGTCCTGGAGGAACTTTGCCCACTAAAAATCATTTTCCCATTTGAATACGAATTGAACCAAGTCCCAAAGGATGAGTTGGCCGAGCTCCAGCACAGCGGGCGCCTCCGACGCGCTCGATGCATCCAGATCCAAACGCCAGGTTTCAAAAACCATAATTTGCGCTGCTTCCACCATGGATGGCAGCCTCCTGCTGCCGAGTTGAAGCGGCTTCTCGGAAATCCTGATCACATTAGTGACGAGGAAAAACGGGACTGTCTATCCCGGCAAGTCACGGCTGATTTACTCCCATTTCTGGAGACTGTCCAGGAAAACCATCTAGATCATTTCAGGTACGTATCAATTCCGCTCAGCATTTCATAGCTAACCCATCTAGCTGGGAACTGGGTACATGCATCCCTTTTGAGATTATGGGGAGTAATGGGTGGTTGGCACGTGCGCACAAGCGACTCAAAAGTCTTCAACTTGTTGTTGCTGGTGACTGCGAATTCTATCTTTCAAATCCCAGCAATATCTACAATGTGGACCTCGGCTCATTCCGAGACCTGACTTCTCTAGCATGGATTGGCAACATCACACGAGCTGCGCTCACCCAACTTGAGCTAGCATTACAACAAAATGCTTCACATTTGGCCAGCCTGGAGTTGGATTTCCTATTTGCGAGGGCCTCACACTTTGATGAAGGTGCTGCTGAGGTATTTGCATTCAACCTTTTTCAGACCTCAAACAACGAGCCAGGAATACCCATGTTCCCAGTGCTTGAAAGGTTATCGCTATCCAACATCATACTCGGAGAATATTATCTTCTTTCGTCCCAACTCGACTGGGACATAGTTTCCCACTTATGCTTGCGCCAATGTGAGGGGGCGAGTGATTTCTTGAAGGTGCTGACTGATTCAAACGTGACCCTGAATATCAAGACTTTTGAAATGGCTAGCAATCCTTCCTTCAGCTTCATGGGTGAGGCCTTTGTCGTCTCCAACTTTATTGAGTCCTTCAGTGGACTTGAGAATCTCTACCTTCACCTGGAGGCTGGATTTGATGACTGCGGAGACTTTTTCTGGAGTTCTATTGTCCAGGCACATGGGTCTACCCTGCGCCGACTCGCCTACCAAGCGGTGAATTGGCGCGACGATGGTATTTATGAGGGATCTGATGACATCTATTCCATGGCAATGGATGATACCACTATGGAAAAGCTGGCATCATCAAACCCCTTGAAAGATTTGAATCTAGAGTGTCTGGGTCTTGCGGCCTCACCTGATATCTTGGTAAGTGTGCCGGCCGATTCAGTTGCATTTTTTAACGAAACAAAGGCCATCGTGTTTCCAGCTTTGGCAGATCAGAAGCTACGTCTCATACACATTAGAATCCCCACCGATACTCCAGAATACCCGGATAATCCCCCAGATGTTCGCAACTATGCCGCCCTAGCGAATGAAGATGCGGATTTCGCTGCTAGTCACATTCATAAACCAGTATGGGAGCTTTTAAACTGGTTGTTTGGTGAAAAGGGAATCCGGTCACTTGAGTTGGTTGTTTTTGGCGACCTGTCCAATCGTGGTCAGCGAAAGGATGAAGCCTTTGCGATAAAAAGAGGGGCAGGTTCGGTTCTCTGGGAGTTTTACGATGCCTTCAATGACGATGGGCCGAAAGTTAAAAGCCTAGAGAGACTCATTCGATCCAATATCGATTGTCTCGAGTCTATTCCTCTTGATAGCTTGCTGGCGTACTTTAGGTAGCGAGGGGTTATGGAGTTGAAATAAACTGGGCTGATACACCAGTGCATCGTCTCATCGAGTAGGCATTACTACAGCCGGGCAATGACATGACCTTAGACATAGTTATACCATCATGCGCTGAAGCACATAGTAGATGAAAAGGCTGACGGAGCTTTATATTTAGGCGATTGATTTAAAATCCCGGAACCAAAGACCCATAAATCTCCGAGAGCATAATTCTGAGAGTGGCAGTTTGTGGGGCAAGGCGATCAATGCACCACAATTATATAATCCGTTAAGCTTAATTATAAAGATGAAATAATAGAGCGACGGCATTTTTACATAACTTACAAGTGGTTCATAATATATCTAGACGTCCAGGACATCAGCACGTTTCTTAGGCAGGCAAAATGGCGTTTCTCGATGATAACCCCATCTCACCGCACAATGACAAGCGAGTCACTCGCAATTACGCCCAAGTCAATGGGGTGAAGTATCATTATTTACTTGGTCTCCCTTCGACTGGCGAGTCCAAGGAAACAGTTTTCTGGTATGTTGCTCAGAAGGATAATCCAGGCATGTCGTTGATTCTTCGGCGTCTAGATTCATGGCTGGCCAGACATATCCATGGGATGGCGATACCAAATCCCATTTCTTCTCAATAGGGGTTACAGGGTGGTAGCCATTGATCTCATCGGGTTTGGAGGAACGGTACGTGCAATCCCAGTCTCCCATCCAAACTTTGGCGCTTTCAATTGACAAGACAAGGATGCACCGACTGTGCCCCCAGCATCTATAAGCTACTACGGTTTCAAACGAGCCGCCGATGATGTAGATGAGCTGGCAAAGCAGCTTGGTTGTGGCAAGATTATCCTTGGAGGACACGACTGGTAGGACTGCGTGACAAGGCGGCATTCTTTCTAGCTGACGTCCCGGCGATAGGGGTGGCGCTGTGGCGCACCGCACATGCCTGTGGCACCCAGACCTCGTTTCCAGCGTGTTCTTGGTTGATTGGACCACTCAGTCAAATCAGAACACGCAGAGCAAGCCACCAACGCCCGTGACCTGACTCCCCCTGCACTTCGGCGTCCAGTCTCATTTTTTGGCCAGACGCCGACTTTCTCAGCAGTCTCCGCCAGGCTTGTTCTCGGCGCCTCTTTCATCTGCTCCATCAAACCTTGACCAAGACGCTACTCTCGACGCCTTCATATTGTTCCTAACGTTTCTGAATCTTCGCGAACCGATTTAACCCAATCCACCTCAATCACAATGTCATCACAGTTCGATCCGTGTTTCCAAGACATTCTCGATGAGCTTGACGCCAACGGCACCCACGACCTTGACAACTTCGACGATTTCAACAACTTCGATCATCTGAGCAATCCGAGCCACCTTGGCGACTTCGACGTTAGCGGCACCCACGACCTTGACATCAACGACTTCCATAATTTCGGCACGTTCAATGCTCTCAGCACTTTGAACCGTTCTGGCAGCCTCAACTATTATGGTGACATTGGACCTGTCGCGACTGGTTCTGTTGAGAGCGGGGATCTTATCACAGCACCGTTTCCGACTCTCGCCTTGGATACAAGCACGCAAAACATTGACTTCAATGGCCTGGTCGACCACGCTGGTGACCCTTGTCTGCATCAAACACCAACTGTTGCGACTCGTCTCCAGCATCAAGGTCACATTCCATTGCTGCCTAGCGCAATAAGTGGGGGCCAACTAGAGCCTGCCCAATCTACGTGAGTTTTTTTTTTTCTAACCAAGCTAAAAAGGCGTTCGGTATCGCCCATGTCAGCAACAATGCAATTCGCTGGGCCACAACGGTGCGGGGTTGAAGGCTGCACGTCCAATGAAACATTCCAAACGCCCGGCGCGCTCCGTCGGCACCATCAAAATGTCCATGAGAATCCACTCGTCTGCCAAGTTGGGGGCTGTACCCAAAAAAAGCCCTTCAGCAGACGTGGCGACCTCAACCGCCATATGAAGACGCTCCATAGTGGCGTCAAGCCCCACAAATGTCCAGTCGTCACCTGCGATGAACATGAGAACGGCTTTCAGCGGAAGGACTATTTGAGGGCACACTTGAAAAATAAGCACGACATCTTGAAGTGTTGTACACTCCAGCACTGCCATGAAACTGTCCCCGACACAGAGCAGGATCTTCACATTGAGAAACATCATGGACCTTATGAATGTGAAGTAGGTGGGTGTACAGGGCCGTCGCGATTCCATATAGGGGGTCTCGAGAAGCATCTGCGGACGCATCATGGCATAGCATGGAACCAGGCATTCTCCATTATGCGTCAAGTGACACGATATAAGTCCCACAGGGTTGTTGGCTTGGCGGAGATTAGAAGACTCAGGAAGCCGCTTCAGGATTGCAAATGGTGCGCCACCCATGCCAACACTACTAGAGGCACGGCGAACATCAACGCTGCCGATTCCTGATGGGGTAAAGGTTGCCACCCGAACGCTATCTTATAACTCCCCTCATTGTTTTTGTTCCCCAGTATCAGCATGTCCTATCCCTTTGAGTGCTGGGTAGCTGCAATTGCGTCACGGGCAGGGATGTGAGCCAACCATAGCACTTCAAATTAAAGGTACATCATTTCCCACCTAAACTGGGCTATGCTATAAGTCCCAGCAATTTCCAGATCTACATAAAGCGACATTGCACTGTTAACAGCGATATCGTGATTGCAGCAGCAGGCTATTTCCACTCACTGTTGCTAACGGCCTTCTTTTTTTATAATACCTCGGCTAACCAAGACGGGCTCCTTGACGGCAATTATCAATTGAGATAAAGCTATCATCATCATACGCATTGATAGCCTTATTAGAGGGCTGCTGGGTATCCATTGTGAACAAAATAATAAATTACATTGTAAAATGAGTGGCATTGATTCCGGAAGTTATTGATGTCACTTGAGGTCACCTTGCTTTTGCTGGGGTCATGTGGGGCGGGGTACGAAGGTGCAGCCACCCAGCACTCAAAGGGATAGTCTTGTTATGCAGTTTAGTTTTATTATATGAACAGTGTGTGCGCTATCCCTTCCATTCCTGTGCCATCATTTCTCGTAGCAACCACCCATGACTATTTATCATCGTACTTATAGACCCCCTCCTCAAGGCCCTTGATCTGCAGCGCCAACAACTTCGAATAGTACCGACACAAAGCCAAATTTCCTCCATGAAACCAGAACCCAGGATGACCCGTCCTCTGCCAAATCATCCTCATCTCTCCCTCATCGTTGAACCCCCAAATATCACCTACGGCATCCGCCACCTCGTCGCCAAAGATGACGCGCGTCTGCGTACGCATGTTATCGTACCCCGTCGCCAGCACAATCTCATCCGCCTCCAGCTCAGTGCCATCCGCAAACTTGAGCCCGTTGGCCAGCACCTCGTCCACCTCCTGGCCCTGCTTGACCTTTATCTTGCCGTCGACGATGAGCTGCGAGGCGCCCACGTCGAGGTAGTAGCCGCCGCCGCGCTCAAAGTACTTGATGAAGAAGCCCGCGTCGTCGGGCCCCTTGTCGAGCTTGAACCCGGCCTTCTCGAGCCCCGCCAGGAGCTCGGCATCATGCGCCGCCTGCACTTTTGTCAGGCTGATCTGGTTGGCCTTGAAGACGGGCGATGGCATGCTGTAGAAGAGGAGGTCGGCGTCTTCGACGTCCGGCCCGTCTTCGCTGTACAGGCCCTTGAGGCCGATCTCGGTGATGGACTCGGAGGAGATGACGCACGTGCTGGAGCGCTGCACCATGGTCACGTCGTAGCCCTTTTCGTAAAAGTCCTGCGCAATGTCGTGCGCCGAGTTGCAGCAGCCAATCACGATGGCCTTCTTGCCCTTCTGGTCTTCCCTTGCGCCGGGGAACTCTGACGAGTGGCAGAGGAGGTGGCCCTTGAAGCCGGCTGCGCCCTTGATGTCGGGCATGTTCTTCTTGCTAGAGTGGCCGGTGGCTTGGATGACATGGCGGGGGTGGAACGTCCGCGTCTCCTCAACGCCAGTCTCTAGCTGCCTCGTCACAGCCACGGTCCACCGACGAGCTTCAGCGTCCCACTTGCTGCTGGTGATTTCGGCTCGCATCCAGGCGTTGAGCTCCAAAAGGGTCGCGTACGACTGGAAGAAGTCGGCAAGCTTGTCCTTTGGTGTGAAGACGGGCCACTGGGGAGGGAAGCGGAGGTAGGGCATGTGGTCGTACCACACAGGGTCGTGCAGGACCAGCTGGTGGTATCGGTTTCGCCAGTTGTCTCCCACGCGTGCATTCTTGTCAACCATGAGCGAGCTGATGCCGAGGGCCTTGAGCCTTGCAGCAATTGTGAGACCAGCCTGTCCAGCCCCTGAGAGGATGTTAGTCGATGCGCTGACAATTGGACAATTGCGGGGCTAGTCTTACCAAGAATCAACACCTCGGGTTCGTTGCCGTCGGAAAAGTCCTTCTCCTCAGTCCGTCGGTCTGCCCAGTTCTTCCTTCCTGGGTTGCCACCGTGGGCTACACCCTTGGGGCGGCGGTCAAAAATGTTTTCCTCGTGGCCATCAATCTGCTGAAGGGTGGTGTAAAGCGTGAAGATCTTCCAGTCGCCCGGCGCGGCCTCGATGAGCCTTGCAAGACCCTCTCCTGTGCCGGTGGCTGTCTTGAGGGTAAACGCAAACATAAGACATGACACCTGCGACTCGGCATCAAGGAATGAATTCTGAGGTTTGCGGGCAGCGGTGCTGGTATCGAGGGTGATGGATTTGAGCTTGATGCCCTCCTTGTCAGAGGCGACCTCCTGGAGAAACTTCTCGATTGCTGAGCGGTTTCCGACAGTTCGGAAAGACCAAGTCAGGGCGAGGTGGTCCCTCCAAAAGCCATCCTCGGTAAATAGACCGGCCAAGGATGCGTAATCGCGCTTCTCGAGGGCCTTGTTGAAGTTATCTACGATTTGTGTGGCGACGGCACTGGGGTCCAAGCTTGTCGCGCTCGGCGAGGAGGGGAACGAAGCTGCCTGGATATTGATGGACCCCGGCACGACCCGCATGTGCGAGGGGATCGCTTGTAACGTTTCTGCAGCCATGGCGGGCAGTAATAATGACAATAATAATTATAAATCAAGAAACCGGGTAAGGAGGAAGCTGGGAGCTCTACGAAGGGAGAAGATTACATCCTCGGAAGTCGCATGCGGGGAGCAATGATTTTATACCGGCTACCTCCCACCGAGACAGCCGGGGGAAACCAATCCTTCTGAGAGCGGGGAAAAGAGGACGCTGGTGATAGTATTCCGCGTCGATACATGAACACAACCAACACAAGGGTCGCGCCCCCACCAACCAAGTGCGGGGGATGCGTCGGCGGTGCAAAGGAGTGCAGCGTAGATCTCGCAAAAGGGAAGGCCTCTTTTATCGCCCAGCCAATGGCCCGGGGCCGGCCCTTCGCTTACAGCTTCCCCATTACCCCCGTGGGGAAGTTTTCCGGTAAAGCTCGCCGATCGGGTCGGCACACGTTGAGCAGGCCCCATTGAAGGCTGAGGCCGGCGCATGCGGGGGGGCCTGCACATGTTGAGCCGTCATTCACACCGGGGACCCTTCACTGTCCTCCGCGAAGATCGTTGCCCGAAGCGGCATTCTTCGGCGCCTGATTCACGATTCATGCGTCTTTCCCAGAGTTGGCTGTACTACCGTTGTCGGTTAAAAAAAAACGGTGCTTGAGGTGGTATTGAAAACGTGAGACATGCACCAATCCTCATCAGCCCCCAAAAAAACGAATCGAGTTGAGGCGTCGCGGGCCGTCGCGGTAGAGATCGCGTCAGCGGGCTTCATTGCCAATGACGCGCGTGGCAAGTGTCACCCATTAAGCTTGTTGTCCTTGTCGCCAGCCGCAGGACCTGGCTAGTTCTAGTGCAGTGTAGTGCCGTAGCGACAGCGCCAATCAAGCACTGGGACTGCGCGGACAGCTGGACGATTCGGCCCTAATGCGAGGGCGCTGTTTCATCATTTTTGATATGATGCCAAAGCCCAGGGGCGAGATCGGCGCGTCGGGGCAGCCCTCACCGAGACGCCAACCACAAACGCACGTTGGCTGTCCGACATTTGCAGATGGCGGTCACCAGCATCAAGGAATTTGGCTGTTTCGCAGGGGCAGTGTTGTCTTGCACAACTCTGCTGGAGGCTTTCATAAATGTGAATGTTGGTGTTCGGCTAAAAAAGGTCAAAGTTTAAAATATGAATGGATAAAAAAAGGACGGAAACAAAACTAGCCTGGGCTGCTGTTTTATCCTGAGCATATGTGTACTCACAAATAATATCATTACTTTATCCTCACAACTTGCACTGCCACACCTTATACACCAGACAATGTCCACATCGTTGATTTCGCACAGTGAGAAGAATCTAAGCGATGGTGAATTGCGATGCTAGCTCTCTGTATGGAAAATGCGTCTCGGCTAGACGGCAGTTCGGCAATAGGGTAGGTGGTTGAGCAATACAACTGTTGCGGAAGCGAGTATCGCTTACTCCGTATCAAATTTGGATCGACACGTCTACGCGTTTACAACACAATCAAACCTTAACCCTTCGGCATCGCCTGTCAAATCGTGCCAGATAGGCCTTATGACCAGACCCTACGCGTAAAAGCCAATTGAAATTGTGAAAACAATCTAATTTGGTGTGAAAATAACAATACAAATGCTATCCATTTACCATAATGAACTCTTGCTCACAACACATTGCATTGCTCTTACACATTGGTCAACAACACCCATCTTGTGATTTGACGGCCCGTAAACAATCACAAGGTAAAAACCGACCTCGACGTCACATAAAACCCGTATACTTTGCAGCCCGCATTGGGACAATGCGCATAAGGCGATGGCCGAACGCACGTACCAGTGCTCAAGCCCCCTGGTCGTATTGGCTCTAAAAATGGGATGCCACGGACGATCATCAACCCACCCACCCTCATTTCACCTTGGGATGGAAAGCCAAGGTTGCAACGGTAGCAGCCTCATGTAGGGCAACCCCGCAAATTAATCGTCCGCACCCTGCCCAGTCCGAACTAGTGGCCGTCGGTGTTTCAGCCCTGGTGCAATGCCGGTGCGAGACGGCAGGATGCAGTGCATCTAGAACATTTCCGCACTCGTTCGGTCTGGATGAAGCCATCCTACGCAGAAGAAAGAAACACCGGACGACTGCCTTTTTTGAGGGAGCCATACTCGCCCCCTCTTTGCAGCCGTTTCAGCCGGAGACGGAGCCCGAACCTTCCGCTGCACCGGCATACACGAGAGATCTGCATAGAAGTCATCTCGCCCAGCTCAACTATCGTCCGGGCTGTGGAGCGGGCACGGTTGACGGCGAAGGGCCCGTTCCTCGCTGCCTCGTATTTCCAAAAATAATGATGTCAATATGGGGTCCCAGCTCGATGGCATGTTACGGGATCGACAACCCGATAGGTTTTGAGATGGCATCTGCTGTGGTCAACAAGTCTATATAAGGATCTCGGTTCTTTCCTTCCAGAATCCCCTTTCTCATCATCACTCACTCACTCAACACTTCAATCACATCTTCTCACTCTTCAACACTTTAATCAACAAACCTTTTAATTCTTCCTTCCAAAACCCCACAACCGCCAACATGCAGTTCAAGACTCTCCTCGTTGCTGCCGGCCTCGCCGCCGCTGCTCCTCAGCCCCGTGCCGAGACCGCCATCGTCTCCAACCCTGCTTTCCGCCTCCAGTCCATCCGCTCTGGAAGCGACCTCCAGTACGCCGCCTTCAAGGCCGCCAACAGCGCCCTCTACCTCAACCTCAAGCACACCCAGGCCACCTGCGACGCCAGCACCGACGGCTCCGGCTACTTCTACCTCAACAACGGCGAGCTCTACCTCTACCGCACTGAGAACCCCCCTCAGCAGGTCTACGTTGACCGCTCCGGCATGGGTAAGTTGTTCTTCACAAATGGCACTTTTCACCAATCCGTCTGCTAACAAATATTTACAGGCCAGGGCAAGATCGGCTACACCACCGGTGCTCAGTCTCCTCCCACCAACGCTGAGCTGAACAAGTTCTCCTACACCAGCGCCGATGGCCTCACCTTTGATGGTGCCGGCTTCATCGCCTGCCCCGGTGCCACCGACAACTCCTACAGCCTCTGGATCAGCGCTGGTGTCACCAACCCCGGCGGCAACTCCAACTGCGTTGGCATCAAGGCCAACGTCATTGACGAGTCCAAGCCCGTCAACTGCCTTTACACTCAGTAAATACAGAGCCAATAGTCGACTCTTAATGATTAGAGCCCTGGTTGGGCGGTTTATAGACTGGGCATCACACCTTGTAATATGATAGAATATTATAGACAATCAATTTCTTCGCCCCAATATGATTTTCCCTTTCCTTGGCAACTGTGCACAATTGAAGATTTTCCTAGTCTTTGCATTAAAAACTTGTCGCAGCATGCTATCTGTTCTTAGGACGATCTTTCTTGACCATCGTCGAATCCCAAGGGGCGTAACTATCCTTATTCAAATGAACTAGTCCAGTTGGTTGATGGCGTCTGGGTACGGGAACCAGGAGTCGATGGGTCCTTTTGAGCTAGGCCGAATCTGGAGGCTCGCTTACCCTCGACAAAAATGGCAACGGCGATGATAATGCGCGTTGGGATGGAGGAACTGAACTGTGTTAAAAAATGGTCTTTTTTGTGCAAGTCTTGCATTGGATACTTCCTGCATAATCAGGAGTCAGGTTATTATGTAACGACCCCGCCGTCTATTTTAACAATCATTTGCAACCGCTCGCCATTGTCGACTTCCCGAACTATGATAGTCTTCCCCCATGTTCTAGAGCTTGATAACCCTGCTGAAATATTTATTAGGTCTTTTGGAGCCCTGAATTGAAGGCTAAGGGCTAACATCTGTCCAAAGGATCCCCAGGTAGAGCTAGCTACACCATGTTGTCTGAGATGATGCAACCGTGATCATGTGTGCAAGCGCAAGTTTAAGGTGGAGCAGCAGAGTAGCAAATGCTAGTGGTATGATGAAGCTGTCTGTCAAGTTGTAAGCATACCCGTATGCGCAATATGATAATGCAAGTGCCAAATGACCAGGTGAGATTGCCCTGACAGGTGCCGTCCCATTGTATGATACATTCCCGTCACCTACATACGATAAGGCATCTGCAATAGCGAGAGCAAGAAGGCTCGCCAAACATCGCATCGTCCCGTCCTTGTTACAATAACGAGAAGCGTTGTTATACACGGGGTTTTCAAACCCCTGGTCCGAACCGTTCACTTTAGATATTGTGCGGGTGAACCCAACTGAAAGGGCGAAGAGATGAATCCGAAAGCCACGCCGTTGTTCGTGAGTAGACGTAGCTGAATTCTGTGTAGTAGTATACTTGCAAGGGATACTAGAATCAATGCTTCATGTGCTTTCGCAGCGAATTGCAGAGCACTCAGCTCATGATCAGTTGGGTGAGGAGCGACCCAAATGATGCGCTTGACATACAGAGACGGGAGTGTGAATGTAATTGCAATGGACGGCACATGGTACAAGACGTAGTGCCGCAGTACCTGTAACAAGCCATTGTTGCCGATATATTTTTGATGCTCCTCCTTCTTCCACGATTCAAAACACGCCTTGATACGGTCCAATGCAAAGAATTTGTAGACATTTTTGCGTATATTGCGAGGCCTATTTCTAGGTTGGTGCGATGGGCATTGGAGAGAATCCATCAACGACACGAAAACAGAGCTGTCTGAGCTGTTTGTCAAGGCAAAGACAACGCATCTGGATAGAAATACTTCTGTGGGTAAGTCCCGGGGGTTTGAAGTGATCAGCTAAGGTCACAAATAGGGTCAATAGCAGCTGCTAGGGGGTTGGGTAATAAATTCATTGATGTCTAATTCTATAGCTAACTAGCCCTGCGAGGGGCTCCTAGTAGTGTTACTATTGAGGGTTAAGGTCATGTGGGGAGGCCGGGTTAGTGTATTGCTGCCTTCCGTGACCTTGGTCCTCGAGGCTCTTCGAGCCTCTCGTGCTGTTATTCCTTCAACAGACTAATATTCCGACAACTTCTGGTATCACAAACGATTTCCCCAAAAGGGCCATGACCCTACAGAACGCCCGAAGAGACACCCCTCCGGAAGGAGAAAATATTTTGAAGAGCAGCACCTTCATGGGAAGTGTCCGCACTTACACCAGCGAGCCTTTCGCCAAGTTTCTATCTTGGCCAAGACGCAATACCATTAAGTCATCTCCCAAAACCGCTCAAGAGAACTCCACCAAAAGTCAAACATTCGGCCATTTTGAAGAATTTACCTTTTCTCGACTGCAAACGTTGTATAGTATTTGGGAGCGACTGCATGAGATGCGACTCGTTATCCAACTCGACATACAGGCTTTGAAAGATATTAAAGAATGTTATGGGAATCTGATGGAAAGAGAAGAATTGCCGGTCGATATCAAACCCGGATGCAAGACACAAGTCGCTGAGTTTGGACGAAAAGTAGATAGAATTAGAAAGAACCTGGAGATGCAACTGACTCAGTTAGATAGTATGCTTTCTTGGCTTAATGAGGGCAAGGCATTGGTAGGTTTTCTCATTGCGTACAAGAAGGATTATCATACTGACAGGTTGAATAGTTTAATGGTATTCTGCAATTCAGGAGCGTCCGGGCAAACCAGATCTTTGCAGAAATCGCTCACGAACAAGGTATGAAGATGGAAAATATCGCCAACAAGACAGAAGAGGAGACAGGGTCGATGCATATCATCACATTCGTGACTCTGGCCTTCCTTCCTGGCACCTTTGTTGCCGTAAGATTTGGATGGCCGCATGTGAAGCGTTGGATATCAGATCTGACGTGTGAACAGACATTCTTTCAGAGCGGACTTGTATCACTGAATGATAAGCCTAGTGGTATCAGGGATGCGTTGCAGTTCAGGAAAGAGGCCTTCTGGGCCTTCCTAGCAATTTGCCTACTGATGATGCTTGTGACATTTTTGCTCTGGCTATTTGTGTACAAATTCAACAAGAAGAGGAGCCAGAGGCGCCGGCGCACCTTGGAGCAAGAGGAGGTTTGACGAACAAAACCGGGAATTTAGTTACAACAGGTCTATTGTAAAGATAATGTTGCTCGTCTAAAAACCAAAATATATCCTATTCAATTCTTAATATTACACCTTCTCCAACTCGCCTCACGGAGGTAATCATGCATTCAACCCTAGAAAAGCGGTACTTATCCGCAGGGCGGTTTGCGCAAAGACTTCGCAGTCCAAATCCCCACTTTTCAACCATTTCCGCGAGGAGGCCTCTTCATATGTGCGCGCACCACGAAAAGCGCGCGTTTGCTACAAGGCGTCCACGCTAAGGCAAAGTTGGTAGGCAGGCAGTGAGAATTTCTCACTCAACCCTCACTTGCTTGCCAATGCAGGACGTTGTTAGTGAAAATTATTGTGGCTGAATTAATTTAAAAGAATAGCTAGTTCAGGGCCAAGGACCCTTGGTCCGAACACACCCTCATGTTGCGTTTCCTCATGACCACGAGATCGGTTGAACGCAGCCCCGGGGGCTTAGCGGGGACGGCAGACATTTGTTGAATGCCTTGTCTGCCTACAGCGGACTCCTTCCCTCGTGACCATTATTTCTCAATTTGTTCGTCTCATCCCTTTAGCTGAGAAAATCGCGCACATAATACAATTCCTGAACATGCGCCCACCCTTTCGAGCTGCAACTAGACTGACCGCTCCTAAGGCTCGATAACTCATAAAGCCATCGAGTCACGCCACCGAAGCGACCGAGATTTACTCTTTGTACCATTATCCTAGGCATCCAAGCAATTGTCCATTTCCCCCAAAAGCCTCCCCGCCCGTTCATCGAGCCGCGACCGAAAACCGAAGATCAATACCCTATTCATATCCCATTTTATTTTGATTGATTGTGACCATGCCCAATCAGCATGTGAGAGATTTCCCTCATTATGTCACGGAAAAGTCCAAGATCGGTCAAAATGGGTACGACAGCCCGACCCAATATGTTACAGGATCGAGTCTAAAGGAATTCTGGCCGACAGAAAAAGTGAAAGATGTTCTCAGCGCGGTCAACATTACGAGCGAATACCCAGAGATGATTTCATGCTCATTCGTTCAGATATTTTCCATCCTGGTTTATATCAGAAGGATTGAGGAAATCGAACTGTTCACAAGATTCCAGCTCGATGACAAACATCTGCCCTTGGCCGGTGTGCCTACTCAATGGCCGGATGACCCGACGACGAAAACTCTTTTCGAAGAATTCTTTTCAAACCAATGGATGTTTTGTCCCCTGGAATTTCGAGACGGCTTCCCCCACAAGAGAGAACTGTCTCCACAAGTCATTCTGCCGGTTACCTTTGGCAAACGTCTAAACCAAATATCTGCTGGAAGAGATGTCTCCATCATCTACAAGGTGCATATTCACTATGAATGTAATGATAAAAGAAACATCCCAACGGTATGCTACTTAAATTGCATTGCTCGGAACTATTCTAATATCTCTTCAGGATACTGTTGTTTTCAAAGTTTATCAGACGGACACTGCAGCTGATCTGTTCACGACGGAAGTCAGTGCTTATATAAGCTTTCCAACTCACTCGGAGTACATCACTCGTTATTACGGCTCGTTTGTGCAAAATAACAAACGGACCATAATCCTCGAGCACGCCCCGGGGGGGACGTTGCTTCACTTCTTCCAAAAGACACATCGCCCAAACAATGACCAAGAACTGGGCGCCCTTTGGAGGGCATTACTTCAGTTATTGCAGGCCTTGCATCTGGTTCATGGAATGAAGGCACCTATCGGTGCCGAGAACTGGGCTTTTTCTACGTAAGTGTTATCAGATACGACCACGCATAAAAAAAGGCCAAGTCACTTACGCGTGCTAGGATTCACAACGATATCCAACCGGCTAATATCCTCGTGTTTCCTCAGAGCTCAGACAAAACATATGATGTAAAATTCAAGCTGGCAGACTTTGGCACATCTCACCTGAGGCAACGGCTTGCTGGTGCTGAGTATATCCCCGCAGCACCCAGCGACGCGAATCGCATGTACTGTAAGTATTTGGTGAATAGGATATTGTTTATAATCTAATGGTAGAAACAGTGGCCCCCGAGTCTTGCAGTCTATTTGAAGTTAATGAAGATGTGCGAAACAGGGTCGATCCAACAACTGATGTTTGGGCCCTCGGTGCAATCTTTAGCGAGATGCTGATCTGGACGGTCTGGGGTGAAGAAGGCCGCGAAGAATATCGAGAACGACGGAAGCAAGAAACAGCACAGGTCCCGGTACTTCAAGGAAGCGGATACAACAGCTGCTTCCATGACGGCATTTCAAGGCTGGATGTTGTGGAGACTATCCACCTTGAAGCCCTCGAGCACACTCGGCGAAGCGACACTTCGTCCGCTTCTATTAGCGACCTCATTCTTGATCATATGCTTCAACCAAAGGACAAAGGACGACTTGACGCAATCACTACCCTGATAAAAGCACAGAACGTATGGCAAAAGGCAAACAGACAATCTATGAAAAGAGTGCACCTCACTACAAGTCCACCGAGGCCCTCGATTATTGAAGCAACTCTGTTCGACGAGCGCCCTCTCAATACGCGCCGAATTCGGGCTCCATCCGATGCATCCTATTACCGAGCATCTCCGTTCTCAAAGCCTCAGTTCTCCAGCGCAGATTCTGATGCCAATAGTCCCTCACGAGATGGCAGATCAAACTCCGTATCCGCACAATATTCCAACTCCTCCATGCAGTTTTCAAAGCGCTCCTGGCGCCTTAAATAAGGATATCACGGCATACAAAACGGTTACCCGGCTGCGATCTCATACAGGACCTTCTATGCCTACAACACCAACATCACCACTCGCTGATCCTAGAAATCCCCCATTTGGTGCGATAACTGACGATACCAACCAATTCATAAGACAATACGAATCATCTCCTGTGGAAGCTCCAAGCCAAAACTTTGCTCGTCAGCCTACCATAACCCAATCACAGGACAGTGGGAAGTTCTTATTTACCAATTTGACCAGGCAAAGGGGAAGCGAATCAGCCAACGACATCAATGTTGCTCCTGGATCTCCTGTGCCTGCCTCTATCGGGAAAAGGTCGGAAGATGTCGTCACCTTTGAAGACGTCTATGCGCTACTGGCCAAAAAGCCCCGCGGGCTAAGTCGCCGGCTTTCAATCACGCCTCAAAAGAACTTGCCTGATGTCATGACTCTCCCTGGTATTCAACACGCACTGATACAAATCAAAATAGCCAAGTCGCGCGATCAAGTAAGTTGAATAACAACTAAAATCGCAATGCCCTTCAGAATCGACTAACCAGCTAACCTTGTAACCTAGATACTTCTCATCGATGACTTCGCATCCATGAAATCTCATAAGGAGGAAGTAGCAAAGGCAGCTCGTGTCACAAGCTACTATGTCAAAAGAATCGACCCCGATGGTATGGAACTGTATTTTGCTTCTGAAGGAACAGTTCCCAAGAAGTATAACAACAGCTCGGGACCTGAAGATGCAATCCGTTCCCATGAGTTCGTTTCAGGGCCTTGCAATATGTACTTGATTCTCGGCAACATACTAGAAAATATCAAGAACAGTATTGGCTATTCAAAAAAGCCCGTCGGCATTTATGTGTTTACCGATGGCATATGGGAGCCTGGCGATTACCACGTTGACAAAGTTATTTCCCGAGCAGCTGAGCGCTTGATCCAGAAGAAGGCTCTTTCGCAACAAATAATGATCCAGTTTATTCGGTTTGGGCATGACGAAACCGGAATAAAGCGACTCCGTCACCTAGACGATGGCATTGTGACAAAGTTCAACCTGGATAAGGAATTGTACGTAAAGCCAGCCCGTCCAGTCGTCTAAAGCTAAAGCGAACTGACTCTCCGCAGTGACATTGTTGATACCAAAAGTTACGAAGATCATGTCCCTGATATCCTCGTCGGAAGTATTTCCAAGTTCATTGATAATAAGAAGGGAAGAACCCCTCCAGAGGCATCCAGTGCTGCCTAATGAGTCCGTCATGACATGACCATCCACTGGGGTTAGCGAATTCTAGCCTTGGCTCCGTCATGGTGCTGAACAGAGGTCCACCAAGGCCTTATAGCAGCTCGTTACTAAATAAACACTTCACCAACAGCTCAAAGGTGAAGATGCAACGTGAGCAACTATTATTTAGGCTTTTTCATATTGTCAACCTTGACGTCCGCAGAGCAAGTTGACCATATCCAGATACCATGTATATATAACGCGAATGGTTAGAATTTGCTCCTCGTATCGAGGAAACCGTGCCATGACCTTGTATGAAACGCATATCATAGTTGGAAATGATTGGCTTCATTGATAAATCGTGCAGATCTTTGTTTGGGGGGCATCTATGTACGAAACATTCTTAGAAAGGATTCCCAATGTATAGATTAATTGCAAAAGCAGGAACGAATGCGGCAAGAGCTGTAACCTTCTCTCAAAGTTCTAAATGATGAATAATGTAATAACGAACCCGACAATGCTACCTGAAGCCCACGTGATTCTATTAGCTTTATTGGGCTCATCGCTTGTACTGGCAGCTTCTTGGCTCGTGCTGCTAGAACTGGTGGCAGAAGTGCTTGAGACCTCATCACTTGTATTTGTCTCTTTAGACGCCTGCGTAGTCCTGGTCATCACCTGATCGGAAGTGAGTGTGGTGGGAGCGGTCGTTGATGCTAATTGCAACTCTGTCTATGCAAGCTTTAATACGTTTTAGTTTGAAACAACTGTCCCGAAGCAGCTTACCGAATATGTCCAGGTTGGAGGCCTGCCAGAGGGCACTTGGACGGTTTGACATCTCCTTTTGTATACTGAGGCATATTCTGCAATAAAATTGTATTAGTTCGCGTTTCCAGGCTAAATTTTGAATGACGTCGTGGTTGCATTTTAAACTCACCATTGTATGCATCGACGCCACACACATCCCACACACAGTCCTCCTCCCTTTCAACCCAATCCGGCTCAGAGCACCAGCATTCTAAAAGCTTGGATTCGCCGAATTCGCAATTCCCAAAAGCTCCGTAATCCTGATAGCAGTTGAGAAAACACTCGGCTCGCTGGTCCTCAAGGTCGAGCTTGGACCTTCCGGTAGCGGTGGCAGTGGTTGAGGCAGATGTCACGGTCGCAGCGCTGCAGCATGTAGAGCTTGACAAAAGTACAAAGGCCGATACCAGGCCCGTAGAGTAAACAGATTTCATTTTTTTCAGCGTGACTGAAGTAGGTGCTCAGGGATTCTTCAAATCTAAACCAAAGTCGAGGGTGCTGCGTAGAGGAGGCATCTTATTTATTGGAATGTGCTCGGCGTCCAAGAGGTCCATGATTGACGAGTTGGAATTCTGGCCTGGGCCACGTGGTGTACACCGACGGTGTGTTTTCAGGTGCCAAGACTTTCGCGTCTGATTGATTGGCCCGACAGACGAAGCCCAGACAGATTTACGAACGAGATCCATCTTTAAGCTTAGAAACAAACAAGTGCGGGAGAGGTTCCGTTGCAGGAGACACAGCTCCAAGACGGTATGGCCCGAAATCGGCCCACATTGGCGCCTGAGCTGAACCACTTTTGGGTGATCGCTCGAGATTAGTTGGACTTGGCGCGGTTTTAGTTTCATTTTAACCGGAAATAATGCGATTTGGTTCCGTTATTCTGCTGGCTCTGTTGCTGGGCCAATTTTGACCCTGGTCTGATTGTCTAGGGTGGCCGAGTGAAATATCCGTTTTCTTTGCACTCTTTTCGGCTCAGTCAGCAATGCGCCATCGGGTCGTGAAAGTGCTTACTATCGATAGGAAAACACATCTATGAGGTAAAAGAGATTCTTTAACATTCTACCATTTTGCTTCTGTTGTTCTGCGGTGGTCGGTGTCCAAACTTGGCTCATCTCTAATCTTGAGTAGCAATCCAACTCTGGAATAGTACAGTTATAGCAAAACCCCAAACAAATAGTATAACTTAGCTAAATATCACGAGAAGAACTATAGCATCGAGATTGAATGAGTATTTAAACGAGTTGCGCGTGCGTGCCCATTAGCCAGGCTCGGGATAGAAACCGGCCGCGACTCGTACACTACGATCAACTACGAGGTTGTATCAATCGCGTTTTGGTAGACTCCTCCTCACTTTTGGCTGAAACGGGTTTGGTGGGTGGGGCAAGATCTGACCGATGTTGTCATTTCTGGGCCTCATTGGCTGTCTAGGGCGTCGTTTGACAATTTGTCTTCTCAAGGGCGCACAAGTGGGACGTGCTCGATGGCTTTAAGTAGGCATTGGGAAGTAGGAATATTCGATTCAAGACAGTCTGCGACATTTGAGCACCAACTTCAATTCTTTTCTTGCTAATTTATTTTATCGATTAATTCACCATGGTGCAGGATACTTCAATCGAACTCGAGCCTTCGCGCCCGGCGGTTCTTAGTGGCGAGGCCTCGGATGACGCCCTGGCGGGGCGACCAGAATTCTCACTCAAGAGAGTCGATGGCGGAAAAGACGCCTGGCTCTTTCTCGCTGCTTGCTTCGTCGTTGAAGCCCTCACATGGGGTAAATATTCTCCGAAAGCCAATTCCACCACCTTGCGGGCAATACTAACCGCGCCTTGCAGGGTTCCCATTTGCCTTTGGAGTTTTCCAGGATTACTACAGCACCCATGCACCATTTGCGGGGTCCAGCGAGATCGCCGTCATCGGTACCTGTTCCATGGTGAGAAGCTAAAATCCACGGCTGACGTTCCGATGTCTGACGTGCACCGCAGGGAATAATGTACTTGGGACTTCCTTTTACCATGGGCATCCAGAGGCTCTATCCCAAGCATACCAAGTGGTCTCCTGTCATTGGCCTGTTTGTCATGTGCGTGGCTCTGGCTGCGAGCTCGTTTTCGCAGAACACGACGCATCTCATTGCGACCCAGGGCGTGCTCTATGCCATTGGCGGATCCATCTCGTACTGCCCGTGCATCCTGTACATGGACGAATGGTTTGTGAAGCGCAAGGGCTTTGCGTACGGCATCATGTGGTCGGGTACCGGGCTGGCGGGATTCATCCTCCCGCTACTCTTTGAAGCGCTTCTGGGCCGATACGGCTTCCGCACAACCCTGCGCATCTGGTCTCTTGCGCTGTTCCTCCTCACCCTGCCGTTGGCCTTTTTTATCAAACCTCGCCTGCCAGTCTCGGCGACCAGCCACATCAACCCCCTGAACTTGAGATTTGTCTTTGGCCGCACCTTTTTGCTCCACCAGGCCGCCAACGTGTGCCAGGCGCTGGGCTTCTTCCTGCCCGGGATTTACCTCCCAACCTACGCGCGTGCTGCCCTTGGAGCTAGCACTATGAAGTCGGCCCTGACTGTGCTCCTCGTGAACGTTGCCTCCGTTTTTGGCTGCATCGCCATGGGCATCTTGACTGATAGACTGCACGTCACCACCTGCTTCCTTATTTCAGCAGCGGGGACGGCAGTGGGGACCTTTATTCTCTGGGGCTTCTCCACCAACCTCCCAGTTTTGTATATTTTCTGCATTCTGTATGGCTTCTTTGCCGGGTCGTACACGTCGGCCTGGCCTGGCATCATGCGGCAGGTCTCGGCTCCACCCTCTGGCGACCAAGGGGCGCGCACAAGTGCAGGTGGTAGCTTTGATCCCTCCATGGTCATGGGCATGCTCTCGGCTGGACGAGGCATCGGCAACATCGTGTGCGGACCACTGAGTACCATGCTGATCAAGGGAATGCCGTGGAAGGGCGAGGCCGCAGCGGGCTACGGTACTGGCTACGGAACGTTGATTGTCTTTACTGGCACCACCGCGCTGGCTGGAGGCGCGACGTACATTTTTAGGAGAGTGGGTTGGATGTAACATGCCATGGTCTAAACGCTTTTGTACATTCGGGGACCAATTCTAGGCATTCTATTGGTGCTAAACTAGTCTACTCCTGTTTTTGAGCCTGTCACTCTAATTTCTCGCGATTGTGGGACGATCGGAACATTGCGGTGGCTCGTACCCATAGGGCTGATGCTACCTACCTTGGTGACAACCACCGTCGTATTGCTGGTAGCCAGTGAGTCGGCCAGCAAAAGGCGGTATTTGTGGTGCTGTGGCGAATGGAAAGCTAAATTCTCTAATTTTAGCATCCCAGTCGCTCTTTGGCTAGCGATTGATGGAGGCTGGGACATATGGTTGGACAGAATCAGGTGGCGGCTCAGCCCCAAATGTCGCTCGGCATTCAGCCAAGTCCTCGGGTTGCCCGTCGGCTTGCTTGCGCCCCGGGCTAGCAGGTTTTCAGGCATGGGCTCCTCTATTCTCGTAATGCCCCAGTGGCTCGGGGACGTGGCTGGTAGCCGTCACCAATCGTCGAAAGCCCGCTGATGGCTGTGGGCCGGTGCGCGGCGCTAGTCTCCGCATTCTGATCATGGTAGGGCATCACTACCGAAATGTCGGGACAGGGTGCTCCTTTCAGTAACGAGATTTCAATATATAAACAAGCTTGGATGTCTGGTTTTCGTTCAGATCATCATCACAAGCCTCATCTTCACAATCAACTCCTCCATTCAGCTTCTCAAGCAATAAGCCAAACAACCACAACCACCCACTTCCAATCATCACCACTTCCTACTCAAACCTTCCCCTAAACCACCATCAACATGCAATTCAAGGCTCTCATCTTCGCTCCCCTCGTCGCCTCTGGCCTCGTTTCCGCTGCTCCCTCGGCTTCTACCGCCTTTGAGGTTGTTGCCATCGCACCCGGCAGCGGCATCCACCTGAACGCTCTCCAGGCCACTCAGGGCGGCTTCCGCTTCAAGCTGGCCAACGAGAACGCCAAGTGCAGCGCCACCTCGGACAACACGGCCACCTTCCAGGTGGTCAACGGCGAGCTCCAGCTCTACAAGTCCGGCGGCAACGCCCAGCGCGCCTTCGTCGACCGCTCCGGCATGGGCCAGGGCGTCATGGGCTACAACACCGGCAGCTCGCTCCCCCGCAACGGCGAGCGCACGGGTTTCAATGTTGACGGCAATGGCAACCTCAACTTCAACGGCAAGAACTTCATTGCTTGCCCCGGTGCTCAGGATAACTCGTGGAGCGTATGGGTGGATGCTGGCAACGCCAACCCCGGTTTCAACAAGGGCTGCAAGCCTTTCGCTGCCTACACCATCAAGAGCAGCAAGCCCAACAGCTGCACCTACTCTGCTTCTTCTTAAGGGCATTCAAGTTTCGGTATAAAATTTTAATGATGGGATTGAGAATGATAGACATCGGCTAGACTTGGCGGAATTTGTGGTACTTTAGAGTTGGCGAGTTAGAGCAAGGTGGAGGTTTGCATCACTACTCATTTTAATAGCATTATAGACTGCAATAATATTTTCATCTCAAAATTTTCTTTGATTCACAGAATATGATGTGAAATGACTGTCGCACGAACTAGCGACAAACCTGCCGAGAAATGATTCATCGGATCGTCACGGTGCGCTCCTCGTCATCAGTGTAAATTCCTCCTAGAGGGTCAACAGGAGGTGGAGCGGATTTGATGAGAAGAGTGCCGATGCGCTCAAAGTCAGCCGTGCCCTTGAAGGGTCTCAGCACTAGGGAAACCAGGTACTCAGTGTCCGACTCTTGGACAACGCTCATGCGAAGGCACGACACCCGAGTCTCTGACAAAACCCGATGTGGGTTCTCAAAGTCAAACTGGTAATCAGGCTGCATCTTTAACCGCAAATCCGGTGAGAATCTGACATGGTAAGAGACGGGCTCCTGCTTGTTGGCTTCATCCTCAACTCGTTCAATGACACCCTCGGCCACGAGCCCTGTTATTTCAATGGTACCCTCCTTCACAAATCCGAACTCGCCCACGCCTGTCGGATTGACGGTCCAGCTCTCCACAGTGCTAAAGTGTTCATACGGAAGCCTTTCGTCCTCCGTCATGCACTCTTCCGGATCCCAGTAATAGATAATGTCCAAGTACCAGATCTGCGCTTCGGTGCTCGCCCACGACCACGACGGCGCGGTCGGCGGGTACGCCCGCGGGCTTCTGGTTTGCTCCCGGCCAGCAACCATCCAAATCAGGTCGTCATTTATCGTATTCCCCCACAGCCCTGCTATGTATTCATGCTTGCGAACAGAAGCTGTTTTCCTGGCCAAACCGCCAAGCGCCGGCAGGCGGTCAAAGGACTTGGTGATCCCTAGCACGGTGTAAGAGGAGATCATGGTTCTCCAAACCCGGGCAAGGTAATACTCGGCGTATTCGTGCCATTCGACTCCCTCGGCCTCGGAATTCAACGCCTCGGAATAGAGAGCTTTCATCAAGCTGGCAGAGACATCTTCCGACGACCCGTAATGCTGGATGCCCCCGCACTCACACTGGGCAGACGCGAAACACTCAAAGAAGATTTCGTAAGGCCCGAAATGAATGATGCGCGGTGATAAGAGACGCTCCTGATACACCCAGGCCCTTGTCAAAAGGGGATGTCGAGTTACCGTTGCATGGCCCAGAATGCTCAGGCCTGTGCTGGATCGGTTCGGTGTTGGTACAGACTCTAGATGGTGATCGATCATCTCTCTGAAGAAAATGCGATAGTCTTCTCCCGATGGTGTTTTCCCAGAGACCTCAAAGTCGGGTGTATCAGCATACAAACCTCCCGCCCCGTTTGGCGATTGCGTGGCGGCAATGGTTAGGTATCCGTTGGAATATATGGAAGCCATCTTTGCCGATTCTATTTCCCAGTCTTTGGCGTCATCCTGAATGATGCACAGTGAATCGATCCATATGTACTGGATCCCAAGCTTCCTTGTCAAGCGAACAGCATCCCGGAATGTTTTTGACAAATCCGTCACGGCGATATTTTGCTGCCTGGCTTCTAGTGTGGCCTTGGTCGTCGTGATAATTTGTGCCAAGCCCCAACAATGGCTCAGGCATATGTATTTAGCCAACTGGCCGTTAGTCTCAGTAACCCGAATACTTTCATCGTTAGTTCCAACATCTACCACTCGCTTGGGAAGCTCTGGGTCATCCTCCTGCGCACAGTCCTCGTGGTCGCTGTCGTCTTCACAATTTTGCATCCAGGTCTCAATAAGATCCATCGTAGCGGCAGAATCTGTGCGAGGAGATGTTCTCTTGGACATAGGCAGGGGCTCCCATGATGGGGGAGTCGGATCGTCGTCTTCCACATTGTTAGTGCAATAAGCGAACACTTGGCGGCTCAATCACTTGCCTTTCCCACTTATGAAGAGCTGGATATCGAAATAAGTGCCATCCCTTCGCAGAAAGGAAATTGTTTTGTCAAGATCGGGATCGTGATCCATGTAGTTGGGATAGTAGAACCTGATGCTGAAGTTGACAATATCATTTTCATCCACTGAGCGTTGTTGAAAAACACCACGGCACCCAGTCAGCAGAATATTGCAGGAGTAGCAATCAACGGCTGATTCCAGCAGAGAACTCCAAGGGAGATCTTTGGGGGTGTGCTTTCGGTTTGGAATTTTGATCTTCTCTCGGAGTTTCGCCTTCATATCCTCCCTCGAGAGGAGTTCACCCGTTCCTCGAAAGTTGTTGCAGATGGCGCACGACATCATGGATGAGTCGGATGAAAGGTCTGATAGCTCTGTGGGCTGAGTTAGGAACAGTCGAAGATCACGTATTGAACGTGTGTGTATGGATGGAGGCTTGTATCTCTGAGCACAGTTGGCCGTCAACGGGTGTGCATCAAAACACCCAAATCGGCAACTCAGACGACTGCAAGATTGGACAACAGGTCCAGGCATCGTACTGTACTCAGTGATGCAACGCGGGGTCGAGTCTCCCCACTTGTGTTTAGCTTCAGTGCCTTGCCCAATCATACTGTTAGCGCTCACCATCTAGTGAGGTGGGGCCTCACTGGGTTGGTCTATTCTTGTCAACTCGGGCTTTTCCGGCGATCAAACTCTCTAAACATCAGATCATGATTCGTGGTTGATTTGGGCCATCTTGTAACAGGGGCATCTGTGCTTCGGTGCTTACCTACGGCTGCAGCGGTCCAGTCTACAGGAATACCTACGGGTTTATACTTTGCCCCCATCTAGCAGCCATCGAACTTAGCTCATTATTTATTGTATTCCCTTATAACCTGGCCGACTATTAATGCTTGGGAACGGAAGCTGCTTTTTGTTCTAAATGTCGTTTAATAGGAGGCCTGTCGTTGCTTCTGACAATTGTGGCACCTTACGTCAATGTGGCAGCCTGGCTACCAGTCTCAGCTTGGTGGCTTGTTTCTAGCCATGCTATGGGTGCAGATGGATCAGATGATAATATTACGGTCACTAACTTGCAAGGTGATCCTTATAAGAGTCATGCTTCTCCTATTCCTCAAAGGGTTGGGTCTCTTTGGAGACTATGCTATTGATGTGGAGGCGAGGATGGGGGCGTCGATGAAGCAAAAACAAAGCAATAGCCATTCTTTTTCGGGTGCACATGAATATGTCTTGCCGTATAAATTGCAATAGGCTGGGGTTCGTTTGGATGCAGGATTCAGGCAAAGCCCTATTAGTGGAAGTCCGCGACCTTTGAACAGAATAAACCTTTCGGGGCAAATTCATTCATGTCTGAATAGAAAACAAGTAGTGACCTCGACAGGGTATCCCGAGGGGCGCTGAGCTTAGTATGGGTCACCAAGGTAGCTAGCTATTAGGTACATGCAATCACTTGTGCTTTGACAACTTTGCTGTTCTTCCTTATTCACCTTGGCCAGAGCAATCAACTTAAAGAGACAAAGTCATTTCCGGGGCTGAGAAAGGCCCGGCTTTAATGGGGTTTCCAAGTGTCGGACGGTGTTGATTTCCCAATCAAGTTCGTATTTATGCAAGAAATCATTCGATTGGCTGCTTCAACTCTCGGCACTAATCTGCTAACGGAATGAGGAAATTGCCGAGCCAAGAACCACCAATGACTCCCACCGTTTCTGCCTGAAAATCACTTGGCATGCCTTGAAGGAATCGTATTAGGTAAAATTCGGAACGCAATCGCCAGTTAGACCAACCTAGTGGAAGATGCACATCTTGGCGCCCCAGCGCGTGTGTTTCGGCTGTCTCGGTTAAGCTTACTGACTCCCTCCATCACGCGAGGTAGCATGGCCAATGAAGGGACACCCATCGTGGCGAAGCTTTGGTGTGCCACGGCTGTGCCGCAATGCAGGCTGGCCGTTTGGGATTGGCGGGGAGATTTTCCCATCGACAGGCCACCAAGCCTGTTAAAAACAACCTCTTGTCGTGTGGGGAAAATTCGCTCGGCCCATTCCGAACTATACTCTGACAAAAGGAATTCGATCAACGAACATGACGTCTCAGCAAGATACCCGGCCTTATCTCGAGGAAACCTCGCTCCCCGTCAGATCGGCCACGGATGGGCATGACGGAGCGGCTGTCGGGGATGGATACATCCCCAAGGATGAGAGGCTCGCACTGTGGTTCTGGGGGGAGCTCGGCACTGGAATCACCACGACGGTGCTGATGATTACCCAGGCTGTAATTCAAGGGCAGGGCTATAACAAATATCACTTCCAGGATTGGGATATGCTTATGCTTGAGCGACGCATATATACGTCAGTAAGTTGACTTCTCCACTGCATTTCCGATCGATGTTTGCTAAGACTCTTGCTTGCTAGGTTATCCTGTCCATCCTTCTCAGCGTTGCCAACCTTGTGCGTCTCGGCTTCTACGCTCGCCGGCCCCTGCCGGCGCTGGTCAATACGGTTCTCTTTGGATACATTGCCTTGTGGGTATTGTACTCAACGATATGTGCGGTCTTATACTGGCCGTTGGGTGGTCCTGCCCCTTGCCCCGGCGGGCCCAACGACGAGCCGTTCATGTATGACGAGTCATTCCGTCTGGTGACCACGAAGGCGGTGGCTCCAGAAACCTACAAGAGCTGCCTGGAGTGGCTCCCCATCTATCGAGGAGTGACCTTTACGTTGGTGGCGGTTGTAACAATTCATGCGTAAGTGCTCTCCCTTTTTATACGAGGCTGTAGAATGACAAAATGAACTGACTTGGCTTTGGTGTATAGATTAGTATCGGGAGTCATTTTTATTTTAGAGCTGGTAGAGATAGTTAGGCTTAAAGTCTACTGTGACAAGACAGAGGGTGCCGAGTCCGGGTTCGACAAGGGGCAGATGGTTGTGGACCTGCGCATCCGATGGGATTCCTGGCGACGGCATCAACAGATTCGACTTTGAGTGGGCCGAGAACTGGCGCCGCCATTGGGTGTTTTTTCCATTGGCCATGTTAAATTGCTGGATTGTTTAGTAGGCCATGGAAGAAAGAAGGACGATCAGACACCAACGCAAATGTCGACGCTGAATTGGGCATAGTTGGTGTTCCCCGAGACTTTCAGTCGCATTACGTGTTATGTCGGGTGGATGCAATGGTTGAATTCCCTCTATATAAGGGATTATCTTACCAGTCTTAGAATCGCAGCGTTACCACGTGAGATGTTCTTCTTAAATTATGAGGTGCCGCGTGCCAACAATCCTTTTCTGCCCCCGTACCACCAACTGGGTCACAAGACCTCCCAGCGGAGGAATATTAGGATCTACGATACTATGAAATCATATTATAAGAAATTTCTAAAAATCAATAAAAGTCTCTATGAGCTCTTTTGTAGTGTAGACTAGAGTGTCCGTAATCGATGCCGGGTACTGAAGAATGGATTTTCTGTTCTCGCGAACGATAATATTAAACTGCATCAGCTCTAAGACAGGGAATCAAGTCATACCACCCAGGCTTAGATTATTGCACATGGCAATAATGAAATCGCACCATGCGCCAGCATTCACAAGTTTACACATCCGAAAACGGAACCGTTTTAGAAGATTAGCCTAGTAGCTAGCCCAGAACACCCACGAGTCTGAAGCTAGCCTCTTTAGACCGGACCGTATGTGGCTGTGATCTAGCTGAGTCGAGACCGACTAGTGAGGAGCCTAGAATACATCTACTGGCGGTTCGCGAAACGGGCCAATTGAATCCCTCATGCATGTCGTCAAATAACGCAACATCCCCCTCATAGCATTCTATTGAGCGTGGCTGGCTGAGTAGTTCGCGACAGCGTCGCCTCCGCATGCCGACGGCACGGTCCGGCTTCCCTTGCATCGGCCGCTTTAAGCCTAGCTAGTGGTGATGGAATAAACTAGGTGGAGTGCATCATTCGATTATTCCAGTGTGGCTGTCTGAACCATACGTGATATGTGAGGTCCGGTGTGACAGCGTAACTGAGACAACATGAATAGTCCATGATAGTGAACATAGCGGAGAGCAAGTGGCTTGCTGAATCGGCCAAAAAGGCATCGTCTTGTGGGCAAACCATGTTGATTCCCTATTGTGGCGACCTGAGTATCACAGTCTCTGTGTGCTTGAGAGTTCGGGGCTGGGAATGGCTGAGCTGATAGCTGCGGATGTGAAGCATGGGGATGAGCAATGAACACGTAGAATGACAATGTGAAGAGTTGAAGACCTCGGAGCTGTACCAGGAGCTACTGCTGCACTCGTGCATTATAAATTGCAAGCAAACCCCCTTCGTTTATCTCAATCAACCCATCCTCATCACTCAATTTACAAAGCAAGCCTCACTTCGAATACACTCATATCTGATTCCCCCACCAGCTCTCAATACAATGTCTGCCCATATTGCCCTCTCAGCCACCAAGCTCACTGCCATCAGAGATGTGCGCGCCCTGACTTTGGAGATAGTGGCCGAGGGTGAACAGAACCCCTTCCTTGGGCCCGCCCAGCTGAAGGAACTTCCGTCGCAGGGCTTTGATCTCTACTTCCAACTGTACGGCGCATACAGGGGCCCTGGACCTGTTTTGAAGAGCCCCCCGAAGCCGGTACCTTTCACGGCAGACTACAAAATTAAGTTCGTGATTCCGTCCACTATTCCCTTCAGGGTTTTCGTCGAGACCAAGGACGGCACCAAGGAGGTCCCAGTTCAATTCGTCGGAACCACAGACAGTGTCCCGCAGCCTAGCGCGCCTATTGTCGTCCCTCCCCACGATATTGTGTTCCTGCCGGTCATCAGCCTCACTATCGAGGGCCCATTCACCAACACCATCACTGCTCAAGTGCCCCCCAAGAAGGATGACACCAAGTCGTCAATTTACATTGACTACAACGGCGAGTTTGTCAAGGTTGTGAAAACGATTGCCGAGGACGGCACTATCAAGTGGGTGGTTGCTTGGAACAAGTTCCCCGTTGATGAAGGTCAGAGCCCTCAGCTTATCGATGTGACCACCTACACGGTCAACACATCCAACAAGCTGAGCAGGCGCGTCATCCAGCCCTACTCTGTCAGCTTCACCAACATCCCACCCTCTATTATTACCGGTGGCAAAGGTACAGCCGCTGGTGCTTCTGCCTAAGTATCACCGCCACTAGGAAGGAAATACTTGCCAGCTATCTCTTGGCCGTTAAACTGGATTTTCATGGCGACTTCCATTTAGTTGGCATGATAGCTTGGGAGAGATGGAATGGAGCGAGTAGCATTGGACATCCTGGATAACCTGTGCTCTGGGTCTGCCTTTCGAGTTTTGTGGGGGGTTATTGCGGTGGGATTTGCGGATGATTGGATCAAAGATTAGCTCTAGCTTGTCCGAGTTTGAATTGCATGAATCTTTAAATTGAGACCTTCCATGGTTGAGTGTGTGCTATGACTTGCAGGTATTATTGATGACAACCAGTGTCAGAACCCGAGAAACCCGATGACAAAAAGAAAAAAAAGTAAGAAGACTCGGCTACCAAATGGCTTATTGCTGCTCCTCTTTATCCTGGGCTTTCCCAGCATCAAGGTCAATCTCCAGCCCGATCCTCTCCGAAAACGCAAACGCCCGCTTCCCCTTTCCGCTTGCAATCATCTTGTTCACAACCGCCGCGGCCGCCTCCAGCCCGCGCCTATCTGCGGTTCCGGTCTTTCGAGCGCACGCATGGACCAGGCAGTACGTGGTCAATTCTCCAAGAGAGAGTTCCTTGTCTATAAAGGCACTCCCGTACATAGGCATGAAGATTGGGTCGCACTTCTTTCTGATGTTCCGCAGCAATCCCCAACAGTAGCGGTGCATCACGAGCCAGGGAAACCCTACCTCGCGCGCCTCGCCCTGCAGCGCGACGGTCAGCTCGTGGATGAGCTGGGAGGCGGATCTGTCAACCGAGTTTGAGTTCCCGTTGAGCAGAGACGCAAAGTCCCTGTTGCGCAAGCGGGGCCGCGGCTTGAATACCTTGAAGTTGGCCACCTTCTCCATGACGACGGCACCCCCGTTGTCGGTACCCCTGGCTTTGTAGAAGCTTTCGTCCACGATGCGCGCCACGTCGCTTGGCTTCATGCTGGCGTCGAAGAGCTGCGCATACTGTGTGCGGTTGCCGGCGAACTGGCTCGTGACGGGTATCTCGTGGACGATGGCTCGGGGAGCGCTGCGTGCAAGTGCCGGGGGGCCGCCTCGGCGCATGCCAATGCTGTTTGAGACTGCGATTCCTCGCTGGGCCATCCAGTTTTGAATGCCCTCCTCTAGGTTGCGAGGTCGGGCGCTTTCAGCCCATATATTGTGAGGCCCAAGAACCCTCATGGCAACCTCCATGTCCGTCCACTCGCCCGTGAGGAGGCCTTCTTTGAGCAAGGTGTTGTACAGGTGGGCACAGGATGTGATGGAGCTCCAGGTGTTTGCGATTTGAAGACCGTAGCTGTAGGCAACGATGCGGATCTGGAACAGCCAGATGCCCGTCATGACGGGCGAGTGGATGAACATGCGATGAGGCTTAACGTGCTCGGGCACTGGAAGCCCGCATTCCTGGCGCGCCGCCACTCTCAGTTTATGGATTGGATCCAGCTTTGTCAGCTCCATCCAAGGTCGCAAGACTCCCAGGCCCTCATCATGGCGAGGCAACCGGACGTCCTTGCCGAATTTCTTGTGAAGCTTGACATACTCATCAATGTGGGTGCTGATGATGCTAGCCTCGTCGTATGACTTTTTGAAGATGATTTCTGCGTCATCCCTCAGGACGTGGTTGATGTCGAGGTAGGACTGCACAGCAAAGACAAAGGGAAATGTGATGTTGTTCGTCTTTATGAATTCCTCCATGCGCCACAGGAGCTCGTCCTTGAGCGGAAAGACAGCCATGGCCTTGACGGCAGCCATGAGCTCTGCATACAACTCTCTGATGAGGAACGCATCTTCGTCGAACTTGCCCGTGCCGCTTTTCGCCTCTCGGTCGCTTGCAGGGTCGTACACTTCGTTTGAGTCTCCGTGCACGGCCATGCCCTTCTCCTCAGTCGTGTGGGCAAAGATTGCGTCCATCAGCTCGTAGGTGCAGTAGTAAACCTGGTTGGCAACGTCGAACCGATCGCCCTCAAACATGTCCCGGCAGACCGGGGCTGACTTGTCTAGCTTGTAGCCCCTTGCATTGCACAGCCTGGTGTAAAACACCTTCAAGACATTATCCACGCCACCAAGGTGCTTGTCCATCACGGGCATGACCTCGTCTATCAGGCCGCGGGCAAGCTTGACGGCGGTGCTGGTGGCGAGGGAGGCTGCCGAGGTGTCGAGGTTGGTGGACCATATCCATTCAATCTTGGCTCGGATCTGGTTGAGCTCGTGCACCAAGATCTGGAAAACAAACATGAGGTCGTCGGGATACGTTGACTGTTCGCATACGTAGTTGACCGTATCATTCTTGACTGCGGTCGGCCTTTCAATTGGCTCGAGAAGCTTGTCGAGGAAACTCTGGAAATCCTCGTCGTCGCAATCCCGAATTGGAGGGGTATAGTCCATGGCAGGAAATTTGTCGCGGTAGTACTGGGACCAGTACCCGGTGCTGTAGTCGTGTTCCTTCCACTTCCATGCCGGGCCAGGTGCCAGGCCAGTTTCTTGTCTGGCCTCTTCTTCAGCTGCCCGTTGTCTTGGCTTTTCAATGGTATATTTTTCCTTGAAAAGGAGAATATCTCGTATGGTCATAAGAAGAGGGACGATCGGGGCATACTTCTTGTCAGGCTCTTCGATGTTCGGTTTCCCGAGCCTCTCACCAAAGTTCATTCGCGTGCAGAGAACGCGATCCAAGGTGTTGAAGAAGCTATCCGGGACGGAAATAACTGGACTTTTACATCTGCTAATAAAAGTGGCAAGAGACTGGAAGTCCGCCATGCACACGCAGTATGGCATTGCACTGGCGGCGTCCTTGGCTACTCTGCGCTCCTTGCCCTTGAGTCTTCCGCCAGTGTTTCTGATGGGCGGCAGGTCCCATGTCTTGGAAATGAGCAGCTCAGCCGAGTAGCCGCGAGACTTGGCAGTTGAGGCAAGCCATCCGGCTACAGAATCGAGGTCTTGCCTGTAAACGGTCCCGATTTGGGTCGGGAACATTGTGTTTTACGTCGTATTGAACCGACTTTTGATGGAATATGCGAAACGAGATTTTTAAGTCGATGGAATGCTTTGTCGAAAGCAGACAAAGAGAGAGAAATAGGAATTGATTGAGAAAGCTCCCCGCGGACGGGAGGCCATCCACTTTGTCTCAGCCAGCTGCCATTCTCCTCTCGAGGATATTCTTCGGGTCGCACTAATCACGTGTTAAATAAAGAGGGGGACAAACGCCGACACTGGTAGGCTGCGGTTTGCGGGTTTGCTTTTTATTGGGGTGGTGTCACAGTTGGGCTGTCGGGCTGGCTGATTTGGACCAAGATACGACGTAGTTTGCTTCTGTTCTGCCATGGGGCTAAAGCTGAGGCAGCCCGCCACTGACGCGTGCATAGTCGAAGATGAGACATGCCACTGAAAATAAAAGAAGGCTGCAACGAGAGAAGGGGAAAACAGAGCGTGCATAAGTGGTGACTGGACGGGATGAGTTTGCCCGTGTTTGGGCAGCGATTCGCATACAAATCTTCTATACTGCAAGTGGAGCCTCGGGCACTATCTAGATTCCCCAGAAACACTAACCCACCAGATCTAGTTCTCCGGGAACTATAATCCTGCTCTGTGTTGCCGTGGCAAAAGAAGCAAAAGTAAAGGACAGCCACCATGGCCTAACACGCTTCCATGGGCTGTTGGTGGGGGGCCGCCAAGTCTGGAACCCCGCCTGTGATGCAACAATCTCAACACTTTCATTACATATTGCTTTGGCTACCGCAAAGTGCAATTGCCAGTAAGCGACTGCACCATGACAGCCTATCAACAAGAGTTGCCTTCCTCGGCGGACGCAGAGGCAACGGAGATAGCGTCGGCCGTCAACACGGTCGCTTCGTTCCTCGCGCATGAGCAAATCCCCAACGCCGCAGCACTCGACTCGTTCCACCTGTCCTCCAACGGCCCGCGAGTAGTCGTGTTTTGTGCAGCATCCGTCCTATCAACTGCCGAAACCGTCTTCTCATGGGCCTCTACGACCGGTCTGCGCCAGGGACCCGTGGTCCTGGTGTTGTGCGGCGGGGTTGGCCACTCGACGGCCCTGCTTCACGCGGCAGTGAAACAACACCCTGTCTTCCACACCATCGCCGACGCCATCGACGGCCAGCCCGAAGCGCGCGTCCTGCAAAACATTGCCCAGACATTTTACGGCCTGGGAGAGAGCCAGGGCGTGCTGCGCATCCTGGTTGAAGATCAATCCACCAATTGCGGCGCGAACGCGGCAGAGACGCGCAAGGTTCTGGAGGCTAATGGAATCTTATCGCCGCAGTCCATCGTCGTGGTCCAGGATCCGACAATGTCTCGGAGGACCGTCGCGACCTTTGAGCATGTTTACAGAGATGTCCTTGCGCCTGCTGTGCAGGTCCTGAGCTGGCCGACTTTTGTGCCACAAGTGCAGATGGCCCAGAATACCCCGCCGGAAGATTCCGCATCGCCGCTCGCATTTCTAGCGTACGCAGCCGAGAATGGTGACGGGCTCTGGCCCATGGATCGCTTTATCGAGCTCATTTTGGGCGAGATTCCCAGGCTTCGGGATGATGAGAATGGATATGGGCCAAAAGGCCGAGGATTCATGGTTCATGTGGATATTCCTGCCCACGTGGAGGCGGCTTGGTCGACAATTGACGGCTTCGTCCGCAAGCAGACGCCACACTTTGCGGCGAGAAGTCTTGGTGCCAAATAGCTAGAATAAAATCCGTGCTTATTCACATGCATAATTAGACGCATTAATATTATGCACATTCCGTGCTATGCATCTGCGACGTGCCAAGCCACCCCTCCAGAGACGGCGCTTCGGCAACTGTCAATTCCGTCTGATCGGCCTCGCGAGTCTTACCACCGACTCTCACGAAGATCACTCCACATAGACGGACTTTTGACCGGGTTAATCACACCGGAAAGAAGAGACGGAATATGCGATTGGTTGTTGATTAGTTTGAGCCAACAATCTCCTATACTTTCGGTGTAAACCCTCTCTCCACCACCTTGGTACAAGTATATATATCAAGGCGAGGCAAATGTCATTGAAACAGAAGTCAACAACTTACAGTCGCCACAATGCTATTCATCTATTTATTTGTTTTGGCATTTATTGGATTCCTTTCCAAGAAGGTCTACATCGCCTTGCTCGGACCTTTGAAAGATATTCCAGGCCCATTGCTCGCCAAGTTCACCAGGCTTTGGGAATGGAATGCTCTCAGGCCAGGTGATTTCGAAGTCAAGCTGGCGGCTTTGCATTTGAAACACGGTATGTGAAGGTCTTTCAAAACGTATTTCACGATCGCAACTAAATTGTTGCCAGGTCCAATCGTTCGCATTGGTCCGAACAAATGCAGTGTGGATGACCCCAACGCCATCAAGACCCTTTACCCTCATGGACGGCCCTTGCCGAAAACCTCGTATTACTATGCTTTTCGCCTCCCCGCTGTTACCAACCTCTTTGGTGAGCAAAACCCAAAGGTGCACGGTGACATGAGGCGCAAGGTAGCATCGCTGTACTCGCTCACGAGCCTTCTCAGCTACGAAGGTTTCATCGATGGATGCACCGCCACGCTCGAGCGGAAACTTGCCCAATTCTATGCCGAGAATCGCCCGGTGGATATGGGGAAATACCTGCAATTTTACGCCTTTGACGTTATCGGAGCTATTACAGCCGGTTCCCCGTTTGGCCTGATGGAAAGGGAACATGACGACGGTGTCATCGCCAACATACATGGGTCAGCTCGCTACGGCGCTTTTGTTGGCATTGTACCTGAATTGCACTACTGGTGTCAAAAGTATTTCCAATGTGTGGCCACGCTGACCCGACGCCTGTCAGCTCGCGCGGCGGCATTTGACTTTGTCGGTTTTCACGTGCAGCAGCGCCGCAAGGGGGTCACTCCCAACGACAAGAATGATTTCTTGACCAAGCTTCTCAAGCTGGAGGAGGATGGCACCAATACCCACTTCCATACTCAATTGGCTTGCAGGTCCAACATTATCGCCGGATCCGACACCACGGGAATCTCTCTCGCTGGCATCATGTATCATCTTTTGAAGAACCCAGACAAGATGGCCAAGCTTCGAGATGAGATTCATGCTGGGGTGGTGTCTGGAAAAGTCTCGGACCCCATAACCTTCAAGGAATCCCAGGATATGCCTTACCTCCAGGCTTGTATTAAAGAGGGACTTCGGATCCACCCTGCCATCTCCGTTGTTCTCGCACGTTCCGTTCTTGAAGGCGGTGCAGAGGTTTGCGGGAAATATCTTCCACAAAATGTACCCCTCCAACCCCCAATCAGAGCATAGCAGATGCTAATCTTAATAGACTGAGGTTGGGGTGAATCCTTGGGTCACTAACCACAACAAGGACGTCTTCACCGACCCATACGCGTTTCGCCCTGAACGCTGGCTAGCCCCCAAAGAGCAGACCCAGAAAATGGAAGCATACTTTGCTACAGTGAGTTCTTCCCGGCCCTCTCTAGAACAAAACAACTGAATGAATTCCAGTTTGGCTTTGGATCAAGAACTTGTATTGGGAAGCATATTAGTCTTCTTGAACTTGGCAAGGTTATCCCGCAGCTTGTTCGAAAGTACGATTTCAAGTTTGAGCCGTTCGATGCGGACTGGAAAGTGCAAACCTATATGTTTACCAAGGCCGAGTATCGCTGCAATGTTAGCCCTAGAGGACTGAAGGCATAAGAATGTTCGCGTTGCAAACGAGTTTGGTAGAATCATGAGGACACATGGCAATCAGCGGATGCAATCATATCACCATCCGTCACTTAGTTTATATTATATAGAGATATATTATCGAGTCGCAATAAGATCCAATATGCACCCAATGGAGTTGCCGACGTGATATTTACCGTAAAGACTTTGACTGAATGATCCCTCGCCTACCATATGAGCATAGCATTGGTGTGCCTATCTCAACCACATGTATTCAAGTCTCCCACACATCAATAGTTGCTAAATTGTTCAAATACATCTTCATTATGCCATATCATCCCCTATTAGCTGATATCTGTGCAGCCTTATCCTTAATCTGGAAAAAATAATTGAGATGCATTAATGATTTGAACATCCTCAGCAGTCAGAACTTCGGCAGCCCTGTTCACATTTGCTGGTGTCGCCTTAACACAGCCCCTTTACTCAAAACCAGAGGATTAAACTCGTCCTCTTGATGCTTAATCTCTTTTAAGCTTTTCTCTTTTTTTTTTCTTGTTTTCGTCATGGCGTCAGTGTTTCGAAGGGTGGTCCACATGCTAAAGCGCACGGTGGAAGCTGAGATCTGCTGCAGGTCGGGATTCCCGGACAATTCAAATGTCCGAATCAACCCGACATCTAGTCATCGATTCGCTCACGGCGAAGAGGAACACCGACAACGGCAAATTCCACTCCGATTTCCGTTGATCTAAGGACGAGAACAAGGCTGTGGTCGTCTGGTGGGGGTATATTTGATTCTGGGTCAAAATTACGGCAATGCATTGGCAGTCAACTACCCTAGATCACCCTCATGGTCCCGATCACATGCTCTCAGCAACCTTTAATGCTCTTCTCTCATCTCTTCAACGAAGGATGAAGAATTAAAATCACATTTCCTAATATGTCTTGACATCTTCACCGACGGGCGGTCCTTGGGGGGATTTTGATAACCGCCAAGGTGAGTGGCAGTTCAAGGCTGGTTCTGGAACAAGTACACTTTGGATCCAGATCATGAGTCAATGCTGTGTGCACGGAATTATTGCGGGCTGCATATGAACAATTTTTGGAATGGAACAAAAGGATTCGTTACAGGATGCATAAACATGACGAACCGTTGGGTCGTCAGCATTCCGAGGAATATTTCCAGGAGGAGGACAGAAATGACCCGGAACTGGTCATTGTTTCGCATCAGAGATTTTACCACATGGCTTGTCCCTTTTATAGAAACAATCCAGCAAAGCACCAAAGATGTTAAAACGGGGACGGGGTTTTGATGTATGAAGAAGCCACACACCAAGCCCAAAAGACTTTGAATGGCCTATTGGTTCCGTTGTGCTAGGATCGGCTTAGCCACCAGATGGGAAGTCGGTCAAAATGTCGTAAAATAAATCAATGACCTGTACCAGCTAGGTTATAACAAAAGTCATAATTATAACAAGATACCCGTGATAAAACGGTCCCTCAAAGAGGAAGCTTAAAAATAGGGTCAAAAACGTGTATTGAGACAAGGCTGCTGAGCCAAGCTGGTGTTGAGGCCAGTGGCTTTTATCCTACTAAATCCGGTATCGCGACCGGTCCCTAGGTCACATGACCTACCTCGTATCGTACCCTCGTTGAAACCATTGCCCCGAGCTCCGACACAATGTTTACTGCAGGACGACTTTCTCTCTACCTCTGATATCAGTTGTCATCTCCGGCAGCATCACGAAGAGCCACCCTATTGTTCAAATCTACCTAGTCTTCTTGAATGGGGTCGACAGGATGGGGAGGGGGCTCTTGTTGCTATTTACCGGCTGATTCTACAGGACCTGATAAATCAGGTATTGGAAGACAATCCACCTGTAGAATCTTATGGCTGCTCTCCGCCGGACAAGATGATGGTTGTAGATTGAAGAGCGCGATAGAATAGTCGGACAAGCATGTGAATCGGGCATGTTACAAACCGCGAAAGCTTATTCAGTATCATTACAATCGCTTTTACTTCTAAATAATTTTGTAGATTATATCTTCTCCACAATACTTAATTCACCATCATTTATTAAGCGCTACTATTAAATAAGACATATCAACTTAATTGAGGTTAATGCTTCACGTAAAAATGGGTCTCATTGATACAAAAGTTAACAAATCAGTTGGCAGCAAATGTAAAGGCGGCTAAACTTTGGCTAGTGAGCTTAATTATGAGCTTGAAGAATAGAGGGAGTTGGTGGGCTAAGTGATGTTTTTCTCCTCAGAGAGGACAAGCTATATATATGTGATATTTATCGCCAAACCACCCCAAGGAGCTGCCTCGCTTGCTGTGACTTTTTATGGTGAATTATCGGGACTTCATAACTGATGGATATTGCACTTCAGGTGGCAACCTTCCCCTCCTGGGTAGCAATGCTGCGGGGCTTTTCTTGAGGCTGGGCAGCAACTGCTCAAATCAGGCTCTGCGACTTTTCCCACTCCATTCTCTTTCCTTCTGTAACCCCCCCCCCAAAAAAAAAAAACATTTTCTCATTCCGTGATCAATAGGTCTGTCCGGTTTTGACTTTATCTTAAGCTTTATAGGCCTGAAGGTACACATCACTGCCAGCCCTCTTAGCCTTGGCGTTCACAATCCGCCTGATTTGACGAACATCTTACCCGTAGATTATTGCTGATCACAGGTCTCCCGGGGAAGGTATAGCTACCCCCTTCCAGGACTTAAAATGGGCACAGAACCTAAACCTTTCCAAATAAGCGTCCTGTCATACAATGAGGATGTCATGTTTGCGCCTTATATGCAGAGAATTTTGGAAGAAACCCTACTGAAGACTTGGGATATCTTCGATCCCGCCAACATGAGGCCCGTGTCTTCTTTTGCTGGTCGGGATATGGCTCTTTTCGCTGATACTTGCTCACTATCGCTAAACGACGATGAATGTCAGCATACATGCGGGAGCGAAACAGAGATGTTTGGTTCCTGGAAAAGATTATGGAACTGTCTCACCCTCGCGACTCTGTCACTGGCGAAGCCGACTTTCCCTGAAATGAGCAATGAGAGCTACACTAGCATCCAAAATGCAACTTCACGAATTGGGATACGCAATATTTCTTCGTTTGATGGATTGGGTGTACTTAATATGACATACCGATGTGCGGCTGCAAGCTGCAAGGAGAGTGGGAACTGTTCGATTACCTACCCGCAGGATGCAACTTTCATCCAAGACAATCGAGTGGAGTGGGTTCAAATGTACTATGCTCTATCAGAGGTTTGCAAGTCCCCACTAGAAAGCTCATATAACCCCGACCTTGTTGGACCTGGTGTGCGTTTCCTATTTCTTCACGAGACTATATTCATCTAATCGTGTCCCTAGGTACTGGTTTCATATCTCATGCAATCTATTTTGGCCCTTTTCGGCTGGATATGTATCCGAATTATCAGCATTGACAAGTCGATTAATTCAATTGCTGCCCCGTGGGTGTGGCTCAGAAGGAAGCAAATGAAGGACCGGGGGCGGTCATTTAACGGTGCACAACAGCGCCTTTCGAAAAGGCTTCAGGGAATAGCGAAAGGAAAAATATCAAGCGCCACAATAACGTTCCTCGCTGAGTTCCACGAAGCACAATGTTATTTTGTTATGGGTGTTAATTCAGCTCTTTGGCTTGGCATCTCGAAAAGTGCAAAATTCAACGGCGCGGAAAACTGGCAAAGTCTTTTGGTAAATCGTGCCAGCGTTTTGACAGTTATCACCGTTGGGGCTTTCTCTATTACCCTCGGGCAAATCGCCCTTCATCATGCCGAAATCACATCCTTATACACCTTAACTATATCAACAGCGGCATTAGTTCTTAGTGTTATTGCCAAAGCCCATGCGCTAAACCCGGGTCCTGACAGAATATATGGAGATATATTCCAAGACAAAGCTCAAATATCAGCCTGCGGAGGCCTCCGATCGCTTCGCACATTTTGCGTTGACCCTTCTGATCCGAAGTACTCGGGAGTTCAACACAATCCCATTGCTCCTGTTCTCTTTATCATTGTGGTTCTGTGGCTGGGAAAGGCTGTCTCCGGGACTCGACAAAGGGGTTGGCTGCGGGAGGCAGAACGCGCCAGTGGGCGTCAAGGTCCGTCAGGCAAGCAACAGAGGCTGCGCACTGAGGGGCGCAGACCACTCTCAGTTTCCATAATAACCACTCCAATTATCGTGCTGACAGAATGTGGGATTCTATTCTGGATTGGAATCAACATGTCCTCAACGCAGATGCCACCCTTCTCGCAGCTATGGGAAAATACCGACGGAACCTGGAGCGTTGGACAAGTCATAGCAGTCTTGGTGTGGGTGCCCGTCTGTGCAAAGTACTTATACTTTCTTACTTGTGAGTCATCTTGAATGAAGCCCTTCATGTAATACTTTGACAACCAAAGAGCCTCCTAGCTGATGCGGTTTCTTCTTCTTTTTCTCGCAGTTGGTATTGAGAGGGGGTTCAGGATCAGACTCTCAAATAGGTTCAGAGTCATAAGAAATAGCGACGCGCTACCTGCACATCTCGTATCCCCTGAAGGACCAGAATATCAGATAGATTGTTTCGAATTGGAACAACGGGATTCAAATCAACGCGGAAATTTGGTCAGGAGGGAAACTGTTTAGACATCAAGATCGTTTCGGTGTGTGGAAATTGAGACAAAACCCTTGAGCGAATACCAGATGAGAAACGCACCATCAAGCCTTCCCAAACGCATGTTGAGAGAATAGCCTTGTGCTTGAACTACCACTAAATTGGTCTTGCTATTACCTTCCTAATCCTATTGAGATGTGTTTTATCATGGCACTACTGAATATCAATGCAGAGCATCAATCAGAACAATACACAAGGCAATCCCTCGTGCCTTATGATAAAATAAGCGAACAACAACTCTATGATATAAATTGGTGGTCAGCCTTGAGCCCGGTCACAATTCACAGCTTCAAAACGCATTGCAATTTGCCGTTTAGTTGAGATCAGTCGTCATGCAAGGCATTCACATAGACAAATTGGACCTCGCAAGCCCATGGCTAACGTTTCTTCGATCGATGCTTGATATGATCTGATCCATACTTCATGGCCTGCAATATGGGCAGCGCTCTTATTGATAGGCTAGAATTAAGTGCCATTCCAAGTCGAAGCACTGGAAGGACTTGCCATGGCGCTAGTGGGGCTAAAGAGCATTACCACTCAGTTTTTTCAAGGAAAGCACGGATAAACAATTCATCGTGTTATACCAATAGCCCAAGAGAATTTCGAAAGGGTTCTATCTAGCTTATGACAGTCTATTGTTCATTGTTCGACATGGATTGATTTGATGACGACAGGTGCCCTTGCTTGCCATCCGAACGATGATGCTGCGATTAGCGTGCCCCATAACATGGGCGGCACCACATGCCACATTCGGCATAGATCGCCATGCGATAAGGTGCCGTGTTACGGCTGGGCCAATCAGCAAGCGAATTGATAGTGATGGTGCCCTGGT